>OZ023317.1:44259796-44504796 GCA_964007375.1 Ophion obscuratus
AAAAAAATATGAAAATCAGCTATTTTTTCTTCACCTATAGGTATTTTTCCCCTTAAGTAATAAAAGTTATTCTCACCTTCAAAACTCATGTAAAAACTTTTGTTTTCGCCGTTAGAACACCTACCACAAACTGAAAAATCCCGTGTGGCATTGAAATGTTTATATTAAACTGGCAAATCATTTTAAGGATACCTCTGATATTTTGCTAAATTATCGTGGTTCAAGTTTTTATCGACAATTCATATTCCTTGCTTTTTAAAATAAAAGTCAGTTTCCGTCAATTTTCCGGTCGGTTTACCCTAAATCTTCCAAACATATAAATTCGAGACGATGTCAAATTTAAAAAAACCGAAGCTCGGAGGTAGCCAACGTCTTGTCATAATTCGTACATAAACAGGCTAAAAAAGCAAAAATTTGTATCGTCATTTCTTGTACACAAATGCTCCGAAGGTTTTCGATTGTCCCGGAGTTTAATGAAATTTTATCTGAAGGGAAAATTGCTTTGACGCGTCGTCGGAACTTGCGAAACATTTGAGGCTACCCTCGTCGTAACTCGATGCAATGAACGCGAGAATCAAATTCCACTATAGGTCAGCACCATGTGCGTTCAATTATCGCAAAATATGCCCGTTCAACGCACCTTCGAACTTTTTTATTTTCAATCCTCGCACGCGAAACGAAGATAATTCTAAAATAGTGAACTGATGACAAGCGCGCGGTGTCGATGAGAACCAAATGTCTCAAAGTACGAGGGTATGCTGACGTAAAAAAAAAGAAAGAGCAACGTGTCGTTATTACAAGGAAGAATGGCTTGCCTTCTCTCTCTCTCTCGTCGCTTCGTAATGATTGATCTTATTCCTTCCAACCGTTATGTGAACCGATAGTGATTTTTCCGTGCCAAAAACAATAAGGTGTGCCTCGACTCCACTGCCGGACGTCATTCAAATGGCAATTAATATCCATATTTCCGCAATCAGTATCCACGTATGGTACACGCACATGCCTATATACCTGCGTACACATGCAAATATACCGATAAGCTACGGAACTGTCAGATTATTATTAGAAAACATACCAACAACGAGACGCTTCATCATCGTGCCAACGGGAAAAATAAACCTCAGATCTCATGGATGTAATCCGCTGATGAAAAGAAATGGAAGATTTGCTTGTCTGCCTTTCGGTAAAGCGCATAACTGTATATTTTCTCGGGTCTCGTACGTTATTAACGAGCAAACACGTCTTCTCTATTAAATATCCGCATACTATATATATTGGGGGTACAACCTAACTCGGTTCGTTTTTTTGCTTAAAATGCGCACTTATTTGAATGAAAAAATGAATTAATACATTAATCACAATATTGTCCATCGCTAGCCACTCCTTTTCCCCATATTTCTGGTAATTTATGAATTCCGTCGCGGAAGAAGCGTTCATCTCTTAAAGCCAAGAATGAATCGCGCCAATTTTTGATACCCTGATGTGACGTGAAGCGTATTCCAGTCAAAGCGTTCTGCATCGATCGAAACAAATGGTAGTCGGAAGGAGCAAGGTCTGGGCTATAAGACGGACAGCCAGAATTTCACACCCGCTATTTTCCAAATAGTTTTTAACCACAATAGCAACGTGAGGCCGAGCGTTGTCATGTTGAAAGATTATGGACACGTGCCTGGTCGCATATTCTGGACGTTTTTCGGCTACAGCTCGCTTTAAACGGATCAATTGTTGCCTGTAGAAGTCTCCCGTGATGGTTTGACCAGCATTCGGTGGGCTTCAGCTGCACTTCTCTTCCAATTGAAACAGAAAATCAACACTTCCCGCAAATGGTGCTAATTTGGGACGAAATTGACATTTTCACCGCAGTCAAAATGAGACTTGACGCGCAAAACTCAAAGGTCTGTAAACGATGTTTGGTTAAGAGATGTTGATACTTCACGATACAGCAGAAATCAGCTGTTGCCGTCAACCATTTATGGCAACTAGAGCCATCTTTCGAAAATGGACCGAACGAAGTTGTACACCTAATATATATATATATAAGAGTGATTCGTTTCAGGGCAACTTTTTTTTCGACCCATCGTGCCCGAAAACCTTTAGTTGGTACCCAAAAACAAACTTTCGTAAAAGAGGGGTGTTGTCAAAAAATATTTAGAGGTCGCGAATCAAAATTGAAGGTTTCCCATTTGATTAACATTGAAAAAAATGTTTTTCTCATTATTAGTGTTACCATTCCGTGAATTTTGATATCGCGATATTTTTCAAGTGGGTTCTCATAGGAAATATGATACTCCACAATAAAGTTCATTGAACCATGGCCATAAATTCAACCGTTTCAGCGGCATCATTATTTCAAGTGAATATTGTGCAAAATATATATTCAAACGGCTGTAACGCCTAAGCTATTAGATATATCGAAACAAATTCAGATGAGAACTTTGTAGAGAAAGTAATTTTCTACAAAAAAGTCTTATAAGCCGAGCTCGAAAATTCAACTCTTTCTCAGCTATAGGTGGATGAAGTAAAATAAATAGATTTTTTTTGTTTAAAAAACATCTATTTATTTTACTTAGGCTATTTATTTAACTAAGCTTAGGCGTTACAGCCGTTTGAATAGATATTTTCATACAATATTCACTTGAAATAATGATACCGCCGAAACGGTTGAATTTACGGACATAGCTCAAGGAACTATTGTAAATTATCATATTTCCTATGAGAACCCACTTGGAAAATATCGCGATATCAAAATTCGCGGAGTGGTAACACTAATAACGAGAAAAACATTTTTTTCAATGTTAATCAAATGGGAAACCATCAATTTTGATTCGCGACCTCTAAATATTTTTTGACAACATCCTCCTTTCACGAAACTTCGTTTTTGGGTACCGACTAAAGGTTTTCGGGCACGATGGGTCAGAAAAAAAAGTTACCCTGAAACGAATCACCCTAATATATATATATATATTAGGTGTACAACTTCGTTCGGTCCATTAGGGTGTTGGAAAGGTCGATGCAAAGCTTTAACGAGGTGATAGGCCACCTCGGTAGGAACATATCTAACCTGGGTTATCTTAGTCCAAAGTCTAAGGATTTCGAGTTATCATAGTAAGTAGGATTTCTGGAAGTTTTCCCAAAATTAGGTACTAACTCGTTTACCTCTTATGTTAAGCCTATTTAAAAAAAATAGCATTAGTATAAAAGGAATTTTTATTTTTCGACAAGTTTTTAATTATTCAACACGTCCCATTTAGTTAGTTGTGTGGATACAGATGATTGTATTGGTGTTTGTCGATTGAATACACATTAGGCTAAGACACAAATAAGTTGCTAGTCACCAACTATTTCCTGTTTGAACATTATGAACGGGTTAATACCTAATTTTGGGAAGTTTACCAGAAAACATACTTCCCATGATGACTCGAAATCCTTAGACTTTGGACTAAGGTAACCTGGGTTAGATATGTTCCTAACGAGGTAATCTATAACCCTCTTAAGCCTTTGCATCGACCTTCCTGACAACCGGTATTTATACGGGGTGCGGCGATAACTATTGGCAGTACAAATACCCAGCCTACCTCAACAAATATCGGTTGATAAAAAAGTTTTGTCGCAATAATTTTAATATAATTTATTTATTTATATATCTTATACAAAACATTTTTAATCAACGATATATTCGCCATCGGTTTTTATGACACTCGACCATCTAGTTGGCAACTCATTTATTCCCTTTGCCCAAAACTGCGGCGGCTGGAACTGAAAGAAATTTGAAATATCCCTTCTGAGATCGTCGATGTTTTTGAAAGTTTTGTTTCTCAAATATGCCTTCAAATGTCTGAACAAATGGTAGTCAGATCGCGCGATGTCGAGAGAGTATGGTGGATGAGGAACGGTATTCCAGTGAAGCTCAGTGATTGTTTTGTGAGTTTCCTTTGCGACATGGGGTCTCGCATTGTCGTGGAGAAGGTGCACAGTCGCGCGTCTTGGCCGTTTTTTTCTTATAGCTTTTGCCAATTCCTGGAGATTCTCGATGTATCGTGTAGAGGAGATCGTCTTACCTACAGGGAGAAAATTGTGAAACAGCATTCCTTTTGCATCCCAGAAACAGCACAACAAAAGCTTTTGTGAGTGACGATCAGATTTCGGTTGGTGTGGCGGTTTTTCTCCGATAGGAAGCCAATGGGCTAAACACGTTCTGTTATCATGCAAGACCCAGCTTTCATCTCCCGTCACAAGATCTTCTAAAAACTCCTTGCGATGGTGGCGAAGCAGGAGAGACTGGCAGATGGTCACGCGACAGTTCTTATTGTCGTCAGTGAGACTCTGGTGGTATCCATTGAACTAGAACCTTCCTGTATCCCAAGTTGTGTAAGTAATTGACTATTGACGGTTGGGTGCAGCCAAGTTCTCTTGCTAGCTCGTGCGTACTTGCTTCCGGTTTTTCTTTGATGCAGCGGAGTAATGCTTCATCATCGATGGTCGACGGTCGTCCGGAACGTTCCTTATCTTCAAGGCTTGTGTCTCCAGATTTAAAACGATTGAACCAACGCTGGACTGTTCGATGAGAAACTACGTTCTCGCTGAATGCATCCTGTATATTTTTAGCAGTTGTGCTTGCGTTCGTGCCGCGCCGCCACTCGTAAAAAATGATCGCTCGAAGTTGCTCCTGCGAGATCGAAGCCATTTCTGTCCACTAGAACGCGCGCTCGCCTTTTTATACCCTGTCACGCGGAAGAGTAGAAAACATTCTAGAATATTCTCGACATGGCTCAATGTCATATTGCGTCAATACGTAAAAAGACATTTTTTAAATTTTTGCGACAAAACTTTTTTATCAACCTGATATATACAGTTTCAGAAGCATTTTCAATACTAAAAATAGTGGTCCCATTTAAGAAAATGGACGTGCCTCCACTTCGATGAACCTAGTAGCTACCACTCGATGACCCCCTTCGAAACTATGCAACTATGTAGGAAAAGATTTCTCCTAACAAGGAACATCCCTCAGGTGTCCGCCTCCGATTTTGTTGAAACTCATATATGTGATAGAGCATCGAAAACTTTGAGACACGTATTTTTTTTTATCGGCGGAAAAACGGATTTAAGGAGGGAAAACGCCCCTCAAAGAAAGGCGTGTCGAGGGGAGATTTTGCAGTTTCACCCAGAAGCAATCCACCGATCTGAATGAAACAAAAACGAAAATTCTTCTAATGAAAAGCGATAAAAAATCCACTATGAAGATGTTAAAAAAAAATTAAATTAGGGGGTAAACCACCCCTCAATTAGTCTTTTTTCACCCCACACTTAAGAGGGTTGTATGCAAATTAATAAAACAGGTATCATTTTGAAGGGCAATTAAAATTAAAGTTGACGGGTTTTTGCGTTTTGGCGGCATAGCAAATTTAAGGGGGTAAACCACCCCTAACATAAATTTATTTATCATCGTCGTTTTTCTGTGTTTAAAGTATATCCGCTGATTTTAAATATTTCTATAAGCTACAATATAATGTTTTACCATATGTCAAAATTATTACATTCGTCTTAAGGGGTAACTACCCCTCTGACGAGAAACATCATTGAAGTTTCCGCTTTCGATTTCGTTGAAACTCATATATGTGGTAAAGCATTGCAAACTATTCAACATGTTTTTTTTGTATCGGCAGAAAAACGGTGTTAGGGGATGAAACCACCCCTCAAAGTTTCTCCCACAAGCAGTCCACCGATCTGAATGAAACAAAATCGAAAATTCCTCTAATATTAAGCGATGAAAAATCCACTACAAGAGTGTTGATTAGAAATATAATTAAGGGGTAAACCACCCCTCCATTTGCCGTTTTTCACCCCACGCTTAAAAGGGTTGTATGAAAATTAATAAAACATGTATCATTTTGAAGGGGAATCAAAATTCAAGTTAACGCGTTTTTACGTTTCAGCGGGACAGCAAATTTAACGGGGTAAATCACCCCTTATATAAATTTGTTCATCACCGTCGTGTTTTCTCTGTTTAACATGTATCCGCGGATTAAAAATATTCTCCCGCCTTTTTAAATTATTACGTTTTTAAATTTTTATATTTTTATATTTCAGGGTAAACTACCCCCTCTAATTGCTTTTCGTTTGAAGTTTCGCGAAAGGTTTCACGAATTTCGTTAGAACTGTTTTCATTCCATCGGTAATATCAATTTTATGTTTGTGTGTGCAGGCATATTCGTTTTGAGCTTTAGGAGCGATATTTTGGGAGTGGGGACGTGGGGCTACCCCTTACTCATAAGGCTGATATTTTCGTGTCGAAACGCTTCCGATTTTAATATGCACGTCCATTAAGCATCTCCATAGGAATAAACATACACTTCTATATATCATTAATTATAATAATTTCCAGAATAAGTTATAAGGCTCACTTCGTATATTTCGGAACGATGATGCGCCTGAATCAAGCGACAATTTAGCCAACGACGTAGTTTTGTGGAGGCATGTATATTTTTATTATTTTGCCGTTTATTTAATTAAACATATTAATGAAACTGAGGGTTTTATAGTAGGTTAACGAACATGTTTTTAATATATTTTGACATATTTTATTTGGTAATCATATCAGCTGATTTAATTAATAGTAATTGTGAAAAGTATTGCAGTCATATGCCGTCAAATCATTTTCTTGTGATATATACTTTTTTTCTAGTCTATCAACTATCAACCATCAACAATCATGGCTCATAATTCCTGCAATAATGATCATCGTCAAAAAAATGCTTTAAACACAACGATTTTTTGCACCATGCACATCTGATAATGGCCAAATTATTACAACCGGGCATTTCACAATGTGTGTTCGATTCACCAAAACCAAAGGTAACAGGATTTTCAAAATCTTCTGATTTTTTAAATGAATGGAAATGAACAAATTTATGTTAGGGGTGGTTTACCCCCTTAAATTTGCTGTCCCGCTGAAACACAACAACGCGTCAACTTGAATTCTGATTCCTGTTCAGAATGATACCTGTTCTATTCATTTTCATACAACCCCCTTAAGCGTGAGGTGAAAAACGGCAAATGGAGGGGTGGTTTACCCCTTAATTATATTTCTAATGAACACTCTTATAATGGATTTTTCATCGCATAATATTTGAGGAATTTTCGATTTTGTTTCATTCAGATCGGTGGACTGCTTGTGGGAGAAATTTTGAGGGGTGGTTTCATCCCCAAACACCGTTTTTCTGCCGATACAAAAAAAAGCATGTTCAATAGTTTGCAATGCTTTACCACATATATGAGTTTCAACGAAATCGAAAGCGGATACTTCAATGATATTTCCCGTCAGAGGGATAGTTACCCCTTAAGACGAATGTAATAATTTTGACATATGGTAAAACATTAAATTGTAGCTTATAGAAATATTTAAAATCAGCGGATATACTTGAAGCACAGGAAAAACGACCATGATAAATAAATTTATGTTAGGGGTGGTTTACCCCCTTAAATTTTCTATGCCGCCGAAACGCAAAAACCCGTCAACTTTAATTTTAATTGCCCTTCAAAATGATACCTGTTTTATTCATTTGCATACAACCCTCTTAAGTGTGGGGTGAAAAAAAGGAAAATTGAGGGGTGGTTTACCCCCTAATTTAATTTTTTCTTAACATTTTCATAGTAAATTTTTCATCGCCTTTCATTAGAAGAATTTTCTTTTTTGTTTCATTCAGATCGGTGGATTGCTTCTGGGTGAAACTGCAAAATCACCCCTCGACACGCCTTTCTTTGAGGGGCGGTTTCCCCCCTTAAATCCGTTTTTCCGCCGATAAAAAAAAATACGTGTCTCAAAGTTTTCGATGCTCTATCACATATATGAGTTTCAACAAAATCGGAGGCGGACACCTGAGGGATGTTCCTTGTAAGTCTCATAGGTTAGAAAAAATTCCTACTGCTAATAGTTGTTGCCGTACCCGATATATATATATATATATATACTAGCTTTCTGCTCGCGACTTCGCGCGCGCAGACACGTGTGTTGAAGAGCATTGATACTAAGTTTCAAGTAAATCTGACCAGATATTTATTTTACCATACAAACTTTGCTACTGCCTTTTCCCCTTAAGGATTGAATTTCCAAAAACCCGAAAATTTCATTAGTTTCCGTCTAGGAGCAGTTATAAAAAGTTTTAAGTTAATTTGACCCTTTTAAAAAATACTTTTCGTATAACCTTTGCCACCCCCATTCATTAGTGGGTTAAGTTTCGAAAAACACTAAAATACATATTTTGTTAGTTGTATTGAAGAGTATTAATACTAAATTTCAAGTAAAACTTTTGACCAGATTTTTTTTACTTTTGCTATAAATTTTGCCACTCCTTTTCTCCCCCAGAGGTTGAATTTCTAAAAACTGAAATACATGTTTCATTAATTGTGTCAAGAAGCACGAATACCAAATTTCAACTAATTCCGATCAGATTTTAAAAAAATGTCTATACAAACTTTGCCACCCCTTTTCTCCCCTTAAGGGTTGCATTTTGAAAAACGCCGAAATACGTGTTTTATTAATTGTGTCACAGATCATTAATACCAACTTTCAAGTAAATTTGACCATACAAATATTATTTCCCAAACAGACTTTGCCACCCCTTTCGCCCCCCTGAGGATTGAAATTCGAGAAATCCCTTCTCGAACGATGCCTCCAACATAAGACCAACACTCTCTCCAAATTTCACGTTTCTACCTTTAGCGGTTTAGACTGGGCGATGACGAGTCAGTCAGTCAGTCAGGCAGGACTCTGTCTTTTATCAATTTTAAATTTCACAGCGAACTCTAAGGAGGACCGGTTCACATACCCCGATTTGCAAATCTCGGTGACGTAACCCAGGATTTTTTTCTTTTGATTCCAGGCTTACCTGCGTACCATATATCCCAATTAAAAAAGATTGCTGCATCACTTATCAAGATTATCAAAATCAACTTCACCAAAGATCCATATCGAGAAATGACTTTTTCAATTCATGTGATACAATGCCCTGTACCGTTTTGCTTATCAAGTGAAGAAACACCGCAGATTTAAAAATTACATGGTAAAAAATCGAATTAACTAGAAAAATTAGACATGAAAAATCGAGTAAATGTGTAAAACCAATTGCGACGAAGGAGCCGGAAAAATAAGGAAGTGTGAAACGGCGTGAGGTGAATTGGGACTCGTTATAAGCAGTAACTATGTGAGCACGATTGCCTTGGAAAGAGACGCAGGACCTTGAAAGAAAAAAAAAGGAAAATTGCAGTAGAGAATGATAGGAAATGGCGAACAACAAGGAAGTTTCGACAAAGAGCAGTACATGCGCGCAAGTACGACGATGCTAATAACACGAGACGGCAGCAGATTTATGGACACGCGTCATTGCGCGTCGGCACTTTACCGCCTCGTCGTTTGTACGACATATACAGGGTGTCCCTCTCATCTCTGCCACCCGAAATAACTCGGTAATTATCGACATCACAAAAAACAATTTTTTTGTGACGTCGATAATTACCAAGTTATTTCCCGACAAACGTTGTACGGTATGAAGGGGGCCATAAAATGCCACCAATTTTTATTATTTCGGTGCAGGCGCTGACGCACAGTAAAGGTCACCTCCACTTTTTTTTAATGGAGTGGTACATTTTTTTCAACCATCTTGTGGAGCACCTCAAGCCGCGTAAAAAACATTGGGGGTCAAAGTGTCGTTCAAAGTCATTTCGAACACCTATTAAGGGGCCAGTTCACTATGGAGTTACGAGAAAAGGCTGTGTTCGCAATTTTTTTTGAGGACTTCATAAAAGATATGAATATAAAAGTTGTTGGGCTTGATGAATAAAGTATTGAAATTAAATGAATACATTTAAAAAAATTTAATTCATTTTTATTCTAGGCTAGGTAACTATAGTTTAACGAAACGCCTCAAAAATAGGTGGGCTAGGTAGCTCCATCACAACTCGGCAACAGCTTGTCTGAAACAAAAAAATCAAAGTCCCTTAGGTTCAGTATGACACCAGCTACAAAATGACCCTCGGATATAAAGTTTTATTAAAAAATAAAAAAATGGCAGATGAAAAACGAGAAAAACGCGTTTTTTCGCAGTTTTTCGCAAAAGAAAGAGTAAAAATAAAAATTTAAAAACCATCGAGGGTCATCTTGTTGCGAATCATGTTTACAATATGTGGTTCAAATTTCAAGAGAATCGGTTTATTAGTTTTAGAGATACGATGGAGCTAGATTTTGAAAACGTTGTTTCGAGAAAAACGCGTTTCATGTTTATACTATGAAGAACTCATACCTAAACTCGATCGGCAATTCCTGCACCGTACAAAATCCCTTCTGATTGCTCATCGTCGTCGATTTCTTCAAGTCTTGCTTGCTTTTGATTTTTTGAAATTTTCAAAGTGGACTGGCCCCTCAAAATGAAATAGAAATCTGAATATCTCGGATCACTACCAAATATTTGGTAGTGATCCGAAATATTTAGATTTGTATTATCGATACTGAGCTTGCATGGCCTTGAACGACTTTGACAGCCGAATGTTTTTTATGCGGCGTGAGGTGCTCCACAAGATTGTTGGAAAAAAATGTGCTATTCCATTAAAAAAAAGTGGAGTTGACTGTGACGTAGCTTCAGCGGTCATTCAAGGCCAGTATCTATGATACAAATCTAAATATCTCGGATCACTACCAAATATTTGGTAATAATACAAGATACCCGTGCGGAAATCTGATAGGGCATTCCTAATAAAATTAAGGGTCTTTCAGGGCTTCCCTAGTGCTTTCCCTAGTAGGGATTTCCACAATGGGCCCAGACTTGGCCATTATCGGGATAAACTTGTAGGGATTTCCACAATAGGCCTCGACTTGGCCATTATGGGGATAAACCTGTAGGGATTTCCACAATAGGACCCGACTTGGCCATTATAGGGATAAACCTGTAGGGATTTCCACAATAGGCCCAGACTTGGCCAGTATAGGGATAAACAAGTAGGGATTTCCACAATAGGCCCAGATCTGACTATTATAGCAATAAACCAGTATAAATAGCTTCTACATGGTTGATGGTATTTCAATCATTCAAATCGATTATATACATCGATCGAATAATATTATCGAACGCAAATTGGGAGAAAGCGCAAGGGCATTAGCAAATACAAAAATCAACGATGAACACAAATATTCAGACAAACATCAGACAGTATTTATTTATCAAATTAAAGAAACCCTTTACATAGATACAAACAATTACTCATGGTTTCACTCATACATGGAGTTCGCATAAGTGTGAACAGTCCCAACCGGTTTTCTCGACATTTTTATAGCAACTAATTTCCGCTCAATACTCATCATAGGGAAAATTATCTCTTCTGAAGACTTCGCTGATATTTCCCATTCATAAACTTTATCTGACTGTGCAGGATAAGTAAATAAATTAGTCATTGTTTTCCAGATCTCTCCCTTAATGAAAATAGATTCCAGTGATTCAGTAGAACCATATATTTTTTTTATTTCTACTACACATCCATTCCTTATATTGTATTAATTTTGTCATGGCAGTTTATCATAAAGGCTCACATGCAAATACGCAATCACAGTTCTACGCGCGCACACATACATACACATGTATTCACGCCCACACCTATGCACATGAACAATTACGTAAAAATAAATACAGATATACCCTGACGCATTTAACATACACGTATATCCACTGATACGGATATTTTATGGCGCTGAAATGGTTTTGATGAGGCACCGCATTGAGGCATTTTCAGGGCGCTAAAATGGTTTTGATGAGGCGCCATTGAGGCAACTTATAAGGCCCCGGTCGTTGCGCCTTTAATGGCCCTTGTTGACAAAGTGTGACTGGCCGCTAACGGCCCTCATGTGGCTTCCAGATTAGGGCCCGAATAAAGTTAGGGGAATATTATTGGGGCCCGATCACAGCCTCAACTCAATTTCCGCACGGGTATTTAGATTTTTATCATCGATACTGACCTTGAATGACCTTGAACTAAAACCCACATGCGAGCAGCAGGCAAATGGAATGAGAGAGTGGAATTAGTCAACGATCAGTATTAAGAATCTTTCATCGACACAAGTCCCATCCGTATCGTGTGTCATTACATCAGGATTAGTACGGCAATGATTTCCTAAATCGCGTCAATTTCTGTAAATGGATTCGTAGAAAAATGCGCACAGATGTCTCATTTTTGAGTCATGTGTTTTTTTTTCTGACGAATCTAACTTCACAAATACGGGAAATGTGAATAGGCATAACATGCATTGTTGGGCAAATGAGAATCCTCGATGAATGAGAACTGTACCATTTAAACATCCGTGGTCGGTTAATTGTTGATGCGGCATTGTCAGCGATCACGTCATTGGTCCATATCTTTTTGAAGGTCACTTGACTGGGCAAGTTTACGCAAACTTTCTGCAAAACGTACTGCCTCAATTACTGGGACGTGGCCTTGCATGTTCGCGTGAACATGTGGATGCAACACGACGGTGCACCACCCCATTATGCTCTGTGTTCAAGACAAGTGATGAATGAGATTTTTGGTGGAAAGTGGATAGGACGAGGCGGCCCTGTAGCTTGGCCACCTCGTTCGCCAGATCTAACATTACCAGATTACTTTTTATGGGGTTTTGTCAAAGAACGCGTAATGGCGGTAACACCTACCACGCCTGACGACATGAAAGAAAGAATACACCGAGCATGTACCGAAATTACATCACAAATGTTGGCTGGAGTTAGACGGACTTTTCATCAGCGAATTAACTAGTGCTTACACGTCGAGGGTAATCACTTCGAGCATCTTCTGTCGGTAGACCTAAACCAAGGTTAGTGGATCCTTTGAAAGTGATTATTCCGATTTTTCTCGACTATTTTCATACTTTGCGTGACTAGAATGACCTTGTGTTGTAGGTCGCTGAATTCGTCTTAAAATCGGTAATCGGTAATGTCAACGAAAAAAAATACATGGTTCCACTTTAAAAAGTGGAGTTGACCTTGACGTGGCTTCAGCGCCTCCACCGATAAAAAAATAGGGTGGTCCAGTATGACGGCCTTCTTGAACGATGAAATTTTTGTCTGAAACATTTTTTGATATGATCAATAGTTTGATAGTCCAGTCGAGATAGGTCTAAAATTCGATTAACCTGGAATTAATTCCGGACTTCGATTTTCTTTTTTTTATACTTAGGGGGGGATTGTTGGTAGTGTAAATCTCGATTTTCGGGAAAATTCCCCTGGTGCGTTTGCCGCCATCTTGATTTGAAGAGGGATTATTTGTTTTTCGAATAACTCGCTTAATTTCAACCTTTGAGTGAAAATGATCGTATCAAAAGTTGTGGGGAATATAATTCCCCACAAGTTTGGTGATTATAGTTTTTACCCTAGGATCGATATTTATAGAGTTACACTGCAAATAGGGGTAAAAAGTTCACCCCTAAATTAAGTATAAGTCCGAAAATATTAATCCGAGGGTAAAAATGCTAATAACCAAAGTTGGAGGAAATAAAATTTCCTATGTGATTATTTATTACCATTTTTACAATAAACTTGATAATAAACGAGATAAGTTTAAAAAAAACGTTTTTTACCCCTTTTAGCAGTCTGACTCTATATATATTCATCCTAGGGTAAAAATTACAATCACCAAACTTGTGAAGAATTACATTTCCCACAACTTTGAATACAATCATTTTTACTCTAAGGTTGAAAATAAGCGAGTTATTCGAAAAACAAAAAAAAACTCCGTGTTCAAATCAAGATGGCGGCAAACGCACCAGGGGGATTTTCCCGAAAATCGAGATTTACACTACCAACCACCCCCCCCCCCTAAATATAAAAAAAGAAAATCAAAGCCCGGAATTAATTCCAGGTGAAATCCTATTTCGATTGGACTATGAGTGCTATTGCTCTGTAACACTTTATGTGTCTCACCCTGTGTGTGTGTGTGTGTGTGTGTGTGTGTGTGTGTGTGTGTGTGTGTGTGTGTGTGTGTGTGTGTGTGTGCACACTGTCATTTCTTATATGTGGCTGTGTGTGTATTCACGGGTGGGATGTGCGAGTCGCTAGATCGATGACGAAACGGGGAAAAAAAGGAACGCGGCCGCGCTGCAACGATTTGGAAAAAACTCACGCTCGTATACAGGAACGCTACAAAAAAATCCCTTGCTCGCATTGAGGAACGTTATAAAAAAACTCATGCTCGTATTCAGGAACGCGGTGAAAAAACACCCATGCGCGCCTTCCCCAACGCGATAAGAAAAAACTCATGCTCGCATTCGGCTTAAGCTTTAGAAAAAAATTGCACCGAAGTGGGGGTCTCGTGCAGGTTATTATTTCTTGGCCCCACGCACGTACTCCACGTGCACTTGAAAATAGAACATAGAAACACGTTCGAGTCACGCCACGACGGGTTCTCTCGATAAGGGGCTAACGCGTTGTCGTAATGAGCTGCATAAATATATCGCGCGCGTATCTTGACATTGTAACACGTGAATAAGCATCCATTCATGAAGGCGGACGACTGTGCCACGTAATTCAGGTTAATCGCACCAGAAAACTCTAACTGCATATAGATTGGAGATAAAGAACAAATTACGTCACGCAATTTCCAGTTTTTGTCACGGGTCATCATAGAGTCCTGTGTAGATTTGCATATACGTGTATTTGTGAATCTATCTTCAGGAAAGCGCCATTCCGTGCAGCAATTGTGGTAGGGATCCAATTGGATTCCCATACTTGTCCCTATTGCCTGATGGAGATCCAATGGGTCATCTGATTGAATACCTATACTGAAAAGTCACGCTCGTACATTTGATTCTTATGGAGATACCCCTTTGGAATCCAGTGTACGGATCCAATTTGAATCCAATTCGAATCTCATTTAGAGTTTCGATTCCAGTTTACGAGTGTATTCCAGTGTACGATTCCAGTGTACGAATCCAATTTGAATAGGATACCCACATTATCGAACATAATCCGACACGACTCTTGATGGATCCCATCGCATGCTGTACGTGGAATTTTCTAAAGATACTATATAAATACAAAAATTAAGTGCATTTAAGGGAGTCGACTACTGTGACAGGTCGAAAAGATTGTTTTTTCCAATTTTTTTGTCTACTAGATTATTTATTTGGGATTTGGAAAAAGAGGATGATATTAAGGGGCCAGTCCAGTTTGAAAATTTCAAAAAATCGAAAGCAAGCAAGACTTGAAGAAATCGACGATGATGAGCAATCAGAAGGGATTTTTTACGGTGCAGGAATTGCCGATTGAGTTCAGGTAAGAGTTTTTCATAGTATAAACTTCAAACGCGTTTTTCTCGAAACAACGTTTTCCAAATCAGCTCCATTGTATCTCTAAAATGAATAAACTGATTCTCCTGAAATTTGAAACACATATTGTAAACATGATTGGCGACAAGATGACCCTTGTTGATTTTAAATTTTTGCTGCGAAAAAACGCGTTTTTTTTACTTTTTTCGTTTTTCATGTGCCATGTTTTAATTTTTTGATAAAACTTTATATCCGGGGGTCATTTTGTAGCTGGTGTCATATTGAATCTAATGGACATTGATTTTTTTGTTTCAGACAAGCCGTTGCCGAGTTGTGATGGAGCTACCTAGCCCACCTATTTTTGAGGCTTTTCGTTAAACTATAGTTACTGTACTTAAAAATGAATAAAAATGAATAAAACATTTTTTTACGCATTTCAAGACTTTATTTATCACGCCCAACAACTCTTATATTCGTATCTTTTATAAAGTCCTCGCTCTAGCGAAAATAGCCTTTTTTCCTGGCCCCTTAAGCATACATTGAACTTATTTCGTGTAAATTTTTATTTAAAAAAAATATAAATTAACGACGTTATTGAGGTATAATAGAGCCTCTGTATAACAAATGTGATCCAACGGCCGGATTAATAACTTGCCAATAGTTAGACAGAAAAATGAACATGTAACATTTTTATAATGTATATAAATGTAGTTCTTATTGTACCTAGGAGTTTTTCGAAAAATATCACCAAACGGTGAGTATTAAAAAATATCTAATTTGGGCGAAACCTTTATTTATATTCTGGGGCTTGAAAAATACTAAATAAATAACAAAACGGTTACGTACAATGATAGTTACTGCAATTAAGGAAATTCTGGATTTTTAAAATTGGACTTATACATTGCATACATTGCACTTATTTTGTGTAAATGTTTATTCGAAATAAGTAAAAATTAACAACGTTATTGAGGGATAATAGAACCTTCGCATACAAAATGTGGTCCAAGGGCCGGATCAATAACTTGACAATAGTTGGAATGAAAAATAAAAATGTTTAATCATCCATATAAATGGGATTCACGTTATATGTAGGCGTTTTTTTTACAAAAAAAGTCATAAAATGATGGATGTTACAAATATGTAATTTTGGCAAAATCTTCATTTATATTCTGCAGCTTGAAAAATACAAAATGAAATTTAAAAAAAGCTATGAACAACGATAGCTACTGTAATTAATGGTATTCTGTTTTTTCAAATTGAAAATCCGACAATTACATCTAGAGTTACAATTCCAGCCAGATCGATAAAAATCAGTTTCGAGAAAAACGCGATTGAAAGTTTTAGTATACCTAAATTGTTGCGCTTCCTGCTGATATGAAATCGTCTGGAACTTAGTCAATTTTCAATATTTTTACTTGAAATTTTTTTCACATTTTGTTGAATATGTACAGTGCTTTGAGGAAATTCAAAAAATCTTTTTTTCTTATTCCGTCACAGTGTTGACCCCCCTTGAAAAGTATAAATCTCATCTTAAAAAAGTATTAGTAGCGTACAAAGTGTATCTCAAAAATCGATTTAAACCACATTACTGAAAATCAATCGTAATAACTCTTTGCTATTTACTTTATTGCAATTTGACATAATATCGCCACACACGTACACGCTCACAAAATGTGCAGGTTATGTTTCAACACGCCGACTTTTTTCTTTTGACTTCGGTATATTTTCCATTCGAACGTCCCGTGCAGAAATTTTGACCGGGATACCCTATGTCCGATCAAATCCCGATCAGGATTTGTCATGGATTCCCCAAAACCGGTATCCCGGTTAGAATCCAACTTGCATCAGTATCGGCATATGTACGACGACGATGGCATCATTTTAAAAATTTTGGCGTCACGTGTATTTTCTGTATTACTATGGAATTCCTAT
Organism: Ophion obscuratus; assembly: GCA_964007375.1. Lineage (NCBI taxonomy): Eukaryota > Metazoa > Arthropoda > Insecta > Hymenoptera > Ichneumonidae > Ophion > Ophion obscuratus. Next base: position 44,277,024 of record OZ023317.1, read on the forward strand.
CTACAGATAGGAATTTCTGTCTATAGATTCCTATCTATAAAATTCCTATCTATAGATAGGAATTACATGGTAATACCGAAAATACACGTGATGCCAACATTTTCAAAATTATGCCATCGTCGTCGTACATATTCCGATACTGATGCAAGTTGGATTCTAACCGGGATACCGGTTTTGGGGAATAAGTCTCTGTTTATACCCACCGACATGTCGGTGGGTATAAACATGTATTTAAGACAAATTAAAATCAAATTCACAATGATTAGATTAAAATTTACACCACTCGTGAGTTCTTACGTATTTCGAGAGAAAACATTTCGTCGAGGCAAAGAAATTTTTGCAAAAAAAGTTGTGAGTTTCAAATATTACATTATAAATATGAAAAAATCACAAAATGAGTTGTGAATTTCCTCAAGTTGAAGAAAATAAAAATCGAATTCACGACAGTTATATTAAAATTTACACCACAAGTGTAAACGTATTTTGAGAGAAAACATTGTGTTGAGGCAAAGAAATGTTCGCACAAAAAATTATGTGCAAAAATTTCTTTGCCTCGAGGCAATGTTTTCTCTCAAAATACGTACGAACTCACTTTTGGCGCAAATTTTAATCTAATCATTTTGAATTTGATTTTAATTTGTCTTAAATACGAAAAAATTCACAACTAATTTTGTGAATTTTTTTGTATTTATAATTTTTTGTCAATACATTTGCATTCACAGATTTTGATGTGAATTTTTTTTAATTCACATCAAAATCTCGCGATGAGTGCGATCTGCCATTTGAATCTTTGGACAATTTTTTTTTATTGATAGTTTAATGCACCAAAACTTTATAAATGTTATTTATTTTTATAATAAATTTAACATGTTATAATTCCATTTCTGACATTGTATTTCAGCCTGTGTTCACCCGTGGTCCTTCCCAGATTCCTCAATGATTCCATGGGGAATCTGTTTAGAGTCATTAAAGGATCCGGTTCTGGATCCCTAATGGAATCCAGTTTACGGATCTTACATTTAGTCTTCGAATCTGATCCGATATCGGACTAGATCCCGACTGGGAGCCCGGGATACAAGTCAGAATCCAGCTGTATCCCTGCCAAAATTTCTGCACGGGGTGGTACGAATTCTGAAACGGTATTTATCGGGGAAAAGTTCAAGATTCAATTAGATTCCAATGAGGACTCTCTATATACTGTGTCTCTAGTAAATCCACATAGAGATGTGGGTGCCCCAATTTTGAGCTCTATTTTTTTTCTTTTTCCTCACCATCCAATTATCTTCTCTAAAGAAAATAAAAAATTGTCGCGAAAGCTGCGAGCCGTCAAAAAATATTTAGTGGTCGCTTAAGCCTCCCAAAAATCCAAATTTTCATTAAAAAATCGATTTTTTTCGTCCACTTTTTACCCATGAATTTTTCCCTTTATAATTGTCAGAAATAACCTCGTGAACGCTCTAGCCGGCGAATGAATATTTAGTGGTCGCTCAAGATCTGCAAAATTTCCAATTTTCGCGATATTTGTTTACTTTCCTCACTCATAAATTCAACGCTTTGTAAAATTTTCGAAACAATTTATCCTTTTTTCTTTCGAAATCGATTTTTCAAATTTACCTCACACTTACCCAATGACACGACCTATAATTTTGTTTACGGACAAGAGTTGTGAAGAATTATTTTATGCGAACAAAGATTACAATTCTTGGCTTAGAAGTGCAAGGTAAATTTGAAAAATGTCTTTCTAAAGAAAAAAGGGTTAATTGTTTTGAACATTTTATAAAGCGTCAAATTTATCAGTGAAAAGCGTAAAAAATTGCGATGATTGTAAATTTCGAAGCTCTTCAGCGACCACTAAATATTCATTGGCCGGCTAGAGCTTTCGCGAGGTTAATTTAAAAATTATAAAGCGTAAAATTCATAGATGAGAAGCAGACGAAAAAAGTCGATTTTTTTATAAACATATGAATTTTTGGGAGGCATGAGCGACGTCTGAATATTTATCGACTACTCGCGGCTTCGGCGACAATTTTTATTTATTTTTTAAACAAAATAATTGGATGGTGAGAGGAAGAAGAAAAATTGAGCTCAAAATTGTGCCACCCTGCTAGGGTGTAACTTGGGCCTCCCCAACGAATTTGCGCACGGGATCACGAGAGCTTTTTTTGCGCTCCAACAAATTCCGTTTGAGAAAATCAATTAAAAAATGTCCAAATCGGGAAATAGCGCGCAACCCAAATTGGATTCCAATGTGGACTCCCTACGTGCGGCGTCCCTATCGAAACCCTACAAAGATATGATAGGACCTCGGAACTCCCCAACGAATTTCGAAAAGAGACGAGATTAATACGAATAAAATCACACCGTTTTCGATTTTGCTACAGAGAAGGCTAGCTCTTTGAGTGTGCAATTGCACCCGTGTGGGCAGGGCTAAATTACACTGGGAAACAGAGTCGTTATTTATGAGGAACGTGCTCAGCTCCAGCTCCTTACACACACCTTACCCTCGTGGAGCCAAATATCTCGTAGGCTAGAATTAATGTTTCACCAATTTCGTCATTATCACTGTAATAACGAAAATCCATCGTAGATTGATTGTTATCAATATATCGTGGACAGTTCTCTTTCGAAAACACTTTGACGAGTGTTGTAAAAACACGGCATTGTTCCCACGGCCATAGGGAAGTTGATCAATGAGGAAAAGTATCGACGCATAGCTTCACGAGGTTCTTTAGTATGCACACTCGCGTGTATTTCTTTATGCACATTTTTCAATATAGTTAACGAGAGGGAGAAAGAGAGAGAGAGAAAGAGAGAGAGAGAGAGAGAGAGAGAGAGAGAGAGAGAGAGAGAGAGAGAGAGAGAGAGAGAGAGAGAGAGAGAGACAGAGAGAGAGAGAGAGAGAAAAAGAGAGATATCTATATATCTGTAAGCAGATAATTCTTCTCGTTCAATCACCGTCTAGTAGAACCTCGTATATATTTAAGATGTAATTAAGACTTAATCACAGAGCGTGCTCATCGCAGCAGCTGAAATCTCATTGTTATGCATAGAGCGCTACGCATTCTCTGCTCGGGAGCGAACGACTGCGAGCTATAATTATTTTCATCTGGCCGATGTATGTGTATGTGCAAGTATGTAGATACATACACACATAGATATTTCATATTTACTTTTGAATGTGTGTACGTATATAGGTGAGTGTGTACACACACACACACACACACACACACACACACACACACACACACACACACACACACACACACACACACACACACACACACACACACATATATATATATATATATTGACGTCGTACATACGCTAATGAGAGGCATTTTTACCGATTATTCGATTTTTACGATTTTTAAAAAATCACAATTTATATATGTATGTATATGTTTCGTTGTGCTGCTATAAAGGATATGGATACGTGGATGACGTGATTTTCTTTACAATTCGCGCGATGCCATCTTTTTCGAAATTGATCTATGGAAAATTATGTGTATATATATATATATATATATATATATATATATATATATATATATATATATATATATATATATATATATATATATATTTATATAAATTTAAGGATAAGGATAAATTCAAGGGCTGCCCAATCTCAAAATCGCCGGCTTATTACTGAAAAATCAAGAAATATTCTTAAACCATATTGATGACCTCTTAGCGAATATATCATAGACATAAGTGGGTCTATAAAATACGGCTTCCCAAATACAGATATACACTAGAGAATTATATAGTAGAATTATAATTCTGGACACCTTTCAATTTTTTTTTTAATTTCGTAATTATTGATCATTTTTACGTTATAATCACTTATATCTTACATTCCTATCAAAGTAGGCTTGTTAAGGAAAATATTGAGTAGAAACATTATAGATAAAGAAAAACATTACAGTATTATTTCGGCGTTGCAGATATACATTACACATTTTCTGAGTACCTAAATATAAAAAAGCAAATTTTAATTGAAAGTGTTGATAATTTATTTCACTAGTGTATATATATATGGGGCACTCCACGCTATTTTACCTAGCCCGCGACCACGACCATTTTTGGGTTTCCTGATTTTTTTTTGTGAAACTGTACCCCATGAAAGGAATAACCTCACCAATTTTTTATTTTTATATCTTCTCTTTCAGGAGTTACAATTTTCCAAAAAATGTCGATTTCGGAGGTCTTGGAAACGTTTAAATGCTGATAACTGCTGAACTAATTGAGATATCGACAAATGTCACTGTTTTTTTTTTTTTTTTTCATTTTGAAGCATACTTCCGTTAAAAATATTTAAAAATTATTAATTATCAATGTCAGTTTTCGCTTCTGAAGTAAAAACTATTTTTTTTAAAGATGACCCCGTTTTTATTTTTTTTCAAAAAATTCTCTAAAATAGATTGACCCATTCTATGATTTTGAAGACTATTCTCATTATGGGCCCACCCTTCCTGCTATTTTTTTCGTATCAATCATATCTTTTTAGAAGGCTTTTATTATTTTCATCTCCAATAATGCTATTAATGATTTTGTGGTTTTCAAATCGGCTTCCTCAGGCCTGAAACGGTGTATTTTTCAATTATGCCGAATTTGACGGAAACAAATTATTTTGAATAAGAAATCCTTTTTTTGTTGTTAAATTCAGCACAAATAAAAAATAAAGCGTTTCAGCCGTGTCAAAGTGAAATTGGAAATCACAAAATCATTACTAGCATTATTGGGGATTAAAATGATAAAAGTCTTTTTAAAAAAAATACGATTAATTCGAAACAAATAGAAGGAAAAATTAGCTCACAATAAGACTAGTCTTAAAAATCATATAATGGGTCACTTTATTTTAGATAATTAAAAAAAGGCAATCATCTATAAAAAAAAAACTTTTCACTTTAGAAGCAAAACAAAATATGACATTGACATGTTGTGAAACGTTCATAGTGACATTGATCAATATCTCAATTAGTTCAGGAGTTATCAGCGTTTAAACGTTTCCAAAACTTCCGAAATCGACATTTTTTGAAAAATTACAACTCCTAAAAGAGAAGATATAAAAATCTAAAACTTGGTGTGTATATTCCTTTCATGGGGTACAATTTTACCCAAAAAATTAGGAAACCCAGAAATGGTCGGGTGAAATGGCATGGAATGTCCCATATATATCTGTGTCTGTGTGGTTTTTGATAATTTTTGTCTAATTTATAATTTCACGGTGGCCCCAAGACGGTATACTTTTGATTTGGGTGCTCTCCTCGTCGCCGCTTCGTGTTCTGCCCATTCGTCAAAAAAAAAAGAAAGAAGTACGAAAAATTGTCCGATGAAAAATTGCATTTCGGCGCGTATGAGGCTCCATTCTCGACGTCATTAACGCACAACTTGTCGCTCGCGCTAGAGGGTCCTCCGTCGCGCGATTTGAGAGCGACAACGCGGGCTTCTGCCGCTGTTCCTTCTGCCAGTGCTGCTGCTGGCGACGTTAAATTATAGGAGGTGACACCGCGTGATTTAAGCCCCGGCTATCATGACTGTAATCATCATATATTGTGCCGGCTGCGAGGACACGTTGAGAGACTCCCGCGGCGGATCACAAATGACACCGCGTAGAAGCGCTTTACTTACCGCGCCATCATTTTTTCCTCCTCTTTGGCTTTTTGCGGCTCCCCCTTGCACTTATCCATCCCTCTGTCCGTCGATCCGATTCGGAACGCCGCAATATCGCTTACGCGCTTGGATTGAAGGATGCGTGGGTACAATTATCGTGTCATAATTATCGAACGAGCTGTCGGTAAAGAAATTTGATAAACAAATCTTTTGTACAGGTAGCAATTTGCACAAAAGGAATTATTTTGTACAGGGAGCAATTTGCAGAAAAGAAATTCTTTTTTACACGTAGCAATTTGCACAAAAGAAATTATTTTATACCGGGAGCAATTTGCACAAAAGAAACGATTTTCTACCGGCAGCAATTTGTACGAAAGAAATTATTTTCTACAGGGAGCAATTTTATACTGTGACGTATTTTATCATAAAATGACATTTTGATTTTGCTTGAATGTCCGATCATTGGAACGCTGCCAATCAAAACGAGAAATTCTCAAACGTTTCAATCGGTCTCGGGTTAAAGAATTCTTTTGTACAGGGAGAAGTAAGGGAAAAAGATTAGTTTAGTGAAAAATTATTTTAGTAAAAAATTCTTTCAGTTAGACATTCTTTTAGTAAAAATTGTTTCAGTAAAAAATTCTAACGTAAAAAATGCTTTTAGTAAAAAATGATTTCAGTAAAAAATGATTTCAGTAAAAAATTCTTTGGTAAAAAAGTATTATAGTAAAAAATTATTTTCAGTAAAAATCGCTCCCTGTACAAAAGAATCTTGATTTTGTTTGGGTCTCCGATCATTGGAACGCTGCCCAACGAAGCGAGAAATTTTGTTGCCGATCAAAACGAGCATTGTTCGATTGGCAACATCGCTTTAATCGTTCTTCGGAAAAAATTCTTTCGCATAGGGAGAAATTTGAAAAAAAATTCTTCTAGTAAGAAATTATTGTCAGTAAAAAAGTGCTCCCTGAACAAAATAATTTTTTTCCGTTTTTCTCCCTGTTCAAAATATTTTATCCAAATTTCTTCCTGTACAAAAGATTTTATTTTTCAAATTTCTCCCTGTCAATTTTTTTTTCTCCAAATTTTTCCCCGTATAAAATAATCTTTTTCCATATTTCTCCCCGTACAAAAGAATTTTTTCACCGGAGAGGGATCGAAGTGATTGAGAATTGCTCCTTTTCATTAGCCCCGTTCCAATGATCGGAGATTCAAGCAAAATCAATATAAGCTTGGATACCAAAAAAAATATCATATAAGATATACGAAGATACAAAACTATCGGGTAACGGTATTTGCCGAGTGATCCACTAAGAATTGCGTCCGATTTCGTGCAGTGCAGATTTGATCATGCTGCTTATCAGGCGGGATACTATCGGTAGCATTTCTGTGCTATTGGTCTGGTCTATTGATATCATTATAGAAATTTTCTATATGAACCGACATTAGTGGATGGGTGATCAGGGTTCGACTCTGGCGGTACATCGAGTTAAGCAGTACTTTACATGGCCAATACTCGGAGCGGTGACCACTTGGCCGTGCACCGGCTGGCGCTTCAACCAGTGAGCGGAAGGCCGATAATTCTGAGACCTTGGGTTTGTAGATACTTGAGTGAAACGCCCGCACTTAGTTAATCTAAGTGCCGGTAGGGAGTGATGGGAGAAGGTTCAATTAGAAAGGGGTAGTACGTAAAAAGCCGCAAGGGTATATTTTACAACTCATTAGTTAATTGAGGCCTTAATAGATAAATAAAAATATAGCAATAATCTGTATAATAATGTATAAAAAATGTAAAGATAATAAACAAATTTACATTAATGATATTGAAATATAGCTTTCCAAAAATAAATACTGCCTTCGCCGAAAACACGATCGCTTCACTTTGAAACTTTTTTAAATGATTAATTTCGGCAATCAAAACCGACAAAAATGAAAATGATATTGCACGAGAAGAGCTGAAACATATTTATATCATTTATAATATTAACTTAAAAACATATTTTTCGAAAATAAAAATTAATATTACTAAATTCATCACCCTGCCTCTGAATATCGTTTTATCTGAAACAATATTTTTACTTTTAACAATTCTTTCTTCAACATAACAGACTATTCATTTTTCGTTGCACATATACATGGGAAAAGGACATTTTGAACCATTATATCGATGTTATGTTGACCATCAACACATTTAATGGTGATCCTTTATTCTTTTTTGCAATTTTTCTAAATTTTAGGGCCTTGTCAATCCTTCAAATTACCTTTATATAAATTTTCTTATGATATAAATCTAAAAGGGACTTTTGCACATTGCGGTTGAAATATCGAGTATGGGGATAAGATTCTGCTATCAGTAAGGATCTGTCAATCCAATATTTTCCAAATCGCCTTTTTTTCCATAGATATTCAATTCTTAAAAAATGTTTCAAACACAAAAAAATTTCACATCCTTTCTGTTCCCATGTGAGAAACTCTCGCGCCGCTCAGCATATACACGGGACTTGGTACGAAGAGGGACGAATGAGAAATTCCTGGATCGCGATCGCGAGAGTGTCTCGACGGTTTTTCGTCAAAAAGAGATCGCCGCGCGGTTCGCAAGCGCGTGGCTGGTGGGTCGTGGGATCCTCAGGAGCTAAAAGCCCTGGCGTTCAACTCTACCTCTATAAGGAGCGGACTTGGAGGTTCTCCACGGCAACCAAAGTGTAGATTTTTTGTCCCCCTTCGAGGACTCGCGGAACGCCCGGTAGACCGGTGGTAGTACAGACACGCAAACCGAACACACGGGCCGTCGTCTCGACGGTTTCGTCCTGAAAAAATCTTACACGATACAAATCTTCGACGTCCGTATATACGTAAGTATTTAAGGCGGGATATACATTTAGACAGAAAACAAATAAGCAACATTGAGGGATTTTTTAAACTAAGAAATAATTATTCTACAATTATCAAACTTAAGGTATACTTTAATCGTATATTTAGGAATACAAAACAATTTTTTAAAATTAATTCTTCATTAATAGCTTCCCGTAGACTTTGATTTGCAAAAAAGTTCAAACATTTTTTCAGTTAGAACATGTGTAATTTCTATGTGATGGTAATTCAAATGAAGAAAATACAAATTTAAGAAAATGGCACGCATTTACAAAAAAACTCAATATTTCTGTGAAATATGGGTGAAAAAAGTAGTTTTTTTTTTCAATTTTTTGAAAACAATTCTTGTCAAATAGAAAGTACCGATATTATCAATATTTCTACCAAGTTTCAATTCAATCGGCTTAATAGTTTTTGAGTAATCCTGCACGACAATTTCAATAATGCAGTTTTGAGAAAAACGCGTTTGAAGTTCACGCCAGCTCCGAATCCGAGCGGTGAGACCCAGCGTTGTCGGGCTGTAACGTTTTGAGTTTTTCGAATTTCGCTTTGAAACTTTAGGAAAATATTCTACATATATAGTTCTATCGTTTAAGGAAAAAAAAGATATCGGTTTTTTAATCGTTGTAAATGTATATCCCGCCTTAAGTAGATACTCGTCAGACGAAAGGACCGTCCAGTAAAATGAGTGGACGGTGACAGGGGAGTAGGAAAATGTCCACTAGGGGGGCACAAATATGGGACAATTTTTTTTCTATCCAATTCACTTCTTGAAAGAAAAGAAAATTGTCGCCCGAGCTGCGAGCCGTTTAAAAATACGCTTAAGCCTCCCAAAAATTTAAATTTTCATTAAAAAATCGATTTTTTTTTCGTCCCCTTCACACTTATGACTTTTGGGCTTTATAATTCTTGTAATTAACCTCGCGAAATCTCTAGCCAGCCGAGGAGTATTAGTGGTCGCTCAAGAGCTTCGAAATTTTCAAGTCGCGCAATTTTTTTTTTCTCTTCTCGCTAATAAATGTGACGCTTTGTAACATTTTCAAAAAAATAAATCCTTGTTTCTTTAGAAACATTTTTTCAAATTTACCTCACACATCTAGCCCGATAAAACGACCTATAATTTTGTTAACGGACAAGAGCTTTGAAGAATTATTTTATGAGAACAAATATTATAATTCTTGGGTTAGAAGTGTGAGGTAAATTAAAAAAATCGGTTTCTAGAGAAATAGGGACTAATTGTTGGGAACATTTTACAAAGCGTCAAATTTATGAGTGGGAAGAGTTTGAAAAATTGCAAAAATTGGAAATATCGGAGCTCTTGAGCGACTACTAAATATTCATTGACCAGCTAGAGCTTTCGCTAGGTTAATTTAAAAATTTTAAAGCGTACAAATGCATGGGTGAGAAGTGGACGAAAATAAAACAAAAAATCTATTTTTTTTATGAGAATTTGAATTTTTAGGCGGCTCGAGCGACCTCTAAATATTTTTTGACCGCTCGCAGCTTCCGCGATAATTTTTTTTTTTCTTTAAAGAAACTAATTGGGTGGTCAGAAAAAGGACAAAAAATAGAGCTCGAATTTGTGCCATCCTAATGTCCACTTTTTTCCAACGTTCAAATGTAGGCAGAAGAATATTCCGCTTTGATTCGAACACTGGTTAGAATATCGATTTGTATCCTTTAAATGTAGAATCTGAATATTCTCCTCTCATTCTCTTGAATTAATTTAATTAATAATTACATCTCTTTCAATAAAAACGACTTCAATTAAGGCATATGTATGGTAGGCGACGTAATTATAACCAGAAAAATATTCTGTATTGACTTAGGTGATATTTAGAATATCAACTTGTACTCTCTAAATACTAGAAAATACTTTGAACATATGTGAAAAGACGGTATGACAAAATTCGAATGACAACATGTTTTTTAAAAAATCGCGAACACGTTAATTTGTCAAAAAATACACTTTTTCACTGAAAAAATCATAACTTTCTGAATTTTTGATATTTTCAAGTAAAATTTGTACAGGATACTCGTCAGACATGGTACTTCTAGGGTAAAAAATAGTGGCATAGTGGCACGTCAAACCCTCGCCTCGGGCAGGGCCGACCTTTAATTAAAACTAGGACCCTTATATATTTAGACCGAAAGTTAAGTCTGAGTAAATTTCCCCATCAAGGAGGGTTAAAAGTCTCGAAGGATTTTTTTGTATATTTTTAAGAAAAAAATTATGATCTTTTTCGTGCAAGTACATATTATTCAAGGCATCTCTGACTTTGGACGAATATTTGGGCACTTAATTTTTGTTTTTCTTTCAAATAAATGTTGGGCCACAAAATAAGGATTATTGATTACAAAAAACGTCTCAAAAAAAAAAGAAACAAAAAAAATGGATATTTACCGAAATACAATGATCTGAAAAAATGCTGGGGTCCAATCGACCCCATATGCAGTCAGAGTTCATGGCAGAAGTGTGCAGTCGAAGGGTTGAAACGACTTCAATCAAGGCATACGTATGGTGACCTACGCAATTGTAGCCAGAAAAAATATTCTGCTTTGACTCAGACAATACTTAGAATATCGATTTGTACTCTCTGAATGTGAAATCTGAATCTTCCTCGCGAATTCTCTTTAATCAAATGAATTAATAATTAAATGTATTGGATTAAAACGACTTCAATTAAGACATACGTATTCAATTTAAACGACTTGAATTAAGTCATGCGTTTTTAATCAAAACTACTTCAATTGAGGCACACATTTGGTAGCCTACATAATTAGCCAGAAAAATATTCTGCATTGACTCAGACAATGTTTCGAATATCGATCTGCACTCCCTATATATGAAATCTGAATCGTCCTCACGGATTCGTTTAAATCAATGTAATTAATAATCAAATTAATTCAATTAAAACGACCTCAATTAAGACATACGTATTTAATTTAAATGACTTCAATCAAGGAATACATATTCAATTGAAACGACTTCAATTGAGGCACACATATGGTAGCCTACGTAATTTGCCAGAAAAGTATTCCGCATTGACTCAGACTATATTTCGAATATCGATTTGTACCCTCTAAATATAAAATCTAAATTGTCCTCGCAGATTTTCTTTAACGAATTCAACTAAAAATACTTCAATTGAGGCAGACACATGGTAACCTATGTAATTAGCCAGAAAAATATTCTGCATTGACTTAGACAGTATTTCGATTATTGATGTCTACTCTCCAAGTACGAAATCTGAATCTTCCTCACGGATTCTCTTTAAGGGGAGATATACACCTAGGAACCGGAAAAAGATCATTTTTGTGCATTTTTTCAAGGGAAACTATTTGAAATTTCGGATTGGGGTTCTAATTATCTAAAAATATATACATTCAAAAATATGTTTAATGTTCTTTACTTAAAAAAATCAAAAATATACAAGGATGTATGATCCTTGGAACGGAAGGATCATACAAGGATTGTATGATCCTTGGAGCGTCATAAAAAAATCTGCGTATACGGTACCCAATGGCGTTTCTTCAAAAATCATCTGAAAAAAAAAAACCAAAAAGATTATTAAATTAGATACCATAATCTAGTAAGTGTCATAGCCGATTTTGAAAATACCGATTTATGACAAAATGGCGAACGTTTGAACATAAATAGTGATTTTTGGGCCAAAAATTAGTTATTATTTTGCCTATAAAACAAAAACTAAGTACCAGAAAAAAATCCTACGACAAGTACTAGATAATGATGTATGGAATAACCACACAAAACCTCAAGGTAATCGGTTCGTTGGTTTTCGAGAAATTTTGGGTACCGATTTGAAAAACGTGGTTTTGAGAAAAACACGTTTGAAAATTTGGGAATGAACAAATCATGAAATTTGTCAATTTACATGGAATCATCGATACGAGGCCCATAGTGTAGGTCTTCTACGGTCGACGGAATGTTCATAGCTTTTAAATCGATTTTTTCCACCATCTAGGTGTATATCTCCCCTTAATCAGTGTAATCAATGATCAAATTTATTCAATTCAAACGACTTCAACTAAGGCGTACGTATGCTCCCTGATATTCAGTTTAGAAATCCTTTGATTTTTTTGGCTATTTTTATCGTATTCGATTATTTTTGGAGGACCGTTTTCGTTGTTCAATTCCCGAGCTGCCGTACAAAAAGTATTCAGAGTTGAGCACTCAGTGAAAACGGATGTGAAATATACGCCGGAAGATGAGCGCAGGCGACAAAGGGACATATTTGGTGCTCTCCCGGTAGCCTGTGCCCTCTCTCACTCCCCCTCGTTTCTCTCTCTCTCTCTCTCTCTCTCTCTCTCTCTCTCTCTCTCTCTCTCTCTCTCTCTCTCTATCTGCTTCATACAGTAGTGTAGAGCGTCCCACGGTTTGGTGTTGACTCGACGAAAAAAAGTGAATACATATCCGTCGAGAAGTGGGAAGGACTACTTTTTAGGTCGCGCAGCACCGCGATCTCTAACGACATTTACACCGCGACTACTGCCTAGCCAACAAAAGAGAATCATTCGGATTCAACGAACTTCCTGAAAAAACCTCAACTCAAAGCAAGTGTCTCAAGTAAATTGCGACAAAATTCGAAATTTTCTCCATCGAAGGTCCTCGAAGGTCCTCGAAGGTCAAACGAAAAATCGTCGTCCATTCTTCTTCACGACCCAAAGAAGACCCTGTCTGAGCTTTTATTTCCCATTTTCCCTTCTTTTTTTTTAAGGTTCCAGCAAAATTTGCCAATGCGACATCCGGCGAGCGAATAAGATCGAAAGGGCTGAGCGGGAGGGTTGCAAGTATATAAGTTGCACGTATGTACGAACCTGGCGAACGTGAGTCGATCGCCGATATATCTCGAGGCTCGCGACGTCGATCGACACGAGCAGGGAACGATATAAAAAGTTGGAGGAATGCGAGCGGTGACGACGACAAGTTCCCGAGCGAGGACGACACATCGGGCGGGAGAGGGGTGGGAGCCCTTTAGGGTTGAGAATGATTGGAAATCGGCCGGGGGGAGGCAAGAGAGGAACTCGCGGGCGCGCGCGTGATCTCTTGGCCTCGGTTGCATCGGATTCGTCAGCACTCCTCTGTATCAAATATTGGCTCGCTCGCAGAGCCAGCAGCTGCCACTTCTTTGTATTCTTGCTCTGCATCCCCGCCCCCCCCCCTTCTTGCCTCTCTCCTCAACCCTACCGCGAGGCAATGACAGTTCATTTCGGGATTGGCAGTTTATTCGAAGGACATACGAGTTCGATCGCTCCATGAGGCCGAAATTGGAAGGACACTAAAGCCCATGTTGATCGAATGTGTATATGTGTGTGTGTAGGTATATAGGGAGAAAGAGAGGGAGAGAGAGAGAGAGGGAGAAATGGAAGGTACATATGAGGCGACCCATGTCACTTCAGCCAGTAAAAAAAAATCCACAAATAATTTTGTAAAAATCCAGTTAGTTTATTGAAAAATATTCATCGAGTGTCGAAATTAAAAAAAACAATCTGACGTTTTTCTCGTTGATTACCATTTTTTAACATTTTTCCATTCAAACGGCTGTATCTTTGGCAGGATTTGACGTATTTACACTCGTAAAAAATGAAAATGTGCGTCTTTTTATGGCTTTCCAGAAAAAAAATAATATAGATTTTATTCAGCAAGTCGACGTCCGTTTCAGGGCAAAATATGCAAAAATACTTTTTTTCTCAAGGAAAGACACTCGTTATTTTATTTTAAAAAATTTCCTCGAATTGTGGATACGAAAAACGGATTTTTGGTATTTTTTATATTATGGGATTCCTAAACACCGTGAAGAAACAGCTATTTTTTTTGTTTTAATTAATATTCGATTCGACTATTCGAAAAATAAAAAAATAGCCAATAAAACATGTATTGATCGGAATTCATTGATTGTTTATTATAAATTTATTTATTGGATTATTCAATGTTGTTAATTCAATTTGTACCACTCTCGTGAGTGGTACAAATTCACCCTAATTTCATATCCATGTACATAAGAGTGTGTTGAGAAAAAATATTCTACTTTCTTTCGGGTGTTTCACATTTAAATACAATTGGAAATAGTCCCCTTCCATCTCGTATAAAATGGATACTTCGGAAAAAATCTTACGAATTGCCTCGATGCGAAAAAGAAAATATATGTATACAGGGTGTCCTGCTATGAATGGATAATCGTGCAACTGCCGATAGGTCAGATCATGTCCTACTATATGCTGGAATTTCAGTTTAGTAAAAACCCTACGGTTTTCGAGACAAAAATCATCTGCTTTTGGTTTTTCGCATGCCATTTCTACAAATGATAACTTTTTTTCACCCGCTATTCAAAAAAAAAATTCTTGGGTATTTGTTTCCTCCTTAAAAGTCTTTCTTCTAACCTTAAATATTAAGGAAACGTTATGAAAAAATATCTTATGCAGAATTTTTATACAAAACAATTCGAACATCTGACTTTGATAGCCAGCGGTTACAAAAAATGTACTACACATATCGTGCTAATTACTCACAAATGTTGCTTAGTTATTGTCGGATACGTAAGTTGTATAAATGGCATGCAAAAAACCAAAAGTAGATTTTTTTTTTTTTTTTTTTTTTTTCAAAAAATAAAATAAAGCCACAAATCTCGAAAACCGCGGCACTTTTACTAAATTGAAATTCCAGCATATAGTAGGACATGATCCGGCTTATCGACAGTTGCAGGATTATCCATTCATAACAGAATACGCTGTATACATTAAGGGGTTTGTCGGGTGTCTCCTCGGTCACGTTTCCTAACAGAATAAAAAAACACACACACACACACGAACGCACGCACACACACACACACACACACACACACACACACACACACACACACACACATATATATATATTAGGGTGATTCGTTTCAGGGCAACTTTTTTTTTACCCATCGTGCCCGAAAATCTTTAGTTGGTGCCCAAAAACAAAGTTTCGTGAAAGGGCGGTGTTGTCAAAAAATATTTAGAGGTCGCGAATCAAAATTGAAGGTTTTCCATTTGATTAACGTTGAAAAAAACGTCTTTCTCATTATTAGTGTTACCATTCCGCGAATTTTGATATCGCGATATTTTCCAAGTGGGTTCTCATAGGAAATATGATATTTTACAATAAAGTTCATTGAACCATGTCCGTAAATTCAATCGTTTCAGCGGTATCATTATTTCAAGTGAATATTGTATGAAAATATCTATTCAAACGGCTCTAACGCCTAAGCTATTAGATAAATCGAAAAAAATTCAAATGGGAACTTTGTAAAGAAAATAATTTGCTACAAAAAAGTCTTATAAGCCGAGCCCGTAAATTCAACTCTTTCTCAGCTATAGGTGGATGAAGTAAAATAAATAGATTTTTTTGTTTCAAAAAATCTATTTATTTTACTGCGTGTGTGTGTGTGTGTGTTAGGTTATCGAGGTGTCTCCACGATCACGTTTCCTTATAGAATATATATATATATTTATGTGTGTGCACACACACACACACACGCACGCACGCACGCACGCACGCACGCACGCACGCACGCACGCACGCACGCACACACACACACACACACACACATATATTAGGTGTGCAAATGAATAATCCAATTTTTTTCATCTACATTCAAGGTTTATTTTCAAAGAAAGTAAACTAAATTGTTCAATCAAAGTGTTCGCCGTTGCTTTCTGTAACTTTGAGCATCTTTCCGGCAGCTTATGAATTTCATCTCGAATAAATGTAACGTCTTTGGACACGATAAAGTCGTCAAGCCATTTTCGGATCTCATCCACTGATTGGAAATGCATATCGGACAAGGCGTGTTACATCAACCGGGACAAGTGGTAATCGGATGGAGCAATGTCTGGTGAATATGCCGGGTGCCAAGACTCATTATGATGTCTTTTCTATTGGAAGCAATATGTCATTCGACAGAAATCACCGCTTTTGATCCGCTTAAATCAAAATGCGCACACATCGTACGATACAATACCTTCGCCGAGAAAGCAACAAATCGATTCGCACGTTCTTGCAGCATTTTTTTCTTGTTCGAATGCGTAAAGAATGCAGTTTCGGATATGCACCTTATCCGTTGCCATTTTCGACTGTACTGAACTGAATAGTTTTGAAGGTTATGTTAGGCTTTTCGGCATACCAACTGTCAATTTTAATAACTATATGTCAACACTATATAACCGCAAAAGAGCGGGATTATTAATTTTTTTAAAATTAACTGCTTAAAATAATTTGGATTACTTATTTGTACACCTTATATTGGACTAATATATTATTATTATTATTATTATTATTATTATTATTATTATTATTATTAGGTGTACAAATTAATTATGTGCCTTTAGAGTCAACAGACAAAATTTATAAAGGGCACCGAATTAACATGTACATCTAATACTATTTTAATTTGGTGTGCTGTGGTTCTAAAAGCGGTAGGCCAAAACCCTATAAAAAAACCAGTGAAGTTGATCTCAAAGATTCCGAGCTTCACGAATAAAGTTTTTTCAGAACACTTAAAAATACGATAAGGGCTCCATCTACCCCACGAGATCTTTCGTTGGCTGTTTTGCATTCCCGAAAGATTTAATATTGGCATGAACAATATGAAAATTTAAATTACGCATCTCCATACAATATTGTTCCTCACGGCGCGCTTATAAGCGGTGGAGACCGAAAAATCCAAGCAGAAAAATAAGTATGAGCTCAGAGGCTCGTTATATTTTCCAAGTAAATTCAGTGGGAATAAAGTGCGAAGAAGTAGGTCGCAATATGAACGACGAGGCGTAGGTTCAGAATGATCGAGAATCCCCCGCGATCGTCGATATATAATAGCATCGCGTTCAGCAATACAAATACAAAGTTTGAGTGTATAAAGGCGCGAATGCTCAAATCGAGTGCTCTCGCGACAAAAACGCTTTTAAATACATGAAAAAAGAAGTGGGACCGAGAACGAAAAGGGGCCCCCGAGCAAGAGGGCGAAAGAATCAGTAAGAAGGATCGACTCGTGTGGGTGACAATAAAGCGGACGCGAAGCCTTGTACGGAGTTTGATGTGGGTCTCTGTGCAAACATAATTTTTTTTTTTCGCCAACAGCGCAATATTCGCGAAGCCTTTCTATCCGCGTCTCTTTGCCTCCTCAAACATATGAGCGCACGCACTAACACGGCGAATGTTTATTAAACGACGATCTCCGCACACGAGAGAGCGACTCACCTTACCCGCGCTTGATTTGAACAGGTGTATTTATCGTCGCGTAAATAATCCTTGCCGTTACGAAAAAAAAAAACGATCGCAAATTATTCGCGAGCGTATACGTAACCGCGTACTCGCGATTCGCAATTTGGCCTCATAGTTACGTAACCATTTATATGAAAATAACATGTGAAAACCTGGACACGAAAGAAATTAACGAAATTTGTTTTTTCCTGCCTCAATATAAGTGTAACCGGTGGAACGATTTGAAATAAGTCAGTGTGTGTAAGAGGCTGGAAATCGGACTCTTTATACGTGATGATCTAATATATAGGGTGTTGCAGAGTTGAATGCGTTACCTGAAATGGGGGGTTGGGGGTGAAATTCTGAGTCGATTGATATAAGCATGTGTGGGTCTCAGATCAAACCCTGAATTATTATTGATTTTTAAAGCCGGGCCAATCAGGAGCGCCCGGTGAGCCGGCGGGTATCGCTTACCGACGTACGCCGGTTCGTCGAGCACATCTGATTGGCCCGGCTTCAAAAATCAATAATAATTCAGGCGTTGATCTGAGACCCACACATGCTTATATCAATCGACTCGGAATTTCACGCCCAACCGTTTAATTCAGGGAACGCCTTTAGTTCCGGGACACCCTGTATATATACAGGCTGGAAATTCACCCGAAGATACTGATTCGTGAAGCACGCGTCGACTTCTTTTTTTCCACCTTTTCTCTCCCCTCGTCATTCCTCCTTTATCGTATTTGTACAGCACGTTTCCATAATTCACGCAATGTTCCGTGCCAGGGCGCCTTTTTTTTTTACTTTTCGCAAATTCACTCGGTTTAACGGGCATCTTCCGTCTCGTTGGGCTCGAGAATCGCATTAATTTTATCAGCACTGCCGTCTAGCCCCATTGGCGCCCGCGGGAGCTTTTTTTAAGCGCTGTATTATCGACCGAATTCTTCACGATCGGAAGTTATGGCTCGCGAGAAGAAAATTTATCGGGCATTTGTCCCGAATATGCTTCGGGAATTGTTCCTTCGGCGAGGGTGTCGCACTCGCAGACGATTAATCGATCGAACGTATGCCGAGTTGAATAAACCCAGTTTTGCAAAACAACGGCGATGAAACTTCGAGAATCGAGGGATAAACGTTTTATCGTTGTTATTTATGATTGCTGCCGATCTTCCGAGCAGATAAAACTGTGACTAATTCGACAAGCTTTAATGGGAAATTTATGATAAGCCAGGGAGAAATTTGTTGGGGAGTCCCCAGATGCTACCACATCCCTATAGGGATTTGATTGGGACACATTTTAATCCAAGTAGACTCCGCGCCCTTTCTCGATTGACGGAGTTGGAGATTTTTTTGAAAAATTCTCAAACGGAATTTGTTGGATTTTCAAAAAAAAATCCTTTGGTGATCCCGTGCACAAGTTTGTTGGGGAGTCCCAAGATGCACCCACATCTCTATACGGATTTGTTAGGGACGTCGCACACGGGCAGTCCTCATTGGGATTCATTTGCATTCTGCACTGTTCTCCGATGAACGACGTTTGAGAATTCTTACCACGATCGAATCGAAAATATGTGAAAAGTCACGAGCAAAAACTCGTCTTGTTGAAACCTAACCTGCACACTTCGTGAGCATGTACGCGTGTCGTGATATTATGTCAAAGTGCAGTAAAATGAGTAACAAACGATAATTATAGTTGATTGTGAGTGATGCGATTCGAATCAATATTCAAGCCTTGTTTTAAGGGGTCTTCTCACTTCAGACGCTAAAAAAGGTTCATGATTTTTTTTTTTGATAGGTTTATATTACAGATATTGATGTAAAAGTTGTTAGACTTAATAAATACACTTTCGAAATACATTTTAAAAAATGTTATGTATATATGTAACCCAAACAAAATTTAAACGCGTTTTTCGACGGCGTGTCGATAAAATCTTCGAAACTATTGGACCGATCCTTATGAAATTTTATGCACATATTCTTTACAACTATAGCTATGGCGCATAATAAGGATTTTTCAAATTTTGATATATACTTTTTTTTGCCAAGACTGTGAAACAAAACACGTTTTTTTTGTGTTTTTTCGAAACATGTTCGCCATTTTGTTATTTGTGAATATATCAAAAATCGTATTATATGTGCTATAACCATTAACGTACTGAATCTAAAATCGATTGATTTTTTTGTTTCGGATGATCCATATCCGAGATTTCATCAACAGCGCAGACCTTCAATTTTTTAGGACATTTTTTAACCACCATTTTCGTCTATAAATAGTGACTTGAATAAATAATTTTTTTTATGTTTATGTATTTCGGAATTGTATTTATTAAGTGTAACAATATTTATATCAATATCTATAACATAATCCTATCGAAAAAAAATCATAAAAATACCCTTTTTTTAGCATCTAAAGTAAGAAGACCCCTTAACACGAGATTCGTACTTTTCAAATAAAAGATTCATACTTTTTAAAGATGAGATCTATAGTTATTAACAGACGATTCTTATACTTTTTTATGATCCACTTGTTTGTATTAGGAGTACAACTTTGCAGTGACCGTTTTACTTAGAGAGCCACTGCGGCCGAAGTAGTGGCCCTAGCTCAATCAAAAAAGTGGCATTTTAAACTAGAGGCTCTGCCAATGTAAACAATTTAAAAAAGCTAACGGATACGGGTATGCATTATAAAGTTATTGGCACTCAAACATGGCAACCTACGAGTCGAATTCTCAGCATTTGCGGGAACTGCTCCAAAGACAACAAAGGAAGGGATTTTTGCACCGGATTGTGACTGGAGATGAAAAGTGCGTTTACTACGATAATCCTAAACGCCGAAAATCATGGGGACTGCCTGGTCATATTCCGTCATCGACGCCCAAACCGAATATTCACGGATACAAAGTGATGCTGTGTATCTGGTGGGACCAGCTGGGCGTTGTGTACTATGAGCTGCTCAAACCATCCGAAACCATCACAGGGGAACTCTACCGACGTCAGTTGATGCACTTGAGTAAGGCACTCAAAGAGAAACGGCCACAATTCAACGAAAGACATGACAAGGTGATACTGCACCATGACAATGCCCGACCCCATGTTGCAAATGTTGTGAAAAAGTACTTGGAAACGCTGAAATGGGAGGTTTTATCCCACCCGCCGTATTCTCCAGACATTGCCCCTTCCGACTATTACTTGTTCCGGTCAATGGCACACGATTTGGCTGACCAGCACTTCGGTACTTACGAAGAAGTAAAAAATTGGGTCGATTCCTGGATTGCCTCCAAGGACCAAGACTTTTATCGACGCGGGATTCGAATGCTACCTGAAAGATGGGCCAAGGTCGTAGCTAACGACGGGCAGTACTTTGATTAAAAAATATGTAGCCACTTTTTTATAATGAAGCCTTAAACTTTTGAAAAAAAACGGTCACTGCAAAGTTGTACTCCCAATACATCTATATGTTTTTCGGGATCCATCAAGAAATGTATGGGATTTTATTCGATAGTGCGGGAGCCACTTAGGATTCAAATTGTAATGTGATTCATTTTTAAGATATACTTTTATAAGCAATTTACACTTTTTCAAGATAAGATTTATACCTTTTTAAGATCCATTGATTTTCCGAACGTATATATGTTGTTTCGGAAATTCGATGTACAGAATGCGATGGGATCCATCAAGAATCGAATCGGATTCTGTTAGATAATATAGGGGTCGTTCATAAATTACGTCATTTTAAAATAGGGTGGGGTCTGGTCGCTGGATGATGGTAACGATAATTGGATTATGACGATAGGGAGGATAGTATGATTTCGGGGGGGGGGGGGGGGGCAAAATCGATGACGTAATATATAGACGGCCCCATAAGAATCCTTCAGGATTCAAATTGGATTCGTACGCTCCGAAAGGGTATCCCGATTAGAATCCAACGTACAGGCGTGACGTTTTAGTATAGGGACAAGTATGTGAATCGAATTGGAATCCTAACGACAATTTCTGTACGTGAAGTGTTCATCTTTGTCATCATTTCTTTAATGGTGTACAGAATCCGGAAATAATTCTATCCTGACGATAAAACGTGAATGTTTTATAACCCGCTGGGTCCAATAAATTTACTAATCCGCTGGAGAATAAAAGCACTTTTAATTCGCATCCGTGGCGAATCAACCGCAGCCTTACGG
The DNA here is from genome assembly GCA_964007375.1 of Ophion obscuratus. Classification (NCBI taxonomy): domain Eukaryota; kingdom Metazoa; phylum Arthropoda; class Insecta; order Hymenoptera; family Ichneumonidae; genus Ophion; species Ophion obscuratus. Next base: position 44,298,933 of record OZ023317.1, read on the forward strand.
AGTATTGTTTTATTCTAAGGTATGACGAGAAAAACTATAGTGAAAAATGGTACAGACCATGATAGATTTTAGTGCTGGTATTTTATGTACGACAGAACCTTGTTAGAAAATTTGATAACTGTTCATCACATAATTGTAGTTTAATTAATTGTAACGTATAAAAACTTCGCAGCATCTTCTCGTGTGGCTGTCCCTGCCTTTCCGCGGCGCCCCGAAAATTGCAGCGGTTGTGAGACATGAATATTGTCAAGACTTTTGGTTTAATAAATTTAAATATCAACGAATACATGTGAAACAAATTTAAAAAATACTTTCAAACGGAAATTCAAGACTTGTTTTACATATTAGTCAACTTACAATTGATTTAGGGTTGCGTTTGGGGCATAGATTTGAGAATCCCAAATTTTTGCTATTTTCGTCTACGATTATATCTTCCATAGTCCTTAATGTTACATCAAGTAGAAATTTGCCCAATTTACACAGGAGATAAAATGATTTTTCACCCATGCATAAAGCTATTTTCTCAGCTGTAATTTTTTTCATCCCCCGCCCTTTTTTTCAACGAGAAAATAAAGTTTCTCCGTGCGAGAGCCGACGAAACGTCGCGTGTGTCGCAGAAACCACGCTCGAGCGATCACCAAATATGAAACTTCTCAAGCGGGCGAACCCACACTTCGCGAGCCCACACTTTTCTTTCATCGTTGCAGAAGCAAACAAAAAAGTGGGAAAAGGAGAGTAGGAGAGAAAAAAATGGTCAATGCGACAGCGTTCGTATACAGGGTGTCCCTCTCATTTCTGCCACTCGAAATAACTCGGTAATTATCGACGTCACAAAAAAATATTTCAGACAAAAGTTGTACGGTGTCAAGGGAGCCATCTAATGCGACCATTTTTTTTTTATTTCGGTGGCGGCGCTGATGCACAGTGAAGATCACCTCCACTTTTTAAAATGGAATGGTACATTTTTCCAGCCATCTTGTGGAGCATCTCAAGCCGCATAAAAAACATTAGGGGGTCAAAGTCGTTCAAGGTCATTCAAGGTCAGTATCGATGAAAATCGGATTGATACCAAAAATATTTTCAAATTTCCATCTTATTTCAATAGATGAGAATGACCTCCACCAACCTCCAAACATTTTGGCAGTCGAACAGTCAGACACTGTTTCGATCGAACAATGCTTTCCGGGGTGATGCTGTTACACGCATTGATGATGCGTTCTAGCATGTTCTCTGGTGTTGTGGACATATCATGATAAACTTCATCCTTTAACGTCCCCCATGAAGAAAAATCGAGTGGAGTTAAGTCCGGTAATCGTGCAGGCGAGCCTATTCGTGATCCTCGGCTAATTTGCAAAATGAGCTGGACAACCATCATGTTGATACCAGAGTTTTTGCCCAACCCACAAGGTTAGATCTTCAAGCAGCACAGGTAATATTTCTTCCAGAAAAGCAGCGTGCTTCACTCCAGTCTGATTACTATGAATGAAGTGTGCACCAATAATTATATTTCTCCATATGCCGCACCACAGATCAACACTCCATGGTCGGTGATGGACAACTTGTGGCCATCTGGGATTTTTCTCCGCCCAATAGTGCATATTGTTCGTGTTTACTTGTCCATGGTTTGTGAACGTTGACTCGTCAGTAAATAATACATCATTAACGGGAAGGTAGGGGTTTCAGCGTGAAAAAAAAACACTTTTTTGCGAATGTTTTTTCATCTATATGGATAAAGTAAATTTATTGAAACCTTTTGTACATTGTTGAGTGTCATTTCAAGAACATTCCGTGTAATTTGTACGCGAAAATATCCACAAACAAGCCGGTGACAAAGCTCTTCCAAGAACGCCTTTGGAAAAACACGATTTGCGGTGTTCACTGTAGCTCAGCTAGAAATTATCTAAAATCAAGTACCATTAAAATTTAGTCAAAGTATCATCAAATCCTCCCCCCTAACGGTCTATGATAATTTTTTTTTAATTTCTAAATTTTTGGTGGTCATGTAAAGTGACAAGTGCTATTTTTCACGAAAAATTCCGCCATTTTAGGGGTGGAAAACTCCCTCAATGTAAAAAAATCTCAATCTAACCGTTGGCGGGAGGTATTTTATATGTAGAAAGTGTGTACCAAATTTGAAATAAATTGGTGTAGTTTTCAAATGGCAGTGAACACGGACTTTGAAAAAGTGGTTTCGAGAAAAACGCGTTTGAAGTTTAGAGATGTCGGAGCTACAGTATTAGAGGAGCCGGACTTAATAGTCAATAACTTCGAGAGTTTTGCTCTGATTGACTTGAAATTTTGGGATTATATTCTTGAAATATTTAACTATAAGAAAAGACAAAAAATCGATTTTTCAAAAGTGCAAATCCCTGCCCTCACCTTAAAGAATTGTTCGTCCATCCGCAATTACTGCTGTGCCCAATGACAGAAATGGATGCGATTTCGAAAATCATTCGCTTCGACAGCCTGATGCGGCGACATTCGGTATGGATGGAAGCGAATGACGATTGAGGATTCTCTACGCACTTGATTTCGAAATCGGATATTGTTTTGATAGAGTCCTACAACTAACACGAGGGTTTAAAGTAACGGCTCTCAGGATATCAGTTTCTGCATCTTCGGTGGTTCGCGTTTTAGTACGGTTTATCTGAGCAGGATTAAGACCTTAGGCCACAGTAACGAGTATAAAATCATGTGCGAATTGAACATTTTTTTTTCGTATGTAAAAGTGTTTCACTCATAAAATTAATTACACATCTATTTATTATGAATGTCAAGCTGTTAGAAAATATATATTTTTTTTCGATGTACAAAATGGCCGACTACTAATATTTTCTTTTGTTATATTTTTTAGGTGCTCCACAATTTTTTACCTAGAACAGAAAACAACAATTCTCGTCAATCTACATTAGAATACTTACAAGGAACATCCCTCAGGGGTCCGCCTCCGATTTTGTTGAAACTCATATATGTGATAGAGCATCGAAAACTTTGAGACGCGTATTTTTTTTTATCGGCGGAAAAACGGATTTAAGGGGGGAAACCGCCCCTCAAAGAAAGGCGTGTCGAGGGGTGATTTTGCAGTTTCACCCAGAAGCAATCCACCGATCTGAATGAAACAAAAAAGAAAATTCTTCTAATGAAAGGCGATGAAAAATTTACTATGAAAATGTTAAGAAAAAATTAAATTAGGGGGTAAACCACCCCTCAATTTTCCTTTTTTCACCCCACACTTAAGAGGGTTGCATGCAAATTAATAAAACAGGTATCATTTTGAAGGGCAATTAAAATTAAAGTTGACGGGTTTTTGCGTTTCGGCGGCATAGCAAATTTAAGGGGGTAAACCACCCCTAACATAAATTTATTTATCATGGTCGTTTTTCCTGTGCTTAAAGTATATCCGCTGATTTTAAATATTTCTATAAGCTACAATTTAATGTTTTACCATATGTCAAAATTATTACATTCGTCTTAAGGGGTAACTATCCCTCTGACGGGAAATATCATTGAAGTATCCGCTTTCGACTTCGTTGAAACTCATATATGTGGTAAAGCATTGCAAACTATTGAAACATGTTTTTTTTTGTATCGGCAGAAAAACGGTGTTTGGGGATGAAACCACCCCTCAAAATTTCTCCCACAAGCAGTCCACCGATCTGAATGAAACAAACTCGAAAATTCCTCAAATATTATGCGATGAAAAATCTATTATAAGAGTGTTCGTTAGAAATATAATTAAGGGGTAAACCACCCCTCCATTGGCCGTTTTTCACCTCACGCTTAAGGGGGTTGTATGAAAATGAATAGAACAGGTATCATTCTGAACAGGAATCAGAATTCAAGTTGACGCGTTGTTGTGTTTCAGCGGGACAGCAAATGTAAGGGGGTAAACCACCCCTAACATAAATTTGTTCATTTCCATTCATTTAAAAAATCAGAAGATTTTAAAAATCCTGTTACCTTTGGTTTTGGTGAATCGAACTCACATTGTGAAATACCCGGTTGTAATAATGTGGCCATTATCAGATGTGCATGGTGCAAAAAATCGTTGTGTTTAAAGCATTTTTTTGACGATGATCATTATTGCAGGAATTATGAGCCATGATTGTTGATGGTTGATAGTTGATAGACTAGAAAAAAAGTATATATCACAAGAAAATGATTTGACGGCATATGACTGCAATACTTTTCACAAGTACTATTAATTAAATCAGCTGATATGATTACCAAATAAAATATGTCAAAATATATTAAAAACATGTTCGTTAACCTACTATAAAACCCTCAGTTTCATTAATATGTTTAATTAAATAAACGGCAAAATAATAAAAATATACATGCCTCCACAAAACTACGTTGTTGGCTAAATTGTCGTTGGATTCAGGCGCATCATCGTTCCGAAATATACGAAGTGAGCCTTATAACTTATTCTGGAAATTATTATAATTAATGATATATAGAAGTGTATGTTTATTCCTATGGAGATGCTTAATGGACGTGCATATTAAAATCGGAAGCGTTTCGACACGAAAATATCAGCCTTATGAGTAAGGGGTATACCCCACGTCCCCACTCCCAAAATACCGCTCCTAAAGCTCAAAACGAATATGCCTGCACACACAAACATAAAATTGATATTACCGATGGAATGAAAACAGTTCTAACGAAATTCGTGAAACCTTTCGCGAAACTTCAAACGAAAAGCAATTAGAGGGGGTAGTTTACCCTGAAAATATAAAAGTTTAAAAACGTAATAATTTTAAAAGGCGGGAGAATATTTTGTATCCGCGGATACATGTTAAACAGAGAAAACACGACGGTGATGAACAAATTTATATAAGGGGTGATTTACCCCCTTAAATTTGCTGTCCCGCTGAAACGTAAAAACGCGTCAACTTGAATTTTGATTCCCCTTCAAAATGATACATGTTTTATTAATTTTCATACAACCCTTTTAAGCGTGGGGTGAAAAACGGCAAATGGAGGGGTGGTTTACCCCTTAATTATATTTCTAATCAACACTCATGTAGTGGATTTTTCATCGCTTAACATTAGAGGAATTTTCGATTTTGTTTCATTCAGATCGGTGGACTGCTTGTGGGAGAAACTTTGAGGGGTGGTTTCATCCCCTAACACCGTTTTTCTGCCGATACAAAAAAAACATGTTGAATAGTTTGCAATGCTTTACCACATATATGAGTTTCAACGAAATCGAAAGCGGGAACTTCAATGATGTTTCTCGTCAGAGGGGTAGTTACCCCTTAAGACGAATGTAATAATTTTGACATATGGTAAAACATTATATTGTAGCTTATAGAAATATTTAAAATCAGCGGATGTACTTTAAATACAGAAAAGCGACCATGATAAATAAATTTATGTTAGGGGTGGTGTACCCCCTTAAATTTGCCATGCCGCCAAAACCCGTCAACTTTAATTTTAATTGCCCTTCAAAATGATACCTGTTTTATTAATTTGCATACAACCCTCTTAAGTGTGGGGTGAAAAAAGGCTAATTGAGGGGTGGTTTACCCCCTAATTTAATTTTTTTTAACATCTTCATAGTGGATTTTTCATCGCTTTTCATTAGAAGAATTTTCGTTTTTGTTTCATTCAGATCGGTGGATTGCTTCTGGGTGAAACTGCAAAATCTCCCCTCGACACGCCTTTCTTTGAGGGGCGTTTTCCCTCCTTAAATCCGTTTTTCCGCCGATAAAAAAAAATACGTGTCTCAAAGTTTTCGATGCTCTATCACATATATGAGTTTCAACAAAATCGGAGGCGGACACCTGAGGGATGTTCCTTGTTAGAGAAGTACGTACGGAATTTAAAAAATATAGTTTTATTCAAAAGCTGTAGGTATTTGAACTTAAGAAATGAATTTTCATAGAAAAATTTCGTTATGACTGCTCATAAAATAAAAAGTTTTCGATTAATCAGAAATTCCGTACGTACTTCTCTGCGAAAAGCACTTAGGAACATAACTTTTAAATTTGAAGTAAATCGAGTGAAAATTGTCGAAGTTATTTGTCACGCCAATTGGAAAAAAGTTGTTTCGAGAAGTTTCGAGTAGTCGGCCATTTTGTACATCAAAAAAAAATATATATATTTTCTAACAGCTTGATATTCATACTAAATAGATCCGTAATTAGTTTTATGAGTGAATCACTTTGTCATACGAAAAAATTCTTAAATTCGCACATGATTTTATACCCGTGACTATGGCCTAAGGCCTTAACACTACCCGTCGCACGAAATGACGTGACTACCACGTCAAACGCTCGCCGGCTTGAACACTATCGATCTGGAAATTGCTCAGCATACAACAAACGCGCTCTTGTGGAATTTTTTCTCGCTTCACCGTAACACAGAATCATGTCTGATTTTTCGAAATGCCGGTACATTTTCAAATTATAAATAGCTCTTATTCGTATTCGAAATCAAACTGGACGACAACCTGGATTGAGCTACATACGATACAGATAAACGAGGATTGGTAAATAAACAAAAGATATTCGAAGTGTTGTCGATGACTACGATCTCCGATATCTCTCATTTCGAGCTAATTTCGAACAATTATTAAAATGAAATACAAATCTAAATATCACGGATCACTACCATATATTTGGCAGTGATCCGAGATATTGAGATTCATGTAATGGATACTGACCTTGAATGACCTTGAAGGACTTTGACCCCCAAATGTTTTTTATGCTGCTTGAGGTGCTCCACAAGATGATTGAAAAAAATGTACCATTCCATTTAAAAAAGTGGAGGTGACCTTCACTCTGCGTCAGCACCTCGACCGAAATAAACAGAATTGGTCGCATTTGATGGCTCCCTTTGCACCGTGAAACTTTTGTCCGGAACATTTTTTTGTGACGTCGATAATTACCGAGTTATTTCAGGTGGCAGAGATGAGAGGGACACCCTGTATGTGTCTCATTGTGCCGCGAGTATCCGCAGAACGCGCCGAAGCCATAATTTGTAGCAAGCGGTAGTGGCAAACGGTGTCTCCTATCTCATCGCGCTAGATTTGGTAAAATCGTCAGCGTTATATGCTAATATTTGGAGTAGGCCGTAATGCTTGTGCTTCGAGAGGGTACGATAAACCTGTACGGAGGTGTTAACGATTGACAATTCGTCTGTGCCGAGTGCATGACCATTTTCGTCACGCCCGCCCTCGCTCGCACGGCTACGTTTTTTTTTCCATTACGTTTTCTCTCGTACGGTTTCTAAGAGGCATGTAATAAAATCACGCGTTTGAGCGAGTGCAAAGGGTGTCTCAAAATGATCTGATATTTTAATTAATTAATAACACGTATTATGTACTTGGAAAGTACGAATATTTTTATTTTAATATAGCGTACAAACATGGAGGTTATGTGTGGAACACAATATCCAATAAATGGCCGCTTCGTCCCTGTAACATGTGTCACTGATATTTTGGCATGATTGCGGACTAATTTCATTAGGGAAAGTTTCTGCCTTGTTGGGCCAAAAAATGTTCGAATTTTCACCAATTTTTTATGCGAAAAGTATTAAGTATAGAATGTTGATATTTGGTATGTTGACTAAGCGGTCTTTATTGAACATCAAAATATTTTTTAAAGTTTGACAAAACATGGTGGTGGGAGTGGGAGGACCCACGTATGTCGGTGCGCAGGAGATGACATTCTTCGCTTGCGGAAGTCCTAAGTCCCGGACAGGTGATCTGAAGCAAAAAAGTCAAACATATTTTTACTTTGTACAATATTGTGTAAAAGTCGAACTAGAATCAAGAAAAAAAAATGAAAAATAAAAAAACAGTGAGCGATCGAAAGGAAGTGAGGTTTTTTGTTCTTTAAATAAAAACTTTTGGAGATTTTTGGATAATTCTAGTTCAACTTATACACAATACTGTACAAAGTGAAAATATGTTTGATTTTTTCGCTTCAGGTCGCCTGTCCGGGACTTAGGACTTCCGCAAGCGAAGAATGTCATCGCCCGCGCACCGACATACATGGCTTCTCCCACTCCCACCACCATGTTTTGTCAAACTATAAAAAATATTTTGATGTTCAATAAAGACCGCTTAGTAAACATACCAAATATCAACATTCTATATTTAATACTTGTCGCATAAAAAATTGGTGAAAAATCGATCATTTTGTGGCCCAACAAGGCAGAAACTTCCCTCAAGGGAGAATATCAGTGTGACAGGCTGAAAAATGAGGTATTTTTTGGTATTTTTTTAACGGCTCGATCAAATTATTTGAAATTTTGTGTATTAATTATTGAAGTAATAAAGCATACAAGGACATTTTTCATTTTTATTTTTAGTATATTTTATTAAGCAGAGGAGCGGTTGAAAAATGGCATCTCAAAAAAAGACTCTCCGACGGTTGACAGCATAAGTGCCACAGCAAGCATGTGAAATCAAAAATTCAAAAAGATTATTAAATTATAATAGTATAGCTATCGCAGCATTGTAGGAAATTTGAAAATTTTCATTAGAAAAAAAGGGCCATTTAAAATGGCCAAATGACCATTCAAAAAAAAATCGAATTTTACAGAAAAATTTTGCAGTAAATTGTTAATAAAAAAAGTAAACAATTTTAAAAAACTCTACGATGCGATGATAGCGATAAGTTTTCTGAAGAGAATCCTTTTTGAATAAAGTCGATTGGACAAAATTTGACAAACTTATGCTGTCAACCAGGTCAAAAAATATGGTTTCGAGAAAAAACGCGTTTAAAGTATAGAAAGGCCCGTATAGAAGGCTCTGAGAGCGTCGACGCTTGGCGCCAATTTCGAATACTTCTAAGCCAAATATTGTTTAAAAAAATTGTAAGCATATTCTTAAACGTCAAAACTATCTATTTAAGCAAAAAAAAATCAATTTTTTTTCACACTGATATTCCCCCTTAATGATCCATCCAATTGCTTCCTTGAGCTCCGGAATGGTCTGCGGATCATTGGCCTTTCCGAAAAACCCAAAGGACGAATTCCAATGACGTCAAATCGCACGATCTTGGTGGCCAATTAACATCGCCGCGGCGTGAGATAACACGACCATGAAACTTCGTTTGCAATAACTATGCAGTGACAATGCAGCAAATAAGAATTTCTATGCGTTGCTCGATCGTGTAATTCTCCTCAATACTTCGTGATGCCAATTATCAAAGATTGGTAATGTATGTTCGCCACAAAAAAATAATCGGGCGCAATTTAAAATGTCAGGTCATTTTGAGACGCCCTTTATGAAAATGCCCTACGGCGGGTTCGAGCGAGCCTGATTTCTGTCATCATACAAACCTCTTGCGCGGAGGTGACGATCTGTGTGTGCTGACTGGAAAATCGGGGGCGGATTTCCTCATAGGCCAAGAAAGGCACTTGGCTATACTGGCAAACCGTGGACGGCGACAATATTTTGACTTATTTTTATATGGATTAAGGGGGAAGATATCTTAAAGCGAGGAAAAAATTGCTGATTTTCCTGATTTTTTTAAAGGAAAGATTTCTTTACTATCCTCGAGATTTACGGTATGTTTTATTAATACTTTTGGCTGTTCCATAGCGTATTTTAGTTTTTATTCCTCCTTTAACTTCCTTTCTGGGACTCCTTCTATTAATTTAAAAATATGGCGGAGGTATAGCACGGTCTTCTGAAGGCTGCGTCACATCTGACCCGACGACAAAATATCCGAGGACAAAATATTCGAAAGACGAACTATTATCATCACAAAACATCCGCGAGACAAAATCCTAAATCTCGTCCACCACATCAACGAGGTGTGTGAGATAGTGGGGTGGGGCATAATACGAATTTCTTCATTGCACCCAAACAAACAAACCAAACCGAAACAAACAAACCCAAACATATCCATCACATATGAATAATTTTCCTCCTTTTTGACATGGAATAAAATTCAACGGCACGCCTGTACGCTTTAAACTGTATATAATATCGGCAGATATTTTGTCTTGCAGACATTTCGTCATGAGGATAAAACCCCTTTGTGGGGTGTGTGAGACAGTGGGGTGGGGGCATAATACGAATTTCTTCATTGAACCCAAACAAACAAACCCGATCAAACAAACCAAAACAAAACAAACACACAAAACCAAAACAAACAAACAAATCCAAACAAACAAAACCAAAACAAACAAACAAATCCAAACAAACAAAACCAAAACAAACAAACAAATCCGAACAAACAAACAAACCCAAACACATCCGTCGCATATTAATAATTTTCTTCCTATTTATGATGGAATAAATTTCAACGGCATGACTGTGCACTTGACACGAAATAAATTTCTACGGCATCACTGTACACTTTAAACTGTATATAATATCGGCAGATATTTTGTCTTGCGGATATTTTGTCATGAGGATATTGTGTCGTCGGATATTTTGTCGCGGACATTTTGTCGAGGATTTTTTGTCGTCGGGTCGAAACGCGTGTTACCCTTCTGAACGGGTTGCGGTGGATGTTGTCAGACGGCGTGACGCGTAACATCGGCGGGATTAATTTGAGAAAAAAAACCAACGAACATTATTCTTTCATTAACACTCATACGCAGAATATGAACTAAGAAAAAGTGAGAAATGTTAAAAATCGATGAAATGGTACGATTTGAAAGAAAAATCTTGAATATTCTTTCTTTGAATTTGGTGCCCCAAATATTTGTCGAATGTTCACGATTCGCGAAGGATTTTGCAAACATTTCGATAAATTGATTACGCGCGTGCATATCTGATGTCATTACCTACTCGATCACGAGTGTATTCCCGACCAAATAAAAAATCGTCGGTTCTCCCCCCCCCCCCCCCCCCTCGTCGAATAAACGGCTACTGACGACATTGATTCGCATCTTCTGGGAAAATATTTGGCTCACCGCGAGTTCTAGACTCTCAACCAGCCAGTAATAATTTAGCGAAGCAACACGTTCGTTCCTTCATACCGGGATGCGTATCGCGTCCAATTCGTTTACCTTTCGCGAAACAATTTACCGCGCGTTTAAACGCGTCCATAATCTCGGGGATTTTATGTTTCGTTGATTTTTCTTGGCAACGACTCAACTTTTTCGATATAGTCGTTATTTGGCGATTTAAAAATAGGATTTTTTGCACGAAGAGCGCGCAATCAAGCCGACGCTGCGTCTCCGCGCCACATCTATTTGGGTATTTATAAACGTTACTTTCTTGCCCGCTCATTGCCTGTTGTACAAGACGTGTCGTATCGTTAAATGGAATTGGCGTGGGCGATTATTTTTTTTTCCAGTCGCTGTAATAACAATATCGAATGATTAGCAGTCTTTTACTTAAGGGGCCAGTCCACTTTGGAGCCACGAAAAAGGCTATTTTCGCGATTTTTTTGAGGATTTTATAAAAGACATGAATATAAAAGTTGTTGGGCTTGATAAATAAAGTCTTGAAATACATTTAAAAAAAAAATAATTCATTTTTATTCATTTTTAAATACAAAAACTAAAGTTTAACGTAACGCCTTAAAAATAAGTGGGCTAGGTAGCTCCATAACAACTCGGCAACGGCTTGTCCGGAACAAAAAAAATCAAAGTCCATTAGATTCAGTATGACACCAGTTGGAAAATGACCCTCGGATATGAAGTTTTATAAAAAAATAAAAAAAATGACAGATGAGAAACGAAAAAGTTTTTAAAAACGCGTGTTTTGGCAGTTTTTCGAAAAAAAGAGTAAAAATAAAAAACGTTAAAGCATCGAATGTCGATGTGGTTCAAATTTCAAGAGAATCGGTTTGCTAGTTTTAGAAATAAGCTGGAGCTAGATTTTGAAAACGTTGTTTCGAGAAAAACGCGTTTGAAGTTTATACGATGCGTCAGCCGAGCGCGCTGCACGCTCAGGTAGACGAAATGAGGTCCTGACGTTCAATTAAAAAAAAATACTTAGAGAGCTCGGATCTTCATAAAATTTTGACACAATATTTCTGAATGCATGTACTTTCGAAAACAGTAAAAAAAATCGATTTTTTGAAATGTTCAAAGTGCACTGGCTCCTTAAGGGGTTAGGGGTTGTGATGACGCGAAAATCAGGGTTAATTAACCAAATTAATTTCGAAGAAATAAGTAAGATGGTAAAAAAATCGGTTGGACATTTATTTGTTTATACATTAACGAAGTTGTGTACCAAATTTCACGGAAAAATGTGAATAATTAAAGAAATTATAAAGATCTTTGCGAAGAATCTTTGATCGTGAGGTGCACAAAAATTAATTTCGAAGGAATAAGTAAGATGATTGAAAAGTCGAATTTTGTGAATAATCTTGTAACCTAAAAAATGTAATTTTGTGAAGAACCTTTGCATGTCAGGTGCTTATCGGTGTACTTGATTTTAGCCACCTGTTTGGTCTGTACAAAAAAACGAATTTTGTTTTTCTCGAAATAAATAATATTGGCTAAGACGCGAGTGAGCTTTTTTTATTATCATTTTTCAATCGTAAAATAACTTTGAACTTTTTTTCTCAACTTTGCGAGGATAAATTACATCCATATCCTTAAAAAGTAGTGAAATGAATGTTAAGAAGAAAAGCGCGGGTGAAGAATAAACTACTATTATACTGAATAGGTGTACCAAATTTCAAGTCAATCCATTCCCTAGATGTCGAGAAATCGTGTACACCGTTTTGGAAGACATAGTTGCGAGAAAAACGCGTTTAAAGTTTTACTAGAAGTTCTATCGTGGTAATCACAAGTTTACCTTCAATCTGCGATTCCTGCACCATATGTTAGACCTTTCTCTTCTCTAAGGGTTAATAACCAATTTTAACTGCCTCATTTATCGTTCGAAAAAAAACTGCAAAAAACAGTACCATTTTTTTTATAGGTCATCTAATAAAAATTATTCCATCATCAAGTCACTTAAATATTTCGTAGATCTTCAGCCTAGAGTCACTATTTAATAGCTAGATTTGTGACCAAACGTTTATGGAGTTACGATCTCCGTGCTCGCAATCCGAAAAAAAAACGGTACCAGAAATTTCAGTGCCTGGGAATTCTGTCCGCGGGCAATTTTTGTTTTCTTCGTTCGAGTGTACTTCCCGAGTACGTGCGTTACAGGATATTCGTGTAGATCGCAAGAATGTTGAATCGTGGCTGGGAGGCACATTGAGAGCACGATCGAACCTAAAGCTGTGATACGCACTATCGCATTTGATTATCAATTACACGTTTTACAAGGTGCATCGCTCGGTGCATACACATATATGTAGGTGTTTGTGGAGATGTGTAACTATATACACACACACACACACACACACACACACACACACACACACACACACACACACACACACACACACACACACACACACACACACACACACACACACACACACACACACACACACACACACACACACACACACACACACACACATACACACACATACACATATACATATATATATGTATGTGTATATATATATATGTGTATATATATATATATATATATATATATATATATATATATATATATATATATATATATATATATATATATATATATATATATATATATATATATATATATATATATATATATATATATATATATATATATGTGGAAGCACGTCAGCTCGAAAGAAGAGTTCCCGCTGTGATTCCCTCGATCCCCCATGAAAGCAAACGAGCCGGCCAATTAAGACATCAAATTCCTTAAACGCGAAACGGCAGGCGGAACGAGAGAAGCCGCGACAGTCAAGATCCAGGAGCGGTTCTATACTCTTCTCGCGTTCATATAGATACGGGTTGGCGTATACATACAAATGTAGTGCACACAAGTTGGCAGTACCCTATAAGCGTCCCGATGTGAGAGAAATCGCAAAAGACACGTCGAGGGTCGAGCAAAAGCTGCGCATTTCTCTATAGAGCGCTCGCGCGCGGCAAAACCTCCAAACTTGGGGCTCACAGCTGCCGCTCAGATTTGCCGCTGGATAATTGCGCGGCTTTTCCACAAATGGTTATCGGAGATGAGCACGAGCGAACTTGGGAGAGAGAGAGAGAGAGAGAGAGAGAGAGAGAGAGAGAGAGAGAGAGAGAGAGAGAGAACGCTTCCTGTCGTGAAGCGTCGCGATGATATACCATTGTCCGTAAAGAAGACGAAAAAAAAAACGAGCTTGGCTTTATTCGGGACGCACACGCGTGCGACGATCGAAATACTTTTTTACGAGCCCGAAGCGCGACGTTCACTTTTTCTTTTTGAATTTATCGTTCGGTTGCGCTCGCCCGAATGCGAGAAGACGAATCCTTTGAGAAGGCACAACTGTGGCGGCTGAAACTGAACTTTGGGGCTTGCTGTTGCTGGCGGTATTCAAGTCGAGTAGGAGGATTGGTTCAAATTTAATTTTTCGGCACAGGTTGGCCTAGGAGACTTTCTTCGAATTCAATGAAATTACATATTTATTTCGAATTTTACGGTTGATTATATTTGAGTTTGAGAAACACGATATATTTGGGTCTAACGATATTTTATTCGAGGACTAAAGCCACTCCGGCTTTCAAAAAGGCTATTTTTAAGATGTTTTAAAAATCAGTACCACGAAAGCAGTAAAACAATTGCATTAGATAACTTTATTGTACATAGTTTTCAATCTAGAACAGAAAACAAAAAAAAAATGTTTAATAGGAATACACAAAAGTTGATGAAACTGCGTGCGGAAATTAGAAAATAAAATGAGAAAATATAAAATATATTTATTTATTTATAATATATTTATATATGTAAAAATGTATAAATATAAAAATTAGAAAATACCGTTTTGAAAAAGGTCGTGCAGATGTGAATGAAAAGTTACATTTTTGAACAATAAATCATATGAGTAATTGGTTATAAAACAACTTAATAATCGATCGCATATTCCCTACCCAGTTCCATGGAAAATGCATCTGAGAAGATACGATCAAAATTTCAAATGAATCGGTGCTGAGTTGCGTTTTTGGCCAGTTTAAAAAACATGATTTCGAGAAAAACGCGTTTAAAGTTTGAACATTTAGTGATAAAAATTCTTCATTTACCTTTAATCTGCAATATAATCCAGCACCATACATTTGGACTTTCAAATTAACATTGTCCCCTTTCCTTCATTTTCTGAAAACCTGGAAATCATTCCTCATCCATCAGACCCGTTAAGGGAGGGCACCACTGTGATGGGCCGAAAAGGTTCGTTTTTCCGATTTTTTTGTCTGCAAAATTATTTATTTGGGATTTGGAAAAAAGGTATGTTACTAAGTATACATTAAACTTATTTCGTGTAAATTTTCATTTAAAAAAAATTATAATCAACAACGTTATTGACGTACAATAGAGCCCCTGTACCTTTAAAAAAAATGTGTTCCAACAGCCAGATCGTTAACTTGATAATCGTGGCCTGAAAAACAAAAATGAAATAATTTTATAATGTATATTAATGTAGTTCTCGTTGTACGCCGCTGTTGTTGCAAAAAAATGCACAACATCGTGGGTGTCCAAGAAAAAAAGCTAAATTTTGGTGAAATGTTGACGTACATTCGGGGGCTTCACAAATCTTAAATAAGAAAACCACGGCTATGTACAATAATATCTACTGCAATTACAAATTTTTTTTTAATGATAATCGAACAATTATAGCTAGCGTTATGATTTTGGCCAGGTCGAGGAAAGTCGTTTCGAGAAGAACACCGTTGAAAGTTTTAGCATAGCTACGTAAATTGTTACCCTACCTGCTCTCACTGAATCGCCTATGACTTAACCAATTTTCAATATTTTAACTTGACACTTTTTCACATATTCTTGAATATTTATACTAGGGTGGCTGCAATTTGGGTCACATTTGAATGTTCAAAGTCCCCTCGTAAAAACATAATAAAGATATATCAAAAAAATCAAATGCAACATTTTAAGACCGGTATCAATTCATGTGACAATTTTTTTACTCGTCATCGTCTCGCCTTAAGTAAAACATTTTTTTCCACCGCACTAAAGTTATATATTGATCTTATACATATTACTCCAACATTAATGCATTAATGTCTGATGGTAAGCTTGTTCATTCGGCCAACGAATGTTTTTGCTTTTGGACTTGGTGCACAAAGTCTCGGGCCACGGCAGCATAAAATGTCGCATGCGAATTGACGACTCGTATACCCGAGGGCTCATTTCAAATCAAGACAATTTTAATATTCAATTTATGCTCCTGGTCATTTTAATTAAAAGTTTTCGCGTACCTGCGTGGAGAGAAAAGTGTCGTCATTGCATGTGTTCATGAAGATTAAAATATAGCTCGTGACATACGTGGAAGAAAGAAAAGACAGGGAGAGAGTGCGAGCGAGGAGCGCAGGCTTTAAACCCGATGGCTTTTGTGCGTCCATCGCACAGCGGTGGTCCTGACATTGCAACGCGACTCTCTTGCCGCTGTCGTTAAATTCTGTACCATCGAGTTGGTATACTTATCAAGCTATTTTTTCTCCCCCCCTCTCTCTCTCTCTCTCTCTCTCTCTCTCTTGCACACAAATACTCACACAGACTTGAAAAGTACACCAGACACTTGAAACAAACTCGAGGACATCACAGCTCGGAGTAAAATCGCGGGGATGTGGGAAGAGGGAAGTTTATCGATTTAAATGGTATTTTGGCTCGGACAAGTCGGGTGTAGAGGAAGAGAAAGAAGCCGAAGGGACGAGAAAAACTCGACTGAACGATTTAAGGAGAATCCGATACGGGTGCGAACGACTGGAGATCGCTCGTCTCGAAATTGGCTGTACTCTTTTCCCTCTCTCTCTCTCTCTCTCTCCCCCCCCTCTCTCTCTCCCTCCCACCCTCTCTCTCTCTCTCTCTCTCTCTCTCTCTCTCTCTCTCTCTCTCTCTCTCTCTCTCTCTCTCTCCTCTCTCACGACGCCGGAATATAAAAATATGACCAATTACATGCTGCAAATATGGTGTATCTCACCGACAGTTATTCCGGGCATCTTTTTATCGAACAGGTGTGCTCAACGCTTACGTTTTTAGCAACTGATGAATCGACCACTATAAGTTCGTTATAAATTTCCGCTGGAGCCTCGGATTCTCTGGGTGTACGCGCCCGTTTTTGCGCGTCGCATCATTGCGCTCGATCACACTCATCATTTTTATTCTGAAAGGGAAATGGTATGCGAGTACTCCCGAATATATATATATATATATATATTAGGGTGTGCGGAAAAAAATCGATACTTTTTTTTTCGGTTGCATCCACCAAAAAAAGGTGAATTAAGGTAAAAAAAGAAGAATCCTCGAAGGAGAGCTCAAAAAAAAATTATTTCGAATGGCGCATTGCATTTGAATACTTTCCATAAGAATAACACAGGAAAATATTGGCTGACAGGAAAAACTCTTCAGAAAAAAATCTCACAAAAATGTCATTGAGATATTCTGATAGAGAATTGAATTCCCTACAAAAAAAGTTCCTACGAACAATTAGCTTAGAACAACCGTTCAAGTGGTATCGCTGTCTGAAATTAAATTTTTTATTTAAGCGACGTGCAATCTCGAGAAAAATCCAAAAATCCTTCCGAGTGAGTAATTGTTCAAAAAAAAAAGATTGGGAAATGGTGCTGAAAAAAGACATAAGCGATTTCGTCACTCAAGAATCCTTATTTCTGTTCCAGCAATTCAATTTACCTCATGATTTTTTGAGAGTAAATATTAAATTATGGCCGGAAAATGCCATTTATTTAAGTTGCTTAGATTTGTTTAACCCAAAAGTCGTTAATAACGTAGCCGAACGTCGTGTCACTTTGATAGAAGCATATAACGGTTCATTAACAAAAAACGAAGAGCAGCTACAATATTTATTGGGCGTAGTGCAAAATCATCGACAGAAATACCCTAATTGCAACAAACAGACTCTTAAGAAAAGGAACGATGATTATCAAGCATTATAATGTAAAAACAAATTATTTTATCTTATTAAACCAAATTAATTGAATAAAACTTTTCGAAACACGATCAATGATGGACGTCGTTTCTTTTATATTTCTTGTTGTACTTGATTCTTTTTTGTATCAGAGAAATATTTTGAGAACGATTCCATGCAAATTGTATGTTAGAGCAGAACATTCTTTACAAAAAAAACCCAAAAAGTTTTTTCGTAAAGCGAAAAATTCGATATTTACAGCCTTTCGAATTATTTTTTTTTCTATTAATTCAATTTCAGACAGCGATTCCACTTGAATGGTTGTTCTGAGCTAATTTTTCGTAAAAACTTTTTTGTTGGAAATTCGTTTCTCCATGAGAATATGTTAATGACATCTTTGTGTGATTTTTTCCTGACGAGTTGCACTGCCACATTCAGAAATCCCAATATTTTCCTGGGTTATTCTTATGGAAAATATTCAAATGCAATGCGCCATTCGAAATAATTTTTTTGTGAGCTCTCCTTCGAGGATTCTATATTTTTTACCTTAATTCACCTTTTTTTGGTGGATGCAACCGAAAAAAAAAGTATCGATTTTTTTCCGCACACCCTAATATATATATATATATATATATATATATATATATATATATATATATATATATATATATATATATATTAGACTGATTAAAAAAAAAAATTCCGTCTGGATTCTCGTGCTATTGTTGGGCACTGATAAAACAAAATTTCTCTAAAAAGATGGGCGCGGTCACTCAATTTTTAGAGGTGGCTATCTCGACTTTTTTGTATTTGAATTTTTTTAAGGAACGTATTGCATTTAAACATAGTCATGGCTTCGGATTACGGATAAAAATCACATCCCGCAGCTTTTTCGTAACAAAAATAAACTCTAACAATTTGAAAAGATTGCAATATTCACAATTCAAATCCAGGTAGATCAATAATGGCGTCTATACTACTCTCGTTATTCGTGTAGATTTATTTATACGCATTAACATTTCGCACTTTTTACGAAAAATTAAATTATAAGCTTTTATTCATAAATCGTATATTTACATTTTCAAAATGCTACGCTTATATTATCTTCAAACTCATTTACATTTCTTCCCAGCCATTCTCAAGTTCGTTAACATTTTGGGCAGAACGAAAATGTGCAACGTTGAACAGTTTGTCCAAATCTCTCTTAAATTTACGCTCCTTCGATATTTGTGACGGCAAATTCTTTTTAACCCGATTTTTTAAAAGTTTTTTCAAGACTAGATGGAGTTTTATTGATTTCAAGATTGCGTTATTCAATCGACGCGTTGGAATTTCAGCACATTTTCATTGATCGAAAACTTCTTTCATCGTTTCGTGTGCACTTCGACGTATGGCCAGTTTTTCTCTGTTATGTTTGTAAAAGAACAAACTCAAAACTTTTTCGCTTTTTATCCGTAATCCGAAGCCATGACTATGCTTAAATGCAATACGTTCGTTAAAAAAAATTCAAATACAAAAAAGTCGAGATAGCCACCTCTAAAAATTCAGTGACCGCGCCCATTTTTTTAGAGAAAATTTCTTTTGTTAGTGCCCAACAATAGCACGAGAATCCAGAAGGAAAAAAAATAATTTTTTTTTTTTTTGAATCAGTCTAATATATATATATATAAATATATATATACAGACGTGTATAGAGTGCTAGAGTATTACGAGATATGCTGGAGATCACATCAACGAGTTGCACCTAGCTCGTGGCCGGAAAAAAGAGGAATTTTCACGAATTTCTTTCAGAGAAAACGGGTGCAGGTCTCCAAACTTTTATTTTTTACATTAATGATGATGATTTTAGGTATTTTTTACAATTTTTGTATTGAAAAATATACATACATGTGGTAGAGGCAATGGTTTCTGCATACCGCTGTTTGTAAGACGTTCTTCGCGGCGACCACTGCTACTCGGGAACAAATCAAGGGCATTTAGTTGTCGGATGAAATGATCCGGTGCTTGGACGAAGGATTTAATGAAATATTGATTTTTGGAAAAATGGCCGCAGTCCAAAGTCAATGTATCGATTTTCGGTGAAAAAAAACGCACTACTTTCGTTGATAAAGAAAAACCTACGCATCGACCAAACAAAATCCTTCGTTCAAGCACTACTTTGTGATATGTGAAAGAACCGTGCAAAATTTGAAGTTGATTGATGCAGTGATCTTTTAGATTTCGTTGTCAGTATAAACGCCCATAACTCCTTCAATTCTAAACGGATCAACTTGGAATTTTCAAACAATATGTTGAAATGCTATTTTTTTAAACTCCGTCGAAAACCAAAAATCGATATTTGCAAAAATTTCTACTAGATTTAAGGCCTAAACATCTCGCAACATCAACGGTCGATGCAATGTTTAAAAAAAGACCTTAACATTCGTCGGTTTTCATATCATCGATGATTCCATTGATGATCGAGAAGAATGTTTCAGAGTCATAAAATTGGAAACATCCCCATTCCGGTACGAATAAAAATGACTGCGAGGTAACGGAGCAACCATGAGATAAAAAAAACTTTTTTGACGTTTTTCCGACTCTCCTTTCGAAACTTGCGCCTCATCAGCCGATCCATTGAGCTCTTTTCTCGAATGTGCGTTCAAGATGACCGCGCGGAACCGAAGAAGGGGAGAAAGAAACTGAAAATTCATAATCGCCCAGTGGATACGTCTGATGATAAATAATGATTGAGTATTAACAATCGGTATTGAATGCGCGACCGCAAGGTCTCCCCCTCAGCGATATAAATCAAGGGCATTTGTTAACGCGAACGTGCACTGCCAGACAGAGACAGAGAGAGAGAGAGAGAGAGAGAGAGAGAGAGAGAGGTACGCCTCGCGCCATGGACATTGAAAGATGCATGCGAAGCCCAATCGTCGGGCTATATTTCAATATTAGTTTAGCCATTGTCGAGCCCCCGCGTTCTCGACCAGCACAAAGTGGTTCATATACATATATATATATATACATACACAGACATTTATATAAATATATATGTGAAGTAAGGACTTTTTGAACCCGTTATATTTATGTGAGTCTGGCTATCAATACACCTACATGTTTTAAGGACAGTTCTCCAATTTGTTTGAATCGAAATGTTGATTTTGGGTTCTTAAATTCACCTTCACATAAATATACTCACATTTATTTGAAGATGACTTTAAACGCATTGGGGATTACGTAATGTTGCGTATATGAACAATAAGTTACTCTATACGCACGCATATACACAGGGTATCCCTCTTATCTCTGCCACCCGAAATAACTCGGTAATTATCGACGTCACAAAAAAAATTTCCAGACAAAAGTTGCACAGTGTGAAGGGGGGCTATCAAATGCGACCAATTTTTCTTGTTTTGGTGGAGGCGCTGACCCACAATGACGGTCACCTCCACTTTTTTAAATGGAATGGTACATTTCTTTCAACCATCTTGTGGAGCACCTCATGCCGCATGAAAAACATTAGGGGTCAAAGTCGTTCAAGGTCATACAAGGTCACCCATTGGTGGTAATCCGAGATATTCAGGTTTGTATCATCGATACTGAGCTTGAATGACCTTGAATGACCTTGAACGACTTTGACCCCCTAATGTGCCACCAGCGAAATAAAAAAAATGGCCGCATTAGATGGCCCCCTTCACACCGTAAAACTTTTGTCTGGAACGTTTTTCTGTGACGTCGATAATTACCGAGTTATTTCGGGTGGCAGAGGTAAGACGAACACCCTGTATATATACTCTGCATAGACATGATACGAATGGAGTGAGGAAACTTCATTCCGCTTTGATAACCTAATCTTTATGCCTGATTAGCAAACCTTTTTTTCCTCTTATTATGTACCTCGCTGAATATCACTCATCAACGTCCAAAGGCTTACACGTAGTTGAGTTTTTTTAAACACCGATTCTCAAAATATAACAATTTTAAAAAATTCTCTACCCATTTCACGTTGATCCATTTAAGATTGAGGGAGTTATAGGCGTTTATAGATAGGTTCCGCGAACAAGCGATCGTTAAACGCATTTTTCTCAAAATGACTTACGCAAAATCGATTGCCACGATAGCTAAAAAATCACTGCACCGATTAACTGCAAATTTTACGAGCTTCTTTTACATATGAAAAAGCAGTGCTTGATCGAGGGCATTTTTTCTCGATGCATGGTTTTTTGCTATTAACGAAAATAGTGCGTTTTTTTCACCGAAAATCGACACTTCGACATTGGACTGCGACCATTTTTTGAAGATCAACGTTTTATTTAATCCTTCGACAAAGCACGAGATAATTTCATGCAAGAACTGAATGCGTTTTATTTTCTTATTTCGGATTATTTCCGAGCAGCAGTGGTCACCGCGAAAGTCGTTTTTCAAACCACGGATCGCAAAAACGTTTGTATCTACCACATTTATTAATAACTTGCAATACAAAAATTGTAAAAGATACTTAAAACCACCCTCTCCCATTTAACGAAAAAAAAATCGAAAATTTACACTCGTTTCCCCAGAAAAAAATCCCAAAAAATTCATTTTTTTCAAGAATAATTGTTAAAAAATAATTCTTGAAACAAAAGGAATTTTCGTGGATTTTTTCTGGGGAAACGAGTGCAAATTTTCGATTTTTTTCGTCACATGGGAGAGTATGCTCCTATCTTTTACAATTTTTGCATTGTATTGTATTCTCGAAAAAAAAGGAATTTTCATGGATTTTTCCGGGGAAACGAGTGCAAATTTTCGGTTTTCTTTTTCGTTACATGGGGGAGTATGCTTTTAAGTATCTTTTACAATTTTTGTATTGTTAGTTATTTATAAACGTGGTAGATATAAATTGAAGGATATACGGATTCACGTTTATCCTTCAATTTTTCTTACCCTTTCGTTTATTCCCGTATAAATATATTTGCCAAAACTACCAACTCCATGCCAAAATCTCCCATCCGTAGTAGAAAAAACGTTTCAATATCTCACCGCGACTGAAACGTGTCTATCGAATTCTGACGTGAAAAAAAGCAATCTGGCCAGATCTGTCCACGAGGAGGAAAAACCATACCCCACGATACGTGGATGAGAGTGATAAAACGATAAAAAAGAAAAGTATTAATCTGGCGAGATGCTGGAGATTTCCGTCGGGATATGACGGCAGGAACGTTTGTTTTTCCTCTCGTACGGCAAGGATTAGGAGGCGCTTCTCGTCGTGTGTAAGAGCAGAGCCATATAGAGATCGAGAAATCGCCGGGCTCGATCTGTACGGCGAGGAGTAGGAGGGGGAGAGTGCATCTTGATGCATTCCCACTCGAAGCTCTCTCTCTCTCTCGCGCGCGACGGCGGCGTGCGTGAGGAGTGCGCGCGTTCGAGGCGACGCGACGCCAGAGTGTGCTCTCGACCGACGCGCGTCGGCCACGAGGAGGCACGAGCCGACACGTGGGACTCTAGGCGGCTCGACGCGACGCACTCACGAAGCTCCCCCACCCCCGCCACGCCGAGCCACGTTCTCTTCCTTCGTCGCTCTTTTGCCACGCTCATTCGCTCCGTCTCTTTCCCCTCCTCTCTCTTCCTTCCGTAGGCACTGTCACGCTCCTTCTCCCACTGTTTGGCTGTCTCTCTCCTTCTCTCCCTCTCCCACTCTGTCTATCCGTCTCGTTCTAGCGGCCGCGCGTGAGCCCCCGGCTTCCCTAGATCTCGTCGCGCCGTCTGGTCGCACACACATGCCCACGCGAGTACACATGCCCCCACGCCAGCTCACGGCTCGATGGAGACCGGGAGGACCGGAGAGCCTCCAACAAGTGTGGGTAGACACGCCAGACTCGCGAGGGTGTCTTTCTTTCTCCTTTTCCTCCTTCACTTCTGTGTCTTCTTCTTTCTCCTCTCATTCTCTGTGTCAATCCACCATCCTATATGCACGTATGACGAATACTTCGAGCCCGTTTTATCTGTTCGATGTGGGCTATCCGTATTTTGGCTGTTTTGAGGACGTCCTTGTACTTTTTTTAAGGGTCAAGGCCACAGTAGAATTTTCAAAAAATCTTTTTTCTCGCTAAAACGGAGCTTTATCATCATAAGTAGAAGAATAAGTTACTATTCGATTTATAGCGAGAACATTTTTTTTTTTCACCGACTTTGAGCGTATAACGTAAGCCCACCTCTGGCACGGCCATAGAGTACCCAAAACATTGAGGCAGTAGTCTGATCTAGAAATTTGACAAAATCGATTTTTTTTCTTAATTTTATTATTCCTTAGACCTTTCTTAATACCCTCGTGAAAACCGTTTATTGATATTTCGAAAATTAGCAGAGTAATAGATATTATAAGCAAGCCGCGCGCAAACCTCATCTAACGGTATCAAAACTTTGAACGCGTTTATCGCAGAACGATGTTTTTCAAATCGGCGCCCACGATATCTCGATAACTAATTGACCGATCGAGCTCAAATTTTGCACATACTTTCGGTAGCCTCTTTCTGAGGACTGGTAGCAGAATTGAGTCGAACAATAATTTTGCCCACATTTTATAACTCGTCGAATACCCGATAATGTATGAAATATCGTTAATCAAGGTTTAACAGGCCGCCATGTTGTAACAAATTTTTTTGTCAGTACTAATTCTGCTACCAGTGCTCAGAATACTCATACAGATTGAGAATATATATATATATATATATATATATATATATATATATATATATATATATATATATATTCAGATTCATACATCACCCAGAGTGGGCGCCGATTGAGGCGGTTTTCAGCGGACCATGTTGTAAAAAAATAAAAAGCTACATGGAAATATTTAAAATAATTTTTTTTAAATGTAGATACATTCTCAAAGGAACAATAAATACATATGTAAAATTTCATCAAGACAACTTCAACGGTTTAAAAGTTATTCCAACGCAAAAATGACGTCAAAAATCTCGCTCTAGACCAGACTACTGCCTTAAACGCGTTTTTCTCGAAACAGCTTTTTCCAATTGGCGTGACAAATAACTTCAACAATTTTCACTCGATTCACTTCAAATTTGAATGTTATGTTCCTAATTGCATTTCGCAGAGAAGTACGTACGGAATTTCTGATTAATCGAAAACTTTTTATTTTATCAGCAGTTTTATACGAAATTTTTCACTGAAAGTTCATTCAAATACCTACTACTCAATTCAAATACCTACAACTTTTGATCAAAACAATATTTTTTAAATTCCTTACGTACTTCTCTAGGTATTCTAATGTAGATTGACGAGAATTTTTCTTTTTTGTTCTAGGTCAAAAATTGTGGATGCTAAATGTCACACCGCGGAGCGCCTAAAAAAACGATAAAAGAAAGAATTAGTAGCCATTGTGTACATCGAAAAAAAATATATTTTTTCCAACAGCTTGATATTCATACTAAATAGATGTGCAATTAATTTTACGAGTGAATCACTTTTTCATACGAAAAAAATGGTTAACTTGGCACATGATTTTATACCCGTTACCGTGGCCTAAGGCCTCAACGAAACTCGTTCATTCGGAGGCTGATTTTCAACGAAACGTTCATTCGATCCAGTGTCTTGAATATCAAATTTCCCCACACACACGCGCACACATATATAGGTGTCTACCAACGAAATTTGAAGTAGACTCGATTTCGAGTTTCTGGCAAATCTAGAACGCAGTCTCGTCTCGCGTGGGAGACAGCGCATTCGAGAGCTTGATCTCCCGGTGAACACTCTGCGAGATGCGAGACTGGCGCCTTGTCCTTCCCAATGAGACTTTCCTCTCCGCCCCTGTCGCCGGAGTACTTACCCGTATACTTCTAGGACGAGGGGGGAAAAGGGAATCACGCGTATGTACACTCGGATTAGGGATAACAGGTTTTTGGAAAGTCCTCCAGGCGTGGGAGGGCTCTACAGTTGCTCGGCCACGTTAATGGGCCTCGCTTCTAGGGCTATTGGAAATTGTGTAAACGAAAAACAGACAGTGATAAAAATAAATTGCGACTGTAAGGGAGATGGTTTATTCCAGTGTGTCGGGCAATCTTTACTCGTCATTTATACGGATACAACTTTTTGCTTCGTTATGCGCGTGTGTAGGGGAATTGAGCTGATTAAGGGGTAAGGCCACTGTACATTTTTTGAAAAATCGATTTTTTTTTATTGGCTTAAAAAATAGTTTAAACCCTCTAGAATAAGAAAAAAAAGGTCCTGTGCGACCCAAACAAACCCAAACAAACACAAACAAACTATTCGCAAAACTTTAAACGCGTTTTTCTCGAAACATGGTTTTTTAAAATGGCACGCAGCATAACTCGAACAATTTTCATTTTTTTTACTTGAAATTTTAACCAGATGTGAACATTTACATTATCTTGAGAATGTCGATCGGAATTTTCAAGAACTTTATTTATTGATTTTTTATTAACAAAAAACTTGCCGTTTTTTTCGTCAAAAATCAATTTTTTTTTCAAACGCACGCCAAATCCACAAAAATTGATACTTTTTAAAATCCGATCGACATTCTCTAGCTATAGCCCTCTAGATTAATGGTTTTTTTTTTTTGTTCTAGATTCAAAAGTGCACCAGTGGTGCTGCGTGCCGCGGAGCCCTGGAAGCAAAACATGTCCCGGGAAGATAGCTGTGGAACCGCCATTTTATTTTTTTTTACTGTAAAAAAATTTTATAATAAAGTTTAATGTATGCCCGATAACACCATTAAAAGTTTTTTTTCAAATACATTCAATTTCGGGAGCAAAAAATTAGTGAAAAAACCTTTTTTTTTGGGCCGTTACAGTGGCCTTACCCCTTAATGCAACGGCTGCGTTGGTAATTAAGCAAAAGTAAAAGAGGAAGAAATTTTAACGTATTTGATCTCGTGTAATGCGAAGGAGTTCCGCGTTCATTTGTAGGAGAGATAAAGGCGTGGAGATGAGAGAGAAAGGTCCAGAGAGAGAGAGAGAGAGAGAGAGAGAGAGAGAGATCGAGACGAAGGGACGGTCTTGTCAACGCGCAAAGTCATCCTCGTCATCATCCTCACTCTCTGGTCCGTTCGGAGTGCATCTAGAAGTCAGCCAAGAAGAGTGACATTGAAGACATAATAACCATCGTCGCTCGCGCCACGCTCTTACCACGCTCGTACCCACGCTCCACCTCGTGCGTCTTCTTTATTTCTTTCTGCTTGTTTTTTTTCCACATTTTTTGTCCTCCCCTTTTTGTTTTTGGGCGTTCTCATCCCTGCTCGATGCACTCGATGCAGGCTCGCCGCAGTCAGTCGGTAATCATAATACACTGGATAATACGTCATTATGCGCCATCTCGAGGAGATTTTCAATTTTCTTTTTTTTTCCGGGTGTGGTCCCGAAATATCGCATTGTGCACTTTCCGTGCATTATGCATAGTGACGGTTTTACGGCTCGCATACGCCCTATCCTTGTTCATACCGACGGATCTTGTGATGGTATTTTGCGCTTGACTGGAGAAGAAACCTTTTAGATGTGTGGTTTTGTACGGACCGGCGGTATGTGATATTGGCGCATCAAATTTTGCGAGAATCAGTGAAAGCATTTGCATTTTAAGGCGGGATATCACTGTGTCGGTTTGAAAAAATAGTTTTTTGGTATCTTTTCGAAGTGCACATGTTGAAGAATGGGTGAAAAAATATTCAAGTTAAAATATTGAAAATTGAGCAAGTTACAGATGATTCAGTAAGAGCAGGTAGCGCAACGATGAGTCACATATGTTAAAACTGTCAATCGCGGTTTTCTCGAAACGTCTTTTCTCGATCTCGCCGGAATCATAACTCTAGCTATAAGTATCCGATTTTTGAATTTTCAAAAAAGCCGGCAAAATCTCCAATTGCAGTAGCTATCGTCGTACGTGGCCTTTTTTTAATTGGTATTCCTTAAGGGGCCAGTCCACTTTGGAGTCACGAAAAAAGGCTATTTTCGCGATGTTTTTTGAGGATTTTATAAAAGATATGAATATAAAAGTTGTTGGGCTTGATAAATAAAGTATTGAAATACATTTAAAAAATTTAATTAATTTTTATTCATTTTTAAGTACAAAAACTATAGTTTATCGTAATGCCTCGAAAATAGGTGGGTTAGGTGGCTCCATCACAACTTGACAACGGCTTGTCTGAAACGAAAAAATCAAAGTCCATTAGATTCAGTATGACACAAGCTACAAAATGACCCTCGGATATAAAGTTTTATCAAAAAACAAAAAATATGGCAGATGACAAACGAAAAAGTATTAAAAAACGCGTTTTTTCGCAGTTTTTCGCAAAAAAGAGTAAAGATCGTAATTTAAAAACCATCGAGGGTCATCTTGTTGCGAATCATGTTTACAATATGTGGTTCAAATTTCAAGAGAATCGGTTTATTAGTTTTAGAGATACGATAGAGCTAGATTTTCAAAACGTTGTTTCGAGATAAACGCGTTTGAAGTTTATACTATGAAAAACTCTTACCTAAACTCAGTCGGCAATTCCTGCACCGTGCAAAATCCCTTCCGATTGCTCATCATCGTCGATTTCTTCAAGTCTTGCTTGCTTTCGATTTTTTGAAATTTTCAAAGTTGACTGGCCCCTTAAGCCACCGAATACATGTAAAATTTTTGCCAAAATTACATTTTTTGGACATCCGCTATTTTGTGATTTTTTTTTCGAAAAACGCCTACCTACGATCAGAACTGCATTTATATCAATTCTTTTTTAAAAATATTTTTATTTTTCAGGTCGACCATTGTCAAGTTATCGATCTGGCGGTTAGACCACATTTTATATACACAGGCTGTATTATACCGCAGTGACGTTGTTATTTCTTTTTTAATTTCATAAAAATGTACACGAAATGAGTTCAATGTATCAACGATTCCATGAACGTTCAATATATTGATGCTTACTAACATTTCGTTTTTTCCAAATCCCAAATGAATAATCTAGTAGACGTAAAAAAATTGGTAATAACGATGTATTTCGGCCCGTCAGAGGTTTCGACCCTTAAAGGAGGTTTGTTTCGAAGAAATATTTCGTGCTGTGACTATCTGAGAATTGAAGATACCGATAGATAGTTTAACGGCGCGGTAAAGTTAATTCGGCGAAAAAAAGGCATGTTTTTAAGATTTTTTTTCGGCGTAACGAATAGTGTTCGTTTATTGAAAAATTTACATATAATAAAGTAACATTTGAACAACATTCTCCTAAATTTGCATTGCAAAATATTCAAAATTGAGCGAGTGAAAATTAAACCCCGGAGGCGCCTCGAAAAAAAGTTGTTTTGCGGTGTGCACCATAACTCGCAACAGAATCATTTGAAACAAAAAAATCAAAATGCATTTGTTAAAGGAGATATTTCTCGAGGTAATGACGGGAGGATTTTTTTTCGATTTTTCGATTTTTCGTAGCACTTGGGAGCCAAAAACCCGATTTTCGCTAAAAAAATCGGCTAATTTGTTGTCGAAAAATTAGTAATTATCAAAAAAAAAAAAAAAAAAAAAGCTCTCGACAATACCTGGTGAATTATGTGAAGAAGTACCGTGCAAAATTTCAAAGCGATTGGTCCAGTAGATTTTGAGTTATCGTGCACACGGACTTCAAATATGACAAGTCTCAGAAAAACGGTTTGAAAATCGCAGAAGAGAAGAGAACGGCATGGAGCAATAGATGCTCAAATACTCATAACTTCGTCAATATTACTCCGATCGACTTGAAATTTTAACACAATATTCTTGATATATTATGCATTCATTTAAAAAATTTTTAAAAAAATGAAAAAAAAAATTTTAATACCTTACCCCGCCCTTAAGAAAATTAGCTTCACAGCTTAAATCAATCTACTTAAACTAATAACACAGCCAAGATTATAGGAAAATTAACTTCACTGCTTAAATCAATCTGCTTAAATTAATATTACAGACCAAAATTATCAAAAAATTAGTTTCACAACTTAAATCAGGCTACTTAAACTAATATCACAGTCCAAAATAAATTGAAGATAGTTTTACATTTTAGGAAAATCGGTGAAACATTTTTTGCGATTATGGACTTTCCGAAAAAAACAGTTTCAGGCTGTAAATCTCTTTAAATTTGATACATCTCGCGTACTGCAGTCTACTTGCAATCTACTGTCGTCGGAATTAGTACCAAGTTTCTCAGACATTTATAAAACTAGTTCAATTATTTGTTGAAGCGTACTTGATAGTTGTTCATTTTTCAATTATTGAAAGTCTCCAGTATTTATTGCAATGAACATTAAAATCTTAATAAAATGCTCCGGACATGAATACGATGTAATCGATTTCGATGGCTAGGTCAGTTTATTATTTCATTAAGCCATAAGTCTTGAACCTGCCTTGTAGTCGATATTGCCAACTGGAATGATGTTTATCTCCTTCAGCATTACCATAAGTCGATACGAGTTTCGAAAATCCAGGACATCAGCCTTCGTCGTTCCATTTTCGAGTCCGGTAGTTCAAGGCGTTTCTCCTAAGTTGCTACCTGTATAGGTAAACTTTTCCGGTCTCATTAGCGAAAGTGAGAGAGGCAATAGCAAGCTGTGCACGACGCAGAGGAGGACCAAACTGCGTTGGGTACATCCGGCCCCGTCTTTGTCAGACGTGTCCATTCATTCGGGGCGTGAGTCCCGAATGTCATCAGTATGCACACCAGCCGAATTTTCTTCATAATATCAGACGTATATAACCACGAGGCTAGAGCGCGAGAAAGAGGGAGAGAGATGAAGAAGTACGTAGGTAGGTAGTAGGAGATTCGCTTATCGTAAAGGCAGTCCCAATTTCTGAATAAGGTGTGGTCGAGACGCAAATCGAAAACGTTTGGACATCGATTGCATAATTTGTGAAGTCATATGAGAAGTTTTGATGAACAGACAGTAGTGGACGCGCAGTCGGTTCCAGGCTGTTGCCGATACTTCGATGGGTGACCGCGACACCACGCACCACATTGTGTATCGACCGAGTGCACGGAGAAAAAAAACCAATTGAATCAAAAAAACATATTGGTTGATTCAAATAAATGTCCAATCGCGGAGTGCCATCGATATATGAGATTGTTACAATGCTATAAAATATTGGAAAATGTGATTGATTCAAATAACATATTATTTTTATTTGAACATCTCTCCCGTTCTCTAAATATCTACATTATCTTTCGAATAAAATTATATTTTATTGACATCATTCTATATACAATCCGTAGATGTATGGATGAAATAATCAAGCAGTTACTGCAACATTTTTTATTTCGTACAAAAATGTACTCAATGGAATTAATTGTTTCTTTACTACATCGAAACGAATATGCCATGAGATGTAAGTTTTTCAATTTGTTTTAAATATTAAATAAAAAGTGAGTATTAGAATGATTATTTACGATAATAGTGGAGAGAATATCAGATATCCAATGGAATATCCATGGTGAGAATATCAGATATTCAACGGATAAAAACATATACTATACTTTAATCTTAGCCACAGGCCGAGAAGCGATAGTCTATAGAGTTTCTCCGGCGTTTAAGTAGATTTTCGGTTCGCGCTAGGCTTACGAGAAACGAGCGCGCGTGCGGCTTCTAGCGGTTACTCCGAGAACTACGGGTTTCCTCGCACCTATAATTTCGGTTTCGCTTGGCCATGATTTGGTTGAATTTTTTCAACTAAAATATGAAAAAGCTATGAAGGTAAGGTAAAAGACGAAAGGTAAGGTTAAATCGGTATAAAAAACATATTTACGATAATTTTTTTTACGACACATTTTATATATATTTATTTACGTAATTAGTATATAATAAAAGGACATTTGAAGAATATTCAGTAAAATTTTCATTAATAATTATGCAGAAATGAGCCATTGACACTAAACCTTCGCAGACGCCTAAAAAAAAGTTACATTGCAGGAACCGCATAACTCATCACTGGATCATCTGAAATGAAAAAAAAATAAAAAGATCTCTTTAGTTGATCATTTCCTCAAGATAACGCTGTCGGGTTTTTCAATTGATTTTTTAATTTTTAGTTACACTTAGAAGTCAAAATGCCGATGTTTCGTTTAAAGAATTGGAAATTTTGTTGTAAAATAAATTAAATTTATAAAAAGTTATAAAAAACTCGACAGCCTTACCTCCTAATTCATATGCAGAAAGAGTGTGTAAAATTTCCAAAGGATCGCTAGATTTTGAGTATATTTTGAGGTAGAGAGTTCACCGACTGAGAAAATGCTAAGTGTGAGAAAAATGCGTTCAAAAGTTTCAAAGATTTCTACACTAGAAAATAAAAAATGGAACATCAATAAACGAGTGTTTTTTCATATCCTTACACAGTAGCGTGGATGCCAGGCCCATAAAGCATTCGTATGACAGAATTAAAATTAAAAAACTCGAAAAATACCTTTCCACCTCCCCTTAAATCAGTGTATATTAAAAATCGATTCAAATCACATCACTGAAAATCCACGGTAATTATCGATCGTTATTTATTTCACTGCACTTTGACATAACATCACGACCCACACGTTCAAGGAGCGTACAGGTTATGTTGCAACACGCCGAGTCCTTTCTCGTGACGTTTCACATATTTTCGATTCGAACGTGGTAAGAATTCTCAAACGACGTTCATCAGGGAACAGTGCAGAATCCAATTGGACCCCATTGCTCTCCCCATGCGCGGTGCCCCCAACAAATCCCTATAAAGATGTGGGTCTATCTTGAGACTCCTAAACAACTTTGTGCACGGGATCACGAAAGAATATTTTTTCTGTAACCCAACAAATTCGGGTTGAGAATTCAAACAAATCTCCCCCGACGTCACATGAGAAATGGGGTGGTATCCGCTTGGATTACAATGTGGACTCCCTGCGTCAATTGACCCTATCGAATCTATTGGGCATTGATAGGATCACGAAACCGGGAAAGAACTTGCCCAGGAACGCCGGAAATAAAAAAAAAATATGACCGCTTAATTTATCGGCTGATGTGCTGTATGCCAGGACAAGATCGGCCATGAAGTTTGTCGAGAAGTAGCGAACATCGTCAGGACTCTATTAATAATAGACGAGGCGGATGAGCTCGCCACTATGAGGCTGATAAAAATTCGGCGAGTGTTTCGCGGCAAAAGTCCAATCAAGAAGAGAGTGTATAATCATATCCCGAGCGAAATGCATGTAGAACGAGAAACAGGCAGTGTGAGAGAGCGCGGAAATCTCTTCCCGCGATCGCGGACCTCAAGAGGGACCGAAAGTGGATTCGCTCTCTGCGCCCCTCTCTCTCTCTCTCTCGCTCTCTCCACGCCAGGAACTAGACGAAATAGCGTCTGAAAATTTAAATTGGCCTAGATTAAGTTTCGTCCCGTGGTCTCCTCTCGACGCGTTCAGAAATTTAGGGTTATATATTATGCAGAGTCCCTACGAGTCTTGTGTCCCTAATACAAAATTAGCTTCACATCGTCGCCATTGAAAAAGGAAAACCCGAGCGAAACATTTTACCGAGAGGTAGCAAAATCGCGCACGGTGAGAGAGGGCAGGTTATTATCTAACTCGCGAGGAAAGGGCGAAGGGTTGGCAAAAAAATCAGCAAGAAAGAACGACGTGCCGAGCCACCGAAAAATTGCCAGCGAAATACCGCGAGAGATTTTTATGGCCTTTGATTGGAGTGCCGGTAGCGAATGTAATTGCCACGAAATATTTAGAATGTCCTGGACCCTGTGGCTGAGGCACCCATCGAACAGCTCTTCTCTCTCTCTCTCTCTCTCTCTCTCTCTCTCTCTCTCTCTCTCTCTCTCTCTCTCCCTGCCTCTGTATAAACGACGAGATCGTGTTCGAAAAGGGCACGGTGGAGTTTCAAGAGCCAGTGCAAGAAAAAGAAGAGCAGGAAAAGAACGCATCGGTTCCACGTTGACGGGTGTTCTCCTCGTCCTGGCCGCCAGGGATGCCAAGGAGAAATATCCCCGTAACCCGAAACACGCGCGACAAGGAATCAGTGTGTGTTCTTCGCTCCCGCGAGCAGTCCCCATATGCCCCTGCATCCACGTAACTAAACTACCTCCGCGAAACCACTTTTTTTTCTCATCATCTCACGTTTTCACGCTCGAAAATTCGACTCCGGAATGGCTCTTGATCCCCCTCCTTTTTGTCCTTCCACTTTTGTCCAGTGTCCTCATGAGGGACGTATACTGCTCACAATCGCCCGAAACGACTGATAATCGGTCAGGGATTCAAGCCACTAGACACCGCTATTCGCGAGCAATTTTTAATCTGAGTGGAAAAAATAAAATCCACTCGCTACGGAGATCATCGTTTATCGCTCGTGGTACTTTCCACTTTAGGCAATCACATCAACCGATACCGTGTATCAAATCACCTGTTTCTTCGCGGTGGTTCATATTTGCACCAACATCATCGTGCACGCGAAACTCTGTATTGTGCAAAAATACAAACGATTGAGGGTTATGGCTATGGGTGTATATTGTAGCCGGTGTATAGTAGTGGAACGCGGATGAAGAGGGAATCGGTAAAAAAATTAATTGGTATACGATTATACACCGCAGGGTGGAGGCCGCAGAGCGGAAGATCGTTTCGAATCCGCTGGCATATTAATGATTACACAGCCTCTGGCGTAACTAATTCCTATATTGGATAGTCCTACGGTGCATATCTTCTGTTATACAATATACCAGACTTTAGAACTGTGTATATGTGTATTGGACGGGCCCAAAATTTTTTATTTTTTATTTTGTTTTAAAATGTTGTTCAGCATGACAAAAAAATGTGTGCTGACCAAATTTTAGCCCTTTATATTAATATTTAGAGGTCCCTCATCGCGACTTTCTATTCCCCATTTATTTAACATGGTAAAAGTTTTGTTTGCCGCTTCTGACCTTTATAACTCGCCTACGGGTGAACACACGGAAACGCCCCAAAATATTATTTATGGAAAATTTAACGCTCTACAAAAAAGGTCCTAGGCCTTCATATGATAAATTCACTCGTTCAAATTTTATTCAACATTAAAGTTGAAGTGATCTTCATGATTTTGTGAGATTTTTGGACTTTTGTGACAAAATTATTGATTTTTTGTTGTTTTTTTTTGTGATCCATGTTGAAAAGTATTGTATCCTTCTTAAATTATTCCCTAGATATTTATTTATCATGCTATGGGAATTGAATTCGGTTTAAGAATAGATTTTGTACTAATGTACTTTTAAATAACAATACATTTAAATCTAATAGGAATTTTAGAAACTATCTTGGGAATAATTTGCAAAGGATATAATACTTTTTAAGATGAATCAGGAAAAAAATAATAATATCGTTGTAAAAGTCCAAAAATCTCAGAAAATCATGAAATTTATCATAGATTCAACTTTGACGTTGAATAAAATTCGAACGAGTGAATTTATCGTATGAAGGCTAAGGACCTTTTTTGTAGAGCATCAAATTTACTATAAAACAATGTATTGGGCATTTTTGTTTGTTAACTCGTAGGCGAGTTATATAGCTGAGAAGCGGCAAACAAACCTTTTACAATGTTAAATGAATGGGAAATAGTAAATTGCAATGAGGGACCTCTCTAAATTTTGATATAAAGGGCTAAAATTTGGTCAGCACTCATTTTTTGTCATTCTCAACATTTTCAACAAAAAATTTCAATTTAATTTTGTTTTTTTGGACCAGTCTAATGTGTATACATGGGAAAACGGATTTTTTTGTTTGGGTTCGTATCTCAGTAATTCTTGAAACTTGTTCACAAGAATTGTTGATTTCGGGACAAGAGGGTCTTTCAAGTTAATTTAAATATGATTATGTTTATCTAAAGATGATTGTATAGATTAAATGGTTTAATATGCACATAGAGTCTTTTAGCAAACAGAAGCACGGGTACTTTCATATAAAATACGTAAATCAACCCGAATCGACACATAAAATGATGAAGCATACTCGGTTTTATCAGGCAAAAGGTACAGACACTATATACGTACGTTGTATACCATGTAATTTCCTCCACAGTTTCCTACCATAATCGATCACACAGCCAGAATTGAGAAGACATTGCAAGAGGAAATCGAAGCATGTACGGTAGAAACTACATTTGGGTCCATATACAGGAATAAAAAAAACGTCCATAAACTTCTGACAGAAATCGGTAAAATACGATTTGAATATTTATCGGGTCGGGAGTCCGGATTGAAAAATGGACCGAACATAATATCTAAAAAAAACGGCAGACGTGGGCTCGTAGAAAGGTTTCACGGGGAATGATCGTGATTGAAGCATTCCGATTAAGGGGGATACCACTGTGCGTAGCCGAAAAACGTCGTTTTTCCGATTTGATTTTGTCTACTTGATTATGTATTTGACATTTATAAGAAACGTACGTTAGTGAACATAAATTGATCTAATTTAGTGTGAAATTTTATTTTCAAAAATCCGAAATTAACAATGATATTGAGGTACAGTAGAGCCCCGGAATAAAAATGTGATTCAACAGTTGGATCGATAACTTGACAATGGTTGGTCTGAAAAATAAAAATAAAAAAGTTTTATAACCTATATAAATGTAGTTCTCGTTGTAGCTAGCCGTTTTTGGAGAAAAACATCACAAAATGACGGGTGATAAAACAGAGTATAAATTGGCGAAATTTGTACTTATATTTGGGGGCTTAAAGAATACTAAATGAAAAAAAGGCTGCGCACAACGATAGCTACTTCAAATACGTGAATTTTGGTTTCTTTAAATTGAAAATTGGACAATTATAGCTAGACTGATAATTTCAGTCAGGCCGAAAAAGTAGTTCAGAGAAAAATGCTATTAAAAGTTTTAGAATC
Source organism: Ophion obscuratus (assembly GCA_964007375.1). Lineage (NCBI taxonomy): Eukaryota > Metazoa > Arthropoda > Insecta > Hymenoptera > Ichneumonidae > Ophion > Ophion obscuratus. The sequence continues at coordinate 44,335,665 of OZ023317.1, forward strand.
GTCTGTAACTTGGTAAATATTCAATATTTTGACTTAAAATGTTTTTCACGTATTTTTGAATATGTATACTTTGAGAAAATGCAAAAAATTGCCGTATCGGAATATTGGAGTTGCCACAAAAATCACCTTAAGGCCAAAAACCAAGAAATCAAATTGTTACTTTAGGCAACAATGTTGACTACAGTTTATTTTTAAAAAAATTGTTTATTATCGTTATGAAATCGTCTCGAATGCTTTTTCAACAGGAATAACATTCATCGCCGCTGTCCAACGCAGAAGAAGAAGGGTCGAAAGGGTCTTCTCTTCCGCGATGGTCAGGCAACGAAAGTAATTGGGTGCAACATTCGCGAGACTAAATTTGGCGGCATATATTGTCGGAGGGAGAGGGATTCACGTATTGGACGAGGACAGCTGTTTGCTTTTGACCAGAGAATCGCGCCGCCTCTCATCGTGTACGAACAGCCGCGAAACCCAAAAGAGACAAGGAGGGCGAGAGGGAGAGAGACAGAGGCGAATAAGCGATGAGAGAAAAAAGACAATTCTATGATTTATATTTATGAGTGCTTACCATTTAATAGCTCCTGTGTGTAGCGACGCGCTTGCAGTCTTATGGAGTCGCAGCGAATGTAAGATGAGTTTGCGCAATCGCCCCGAGGTTTTTGACTGGTTTCAACAGCATCACAATCAGCAGCTCCGACTCGTAGTTAAAACTGATCATAAACTCCTGATGAGAGAAAAAAAATGAACGATATTTATAGGTAATGCATTCCACTCCTCTCTCTCTCTCTCTCTCTCTCTCTCTCTCTCTCTCTCTCTCTCTCTGACGCTTTGGGCATTCTTCGTTTCGAATCCAATCCGGCTTCAATATCAATCCTAAATTTGACGGAAGCTTCCAGGCGCGGGGATACAATCATTGCGCATGAAGAAAAAAAAAATTAGTTGAAATGACCAGCTGGCGGGTTTGTTGCGAATAAGCTACAGCAACTCTTCGAATTTTCTGCCCCAACTTTACGTTGATACTGGGACCTTTTTTTCGGAAACTCAGGTTACGCAACTTAAAGGATAATTCTGCCGTGTTGGCCCAAAAAATGTTCGATTTTTCACCAATTTTTATTCGCATTTTGGCCAGAAATCGTTGGCTTCACTGAATTGCCCGTAGTTGTTTTTCCGTGTCGATTTGAAACTTCGCTCTGCGCTCATTCTTTTCCCAATCGTACGGTTTTTAAGGGGCGGGGAGGGGTTTGCACTTTTGAAAAATCGATGTTTTTGTCTTTTCTTGTAGTTAAACATTTCAAGAATATAATGCCAAAATTTCAAGTCAATGAGAGCAAAACTCTCGAAGTTATTGACTATTTAGTCCGGCTCGTCTAACACTGTAGCTCCGACTTCTCTAAACTTCAAACGCGTTTTTCTCGAAACCACTTTTTCAAAGTCCGTGTTCACTGCCACTTGAAAACCACATGGCCGATTTACTTAAAACTTGTTACACACTTTCTACTTATAAAATACCTCCCCCCAACGGTTAGTTTGAGATTTTTTCCACATTAAGGGGGTTTTTCGCCCGCAAAATGGCGGAATTTTTCATGAAAAATAGCACTTTTCATTTTACATGACCACCAAAAATTTAGAAATAAAAAAAATTATTTATGACTGTTGGGAGGAGGATTTGATGATACTTTGACTAAATTTTAATGGTACTTGAATTCAGATAATTTTTAGCTGAGATACAGTGAACACCGCAAAACGTGTTTTTCAAAGGGCGTTCTTGGAAAAGCTTTGTCACCGGCTTGTTTATGGATATTTTCGCGTACAAATTTCACGGAATGTTCTTGAAATGACACTTAACAATGTACAAAAGGTTTCAATAAATTTACTCTATCCATGTAGATGAAAAAGAAAAATCGGAAAAAAAGTTTTTTTTTCACGCTGAAACACCTACCCTCCTCTTAAAATGCCGTTTGATTCGTCGAGTTACGATCATTTTTCCATGTTCGACAGCACTTCAAAGACTGACCGTCAATTTTCGCTAATTTTTCCATACTCTAAACATCAATTTAGCGTTTTCAAATGTATTTTGAATCAGCAGGCACATTCTAAATATTCCAGAAAAAAGACAACTGCGATAAGGAACTTCAAGTACGGAATGGTTTACCCCCTTAAGCTCGCTATCCAAAAAAGCCAAAAAAATTTGTAAACTCACATGTCATCCCCCTCTTCAAAGTGTTACCCGTTTCATTCAACGTGATGCCCCCCTTTTAAGTGTGGGGTGAGGGGAAAAAATAAAGGGGTGGTTCATCCCTTAATTTTTCTTGATTTCAATGAATCCACACTATATTTCAGATCTTGTTCCACTAAAAGAATTTTCGCTTTTGTTTCACTAAAATTGCTGGACCGCTTGCGGGTAAAACTGCAAAATCAGCCCTTGACGTGCTTCCCCCGAAGGGGTGGTTTCCACCTTCAAAAACATACTTCCGCCAATAAAAAAAATACGTTTCCAATAATTTTCAATGTTCGACCATATACGTGAGTTTCAATGAAATCGAAAGCGGACATCAAAGTGATGTTCCTCGCAAGCGAGCAAAAGTTGGCGTTCAGAACCATTTCTACATCAGGGTGCGATCAACTTTTCTTCAACGTGTCCAAGTCTATAAAAATCAAAAGTATCCGTGGATACATTCCTCATCACAAACTCTAAATAAGACGACCCATACACGTTAGCGCAAAAGTAACGCCCGCACTTTCTACGACCCAGCGACGTAAACTTGTGGGCCCCCAGCTGGAACAAATAGACCCGCATTTTTAGCCAGAAAAGCCCTAAAATTGGATCGCAAAAGAGCCGTACGATTCCGTGTATATTTGGGGCCAAACGAACTTTTATACGCGTGGGAATGATGCCAGTCCGTGGGAACAATCCAAGGAGGATGGGCGTCTCGGGATCCATTTTCGACGACGCAAACGACGTCAACGTACACGAACCCACAAAACGGGCGACACTCAACGAATGTCAAGCCCGTGATCGCGCGATCTTTCTCCCGACTACAAGGCTTAAAAAACAACCAAAAAAGAAACAATAGTCTCTCGGTTCCCCGGCGAGTTTCTCGGTACGAAGCTTGGCTTGATGAAATGTGTGTGTACGAATATGTATAGGCGACTATTGCATCACGGTCAGCTGTTCTCGCGAACGCCTCCCCGAGAGCTGCCCCGGGACGACTGAAAATCATAATTAACGGACATTGTCCGACGTCGCTTTGGCGATCGAGTGTAATTGTCGGTTTCGTGATCTCGGGGATACACAAAGACCAGAATCGCTCGCGCACCGCCGTGTCATTAAAAGCATCGATCTCGTTTCCTCTCGTAATAATCTCCGGGCAGTCTCGTAATTACCGATTAAAACGTCACTTCCGCAATTTTCTTCGTCTCCTTTCACGATAAGACAATCCCCGAGCGAGAAACAAAGTCGTAACGGAAAAAGGCCTCAGTGGTCTAAAGCGTTAGGGAAAGGGAACAGGTTCTCTTACCTGCGTTTCCGTCATACCTGATGATCCACGCAAATCCATACAGAGACATCGATGTCTCTGTAAAGTATGAATCGATCGATGAATCGGCGCGCCGGGGAGTGATCGGAAGGAAAAAGAGGTAAAAACTTTCACCCTCGGGGATGGAATCTTTTATACTTGCGTGACGTATGCTCTCGTACTTTCTCCCGGTGTCAAGGTACGGCTGGGGCTTAGCCCCGGATCTACGATTTTTCCGAGCCGGGGCAAAAACTTGACATTGGCGCCCCTCCAGCATTTGAGATTGATGATTTTTTAAAACTCACAAAACGAATGTACTGGGCGGGATTTTTGGTGACCAGGAGAATAAAAATCTTTAAATAAATTTGTCCTCTTTATTACCTATTTGCTAATAACTTTTCCTTATGTGTGATATTAAGAGATTAGGCCACAGTAACGGGTATAAAATCATGTGCGAATTTAACAACTTATTTCGTACGAAAAAGTGATTCACTCATAAAATTAATTACACATCTATTTAGTATGAATATCAAGCGATTAGATTTTTTTTTCGATGTACAAAATGCCCGACTACTAATGTTTTCTTTTGTTATCTTTTTTAGGCGCTCCACGGCGTGACATTTAGCATCCAAAATGTTTACCTAGAACAACACTGTAAAAAATTATATGAAATTTACAATACATTTAAGATACAAAGGAATTGAATTTTACGAACTCAGTAGATGAAATTAAATTTGAAACACTTGCACCGTAAATTTAAAACAGGAACATGAAATTCTAACGTGGATATAGAATTTAATAGATGCAACATCGAATTTCAGAGACAAGTTTGTAAATTTGTGGAAAATGTATTGCATTAACCCGTGTCTTCAATTGAATATTACTATAGATGTATAATAAATCAACTATAAAAAACAGAGCATTGAAAATACAAAACAAGTTTGAAATTTATTTACAGCAGCCTGAAAAATATAATATATGTGAAACTGAATTTTACGATACGTACAATGCATGATCACAACAGATTTATTTAAAAGTGCGAAACTGGAATTGAAAAAAAAGTCATAAACGCTGATGAAAATCACATGAAACAATGTGAAAATTATATTAAATTTACACTACATTTAACGCACAAAAGAATTGAATTTTACGAATTTAATATACACTTGTATATTGATATCAGCAAATCGTACTTGATTTCAATATTCATGGATGTGGATATTTTTTTACACGTGTATTATTTTTCAAATGCACAAGTATATTAATATTACGGAGCTACACTTTTATTTTTAAAATAACCTGCTTTGGATTTTCAAAATATTACCTGAAATTTCATAAACGGCGTCCGCATAAAAACACTTGTGTATTCATTTTTACACAGAAGCCTTTTACAGTGCACATTAAAGGTAATACTTTGTTTCCGTAAAATTAATACACACTCGAATGCTGATATTAGCAAATAGTTCTTGAATTTAATGTGCACTCGTATTTTGATATCAGCAAATGGTTCTTGATTTCAATATACTTGGAAGTTTATTTCTTTACAAGTGCATTATTTTTCAAACGCACAAGTATATTAATATTACCGAGCTACACCTTCATTTTTAAAATAACCTGTTTCGGGTTTTCAAAATCGTATCTGAAATTTCATAAGCGGTATCCGCATAAAAACTTCCTACACTTGTGTATTAATTTTTATACATAAATTTTTTACAGTGAAAAAACAAAAATTCTCGTCAATCTACATTAGAATACCTAGAGAAGTACGTACGGAATTTAAAAAATATTGTTTTATTCAAAAGTTGTAGGTATATGAATGAATTTTCAGTGAAAAATTTCGTATTAAACTGCTCATAAAATGAAAAGTTTTCGATAAATCAGAAATTCCGTACGTACTTCTCTGCGAAATGAAATTAGGAAAATAACTTTTAAATTTGAAGTAAATCGAGTGAAAATTGTTCAAGTTATTTGTCACGCTAATTGGAAAAAAAGCTGTTTCGAGACAAACGCGTTTAAAGTTTTCGGTACTCTATGGCCAAGCCAGAGGTGGGCTTACGTTATACGCTCAAAGTCGGTGAAAAAAATTTCTTTCTGTAAATCGAATAGTAACTTATTCTTATGATGATAAAGCACCGTTTTAGCGAAAAAAAAAACTTTTTTTTTTAAATTCTTCTGTGACTTACCCCTTAATAAAGAATACATGCGACCAGTGCAGACAATGCAAAAGTCAGACTGGACGCACCTTCAATCTTCAGGTCCCAGCAAATGTTGCTATATAATCTTGGTACACTGCAAAAACTAGGCATGCTTGGCGTGTGTTCAAAGTATGTAGAAGTAACACAATACAAGGCTAGCCACGCGTTGCGTTGCCATGTTGATTCTACACATTTATGCAGTTGGTAACACGCAATGTGTTACAATTACACACGTAACGCGTGGAAATTACACACGGGAGCGTGCAATTTTTATGTTTTCAATTATTACACACCTTCGTAGCTGCCCCCATCAATAACACGCTTATTCGAACACACATAAAGCGTGTAGAATCTCAACATACAAGACGGATATTTACGCACATTGGACTAAACAACACACGTTGATAGCAACACACGAGCAAAATTAACACGGGAAGAAGCAATACAGTTTAAGTGTGTTAATTGCGAGTTATTGATCATATGTTTTAAAAATCACTTTTGGTTACGGCATCACGGGGAACTCATTAGTTGATTTGACATCGATTGATTAACCGGTTAATTGAAGAACACATTTGGTCTTAACGTTTTGTTTCATTTACAGATGATTTTTGAGTTTGTCACGTGGAAGAACCTGAAATTGAATTCTATTTTCCAAAACCTCGATAGCTGCATTGAATCTTTAGCGACGTATTTTTGTTTCGAGGTCATCACCGACAAGCAAACAGCTGCTGTCATCGTGAAGCTGTGTGAGAACCTAGTCTATGCGAAAACAAGAAAAACAGTGACACCTCTCATACATACTACAGAGTAATATATAAGTACTACTGAGTCCAGTTCAATAAATGCATATGTTTTGACGATAAAGAGCTTTTGCTATTCAATTTATTATTCCGACGCATCGCATGTATGTACAGTACTGCAAAAATAAGTGTGTTGTTTCTACACACTTTGAGTGTGTAAATGGCTATAGATAATTGTTACACATTTTAACGCGTGTAAGACAATAACACACGTAAGTGTGTTGTTTGAACGCATCTATTCGTGTTATTTTTACACCGTTATTTTTTCACATACGTTAAAACGTGCATAAATTGTCTACAGCCATTTATACACTTAAAGTGTGTAAAAACAACAGATTTGTTTTGGCAGTGTACAGCTACAGTCCTAGCAAATTTTAATACCTAATCTTGCTACAAGGCGAGCTTTGCTTTCCGCGAAAGAATCCATTGCCTCATCACACTTCATCTAATAGGCAGTTGTATTTTCGATCGGGGTAAAATATCCATAAGTACGAATATCCATTAGTCGAATATCCATAAGTGAGCATAGAGTAGAAATGAGTTTGTTTCGGTTTGGGTTATCCATGAAATATTCCAAATAAACCCCAACCCAAACAAACTCACTTATCTCTACCTCCCGCCATTTCTGGCACTCATTTCTACTCTATACTCACTTATGGATATTCGCTTTATGGATATTCATACTTATGGATATTCGTACTTACGGATATTCGACTTATGAGTGTTCGACTTATGGATATTCGTACTTATGAATATTATACTTATGGTTATTCATACTTATGGATATTCGTACTTCTTGATATTCGACTTATGGATGTTCGACTTATGGATATTCGTACTTATGGATATTCGACTTATGGATATTCGACTTATGGATATTCGTACTTATGGATATTCGACTTATGGATGTTCGACTTATGGATATTCGTACTTATGGATATTCGACTTATGGAGATTCGTACATATGGATATTCGATTTATGGATATTCGTACTTATGGATATTCGATTTATGGCTATTCGACTTATAGATATTCGACTTATGGATATTCGACTTGTGGATATTCGTACTTATGGATATTCGTACTGATGGATATTCGACTTATGGATATTCGATTTATGGATATACGACATATGAATATTCGACGTATGGATATTCATACTTATGGATATTCGACTTATGGATATTCGACTTATGGATATTAATACTTATGGATATTCGACTTATGGATAGTCGATGACAGTGCTATTTTCTATGGCTGGAATCGCGAGGCTATCGAAACTCACTTTCACTAAAGCGCCCTGGATACTAAGCGCTTTGGTGAAACAAGTTTTTTTTTGAAACACATGAATTTGGCGCCCCCTTGAATTGCCACCCGGGGCAGGTACCCCAATTCGCAGCCCCCTAGATCCGGGGCTGCTGGGGCTGGAGGTTCGGGTCTCTCGTCTCCCGGATCGTCCTTCCACCCTTTGTCTGGGTGATCGAGAAAACCGGGACGCGCAACATCCGCTCTCACACTATCGCGCGCAATATTTGTTCCTCTTCAAAGTAGACCCCGTACAGCATGTCTTCAAGGGTACCCTATCCCTTCACGACACTCTCCGATCCATTGAAGATCGCGGGGGAACGGAGGCGCGAGCGGAAATTGGTTTTATAATCCAAACTAGGTGCGGGTACGAGCGTCGTAATCGTTACGAGAATAATACAAAAAGAGAGAGAGAGAGAGATGGTCCGTAGAGAAGATTTCGAGAATAAGGGCATCCCAATATTGTTCTCTCGTCGGGCCTATTACGTTCTCGTGTCTCGTCAATACGCGCATTCATCTCGCGACCGGGATTCTCTTACAAATCACTTTCCCTGATTGACACTCAATGTAAGACCTGCGTGTTTTCATCCCGCACTATTTTCTCCCTTACCCCTTACTCACTGCCCCATGAACATACTCGATCGAGAATAACAATGATAATAGTAATAATGGAGGCGGACACGCTTGCATATCGCTATGCTCTGATTCCACAGCCGTTCTGCAGTGTCTACCTGCGCTCCGTCTGCACGCGCATATGCATGTATATCCGTCAATATGTACGGGCTGATCCACGTGTAGCCGCAACGATTTTCCACTGTTAGGTACCCTAAAATGGAGTTACTTTGGACAGGTTTTGGAAGTTTTTTGCAGGTGACGTTTTTTCTTTTGACATTCTAAATGTCCTCTTTTTTGCTGCAACAGAACATTGGGTCCTTTGACTACCAAGTGTATAAGACAGTCAGGCCCCACCACCCCCCACAATAAAAAAAATGTTGAAGTGTCAAAGTAATCTTGAGTGTGGGGTTTCTTTGGCAAGGTATTGAAATGCAACTTATGTCAAAGATTATGGCTTACTTTGACACCATGATGATAAAAAATAATAATATTTTATGCATTGTACATGGAATTCAATGAAAAAGAACAATTTTTTACAGTCAAATTGTCATCTTTATTAAGGGGTAAGGCCACAGTAGAATTTTCAAAAAATCAATATTTTTTCTCATTAAGACTGCTGTCATCATAAGAACAACATGCTTTATACATGGAATTCAATGAAAAAGAACGATTTTTTACAATCAAATTGTCATCTTCATTAAGGGGTAAGGCCACAGTAGAATTTTCAAAAAATTAATTTTTTTTCTCGTTAAAACTGCTTTATCAGTTCAGTAAGCTTTATCAGAATAGCAACTTATCAGAATAAGTTGCTATTCGATTTATAGCAATAATTTTTTTTCACCGACTTTGAGCGTATAACGTAAGCCCACCTATGGCACGGCCATAGAGTACCTAAAACTTTAAACGCGTTTTTCTCGCAACAGCTTTTTCCAATTAGCGTGACAAATAACTTCAACAATTTTCACTCGATTTACTTCAAATTTAAACGTTATGTTCCTAATTGCATTTCGCAAAGGAGTACGTACGGAATTTCTGAATAATTGAAAACTTTTCATTTTACGAGCAATTTTATACGAATTTTCGCACTGAAAATTCATTCACATACCTACAACTGAATTCAAATACCTCCAACTTTTGAATAAAACAATATTTTTTTAAATTCCGTACGTACTTCTCTAGGTATTCTGATGTAGATTGACGAGAATTTTTGTTTTTTGTTGTAGGTAGAAAATTATGGTTGCTAAATTTCACGCCGCGGAGCGGCTAAAAAAGATAAAAGAAAATATTAGTAGTCGGCCATGTTGTAGATAGAAAAAAAACATTTCTAACAGCTTGATATTCATACTAAATAGATATGTAATTAATTTTATGAGTGAATCACTTTTTCATACGAAAACAAATTGTTAAATTTGCACATGATTTTATATCCGTTACTGTGGCCTAACCCCTTAAGGAAAAAAATTCCATAAAGATATCAAGTACCTAGGGTATTATTATAGGCACTTGATCGGTCTTATAATTATCATTGAGATCAACATCAACTTGAGCAGCATTATAATCAACTTAGGCAACATAATAATGAACTTGGTGACGCGTGCTCGCTGCGCACACATTTAAACTGTATTTTGGCGCTCTATTAAAGTAGCCGCAAAAACTGCGAAAGTTACCCTTAATGTCAATTCAAACTCGTTTTACGGTACCAGTTCGGAGGGACTTGACTCGTGACCAGGTCCCTTGTAAATGTCAGGTGGCCAAACAAGTTCTCAGCCTTTTTGCCACGGAACTGATTTATTTCCTGAAAGTTCAGGTAATCTCCGTTTGCTTCCACACATTTCGCGCACCCGTCGGGCAAATTGCGAATTCAATAATGCAATTTTTGGGTGCATGGAACGTTTTGAAGTGGCTACCAGCCAAATGATATTAGAGCGATCGGAGCAAGTGAAATGCAATGGAGCCAAGTCTGGTGAATAGGCTGGGCGTGGCAAAACTTCCCAGCCGAACGAATCCAAAGCACCTCTGGTCCGTCTTTCTGTGTGTGGACTGCCATTGTCATGCAGCAATATGACCAACCTAGGTCCTTTGCCTGTGTAAGGCCGTTTTGAATTTTTTCGCGCTTTTTCAAACGACTGGAAATATTGTGTTTGGTAACTCCTAATCTAGTCAGTGATGCCAACTCCTACAGAATGTTCCCCCAAGGACCAACTTCAAATCCCCCTAGATCTCGATGAAAAACCCCTATAGTTTTCATTGTACACCCTGTTTGAGTACTTGACTTACTTTGCAATCCAATAAAACTCGCGAGTAGGCAACCAACTAACGGACACAACCTCAACGTTACAACTGACATCGTGAAAACGTTGAACCGTAAAACTAGAAGCGGAATTCTCTTGATCAGCAAGTTGTTGGTCGTAATTCGAAATTCGAAATAAAATATGCAATTAGACAACAAATTAACGGACATTACCTCAACGTGACAGCGTGAAAACGTCGAACAGTAAAAGCGGTAAAAGTGAAAACGGAATTCGTTGGTTTTGACCAACAAGTTGTTGTTCGTCGTAGTGCGAAATTCAGCCACCAGCACCTCTTGTGCTGCTAGTACAAGACATAAAGTATGGCATTGGTGTAAAACATTTCGAAAGACAATCGATTATAATACAGCAAAAGGAAAGATGATCCTTAAATTTAACGTATAGTTTATAAGAAATATTTATTGCGAATGAAAGATTCTTCGCAGGAATATGTATTTCGAATATGTAAAATATATTATCGCACACATAATTTCGACGATCAAACGAATTGACCTATTTCAATTTCCGATGGAATTAATTGAAGATACATTGTTTTTTCTTTCACTTTTTTTTCAAGATATACACTTTAATTTCACGCCCTCAAAAAAGTTTCTTAAATAATGTATCCGCTAAAAAATCCCCCTAAAGAATACCACTAAATAAATTTACCCCCTAAAAAAACCCCTTCACATTTTGGTTCCCCCTAAATTTGAGAGCAAAACCCCCAAGTTGGCATCACTGAATCTAGTAGCAAGACCCGATTGCGTTTGGCAAGGACCTTTGTCCAGCAACTGCTTCAAATCCTCGTCTCCTAGTTTTTTTGTCGTCCTGCTCTCTCGCCATCCTCGAGGTCGAAATTCCCAATCCGGAACCGTTGAAACCACTTCTTCACGCTACTGAAGGATCCAGCATCTTTCCTAAACTCCTGACAAATCATTGCTTTAGCCTCGAAAGTATTTATCTTTCAATCGAACGCTAACAGCTTGTACCGCCTAATATGCGCGTTATTGCAACTCATTTTGCCCACTGTGCTCACGATGTATATTTTGAGGTTATGTTATGGGGTTATGGGTTATGGGGGTGGGGACAAGTTATTTTTTTGCGTTTTCTTTTAAATTTTGTCATATGAATACTTTATGTGCCTGGCATCGATGATTCTGTTAAAGTATATGAAAAAAACACTCGTTTATTGATGTTTAGTTTTTGATTTTCTAGTGTACAAATGATAAATACTTTCAAACGCGTTTGTCTCACACTAAACATTTTCAATGTCGGTGAACTTTCTGCCTCGAAATCTACTGCGGCGACCCTTTTCAAATTTTACACTCTTGCTACACATAAATTACGAGCTAACGCTGTCGAGTTTTTAAATTTTTTATCATTTTAATTTATTTTACAATAACAAAATTTCCGATTTTGAAAATGAAAAATCGCTATTTTGTCTTCTGAGTGTAACCAAAAATTGAAAAATCAATTCAAAAAGTCCAACACCGTTACCTTGAGGAACTTATCAATTAATGAAAACTTTTTGGTTTTTTTATTCCTGATGATCTAGTGATGAGTTCTGCGATTCACCGCAATGTAACTTTTTTTAAGGCCTCAGGCCACTCTAGAGGCCGAAAAAATAGGCCTTTTGGTTTTTTTTTCAGATAAACTGCAAAATAAATCGAGATTACAGAAAAGGCTGTTTATTATACATATCAGTGACTGTATACAATAACTTTTTTGAAGCGATTAATTTCAATATGGCGGCTGTGCAGCATTTATCTCAAAACTACATTTTTTAAGTTGGCCGGAAACATAACCCAGACAACTTTCAACCGATTCACTTGAAATGGAAATTTTTGGAAAGTGAAAAAATGGCCTAAAAATCGTCAGCTAATTGTTAATAACAAATGAACTATGCAATATTAAAAAAATCCACGTACTTCCATAGACAATGTATTTTTCAAGATATATTCAACATTTCAAGTTAATCGGTTGAAAATTGTCTGAGTTATGTTTCCGGCCAACTTAAAAAATGCAGTTTTGAGATAAACGCTGCAGAGTCGCCATTTTGAAATTAATCGCTTTAAACAAATTATTGTATAGCCACTGATATGTATGATAAACATCCTTGTTTGTAATCTAGATTTAGTTTTTAGTTTTTCCGAAGAAAAAAATTCCCAAAAAGCCTATTTTTCTGGTCTCTAGAGTGGCCTAACCCCTTAAGGCGTCTGCGCAGATTTGCTGTCAATGGCGCATTTCTGCATAATTATTAATGAACATTTTACAGAATATTCTTCAAATGTCCTGTTACTATATACTAATTACATAAATAAAAATACATCAACTGTGTCGTCAAAAATATTATCGCAAATATGCTTTTTTTTAGCGAGTTAACCTTAACCCCCCTTAAGCTAAAGGCCTGGAGAAATAGTTTACTAGGTTGGTACAATATGACACCAGACCTAGAGGGAACATTTTTTCCTTCAAACATTCAATACAGCTGTTTTTATTCTCCAGCCAAGAAACTATTTGTACACCTAATAGAAATTAAGGAAAGTGACTTTGCAGATTTTCTGCCCAGACTTGCCTTTTTATTATTGCTTTTTCGAAACAACCCCCCATAGGATTCAACGTCGAAGATCGCCCCCGGCTAAATTCAACCCTGTGAAGAATACCATATATCTATAGACGTGTTTTTCTTTTCTTTCGAACCCGCTGACAAGCACCTTTATCGAGAGGCCTTGATCGAATTTGTTATACCTACTTTCTCGACGTCTCTCTCTCTCTCTCTGCCTCTGTCAGTCAACCTGAATAGGTTCGTCTCCCTTTTATTCTCGATTATGTACCAAGGACATAACCGTGGATCAAGGCTTCCATGTTCACGATGCTGTTCCATCTCCTGCTCCATGCTGCTTCGAAAGAACGGATGGCAGGTGTACCATACACCTCAATATAAAGTTGTATATGTGTGTAGGAGCTTGAAATGGTGCGTGTCCTCCTGTATGTGCAACATGCGACCTAGTATATTCGAATTTGTTTTCGATCATGTTCCTGTCTCGTCCTTATTATCCTGTCGCTCTGTCCCTGTTAGTTATTCGTGCCCAGCGATCCAAACGCGTACTCCATACCAGCCTCGTTCGCATTTATTTTTCTTCCTTTTTCGAAGGATTCGAAACACATGTTGTAATACACATTGCGAATATTAATATTAGCAATGTGTCTCGGCCTGAAGGTATATATATATATATATATATATATATATATATATATATATATATATATATGTATATGTATATATGTATATATAAATATTTATTAAAAGATCAACACTGAAAAGGTCACAGGAGATTTTTTTCCGAATCGATTGAGCCATTTACAAAAAGTAAATGTACGGAAACGATCAGGAGGGTTTGAGGGACGTGACGCGGAACTCGATATCCCGTTAATAACATATTTTAAAGGACTATTAGGATGGCGACCGCACGCGGAGACAGAAAGGCACAAATCGAAAACGAGAGCAGTCATTCTGGGCCATGGAATTCTTCGGTCCGATGTGCCCGATTTGCCTGGAATTGATTGACACGTTGGCTTAATAACAGATTTTTTTTTGGTTTCGAGCATCCCCGCTTACAACGCCCTCTTCCGTGATGCTGCGGGTCCCTTTTTTTCGCTTCTGGGCCTGACTACACCGGGCCCCACGGGACGTCGCCGCGCCCACAAGATCTATATCTCCTACCGCTAAATCCTTGCACGTGTGTGGCACTCGGGGACTTGAAACATCGTCTAATAACTCCTTTACCATACTGGCAATTCGCCATGGACTGTGCGGAACGATTGTTTTTTTTTTTAGTCCGAAAGACCAGCAGTCCATCGTTTCTTTATTGAAGGAGAATGCACGTTTGTTATTCTTAATGGAATAGCCTAATAAAGAAGAATCCTATTTTCACCGCAATGGTACAATTTACACGGACCTCAACACACGTCCCTGTAATATGCGGCTGGCGTATTCTTGGCTGAGCTCGTTCTCAGATCGTTTTCACTAACGTGAAAAACACCTCCTCCTGCTTACGGGCTATTTTACGTTCGATAGGGGAATATCGAAATTGAGGTTTGTTGTGAGTTTTTGGGATTTTTGAAAATGCTAGTGAAGCAATAGAAATGAGGGTTGGAGAGTTTATTTGGCATATCTTTAGGTACACAAATCAATTTTATATTTTGTGAAAAAGACAAAATGGTGGCCCAGTGGCCGGTAGAAGGTAACGCCTCTTTTAGGCCCTCCACGGGCGGACTCGTTGGAGACGCACACTTAGCACCTAGAACCAAAAATAATTTGTTTTCGTAATCTACATGAGTTTTGCTAGCGAAGTACACACGATTATTGCAAAATCTTGATTTCTGCAAGTTTGGCACTATTTTTAAAAAAATCGCATTTCCAGCTAAAAACGGAGATTATTTTGTTTATAAAAACCGCAATTGTTGATCCATCGTAAAAATCGGCTGCACTTCGCGAGAAAATCTATCTAAGAAGCTATAGTTGAAATTTGAATCCAATCAGTTAAAAATTGTAGAAGCTACAAGTCAGCCCAATTTTGAAAGCATGGTTTCAAGAAAAACGCTTTTTAGGTTACTAAACCATTTTTCTTCATAATATATCATTCTTGGGATGTTTATACAGGGTGGACCATTTGACGTGACCACCCCAAATATCTCCGTTGCCTTTAGAGTGACAAAAAAATGTCAGTAGGTAATTTGATCGTTTTCAAAGGGTTGATACAGTGGTGAAAAATTAATTTTTGCCAAGGTTTTTGCGTTCTCAAGGTCATCAATGGTTTTTCAAATGGGAACATGTTATTTTATTAAGTCGTTGTAGCTGAAATTCAGACGAATCCAACGACCTATGATATCATGACCTTGAAATGACTTTTCACCAAAATACATGTGTAAAAACCAAAATATTTTGATGAAAAATCGTTTCAAGGTCATGATATCACAGGTTGTTGGATTCGTCTGAATATCAGCTACAACGTCTTGATAAAAAAAAAACATTTTCCCATTCGAAAAACCATTGACGATCTTGAAAAAGTAAAAACTATGACCGTGACAAAAATGGATTTTTCACCCCTTTATCAGCGCTTCGAAATCAATCAAATGACCTCCTGACATTTTTTTCGTCACTCTAAAGGCAACGGAGATATTTGGTGTGGTCACGTTGATGGTCCATCCTGTATACATATCAACCATATGATTTTTGGGATGTTTATACATACCAACCATGCCATTTTTGGGATCCTTGTACATTATTTAAGCCAATTAAAAAAATATATGTTTTTCCAAGGTATATAATGCCTCAAGTTGATGGAACACTTGCCATTGAACGAACTGCACGATTCAGGCAAGAGAGACGATAAAATACCCATATACGTATTAATACGAATAATTTTATTTGCTGCGTATTGAAATTAGGGTGATTATATCTTCGAGTATGCAAACACGAAACATTATTTTCTGGAGAGTAGTAATTATGTAAAATCTCAAAGGTAGGATAAAGCGATAGCTTTTCTGGAACAATCAACGTTCATTTCGATGAATTATCATCCCATAGCACTAATTACTATTATCTTCCAGCAATTATTAACAACTGCATCTGAATATCATTAAAAGTGATTCTCCGCACGCAGGGCTCTCATCCACAGATTAGAACACTTAATACCAACTGCTCTCTAAAAACAAAATTATCTCCAGTGGTTGTGCGTTCGAAATGACCCCGATCGGAACCCGAAAGTGTCGGAACGATCGTAAAGCTGGCTGCAATCCCAACGGTTTCCCCGTCGACGTATGTCACATCCGGGATCTTCGTGGAGGTTCCGAGTTTTCGATTTTGCCGTATCATCGCTTTTTGGCACTGGAAAAGCTAAACGGTTCGGTTTTTTTTTACAAGGGCGTTCGTATACAGCTGCAATCCGATCAAAGAACGAGGAGCCGCGCCTTCAACTCTTCCGCCCACCCTCGAAAAACCCGTAGTTCCTGTTGAGCGGAACGCGCTGCGATGGGAAAGCAGGTCCTGGCCAAAGAGCAAGAGAGCAGGAGGGCGAGGGCCCGAGAAGTTGTGAAGGAGAAATAGAGACGAAGGGATGCGTTGAGACCTAAAGCGAAAGAGCCACGTAAAGCGGAAAGCATGGTCGATTCAGAGCTCCGAAAGGAGACTACCCCAGCACATTATCAGTGTGGTCCCTATGGTGGAGTCCCTACCTTCAGGCAGACGTCCGCCCCACGCGACCCCAATTTATTCGACACCTCCCCTAGCCCTCAGCGTTTGAGAGAAAAAAGCTGCTCTGGTTGCTCTTTTCCTCCGGAAAGAAGGACGGAACGTCCTGCAACGGAAGACATCCGATGCAGGTATGTAGCATATATATTCGGAAAAAAATATGATTTTGAAGACATTCGCTTTCGAGTAGTCTTCAGCCCCTGAAATTAACGATCTGTTTCAACCGACTTGAAACATCCAGATCAGCTGATAGCTAATTACATACGTACGATGGTTTTGAAATTTTGTTTCTCCATATACAGGGTGATTTTTTTATCTTGAGACTGCTAAATATCTAGAAAAATAAGCCTCATACGACAAAAATGTCCCAAATAAACCTTCAATAGTTTCCAAGGGCCAATTCAATCCCGAAGAAATGAACCGCCTGCCGCCCCTCCTGGGGATGGGGCGGGGGGGGGGGGGGGGGACTTTGAAATCTTAAATGGAAACCCCTACTTTTCATTACAGATTCAGATTATACATAAAAAAAACACGTAACTTTTGTCTGAACGTTTTCTTTTAATCCAGGATTGGTAGAGGCGGAACGATACATTGGCATGCCAGATCGCCAGACCCTACGTCGCCAGATTTTTTTTGTCGGGTCTCTTAAAAACTGTAGTTTATCGACAAGTGCCAACAACTCGTGAAAACATGATTGGACGAATCAGAAATGCTCGCGCAAACATTAAAGCGAGCAAACTTTTGAGTTGTGTACAATCATTCGAAGTACGGATCAATAAACGCATCGAAGTTGAAGGTCGTCAGTTTGAACACTTATTGAATTAAATGGTGAGAGGCAAGGGGACTCATAATAGTGAAGCACCCCAAAGGGATTAAATTTCCGTCAGAGCCACGTCCTTAATCCTGGGTAAAACCAAGAACGGATACAAAATTATAGTAGATATTTACGATCATTAAGGCGTTACCCCCATTTGTAGCGCAAAAAAGGCCTTTTTCATGAATTTTTTTAAAGAAAACTACAAAACTTTTTTAATCGATCAATATACCATCTTAAAGATCTTGAAGAACTTTCAGTAATTTATTGAAAAATATTACATTGTTTTGTGGCAAATGGCTGTCAATGAAATAATGTTTTTATATACACGGTTTGCGGTGACCAACATTGCGGCGAAGTGGATCATCTGAAAAAAAATATTCATTTTTCACAAAATGGCGGACAGTCAAAGTTAATAGTTCGATTTTAACAAAAAAAAAACGGCCGTTTTTTGGCTATAAAACGGCCATTTTTTTTCGAAAAAAAAAATCGAACGATTAAAGACTACATTTTTATGTATTAAATAAGCCTGCAAAATTTCAACAAGATCGGTTCATTAGTGTTCGAGTAATCTTGGTCACCGACTTCAGAAATGCCATTTTGAGAAAAACGCGTTTAAGGTTTCAATTTCCGGTTGTTTACACAACGCATTCTTCTCTTTCAACGCTCATATCTCAGTCAATTTTGTTCGGATCGACTTGAAATTTTCAGGACATATTCTCAGATACTTATACTTCAAAAAAATGCAATAAAAAAAACGATTTTTTCAAAATCGCAAGTGGGGGTAACCCCTTAAAAAAAACATGTTTCCGACAAAAGTTACTTTTCTTCGACGTAGCTCCATTATGCAATAAAACATAGGGGATTTCCCTTGAAGAAAAGGAAGGTTGCCCAATCTTCACCGAGTGCAGCGCCATCTATCCCGAATTAAAAAAAAAGTTCAGACAAAAGTTACGTATTTTTTTTATGTATAATTCGAATCTGTAATGAAAAGTAGGGGTTCCCATTTAAGATTTCAAAGTCCCCCCCCCCCCCCGCCCCGCCCCCAGGGGGACCGGCAGGCGGTTAATTTCTGTAGGATTAAATTGCCCCTTGGAAACTATTGAAGGTTTATTTGGAACATTTTTATCGTATAAGGCTTATTTTTCGAGATATTTAGCAGTCTCAAGAAAAAAAAATCACCCTGTATATGCCAGTCGGGGTAGGGGTAACGAGGGCGAAATGGAGCAACGTTACATTTCGAGAACGTAAAAGAGTTATTATGCTAATAGAGCGACCCTCCCTAATTACCCATATGGTGGTCTTACGTGCTTTCGTTGCTGAATTCAAAAGCTCCAGGGTGAAGGGCACTCTCACCGGGCGCGCAGCCCTTTCGAGGAAATCAAGTGGGAGCGCGGGACGATTTGATGGAAAATCGCCTTAATTATCTACCTGCTGCACTCTCGCTACGCAACTGCACCTGTCCCAAGGAGAATTCACCTTCTCCCTCGCCCTTTATTTTATTTTGTTTTTACCTGCTCCTTCCTTCGTACCCCGACCGGATTGTCATGGCTGAGTGACTCGGAGATTCCGCTGTATCGTTTTTTATCCGCATTGCGGAGGCATGCTAAGGAGGGAGGTTAAGGAGGCTGGAGCGTGAGGTACAATCCAAGATTTAAAAAATAAAAATATGCGATATTGTCTGGACTGTACTGAGTCTTTGCGAATTTTTTTGACATTTTTTCGTGACAAAACACCAGAGATCAAAAATAGTTTGACGTATGAAATTTTACGTGCAGTTTGATGGGCAGGAAGTTCACGGTACGGGTGATGTAATTTTTTTGGCTATCTAGCACCATGATCAACCATTTCTAACAACGAATTAACGCCAATTAAACGTTGGTGAACATTTGGAGAAAGAAAACTCGTCTTGCCCATCGTAAACTATATACAGGGTGTCCTGTTATGAATGGATAATCCTGCAACTGTCGATAGGTCAGATCATGTCCTACTATATGCTGGAATTTTAGTTTAGTAAAAGTCCCACGATTTTCGAGATGAAAAGCTTTTGGTTTTTCGCATGCTACTTCTGCAAATTTTAACTTTTTTTACCCGGTTTTTTCAAAAATACTCTTGGGTATTTGTATATTCTAGAAAAGTCTTCTTTTAAACCGTAAATGTTAAAGAAACTTAATGAAAAAAAGATCTTGTGCAGAATTTTCACGCAAACCAATTCGAGAATCTGATTCTTATAGCCTGCGGTGTGAAAAAATGTACTAGCATATCGTGCCAATTACTTCAAGGGGTCTTCCTTGTAAGCAACTTTTTAAGGGGTCATCTCACTTTAGACGCTTAAAAAAGGCTATTTTCATGAATTTTTTTATCGGTTTATATTATAGATATTGATGTAAAAGTTGTTACACTTAATAAATATACTTTCGAAATATATTTTGAACAAATTTCATGTATTTATGTAACCCAAACAGACTTTAAACACGCTTTTCGACGGCTTGTTGATAAAATCTTCGAAACTACTAAACCGATGAAATTTTAACCACATATTCTTTACAACTATAGCTAAAGCGCGAATCACGGATTTTTTTAAATTTTGATATTTACTTTTTTTTTGCTAAAAACGGTGAAAAAACATGTTTTTTTTTTTTTTTTTCGAAAAATGTTCGCCATTTTCTTATTTTTGCATATATCAAAAATCGTATGATATGCGCTATAGCCATTGACATGTTGAATCTAAAACTGTTTGATTTTTTTGTTTCGGATGATCCATCTCCATGATTTCATCAACAGCGCAGACTTACAATTTTTTAGGATATTGTTTTAACTACCATTTTCATGAATAAATAGTGACTTAAATAAATAAAGAATTTTTTTATATATCTTGAAAGTTTATTTATCAAGTGTAACAACTTTTATATCAATATCTATAATATAAACCTACCAACAAAAATTCATGAAGATAGCCTTTTTGCTAGCGTCTAAAGTGAGAAGACCCCTTAAAAAGTTGCTTACAAGGATCATCCCTCAGGTGTCGTCCTTCGATTTTGTTGAAAACTAAGCGACACGTCCTTTTTTATCAGCGGTAAAACGATTTTAAGGCCATGTGTCACACCGACCGAGCGGCCACGAGTGCGAGAGAGATCGCTCATTGACAGATTTCCAGCGTTCTCCAAAATGGTTGATTTGTTTGAAAAAAGAAAAGAAACACCTTCCGCTCTGTTGAACGACGAACAACGTCTTTCTCTTCGTTTACCCGACATGTCATCCGTCTGAGAGAGAACTTGGCAGTGGGATTTTTCCTGACCGGACTTGTGAGCCATGTCCTTAAGGGGTGAAATCAACTCTCGAAGAAAGGCATGTCAAGGGGTAATATTGCAGTTTCACCCACAAGCAGTGGACCGATTGCAATTAAACAAAACCGAAAATTCTTCTTATCCGAAGCCATGAAAAATCCACTAGACAGTTATCGGAAAAATGAAGGGGTGAATCACCCCTATTTGAGGGCAGGTTTCACCCCTTAGAACCGTTTTTCCGCTGATTGAAAAAAATACGTGTCGCTTAGTTTTCAATGCTTCATAATATATATAAGTTTCACCAAAATCGAAGGACGACACCTGAAGGATGTTCCGTGTTAGTTATTGTCAATTCATATTATCCGTACAAACGGCATGCAAAAACCCAAAAACAGATGATTTTTTTTACAAAAATAACACAAAGCGCAAAATCTCGAAAACCGTGGGACTTTTACTAAACTCAAATTCCAGCATATAGTAGGGCACGATCTGACCTATCGACAGTTGCAGTATTATCCATTCATAACAGGACACCCTGTATATTCAATATTAAACCATCAAGGCTTAATAAAAGATACGAATCTTGGCTGGCGAATGAAGAGCATTTCTGCCAACCGCCATTTCAGAGATGTTGCCGTATCTCGGCGACGCTTAATATGAATTAATGACAATAATAAATAATCTCGTGGCATAAATATAAATAGGCATCATAATAAATTACTCCAAATTTTGTTCTGAGTTGTATAAAACGTTCACTGATGCAGTTTTTTTTTCACAATAATCATCGATAATGTTAGACCTTTTCAAGTTCGTAGTAACCCTTAAGTTTTTCTTATTCGCGTAATAAAAATATAAAAATGCATAATTTTGCTCTTTAATTATATATTTTACTAAAATTAGCATCTACAGAATAAATCTACACCTCGTATGCATTTTTTGAGGTTCATTGAAAAAAAATATTGATAAACCGCTATTTGACTCAACTGGACCACTCCAACCTACTTAAGGTAGACCGATTGCGCGCTATTGATTTATATAGATTTAGTTCAAATTTTAACCACACATTGTTCATATCATTATGCATGTTTGAGTGAAATTTCAGAACAGTCGACTATTTAGATTGGGAGATAATGGATTTTGAAACTGCAACGTTTAACACTGCAGGATCTGCATTGAAATTTAGACAGAATAATTTTCCGTAAAAAATATTCGTCCCCTACAATACGGAGACGTATGGCAATACCGCATCGCTCCACATATCCAATGACGTAAGGTTGCGCGGCATATTTAAAATAATACTGCAACACAAATTATTTGGATGTAATTTTTAATCGAACTAAGCTTTTAATTAGTTATGAATTAACCAACACTTTTATTTGTTAATGAAGATAACATAAACAATATAAAATATTAATATTTATAAAGCAAATGATTTTTTTATCATAAAAGTTTTTAACCTTAGGAACCCGATGATAATATTTTTTTTTCGAAATATGGAACAATACTGTTTTGCGGTGTTGTCATATGTCTTCTTATTATAGGGGACAAATATTTTTTACGCATAATTATTCTGTCTTTACTGAACGTTTTTATCAAAACCGAATAGTAAAGGCAATCCAAACTTGTTTCACTCTTTTCCTAACTAGTTTGCGATCTAAACATAATTTGTTTTCAAAATTGATAAACACAATAGGATGGTACGACGAATTATGTGACCTGACTTTCGATCAATGCAGACCCTACAGTGTTAGAAGTTGAAATTTTAAAACCCATTATCTCCCAATATAAATAGTCGACTGTTATAAAATTTCACCTAAACATACATAATGATATTGACAATGTGTGGTTAAAATTTGAACAAATCTATAGAAATCATGTGCACGCGCTCGTTCTGCCTTAAGGTGTAAGGCGACAGTAGAATTTTCAAAAAATCTTTTTTTTTCTCGCTAAAACGGTGCTTTATCATCATAAGAATAAGTTACTATTTGATTTATAGCAAGAAGTTTTTTTTTCACCGACTTTGAGGGTATAACGAAGCCCACCTTTGGCACGGCCATAGAGTACCTAAAACGTTAAACGCGTTTTTCTCGAAACAGCTTTTTTTCCAATTGGCGTGACAAATAACTTCGACAATTTTCACTCGATTTACTTCAAATTGAAAAATTATGTTCCTTCCATTGTTGTTTTATTAATTATTGTTAATTGCATTTCGCAGAGAAGTACGTACGGAATTTCTGATTAATCGAATACTTCATTTTATGAGCAGTTTTATACGAAATTTTTCACTAAAAATTCATTTAAATACCTACAACTCAATTCACATATCTACAACTTCTGAATAAAACAATATTTTTTAAGGGAGACTTAGTCCTTGGAGTGCCATATGTCAGGTGTTTACATTTTTTTTTAAGGAAACATGTAAAGCTTTTTGAGTGCGGTTTTTTCTTGCTTTTATTCATGATATACAGAACGTTAAAATTTTTTTTTTTAAATAAACCAAAATCGCGGGAGGTAAACGGCTGACATCACTGCCCCCTCTTTGTTGATCTGAAACACAAATTCAAAGCATATTATCAATCTCTGACCCTTTAGTCATGGAATGACGGATGGGTTTTTCGTTTAGTACAAATTTCGGAAAATGGCGGCAATTAAAAAAAATCGATTTTTTGCGTTTTTTTTCTCATAGAAAGATAAGTAATAAATGCAAAAATGTATTTATCAAAAAATCGATCCGTCATTCCGTGAAGACGTATCTTCTGAGTATGCTCTCCAAATTTCAGGTCGATATGTTAATTACAGTGATCAGGAGAATGTCAGCCATTTTTAAAAACGTGTTTTTGAGAAAAACGCGTTTAAAGTTTTGTAATGTGTTTACACAAATGTGTTTATAATTACCGCTAATCGGCAATGCCTGGTCCATAGAGGCATCCCTCCTCTTCTTCTAGCTGCTCATGTTGAGCCGCTAACATCTCCCGCTGGGCACAAAGGACAAAGTCTCCCTTAAATTCCGTACGTACTTCTCTACGTATTCTAATGTAGATTGACGAGAATTTTTGTTTTTTCAATAAAGACATTTTCAAAAAAGAAAACATTTGTAGTTGGCCATTTTGTACATAAAAAATATATATATATGTTTTCTAACAGCTTGATATTCATACTAAATAGATGTGCAATTAATTTTATGAGTGAATCACTTTTTCATGCGAAAAAAATTTCAAATTCGCACATGATTTTATACCCGTTACGGTGGCCTAACCCCTTAAATATTCCATTTATTCAATTTCACATTCGTTTCTATACGAATGACCGTAACCCCGTAACATTAATAAACATACACACTCGTTCGTGGAAGTAGTGTCTCCCGTTGCGGTTTTGTAATGAGGTATCGTCCCATTTGTGCCAGTGAAGAGATGGGAATTCAAGATCGACCGAATCTTGGAATGTCTTTCATCCATAATCGTTTACCACATTGCGTCGTCTATCTTTCTCGAGAGCCGCGCGTTCAGCCTCACATACGCCTCCTCCTTCCCTCGTGATTTTCAACCTTTTATAAGATTCGAACGCGAGTTGAAATAAATTTGAAAAAAAGCAGTTTACGCTCTCCTACCGTTCAAGAATGCCAGGCATTTTGCTCGAAGGAGCTCGGATCTCGGCGGTATTCACCGTTCTTTGGATTATTATATTCTCATGCGCGAATTCCGATTTGCGATGCATCGAGTCGCGGACACGGATTTCACGAGAAATCTACGAGAATCGAAACGTTGAGAATTCCCGTGTATTTTTGTTCCCTTTTGTCTCTTCCCAAGCCTCTCTCGCGGTCTTTCTCGCAGTCTCTCTCCCTCTCGCCAGGATGAATCCCAGCGGGATTCGGGCGACGAAGTCTCGTCGACGCTGCGGGGCGGGTCGTCCAAGTTTCGTCCCCGTTTCGCCCTACCTCGAAGCTTCCTTTTCAACGCTTCGAAAAGTCAGGGAGCTAATATGCACTCGCGAAAGCTTGGCCGTAACATGTGTCCGAGAGAGGGTTCTTCGCTCGGGCGCCACGTGTTGGTGGTCCCCGAAGGACCTGGTCGCGCCGGCCATTCCGGCTGTTGACCGAGGAAACTCCTCGCGTGGTCTTCATCGTCGGACGCCGACAAAGTAATTTCAGGCTACGGAGAAAGGGACACGGAGAGAGAGAGAGAGAGAGAGAGAGAGAGAGAGAGAGAGAGAGAGAGAAAGAGGGTGAAGTACTCTCTGACCTATTGTCGAGAGCTTTCGGTCCATGGAAATGCTCGGCATTGTCGTCACTCGTATTCGTTCGACACGCATGCCATATAAATTTACGTACACGTGGATGCCCCAGAAATAAGAAAGAAAACAGAGAGTTTTTTTCCTTAAGCTGCTTAAGTAATGTTTGCCAAGGTTTTTTCTTCCAGCTGGCAAAACGTTACAGGAGAATTTCACGAATGTCTGGAATTGTCACGTTTGCGGGATTATGTGATGTAATTAGTGATATCTCTGTCAGTCTTTATATGTATAGAATTGTATGCCGCGCATAGTAATTTCTAATCTAATTAGAAATAATTTGAATTTACTTCGCTGCGAAACAAAAGATATTGTGAAAATTTTAATATACTACGATGTGAAAAAAATGACGTAGGAATTATTTATATATTATATTGTGAAAAAAAATTATTTAGACATTTTTTATATATTATGTGGTGAAAATAATTATTTAGAAATGTTTTATATTATGTTGTGAAATAAAAATGACTTAGAATTTTTTGTATAATAACGCTGGGGAAAAAATGACGTATATTTTAATATATCACTTTGTGAAATAAAAATTGCTTGGAACATTTTTATATTTGTTGTGAAAAAAAGGTACTTAGAATTTTTTATATAATTACGTTGGGAAAAAATGATGTATAATATTTTAATATATCATCTTGTGAAATTAATATTATTTAGAGAATTTCAATATTTTATGTTGTGAAAAAAAGTTACTTAGAATTTTTTCGTATAATTACGCTGGGGGAAAAAATGACGTATAATATTTTAACATATCGCCTTGTGAAATAAAAATTACTTAGAAAATTTGTATATTATGTTGTGAAAAAAAGTGACTCATAATTCTGTATATAATTAAGCTGGGAAAAAAATACATATAATATTTTGATATATCACCTTCTGGAATGAATATTATTTAGAAAAATTCAACATAGTATGTTGTAGACAAAAATTACTTACAAAATTTTAATATACAACGCTGTGAAATAAAAATCAGTTGGAACATTTGAATACATGACAATGTGGGAAAAAAACTGTTTATGTCTAATTCTCGATTCCCATCTTTTCATTACTTTTTTTTCCGGCCGTGTCAAATTGATATCAAAGCCAATTTCACCATTTAAATGGGAAGCTCTACTTTCACCACCCCTCTTCCACTAATTCGTTTAAATCAACACCGATTACCCATCATGATCTCTCGCTGCACCTGACCTACGAAAAATCAATAAAACCGCAACGGTAACTCCAGACCGGTAACGGACACCGTACTTCCGGAAGCGAATAATTCCCTCTGCCCAATTCCGCGTTAAAAGTGTTCTCCCCTACCGGCATAATATTATTCCGATAAGATTTCTGCATGGATCTCGTTTTCGAGGGTCTGATCTCTAGTACCCTACCGTGTAAACTACACTACACATTATACACGCTACCATATATACATGAGCGACTAGCAGGTATATACATACAACTTTTTATACATATGCAACATACATAGTGCTCTCCGTCTCTCGAAGCTCTAGATACGCAACAACGAGCGCAGGGAAAGGATGCTATATAATTAAGACTGTCCGCTCTTCTTGCTCCACACAATAAAGCAATTATAATAAAAAGGGCAGAATGTTCTTATTTGACTTGCCTGCGACTCGTGCGCGCATCCCCGGCCAAGCTCATACTTCGAGGAGGTGCTCTCTTCTTGTAACATCGGGGCTGTGAGTAGCGTATACGTACGTACGTTTATATACGTGTAAGCCCGTGTGTCCATGTATATAAATATCCATGTATATATATATATATATATATATATATATATATATATATATATATATATATGTATGTATGTATGTATGTAAGAAAGTAAGGAAGATGATGCTGTAGCAGAAAAATTGTGTTGGCTAGCTTGAAGCGTGCCAACTTGGGAGGTCGCGGTCTCTCCCGCGGTGGGGGATGCCTCCACCATCCTAAATATGTTATTAGTTCGGTCGTATAACTGCTTCATTTTGAGTGGATGGCCCGAAGGGGATCATCTGCCTTGGCTCTCTCCCTCTCTCTTTCTCTCTCTCTCTCTCTCTCTCTTCCTCTCTCTCTCTCCCCCTCTGTCTCCATCTCTTTTAGGGCGCTTGTGCTGCTGTTCCCGCTATACATGCGATGCTCCTCTCCTGGCGAACTTCCCTTCTCCCTTCTCGCAAAATTCGAAGGTTTCGCGGACCTTAGACTCTGCAAGGCCCTCCCAGAAGTTCTACCAGGGAGGCCTAGATTGTTTAATCGTCCCCCCCTAATCAATGTCTCGCCCTCTCTCCCCTTCCTGTAATTTAGATAAATCGCCACGGGAATATCGTATGGAGGAGACAGCGCATGGCTGCTGGCAGCAGGAAGCGCAGGACTATCCCAGTAAAAGAGACGAAAACCCACCACTTTTTAGCCTAGAATGTGAATTTTTCACTGAAGGTAGATAGTTGCATACCGAAAGTAACCCCAATAAAATGTTTCCCCTCAACTCCCCCCAATCCTAAGAAATGGGGATTGCCAACATAAAAATCGCCGTATCTCGATAATTAATAGCTCGATCAAAAAAGGCTTCAAACAAAAGTTGTTTGGAACAATAAAATTCGTATAAAGTTATTCAACGTCCAACCCCCTATCGTTGAAAATAGCGGCAGAAAAATGATTCGAAAATTCGGGGTTGAAAATTCTGGGTCAGTGGTGCTCTCGTGTATTTGTGCCGGTATTTTCAAAGATAGGGAATTGGACGTCAGATAACTTTATACGTATTTTGTTATTCCAAACAACTTTTGTTTGAAATATTTTTTCATCGGGCGATTGATTGTCGAGATACGGCGATTTTTAAGTTTTCAACCCCTATCTCTTAGGGTTGGAGCGAGTTGAGGGTCGACATTTTATTGGAGTTAATTTCAGTATGCAAATGTCTATCTTCAGACAAAAGTTCATATTCTACGCTAAAAAGTGCTGGGTTTTCGTCTCTTTTACTTGACTAGACGTTGAAGGTCCTGGCGCGCCACAGCGCGAGGACCGTGCGGAAGAACTGTGGGAAGAGGGAGGCGTTGCTCCGGGGGTCTGGAACGTCTTAATTTGGTAGCCCTCGAGCCCAAAAGAGCCCTCTCGCTCCTCATGCAAACCACATACGAACTTCCTCTCCATACTCTCCACCCTCCCCCCCCCCCCCCCCATACTCTCTCTGGGACATCGTGTAAATGGAAATTTGATGGATCAACGTGAATCGAATTATCGGCACGTCGTCGCCATACGTCTCCCCACACTCACCCTGGTCTCCGGTCGTCCCTCGATCCCTTATACGAATTTTCGTACGTACGGAGTATGACAAAAACGGCCGGACACCACGGGAGATAAAAACACTCCCGGCCTTACTCGGAGGTAGAAAGAACGTTCCGTGGTTTCGGCGAGGATGGGAATGGGCCCAATTTGCTCCGCTCGGGATTTTATCGTATTTTCAAATGACCCACTGGCGCTCGAGACGCCTTCTCTCTTGCGATACATAAATGTATATAGGTTTTCACCGTTGCCTCGGGCATGCATCGCGGCTGACGCGATGGCTCGAGGGAGGCTGGATGGAATAAAAACGTACGCGCAGTTTTGCCTCACGGCTCGAACGTCGTTCGGTCCAATCGTAAAAGTCTACTATGTACGCATATGTGCTTTTGATCTTGGAAGACGAAGGTTTTCTCGGCGTCGACGCGGTCGCGGGCATTCTGGGAGTCCTTTGAAACGCTTTACGTTACATTGATTATAGGTGACCCGCCGACTCTCCGACATGTGCGAGAGACCGAGGCTCCACCGAGAGCTATTAATTCACATCTTTTCACCTGCAGAGGGGAAGGGGTGTATAATCATTTTTGTAAATTAACGGCTATCTGCGCAACGCACGAAGCTCTTTGAGGATCCAAGTGCGCTTCTTGTTGGCAACGTCGTGGGTCGTAATGAAGAACGGTGTGCCACGCGGACGGCGGTGCGTATGAGGACGCGCGGACGTAAAATGTCGCCCGGTATGGTTGAACGCATCGGTGCAACCCGCTGGTCTTGAAGCAAGAGGATGATCGTTTTTCACGCACGCATACGGAGGAACTTCTGATAAATGCCTGGATGCATGGTATTGAGGGGTCTTCTCATTTTAGACGCTAAAAAGAGTATTTTCATGAATTTTTTTTTGGTAGGTTTATATAATAGATATTGATATAAAAAATGTTACACCGAATAAATACACTTTCAAAATACATTTTAAAAAACGTATTATTTATTTAAGTCACTATTTATAGACGAAAATGGTAGTTTAAAAAATGTCCTGAAAAAATGTAGATCTGCGCTTTTGATGAAATGGAGGTGGATCATCCGAAACAAAAAATCAAACGGTTTTAGATGCAGTATGTTAATGGCTATAGCGCATATCATACGATTTTTGGTATATGCAAAAATAACAAAATGGCGGACATTTTTTCGAAAAAACAAAAAAAAGTTTTTTTTCACCCTTTTTGGCAAAAAAAAATAGTAAATATTAAAATTTCAAAGAATCCTTGATATGCGCTATAGCTATAGTTGTAAAGAATATGTGGTTAAAATTTCATAAGGATCGGTTCAGTGGTTTGGAAGATTTTATGAACAAGCCGTCGAAAAACGTTGGTTCGAGAAAAACGCGTTTAAAGTTCGTTTGGGTTACATAAATACATTTTTCTTTAAATTGTATGTATTTTTTATGTAATTTTTGTTATGTAATACATTTTAAAAAATGTATGTAAGTTTATATATTTTTATGTATAAATACATAACAAAAAAATATTTTTGTATTTTTAATGTATTTTACATTTTAAAAAAATGTATGTCTATGTATACTACATATTTTTATAAATTATATATATAATTTTTTAACGTATTTTTAAGGCCTACTATCAAGGTTTTTAAAAAGGTTTAATTTTGTTTTTGTTTATGGTACAAGTTACTATTTTTCGTTTATATTTTATAGGAACTGAATTTGAATAATGATTGTGATTAAAGTATGTCGATTAAATTGGATATTTTTCATTTTATTTCAAATATCCCTTAGCTAGGCCTTATTACTTGCAGGTACCTTATACGCTGAATTTTCTAAACAATATATATATATATATATAAATATATATTTTTTAGGGTCATGTTTTAGACAATAAGGTTAGAAAGATTTATTCTAAATTTCATTAGACTCGGTCGATTAGTTTTTTAGCTATACGTCATGCCAGTTTTGAAAATGCAGTTTAGAAGACGGGACCATACGTCCGCCATTTTTTTAAATCAATAAAAATATACCATGTGACAGCCAAAAGTAGTGTCAAAACATACTCAACGTCTTAAAAATGGTGATGAAATGTTTTCTTAAAAAAAAAATCATGCTAATCAGCAAATGTTTTTCTCGCCTAAGGGTATCTCCGCCCAAAAAACGTATAAATCGCTTAAGGCCTTATATACCTTTAGATAGTCGGAAAACAAGGCCATTTTGGGTTTTAAAAAAATGCTAATTAAGCAATTAGAATGAAGGTTTAGAAGGTTTGTCTTACATATAGGTAGGTTCTTCACTCAACTTTTGACGTTTCAAAAAAATATAAAATTCCCGTGCAGAAATTTTGACCGGGATACCCTATGTCTGATCAAATCCCGATCAGAATTTGTCATGGATTCCCCAAAACCGGATCCCGGTTAGAATCCAACTTGCATCAGTATCGGTATATGTACGACGACGATGGCATCATTTTGAAATTTTGGCGTCACGTGTATTTTCTGTATCACTATGGAATTCCTATCTATAGATAGGAATTTCTGTCTATAGATTCCTATCTACAAAATTCCTATCTATAGATAGGAATTACATAGTAATACCGAAAATACACGTGATGCCAAAATTTTCAAAATTATGCCATCGTCGTTATACATATTCCGATACTGATGCAAGTTGGATTCTAACCGGGATACCGGTTTTGGGGAATAAGTCTCTGTTTATACCCACCGACATGTCGGTGGGTATAAACATGTATTTAAGACAAATTAAAATCAAATTCACAATGATTAGATTAAAATTTACACCAACCGTGAGTTCTTACGTATTTCGAGAGAAAACATTTCGTCGAGGCAAATAAATTTTTGCAAACAAAGTTGTGAGTTTCAAATATTACATTATAAATATGAAAAAAATCACAAAATGAGTTGTGAATTTCCTCAAGTTGAAGAAAATAAAAATCGAATTCACGACAGTTACATTAAAATTTACACCACAAGTGTAAACGTATTTTCAGAGAAAACATTGTGTTGAGGCAAAGAAATGTTCGCACAAAAAGTTATGTGCAAAAATTTCTTTGCCTCGAGGCAATGTTTTCTCTCAAAATACGTACGAACTCACTTTTGGCGCAAATTTTAATCTAATCATTTTGAATTTGATTTTAATTTGTCTTAAATACGAAAAAATTCACAACTAATTTTGTGAATTTTTTTGTATTTATAATTTCTTGTCAATACATTTGCATTCACAGATTTTGATGTGATTTTTTTTTAATTCACATCAAAATCTCGCGATGAGCGCGATCTGCCATTTGAATCTTTGGACAAATTTTTTTTTTATTGATAGTTTAATGCACCAAAACTTTATAAATGTTATTTATTTTTATAATAAATTTAACATGTCATAATTCCATTTCTGACATTGTATTTCAGCCTGTATTCACCCGTGATCCTTCCCAGATTCCTCAATGATTCCATGGGGAATCTATTTAGAGTCATTAAAGGATCCGGTTCTGGATCCCTAATGGAATCCAGTTTACGGATCTTACATTTAGTCTTCGAATCTGATCCGATATCGGACTAGATCCCGACTGTGAGCCCGGGATACAAGTCAGAATCCAGCTGTATCCCTGCCAAAATTTCTGCACGGGTTGTGACCCAGTGGCCGGTAGAAAAAGTACGCCTTTTTTTAGGCCCTCCACTCGTTGGAGACACATATGAGCACCTAGACCATTTTTTTCTCGTAATCTCCATGAGTTTATCTAGCGAAGTACACACGATTGTTATGCCAAATTGGCACCATTTTGAAAAAAGTCGCATTTTCGACTAAAAACGCCCTTGTCTCGTTTGTAAAAACCGTGATTATTAATCGATCGTAAACATCGCGTGTTCTTCACGAGAAAATCTATCCAAGAAGCTCCAGTTGACATTTTAAGTCAAACGGTTGAGAATTGCTGGAGATACGAGTCCTCCCATTTTTGAAAACATCGTTTCAAGAAAAGCGCGTTCAAAGTGTTAAAACCATTTTTCTTCGGACCGTATTATTCTTGGGATGTTTATACATATTAACCAGATAATTGTTGGGATGTTTATATACCAGTCAAGCCAATAATAAAAATGCCTTTTTTTCAACGGAACATCAAAGTCTTCCAAATCTCTATGAATCACGTCTCTGAAAATCCACTTTAATTATCTACCGTTATTTATTTTACTCCACTTTGTCACAATATCACACGTTCACGAAGCGTGCAGGTTATGTTTCAACATGCCAAGTATTGTCTCGTGACGTTTTACATATTGTCGATTCGAACGTGGTGCGAATTCTCAAACGGCGTTCATCAGGGTGCAGAATCCAATTGGATCGTGATGAGGACTCGCCATGTGCGGCGTCCCCAACAAATCCCTATAGAGACGTGGGTGCATCTTGGGACTCTCCAACAAATTTGTGCACGGAATCCGAAAAGGATATTTTTGGGAAATCCAACAAACTTTCTTCGAGAACTGAAACGAAAAATTCCCAAACGTCATCAATCGTGACGGTGTGATCTCGAGACTCAAATCCATATGTACACATAACGACAGCCGCCACTCAGCCTTTTCAATAATTAATTGAACATACAAAAATGGGGTGGGGATCCAAATATCGAAGGACCAAATATAGATCGACAAATATTTCGGAACGACGGGTGGGGATCCAAATATCGAAGGACTAAATTTAGATCGGCAAATATTTCGAAACGACAGAATTATGAACTCTCAAAATAACGAAGGTTTAATTATTCGAAATGTTATGTTTCGATCGAAGAAAAAATCGAATGACTATAAAGCAAAGCATCATTTATTCGAGAGCTCATTTATCTGAAAACGTATATTCAGATCGTCTGCAATTTGAGACATACAAATATAGATTGGAACAATCTATAACATCCATATCTCCGAAACAGAAAAAAGCGAGTATCTAATATTCGTAATACCGCCTATAGCGAAAAGCAATATATCGAGGCGCAAAATATCGATGGTCCGAAATGGCGAATGCCAAAATGGCGAACATGTTAT
Organism: Ophion obscuratus; assembly: GCA_964007375.1. Classification (NCBI taxonomy): domain Eukaryota; kingdom Metazoa; phylum Arthropoda; class Insecta; order Hymenoptera; family Ichneumonidae; genus Ophion; species Ophion obscuratus. Next base: position 44,369,334 of record OZ023317.1, read on the forward strand.
GGATGCCGTCCCGGCTGACCGCTAACGCTATCTGCCTCGATCATAAGTTTTCGCCATCCGGGCCGTTCGACATTTTGACCCTTCGCTATTTTAACCACTCGACTTTTTGGCCGTTCGATTTAATGCTTTCTGTTTTTTGAACCGTCGCTATATTTACAATTCGAAGATTCGTCTTCTCGAATTATTTGGTGTTATTTATATAAGCAATTCGATATTATGTCTCTCAATATTTTTTTAAATCGGTTTTTGTTTTTCGCTATATTTCAACTTCGAGATATTCGTATTCGGAATTTTTACTTACGACTATATAAACCCTCCGAACATTGATCTATCTATATTCAAACATTCGACATTTTTTAATTCGATATTTCAGCCCATCCGAATATTGATCCATCGATATTTCGACTCCCACCCTAAAAATGGTATTTGGAGCGGTGACAAATAATCTGCCACGGCTCAAAGAGGTCGATAAGAAGAAAACAAATTCACGAGAGAGCAAAGAGGAAAAAGCGAGCTAGAGGATCGTCGACTTCCCTGCTCTGGAAGTTGTGGGAAATAATCGCGGTCGACGGAGATTCGTCTCCCCGGCATCATCAATTTCTCGATCCTCTCACCGTGTGTTTCCTCGGGGCGGCCCTGTGCGCGAATCGAAGGGAGAGAAGACTCTCGCCGAAATCCCGCGGACCACACATGCCGAGAAATCCCGAAACCCACGACTTTTATGGAATCCAATTCAATTTCGTATCACGTAATTGCGCATCGCGTGCGCATCTCGGGAGCACACACGTTGCCGATTTCTCTCTCTCTCTCTCTCTCTCTCTCTCTCTCTCTCTCTCTCTCTCTCTCTCTCTCCCTCTCTCTCTTTCTTTTGGAGCGCGTTCCCTTTCCAGATGTTGCCTCCTCACATGGGTGACTCTTGATCCGTGCACCTCCGAGATTGCACAGATCCACCTTCCGTGGCGTCGTCTCGAATCTCCAACTTTATTTCCGTCGCGAATCCATACTATCATCATTATTCGATGCGGCTGATAAAAATGTCAATTAAAATCAGCCAAGCTCTTATGACGGGCTCGCTACACGAGACTCGTCGTATTTGGGGATCGTCCAAGCGGACGCTTAAAAATCTGATGAGAAAGTGAAAGTAGAGGAGTGCACGTTGGAATTAATTATATACACGAACATTCAGTTATATTGTTCGAAACGACGGTCGCGAACGCACCTGGATGGAACGTTAACGCCCGGTTTTTTCGTCTCGTCTTATCTTACTTATCGATTCTCGTTAATACCAGGGCCGAATTAATCGTGTAAAGTATTAACAGTAAAAGAAAAAAAAGAACAAAACACAAACGATCGGGAGCCTCGATGAGGTTGCTCGCGAGAGGAACGCAAGGATCGCGGAGACCGCCCAGGACGAGACCGAGATCATTCGGACGTCCCACGAAACTCGAATCTTGCGTATCACACGAAAGTTTAATCCGCCGCTTTGAACAGCCCGAATGCCAATCCACGAGTACTAAAGCGCTAATTGCGGAATTTTGTGATCTCAGATTTTATGTAGCACCGAGATTTATGTGTGTGTGTGTCTGTGTGTGTGTGCGTGTGTACATTGGAAGCGATATATATATATATATAAGAGATATATATATATATATATAGTTCCATATATATATATATATATAGAGAGAGAGAGAGAGAGAGAGAGAGAGAGAGAGAGAGAGAGAGAGAGAGAGAGAGAGAGACGGTTTTCATAATAGCCTATCATCCCCCTACTCGCCATTATTTGAGCCTGTGTTAGAGCATTTACACAGAAGTACTTTCAAGGACGGTCTAGGCTGCAAAATCAAGGATTCGTAAAAAAATTGTGTAGAACCGTCCTCGAATTCCCCGCAATGTACCGATAGGCAACCCTTCATAGATATTTATTCAAAATGAACTTTTCGTGTGTGTGTGTGCGTGCGTGTGCGTGCGTGTGTGTGTGTGTGTGTGTGTGTGTGCGCGCGCGTGTGTGTGTGTGTGTGTGTGTGTGTGTGCGCATACTCGAAGTATGAACGCGGTTTCGACGAAAACCTGCAAAGGTTCTACAAGTTTGTAAATTCATGTCCCCGGGGTTCAGCAGCATATTGTGTGGGCAGAATCTTCCAGAGGGAATCTTATGGGTCTCAGAAATTCCGTGGACAAGGATGCTTCTCCAATTCGAGGAGGCATACCGAGATTACCACAGAGACGATTATTCACCTTATTTCTTGACGATTGAACCGGAAAAACCTCCTCCGCCGACACATTTTTGTATTTTACGAAAAAAAAAGTATTACCTATGCATTTGAAATAACATCGATGTTCTGAAGAAATAAAAAAAAAAAACCGTGTATTATTTTTTGGTCTGCTGTTCGTATTTGAAGCTTTAAAGGAGGACACCACTGTGGCGGGCCGAAAAAAGTCGTTTTTCCTATTTTTTTTGTCTGCTCGGTTATTTATTTAGTATTTGGAAAAAAACGTATGTTATTAAGCATACATAGATCTTCTTTTGAGTGAATTTGCATTTAAAAAAGTAAGAAATTAACAACGTTTTTGGGGTATAATAGAGCCTCTGTATGAAATATGTGGTCAAACGGCCAGATCGATAACTTGACAATGGTTAGTCAGAAAAATAACAATAAAATGTTTTATATTCTATGTAAATGTAGTTCTCGTTAAACGTAGAAAAAATCACAAAATCGCTGGTTTAAAAAAAACGCGTAATACTAGCGAAATTTTTACTTACCTTCGAGGGCTCGAGTGAGACTCAATTGAAAAAAAAAGCGACGTACAACGGTAGCTATTGCAATTACGGATTATGTTTTTCATTTAACATCGGACAATTATAAATAAACATATGATGCCGGCCAGGTCGAAAAAAATCGTTTCTAAAAAAATGGGACTGACCGTTTTAGCATACGTAAATCTTTTCGCTACCTGCTCGTGACATCGTTTTTAATTTGGTCAATTTTCAGTATTGTAACTTGAAATTTTTTCCACGTATTATCGAATATATATACTTTGAAAATGGCAAAGAGCGATTTTTTTTGCCCATTACAATGGTGCCCCTTAAGGGTTGATGAGATTTATCGGAGACTTTGTCCTTGGAGTGCCATATTTCAGGTGTTTACATTTTTTTTTTTTTTTAAGGAAACGAGTAAAGCTTTTTGAGTGCTGTTTTTTTCTTGCTTTTATTCATGATATACAGAACGTTGAAAAAAAATTATTTTGAAAAAAAAACCACAATGGCGGCCGTTGCAGCGCCGCGAAAACAGGTCCTCAAATCGGGGGAGGTAAACGGCTGACATCACTGCCCCCTCTTTGTTGATTTGAAACCCAAATTCAAAGCATATCATCAATCTGTGACCCTTTGGTCATGGAATGACGGATGGGTTTTTCGTTTAGTACACATTTCGGAAAATGGCGGGAATTAAAAAAAATCGAATTTTCGCGTTTTTTTTCGCATAAAAAGATAAATAATAAATGCAAAAATGTATATATCGAAAAAACGATCCGTCATTCCGTGAAGACATATTTTCTGAGTATGCTCTCGAAATTTCAGGTCGATATGTTAATTACAGCGGTCAGGAGAATGTCAGCCATTTTTAAAAACGTATTTTCGAGAAAAACGCGTTTAAAGCTTTGTAATGTGTTTACACAAATGTGTTTATAATTACCGCTAATCGGCAATGCCTGGTCCACAGAGGCATCCCTCCTCTTCTTCTAGCTGCTCACGTTGAGCCGCTGACATCTCCCGCTGCTCAATCCGGGACAAAGTCTCCCTTATGTCGAACGATTATAGCTACAATTATTGCAAGGTTATGCTATATTTTTTCTAAAATCCGCACGTATATTATTGAATGATAATACTCTCTTTTCAATTTGCATTCGTATTTTTGGTAATTAATGTTATTGGGCTGATTCACTAGAAGGTTGCATATTCGTTTTTGGACCCTGAAGTGCGCTTTCTCGGCTGTTTCGTCCGGCAACCCACAGATCCGCAGCCCACCTCATTCTCGCGGTCTTTAAGCGTGTTTCCACTTATAATAACATTCCGAAAGGCGTAAATATACTGAAGTAGCTAAAAGCAGTGACTCGGGAATTAAGTTCTTTTTTTTCCACTTCGCTGTAGGTCGAGCCGTGTCCAGTCAGCAGGATCTGCTTGGTGCCTCGCATTCATGACTGGCCAAGAACGAACAGAGATTCCGGAGGGAAAAAATGCAGCGCTCATCCTCTCGAACGGAAATTCAGATATCGTAGTGCCAAACTAAAAAAAATGTAATGTTCAAAGCATCCAGGAATGAAAAAAAAAAGTAAAAATGAACGCGTCCTGCGTTCGCAGGCTACCAAAATGTTTGTATAAATTATGAAAATCTCCAGACAGTAGCGTCGTTTTTATTGATTCTTAAATTAGACGTACTTGTAACTTTTATCTTTTTTATTCCCAATGTTTCTTCGTTTGCCCTCGCGGCTTTTTACGACCCCTTTCCGCTTTACTGACCATTTGCCGCTTTATGTTTCCAATTCCCGAGTGGTGCACAACGCCAATCTCTTATTGGCCACTACTGTGTCGCGATTGCACGAGGACACGGGGAAACTGTGAACAACTTGTGCCAATACAGGTGGCTATAGTTGACCGGTCATCAGATGCGTTCCTAATGAAAAATCGGTACAACTGCCTCACACTTCGTGCACCGAGAGAAAAGTCTATGGTATGTGGAACAAACGCCCATGGTAAAATAAGGGATAGTAAAATCCGTCATAGTTTATTGATACCGCTATTATAATATGATTAACACGACTATAAGCGAAAAGTATATCTAAAGATGAGATTTGGGTGGCGTGTTTGAGTATCTATTATCCCTGAAATGATTATTCACTATTGTAAAAGGCTTCCCCATATAGATATGGTCCATTCAGTGATATAACAAAATCAGCCTACAAATACTAATGTTGTATACTTTACGTTAAGTTTTGTTCAGTTAAACTGCTACTATTCTTTTGAAGTTTGCACAATTCATATGGGTAACAATAACGTTTTTGGAGTATAATTTGTTAAAAGACGTTATGAAAAGTGACTATACGAAAAAAACTATAGTAAAGTTTACTTATAGCGAAGACGTAAATCATTTGCAGTTCGAGCCACCGCAGCTTAATAGTTTAAGAACTATGCATGCCTCACAAACTGTTACGTTGTATGTTTGTTGCATTGCAAAAATAGGATATCAGTTCAATATTTCTTCTTGTAGTTCACCTTCTGTTCTTGTAGGACACACATTACTACGCATTTAGCAGGTCGTAACATATAATATGGTATAAGTCCCTATTATGTGGTACAAAACTATTGCAAAGCGCCAAAAATCCATTTAAACAGTGACCTATATTATAAAAAAAATCTGCGCAAAATTGTACCTCAATCGCAGGTAACAGCTATTCGGAAGTACAGCCGGAATTATTTTTGTCTCTTATGGCGTATCTGTGCTAAAGATGCCAAAAGTACTCCGTAGCGTAATGGCAGCGTGCGTAGGATAGGCAGAAGGTAGGCAGTTAGGTTCTAGGTTCGATTCCTATTAGGCGAAATATTTTCTTCGAAGTAAAGCATTACAGGAGGTCAGGGGATGGCGAATTATAATAAAAAATCATCGAGGTAAAACTCTCGGTTGCGTATTTTATTTTATTTTGCATTTATGAAATATTCTATGCATTTAGTAGATGGGCATTGATGCCTTGTACCGACACTTGAATAACACACCAAACACGCACATAGCAGGTCTTATCTTATGATATGGTGCAAATAACTGTAAGCATCATCGCAAATCACAGGCAACATTTCTAATCAATGTACAGTAGAACCTCGATTATCCGAACTAGCCTCGGTCCCAATTAGCTCGGATTATCAAAAGTTCAGATAATCGAAACGTGGGTTTTTTGGGACGAGATCATAAGCAAAATTGTTGTTTATGATCTCGTCCCAAAAAACCCACGTTTCGATTATCCGAACTTTTGATTATCCGAACTAATTGGGACCGAGACTAGTTCGGATAATCGAGGTTTTACTGTATATATATTTCAGTTCACTATTAGAATCATGGGGAAGTACATTTTTGATAGTGTCAGGGATTATCCATTTTATGAAAACCTACGATTTTGTTTAACATTAAAGGATAAACCTATGTTTCTAACATTAACACATGTGCATATAATTAACACATATGCATATAATTCATGAATTTTCATCGCTTTACATTAGAAGAATTTTGGTTTTTGTTTCATTCGGATCGGTGGACTGCTTGTGGACGAAACTGCAAACCACGACACGCCTTTCTTTGAGGGGTGGTTTCCCCTCTCGAAACCGTTTTTACACCGATAAAAAAAATACGTGCGTAATAGTCTTCACTGCTTTATCACATACATGAGTTTCACAAAAATCGAAGGTGAACACTTAAGTAATGTTCCTTGCAAGTGAAACCACAGTATTTATTAGAAATTTCAGTTTTTCATTGAGATCTTCATTTATTATACATTGCTAAATATACTCTGCTATGTTCTTAAATATATCCAACCCAACATAAAATAAATAAACAAAAAAGGGAACTTTTATGCAAGTCAAATAAGTATTAAACAAGTAAAATAAAAATTAGGAAATTGTATGCAAGTCAGGGTAGTAGTAGCAACCAGATTGCAAACAAATGGCATAGCTTGTGGCAGGCAGGGAATAGCATGGCCACTTTGATTGACGAGATTGAGAGTGTTGAAACAATGACCGCAAGAAGCATAGAGCATGTAAAGTTTCGTTTTTCACAGAAAACCTTCACCTTATTGGAGGTGTAAACCGCGAAAGAAAAAGACCTTTCTGTTTCCACAATCGTGGATCAATGGGTTGACACTTCGCAAATATTTAATGTAGGTAATCATATTTTAAGGCTGTTAAACGTAATAAAAAAAACAAGTAAAAGTAACTTAAATGGAAATAATAAGAATTATAATAATATTCTAATTTTTCATATCGAAATATCGGTATTATTCGAGTCCAATAACGGTTTTTCAATATCGGATTTTTCGTCCGATATTCCGGTTTTTCGATAGCATCGAAAACCGATATCCATGCTCCAATTGGTCCATGCCAAAGACGCTTGACAACAAATATCACTCTTTAATAGCTTTAGGATTATTTTCTAGTATGAACTTTGGAACGTCATTTGGAACGAACATTTCTCCATTGTCATTAATATGAAGCTTTGTTTTCACGATCATACAGAGTGTATCTCAACTACTAGTTTTCCGTTTGTGAGCATATAGGGTGTCCCTTTCCACGCAAAACGCTTTTTTTTAAATAAAATGTGTTAAACAATATTATTCATTTTACTCGCAAGATCTTTAGATCTAGACCCAAACAATGGATAATATTGTTTGGGTTGAATGTACTAGAAATGGACATCTAGAAACATAAGGATTGGCAAAATGCGAAAAAGTCTGTTAGGAAGGCATACCATCAGGCTGGCAGAAATTTAAGTTTTATTTTTTTTCCTTTTCCTCACAATCGAATTATCTTTTTTAAAGAATAAAAAATTGTCGCGAAAGCTGCGAGCGGTCAAAAAATATTTAGAGGTCGCTCAAGCCTCCCAAAAATTCAAATCTTCATTAAAAAATGCAATTTTTTTCGTCCTCTTCTCACTCATGAATTTTAAGCTTTATCATTTTTAAAGGATCGCCACTAGCCGGCCAATGAATATTCAGTGGTCGCTCAAGAGCTTCGAAATTTTTAATTTTTTGTACTTTTCTCACTCATAAGTTCGACGCTTTGTAAAATTTTCGAAACAATCCTTTTTTCGTTAAAAACAGTTTTTCGCGCATCGTAGTGCATTCCACAGTTGGGCTCGTTAGTCAAACTGCGAACCAATCGTCGCTCTACTCTGTGACGAGCGACGCGATAGTACAATAATACATAACGTCTAATTGGTGTTTGTTACGAATTATTATAAACAATTATTCTGAAAATGTAACACTTCGCTGTTTATTTTGTTTTTATGTTACAAAGAATTACAGTGCATGCGAGATTTATTTTGTGGCGGAAATTCTGAATTGCCGGAAGCTTGAGCGACCACTAAAAATTCTTGGTCAAGAAGTGGACGAAAAAAAATCCATTTTTTAATGAAAATATGAATTTTGAGGAGGCTTGAGCGACCTCTAAATATTTTTTTTTCGCTCGCGGTTTTCGCGACAATTTTTTTTTTCCCCTCAAATTGGATGGTGAGAGTAAGGAAAAAAAATAGAGCTTAAATTTGTGGCATCCTAATATACATGCTTACTCGGCAGCATCCGTCAAAGAGCGTTTGCGGAAGAAATCGAGCCGCGTATTTTGCAGGCTGAAGACCCCGGCTCACGAATGATTTAGTATCACTTTTTGGATCGTTAACACCTGATCAACTTTCGAATGCAGCGAGGCTGTCCTATGTGGTCGTAAAGTATCAATTTTTACGTCGGTTGGGTCGATACCGATATGCTTATTAAACCGAAACATATACACCGGTGTATATACGGAAGTTTCCTTTTTTTTTGTTTATCCCGAGAATTTCGTTAGGCATTTACCGCAAGTATTATTCCCACTATAAACGAGATTATTATTTTACGTACAAGTTCTTTTAATGGGATAAGCTATGTATACGCGAGCGTGTAAATAATCTCTCGCTCTCCCCCGAGAAAAAATCGTGGGACCGTAAACGCGAGACCCCGAAAAGGGATCGTAAAAACACTGAATTAATTGTCGTGCGAAAAAAAAGCATGACTCCCAATGGTCTGGGGAGCTACTTTGCTCGAGCGGTACGACGGTTTTGTCACTTTCTTATAAAGTAAGGTCCAATTAAAGGCGAAACTTGTATAGGAAGAGACACTCCTGTCCATATGTTTCAGATTTGTATTTCATTCGGAATTAAAGAAAGGGAAATTTTCCAGTCAATATATATACATATATATGTATATGTATGTGTATATATATATATATATATATATATATATATATATATATATATGTAGCATATATTCTCTGCATGTATTTTACATACATAAATTTCCATGGGGGTATTGGACAATAAAATTTTAAAAAATTGATTTTTTTTTTAATGTTCAAAGCCACGTGACCTCTTAATTGCGTGCATGCAGTAGTGGGAGACGATGGTCATTTTCAATGCAACGGATGACACGAGAGATAGTGCGGACGTCTAACGGTATCTCATAGAACGTGCATCGCGCGATTCAGAGACGTCTCGTGTATATCAAATCCAATATATATATATATATATATATATATATATATATATATATATATATATATATATACATCGGTCGCATATATAGTGACGAAAAATAGAATAATACGTATATATTCAGTATATATGCACCATATATATGACGCATATTTGACCCATATATTTTCGATATATTTTTCTGGCCAAAAAAATAGATGCTACGGATAAACACTATAGTAATGCATATATGAGGCATATACGACGCATATATTTTCGATATATTTTCAATCTATTTTTGATACATATCCCTGACAAGAAATATATGCTGTGAAATATACACTATTACAGTTAAACTTAATAAAACGTAAAACTTAAACTCAAAAAAACTTAACTTACAGTTAAAGTACACCATTACGTATAAACAATATATACAGATATGCTACGCATATCTATATATATGTGGCATATATGTACCATTTATGCAGTATATATGTGGTATGTATGCAGTGTGTATGCAACATATATGCTAAATATATGTGGTATATATGCAGGGTGAATGCTACATATATCATTGATGTATGATAGATTGATATACAGTAATACCACGCATATACATATCATATATAAAAACGTTACGAAAATTAGAATTTGGCACATATATGCAACATATATTTTCAATGTATGGCATACATTTCACATATATTACAATTATTAATAAAATAAATTTGCAGTATATTTTTGCGTATATAAATTTCCATGGGGGTAGAACTGGACTATAACGTTCTCTTCAATGGTGAACAAAAACACTAACAAGGAACATCCCTCAGGTGTCCGCCTCCGATTTTGTTGAAACTCATATATGTGATAGAGCATCGAAAACTTTGAGACACGTATTTTTTTTTATCGGCGGAAACACGGATTTAAGGGGGGAAACCGCTCCTCAAAGAAAGGCGTGTCGAGGGGTGATTTTGCAGTTTCACCCAGAAGCAATCCACCGATCTGAATGAAACAAAAACAAAAATTCTTCTAATGAAAAGCGATGAAAAATCCACTATGAAAATGTTAAGAAAAAATTAAATTAGGGGGTAAACCACCCCTCAATTTGCCTTTTTTTCACCCCACACTTAAGAGGGTTGTATGCACATTAATAAAACAGGTATCATTTTGAAGGGTAATTAAAATTAAAGTTGACGGGTTTTTGCGTTTTGGCGGCATAGCAAATTTAAGGGGGTAAACCACCCCTAACATAAATTTATTTATCATGGTCGTTTTTTCTGCGTTTAAAGTATATCCGCTGATTTTAAATATTTCTATAAGCTACAATTTAATGTTTCCCATATGTCATAATTATTACATTCGTCTTAAGGGGTAACTACCCCTCTGACGAGAAACATCATTGAAGTATCCGCTTTCGATATTGTTGAAACTCATATATGTGGTAAAGCATTGCAAACTATTAAACATGTTTTTTTTGTATCGGCAGAAAAACGGTGTTAGGGGATGAAACCACCCCTCAAAGTTTCTCCCACAAGCAGTCCGCCGATCTGAATGAAACAAAATCGAAAATTCCTCTAATATTAAGCGATGAAAAATCCACTACAAGAGTGTTGATTAGAAATATAATTAAGGGGTAAACCACCCCTCCATTTGCCGTTTTTCACCCCACGCTTAAGAGGGTTGTATGAAAATTAATAAAACAGGTATCATTTTGAAGGGGAATCAAAATTCAAGTTGACGCGTTGTTGCTTTTCAGCGGGGCAGCAAATTTAAGGGGGTAAACCACCCCTAACATAAATTTGTTCATTTCCATTCATTTAAAAAATCAGAAGATTTTGAAAATCCTGTTACCTTTGGTTTTGGTGAATCAAACACACATTGTGAAATACCAGGTTTCAATAATTTGGCCATTATCAGATGTGCATGGTGCAAAAAGTCGTTGTGTTTAAAGCATTTTTTTTACGATTATCATTATTGCAGGAATTATGAGCCATGATTGTTGATGGTTGATAGTTGATAGACTAGAAAAAAAAGTATATATCACAAGAAAATGATTTGACGGCATATGACTGCAATACTTTTCACAAGTACTATTAATTAAATCAGCTGATATGATTACCAAATGAAATATGTCAAAATATATTAAAAACATGTTTGTTAACCTACTGTAAAACCCTCAGTTTCATTAATATGTTTAATTAAATTAACGGTAAAAAAATAAAAATACACATTCCTCCACAAAACTACGTCGCTGGCTAAATTATCGCTTGATCCAGGCGCATCATCGTCCGAAATATACGAAGTGAGCCTTATAACTTATTCTGGAAATTATTATATTTAATGATATAGTAGAAGTGTATGTTTATTCCTATGGAGATGCTTAATGGACGTGCATATTAAAATCGGAAGCGTTTCGACACGTAAATATGAGTCTTATGAGTAAGGGGTAGCCCCACGTCCCCACTCCCAAAGTACCGCTCCTAAAGCTCAAAACGACTGCACACAAAACATAAAATTAATATTACCGATGGAATGAAAAGAGTTTTAACGAAATTCGTGAAACCTTTCGCGAAACTTCAAACGAAAAGCAATTAGAGGGGGTAGTTTACCCTGAAAATGTAAAAATTTAAAAACGTAATAATTTAAAAACGCGGGAGAATATTTTGAATCCGCGGATACATGTTAAACACAGAAAACACGACGGTGATGAACAAATTTATGTTAGGGGTGGTTTACCCCCATAAATGTACTGTCCCGCTGAAACGCAAAAACGCGTCAACTTGAATTTTGATTCCCCTTTAAAATGATACCTGTTTTATTAATTTTCATACAACCCTCTTAAGCGTGGGGTGAAAAACGGCAAATGGAGGGGTGGTTTACCCCTTAATTATATGTCTAATCAACACTCTTGTAGTGGATTTTTCATCGCTTAATATTAGAGGAATTTTCGATTTTGTTTCATTCAGATCGGTGGACTGCTTGTGGGAGAAACTTTGAGGGGTGGTTTCATCCCCTAACACCGTTTTTCTGCCGATACAAAAAAAACATGTTTAATAGTTTACAATGCTTTACCACATATATGAGTTTCAACGAAATTGAAAGCGGAAACTTCAATGATGTTTCTCGTCAGAGGGGTCGTTATCCCTTAAGACGAATGTAATAATTTTGACATATGGTAAAACATTAAATTGTAGCTTATAGAAATATTTAAAATCAGCGAATATACTTTAAACACAGAAAAAACGACCATGATAAATAAATTTATGTTAGGGGTGGTTTACCCCTTAAATTTGCTATGCCGCCCAAACGCAAAAACCCGTCAACTTTAATTTGAATTGCCCTTCAAAATGATACCTGTTTTATTAATTTGCATACAACCCTCTTAAGTGTGGGGTGAAAAAAGGCAAATTGAGGGGTGGTTTACCCCCTAATTTAATTTTTTCTTAACATCTTCATAGTGGATTTTTCATCGCTTTTCATTAGAAGAATTTTCGTTTTTGTTTCATTCAGATCGGTGGATTGCTTCTGGGTGAAACTGCAAAATCACCCCTCGACACGCCTTTCTTTGAGGGGCGGTTTCCCCCCTTAAATCCGTTTTTCCGCCGATAAAAAAAAATACGTGTCTCAAAGTTTTCGATGCTCTATCACATATATGAGTTTCAACAAAATCGGAGCCGGACACCTGAGGGATGTTCCTTGTAAGAAGAGAAATAGGCTCCAATTAGAACATGATTTGTTTGTTCGCGTCTGAAAAAGAGGACCTCGTTTCGACAACTTTTAAAAAAATACACAGGCACAGCCTTCTCACTGAAATTGTTGTTTTTTTATGGTACTGGAGGACCTACAACCTTTGCTTCATACTTTTACCTTGCTGGCGATCGCGACCCCCTGAAATTTGACGTATTAGTGAGACGTAGAAGTTAAATACAGTATGTATCTGAAACTCTTTAACATATGAAAATGGCGATTGGTGCACAATTCCAGATGTTTTTCAATAGCAGTACCTCTATTGTGTAATGTTTGTTTTTCCAATCGAAAGTTTGATTGGTAACAATTGTGTAATGAGGCAACCAGAGTTTTCGAATTTCCGTTTTGAACTTTTATTTCATGCAAATTTGTAACACCATGCATTGATTTTTCGGACTAGTAAATAACAGACAGGTTCGTATTGATAAGAGTACGAAGCTGTTCTAAGCTGTTAGAAAATATATATATATATTTTTTTTTGTCGATGGACAAAATGGCCGACTACTAATATTTTCTTTTGTTATCTTTTTTTAGGCGCTCCGCGGCGTGACATTTAGCATACACCATTTTTTAGCTAGAATAAAAAAAAATTCTCGTCAATCTACATCAGAATACCTAGAGAAGGACGTATGGAATTTAAAAAATATTGTTATATTCAAAAGCTGTAGGTATTTGAACTTAAGAAATGAATTCTCAGTGAAAACTTTCGTTATAACTGCTCATAAACTGCTCATGGAATGAAAAGTTTTCGATTAATCAGCAATTCCGTACGTATTTCTCTGCGAAATGCAATTAGGAACATAACTTTTAAATATGAAGTAAATCGAGTAAAAATTGTTGAAGTTATTTATCACGCCAATTGGAAAAAAACCTGTTTCGAAGTTTCGAGTAGTTGGCCATTGTGTACATCCAAAAAAATATATATATATCTTTTTCCTAACAGCTTAATATTCACACTAAATAGATGTGTAATTAATTTTATGAGTCAATCACATTTTCATACGAAAAAATGGTTAAATTCGCACACGATTTTATACCCATAATTGTGACCTAAGGCCTTAAGTGTAACAACTTTTATATCAATATCTATAATATGAACGTATCAAAAAAATTCATGAAAATAGCCTTTTTTAAGGGTTTAAAGTGAGAAGACGCTGGCGCCTGAAAATTAATGAAAATCTGTTTGTGTCGCGTCATTAATGACGCCTATCGTCCGGTTGTCATCCGGCGATTTCGTCGGTTCTCAAGGCCCGTAGCCGTGAGGAAAGAGAACCAGCGAGACGAATAATTGCCAAAGGAAATGATCGGTGTTGTACATGTCGCGACGTGAGACGCGTATAGCCGTAACCAGCCACGTTTCAGCATTGCTGTCATCATCCGACACGCTTGGCATATACAAAACTCTTCGCCAGACAGCAGTATTTTCATTCTAAGCTCTTTAGATTCCGGTCGATAAATTCGTCACTCGCCTTGCAAGGGCTCGTGACGATTTGAATTGAAATAAGCTTTTGATCGAATCAAATCGAACAAACACGCAGTTTGATTCGAATCAGGAAGGAATTTTTTATCCTCGGAACAACATTGAATACGAATTTTTCGTTTTCTTCCTTCCAACCTTTCGACTGAACCCACACGGAAATAAAATATATGTAAAAATATATTTTTCAATATATTAAAAATGGATGTAAAATGTATTTCAGATATGTATTATCCATCTTAGATATAGATTAGATATATGCAATATATACGGGAAATGCATTAAAAATACATTCGCGATATCAAAGTTTTCGGCCAAAATAGAGCTTCAGAATGTATATAAAAATATATATGTTGCATAGGCGGTTACGTATATTCGAACTATATTGAAAATATACTTACAATGTACTCAAATTACCCTCAAAATTTACCACAAATGTACTTTAACTGTATTCGACTTATATTTGAAATATACTTTGAATGTATTTAAACTACATCTAAAATATACACGATATATATTCATACTCCGTTTAAAATATACTTGAAATATGTTCATACTCCATTTCAAATATTATTGAAATATATTCAACGTGTATTTAAGATATACTTGAAGTATACTTAAACTATACTTGAAATATTCTTGAAAAATTTTGTTATGACGTTATTTACATCATTGCACCCTTTTACGATATTTTTCCTTGTAATTAATTACGATTATGGTGTTTGCGGTTCAAATATATTAATGGTTCAAATTAAAATTATATCGGACGCTTACACGCCGTAAGGTGGTTTCGAACCCGGGACCTCTGAGTGATGAGCCGGGACGTTCCCCACTGAGCTAGTTATACTTGTTAAATTAACTTTCGTATCGTCTGCATATCGTTCAATACACATTGTTAGTTTATTGAGAAATGTGTAGATTTACAAGAGTAACTAACATTATCGGATCAATTACTTAATTGCGTTCGTATAGAGAGCGATAATCGAATAGAATTACGAGATTACAGAACCTTCAATTTGTTTTGTCCGATCATTTATTCCGGGTAGTGCGGCTAGGTCTTCGCGAGATACCGACTTGAAGATGTTTTTCATTTGCAACGTCATCTGTTACTCAAGCTGCTTAACCAACCATATTTAAAATATATAAAACATACATTCAGTTTGTATGTTTGATATATTTAAGATGTATCTTAAATGGATTTGTTTTTATATATCGTATAGGTTTTACTCTTACCCAAAAATATAATTGGCATTTTCAACTTTTCGCAACAATTATATTTAATACGTATTTTATATATTTTTCGATATATTTTTTATATATTTTATTTTCATGTGGGAAGAAAACGTTGGTTGGCTATTGTCCTCAAGGGGTTGCCCCACTTGCGATTTTGAAAAAATCGATTTTTTTTTATTGCATTTTTTTGAAGTATAAGTATCTGAGAATATGTCCTGAAAATTTCAAGTCGATCCGAACAAAATTGACTGAGATATGAGCGTTGAAAGAGAAGAATCCGTTGTGTAAACGACCGGAAATTGAAACTTTAAACGCGTTTTTCTCAAAATGGAATTTCTGAAGTCGGTGACCAAGATTACTCGAACACTAATGAACCGATCTTCTTGAAATATTGCAGGCTTATTTAATACATAAAAATGTAGTCTTTAATCGTTCGATTTTTTTTTTTTTTTCGAAAAAAATGGCCGTTTTATAGCCAAAAAACGGCCGTTTTTTTCGTTAAAATCAAACCATTAACTTTGACTGTCCGCCATTTTGTGAAAAATGAATATTTTTTAAAATCCTTCGATTAAAGACTATACTTATATTTGACTAAATCCATCCGCATTTTTTTTTTTCAGACGATCCACTTCGCCGCAATGTTGGTCACCGCAAACCGCGTATATAAAAACATTATTTCATTGACGGCCATTTGCCACTGAACAATGTAATATTTTTCAATAAAAAAATTACTGAAAGTTCTTCAAGATGTGTTCTTTAAGATGGTATATTGATCGATGAAAAAAGTTTTGTAGTTTTCTTTAAAAAAATTCACGAAAAAGGCCTTTTTTGCGCTACAAGTGGGGGTAACGCCTTAACGATAGACCCTCAGGGGCACAAGGAAACTCGTTCGGACTCCCGTCACGAGCGTGGCAGCCTCGTAATGGCTCTCGTAATTGCTTAATTTGAGTTTTGTCTCCGGTACGTTGCGTGGTGTGCGTATGCGTGGCTTAGGACACGCGACGATAGAGTCCGAGCGGTGCGTGTCTGGCAAAAGAGCCTCAAGCGCGTCTGCTTATTAAAAATCTTTAAGACGCTCTCCTCTTCTCTTTCTTGCCCAAATTAACTAACCTCCGTAACCGGAAGAGCCTTACGAGTACCGCAGAGTTCGTCTCTCTAGGCATCCATCTCGTTCTATATCTCGCTCGGTCGCCGCACGCGGATTGCCTATAATTTCTCTGTTTGCGGTCGTCGACGCAAAACCGCAGATTATACCGAGCCGCAATTTCTCGGTTCTCCGGCCATTAAGCGACGCAGCTAGGAAGTCTTTCTTAAGTGATGAGATATGTTTTTCTGCGCCCGTCGAGCGAACGTTCAATATTAGAGACTCGTTTTTATCCCTCGCAGACGACGCGGTACAATTATAAATACGAGCGTTTATTAGTCGAGCCTGGCACCTGCTCTCGCCCCCCCCCCCCCCCCCCCCCCGCGGCCCTTCGTAAAATTTGGAGCGTTACGCGCTTCACAAAAGAATCTGCGAATGGGCAAAGGTCTTCCACCCGGAAGGATTTGTGCCGCCTTTGCGAACGATCCGAAGTACACGCGTAATCGTTACGGCCTGAACGTAACGAGGCTAAATATTTACCCTTGAAGGGTTCAACCGCGATGCAAGGGTTCCTCGAGTTTACGTGAAAATCTCACCAGGTTTACAGAGATCCCTCTCATCATCCCTGTATACGTATACAGCCTTCTTTTTTTCGTACGAGGATTCCCGCGTTCACGGAGTTACGCCTATCCGGGCTTCCATACAAATTATACGGAAAATGCCCCGGACGGCTTTCACCTAAGACCCAATGCGGGATTACAGCCGAGACCTTCGTGCGATCGACACCCGGCGACAATAATAAAATCTCGAGGTCCTTGAAGATGCCGTTGGAAATACGGGATTTAGACGGATTTTCGTAGCGGTCTTACGGAAACTCGCTCAAAGTGTCACGGCCCGAGGAAAAATTCAGCTCTTGCAACCGCACAACGAGAGTTTGGTTGAACGCAGTTTAGTCCGGTAAAAGAGACGAAAACCCAGCACTTTTTAGCGTGGAATATGAATTTTTTACTGAAGGTGGATCCCAGGCTGCATGCTGAAAGTAATCTCGATAAAATGTTGCCCCTCAACTCGTCCCAACCCTAAGAAATAGGGGTTGAAAACTTGAGGCGTTACCCCCACTTGTAGCGCAAAAAAGGCCTTTTTCATGAATTTTTTTAAAGAAAACTACAAAACTTTTTTAATCGATCAATATACCAGCTTAAAGAACACATCTTGAAGAACTTTCAGTAATTTTTTTATTGCAAAATATTACATCGTTTAGTGGCAAATGGCCGTCAATGAAATAATGTTTTTATATACACGGTTTGCGGTGACCAACATTGCGGCGAAGTGGATCATCTGAAAAAAAAAATGCGGATGGATTTAGTCAAATATAAGTATAAACTAGTCTTTAATCGAAGGATTTTAAAAAAATATTCATTTTTCACAAAATGGCGGACAGTCAAAGTTAATGGTTCGATTTTAACGAAAAAAACGGCCGTTTTTGGCTATAAAACGGCCATTTTTTTCGAAAAAAAATCGAACGATTAAAGACTATATTTTTATGTATTAAATAAGCCTGCAAAATTTCAAGAAGATCGGTTCATTAGTGTTCGAGTAATCTTGGTCACCGACTTCAGAAATGCCATTTTGAGAAAAACGCGTTTAAAGTTTCAATTTCCGGTCGTTTACACAACGGATTCTTTTCTTTCAACGCTCATATCTCAGTCAATTTTGTTCGGATCGACTTGAAATTTTCAGAACATATTCTCAGATACTTATACTTCAAAAAAATGCAATGAAAAAAAATCGATTTTTTCGAAATCGCAAGTGGGGGTAACCCCTTAAGGGGCTATACCAGTGTGAACGCTGAAAATTTGAGTGATTTTCGGAATTTTTGTGGATGAAAAGTGCTCACTTAGATGTTTCGGAAAATTAAGAATATACTTGACTATACTTGACCTATATTACATAATTTTTTCATATAAAAATATTGAGATCCAAGCGATCTATGCGCTGTCTTCGGACGGAGGATTTTCGAAACTATCGAAATCTAACAAAATGGAGTAGTTATGAAAAAAGTCTGTTTTCTTGCCTATTAAATGGTCGTTAAAAGTACATGAAAATGTGTGCTGATCGATGTTGTTCACGGTTTTTCGATAAACATTTATTGTCTCGTCGAAAACAAAAAAAAACCAAGATAATCACGTCCTTCCGCCCGCTACACGTGTATATAACGCCTTAACTTTTTTTCAGACGGTCGCCATTTTTGGAAAATTCCCTTTGATACCTGCACAATGACATTCGTATTGATAAAAAAAAGTTGGTTTCGTTTCTGTTTCAGATTAATGAAAGCGTTGGAATCACGTCAACCGCCTTAGCGGGCCCATAACTTCTTCAATTTTTTTTTATTGTGCATACATTTTTTTTTAAAGTCCTTGAAACATCAATAAAAAGACTGTAAATACTGGGATGGTAAAAATATTTTTTGTTTTGTTTTTATCAGGCCTAAAAAATGCCCGAAGTGTAGACCTCTAGACTAGAATACCCTGTCAATAAAATGTCGATTAAAAAAAATGGTTGCAGTCTAAAGTGAAAATATTGATTTTCAGTCAAAAATGCTCTATTTTCATTGATAAAAAGAAGCATCGAAAAAAAAATCCTTCATTCGAGCATTGCTTGTTTATACGTAAAAGAAGCTCAATAAATTGGAAGTTGATCAGTGCCTACCTATATACCTACCTATAAACGCCCTTAAGGGGAGGGTAGGGGTTTCAGCGTGAAAAAATACTTTTTTGCGATTTTTTTCATCTATATGGATAGAGTAAATTTATTGAAACCTTTTGTACATTGTTAAGGGTCATTTCAAGAACATTCCGTGAAATTTGTACGCGAAAATATCCACACACAAGCCAGTGCCGTGTTTTTCCTCGAAACCACTTTTTCAAAGTCCGTATTCACTGCCATATGAAAACTACATGACCGATTTATTTCAAACTTGGTACACACTTTCTACATATAAAATACCTCCCCTCAACGGTTAGTTTGAGATTTTTTTACATCGAGGGGGTTTTCCACCCCCAAAATGGCGGAATGTTTCGTGAAAAATAGCACCTTTCACTTTACATGACCACCAAAAATTTAGAAATTAAAAAAAAAAATTATCAAAGACCGTAGGGCGGAGGATTTGATGATACTTTGACTAAATTTTAATGGTACTTGATTTCCGATAATTTTTAGCTGAGATACAGTGAACAAATCGTGTTTTTCCAAAGGCGTTCTTGGAAAAGCTTTGTCACCGGCTTGTTTGTGGATATTTCGGCGTACAATTTTCACGGAATGTTCTTGAAATAACACTTAACAATGTACAAAAGATTTCAATAAATTTACTCTATCCATATAGATGAAAAAAAAAATCGCAAAATAGTGTTTTATTTTCACGCTGAAACCCCTACCCTTCCCTTAACCCCCGCAATCTCAAACGCGTCGACTTGAAACTTTTCGAGAACACTTTGCCATGTTACATTTTGAAACTCGGTCGAAAACCAAAACTCGATATTTTCAAAAATATCAAGTACGCCTTTGATTCGCGAAGCGAAATGCGCGTTCGAATCTTCGCGCGATGTGTGCCGCGTGGGCAGGTGGATCCAGCGGGATGGTTTAGTGGGTGCGAGTGAGTTGCGGATGACCTGGATAGGGCTTGGTTTAAGGGGAGCGCTAACTTCTTAATTGCAATATGCGCGCGAGAGGTCTATTTCGCGAAGGGATGACTACTGTTTAGCGCTCCCGGGTGTGCCCGTATCTCTCTCGCAATCCGATAAATTGTTCGACCCGTCCGAATCTTAATACCGTGGCAAAATCAATTTATCGTGGGTGGCTGTTATGCGTATCGTCCGGGGGATAGCCACGCTGTAATTAAATTGTTACTTCGGGCAGGGACCGCACGCCAATCGACATGGGCGGCCACCGAACACCCACACGTTTGCTCTCTCGCTTTCTCTCCCTCCCCCTCCACCCCCAACGCACTCGCGCTTTTGCGTATTTATTGGCCTTTTATTCCGAAGCTTGTCCTCTATTAATAACCTAGCGTATTAATGAGTCCCAACAGGCACATGTGCACCTATATATATATATATATTTATTTATGCATACATATACGTGCGTGTATATATATATATATGCAGACATCTTTTTTCGTTCAGCCTGTGTCTTTCGTTTCATCCGATGCGTGGGTGGCGAACATTGCCGTAGGTGTCTCGGAACTCGCGGAACACACGTTGCACATTGCAATGCGCGAAATGCATTTGAAGAAGAAAAAAAATGGTTTCCTTTTTTTTCGCCTTTCATTTTGCAGTTCGCACGATTGCACAAGGAATCGTTCGGGACCCGTATGGAAATCTGCTCAGAGAAATAATATATTTATCTTTGTATCATAATTATTATGTGTACTTTATTCTCGAGATACATACTCTCTGGCGACCATAACGTGTTCTTTCTCTACCCTCTCTCTCTCTCTCTCTCTCTCTCTCTCTCTCTCTCTCTCTCTCTCTCTCTATCTTTCTCGCGCAGTCTTTGCTGGAACGATGAGCGGTAAAAGATCACAAAGACAGCCGGGAGAACAGTCCCGCTTCATTTTGTGCCGGACAGTTTTTCCACGATAATTGGCGGCTCTCGATTTACGATCGTATCCATCGAGTCGTGAATACCGATGAGCGGAGGGGGGGCTACAGGAAAAATCGAAATTATCATTATCCTCGTGCGCGCACTATTTATCAGTCGTAAATGGTCCGGAACCACGAGACCACGAAAGCTCTCCCGTAACAGTACTTCGAATCGTTGGTAAATTGACAATTTGCCTGCTCATTTTCACTCGATGTGTATCAAAGCCGTAGGCCACAGTAACGGATGTAAAATCATGTGCGAATTTAAGAATTTTTTATCGTGTGAAAAAGTGATTCACTGATGAAATTAATTATACATCTATTTAGTATGAATGTCAAGCTGTTGGAAAATATTGTTTTTTTGTGGACAAAATGGCCGAGTACTCGAAGCTTCTCGAAACAGCTTTTTCCAATTGGCGTGACAAATAACTTCAACAATTTTCACTCGATTTACTTCAAATTTAAAAGTTATGCTCCTAATTGCATTTCGCAGAGAAGTACGTACGGAATTTCTCATTGATCGAAAACTTTTCATTTTATGAGCAGTTTATGAGCAGTTATAACGAAATTTTACACTAAGAATTCATTTGTTAAGTTCAAATATCTATAACTTTTGAATAAAACAATATTTTTCAAATTCCGTACTTACTTCTCTAGGTATTCTAATGTAGTTTGACGAAATTTTTTGTTTTTTGTTCTAGGTAAAAAATGTGGATGTCAAATGTCACGCCGCGGAGCGCCTAAAAAAAGATAATACAATAAAATATTAGTAGTCGGCCATTTTGTACATCGAAAAAAAGTCTAACAGCTTGATATTCATACTAAATAGATGTGTAATTAAATTTATGAGTGAATCGCTTTTTAATGTGGCCGGATAAAAGAGAAATTTTCGTAGATTTTTGCTGGGAAAAAGTGTGCATGTTTTCAAATACTTGTTTTTTAACATCGCAAAGTATAGTTCCAAGTATAATTCACATTTATAATGGTTCTAAGTATAATTTGAATATATTATGTCTGTATTGAAAAATATTTCTAAATGTGGTAAATGTTCCAGTGGCAGTGGTTCGTGCAGACCACTGCTGCTCGAAAACAAATCATACGCATTTAGTTTCTGCATGAAATCATCTGGTGCTTGCACGAATGATTTGATAAAATATTGATTTTTGAAAAATGGCCGCCGTCTAAAGTGAAAGTATTGAGTATCGGTGAAAAAATGCTGCATCTTCGTTGATAGGAAAAAACAAGGCATCGAAAAATGCCTTCGTTCAAGTACTCCTTTTTGACATGTCAAAGAAGCTTGTACAATTTGAAGTCGATCGGTGCAACGATTTGTGAGATGTCGTCATTACCGATTTTGAAAAAGTCATTTTGAGGAAAACGCGTTTAAGATCGCCGTTTCGCGTTTCGCCAAATCGCAGGACCTACCTATAAGCTCCCATCACTCCCTTAATTTTAAACGGATTGATTTGAAATTCTCAGAGAATATTTTTGAAATATTATATTTTTTGGATCCGTCGAAAACCAAAAATCGATATTGTCAAAAATTATACAACAGGTATAGGTATACCTTCAGTTACTTAAAAATATACTATACCATTTACTATATAATTACTATATAATTTAAAAAAAAACAATTTATCATTTTTTTAACCTGACTTAAATCATGTATAAGCATCCCAAGAATGATATGGATGACATGTAAAAACAACCCAAGAATTATATGGTGCGAAGAAAAAATGGTTTTAAAACTTTGAAAGCGTTCATCTTAAAACGATGTTTTCAAAATCGGGCGGACTCGTCCTCCTATAATTTCCTACAATTTCCAAAGAATTGACTTAAAATTTCAACCGTAGCTTCTCAGATAGATTTTCTAGTGAAGTACACACGATTTTTACGATCGATTGACAATTACAGTTTTTCAAAACAAATTGCGGCAGCTGTTTAGTCGAAAATGCGACTTTTTCTTCAAAATGTTGCCAAATTTGTAAAAATCACGTAGATTACGATAAAAAATTAGTTTTCGTTTTAGGTCCTCATATATGGGTCTCCAACGAGTCTGCCTGTGAAGGGCTTAAAAAAGACGTTCCATTTGCACCGGCCCTGGGCCGGCATTTTGTATTTTTCTGGAAAGTAAAAAAATTATTTGAGTACCTACAGATGCGTAAAATAACCTTTCTAAACCTTATATTCATTTCTTTATAAGTATTTTTTTTAACCTAAAAAAAGGCTCGTTTTCCAACCTTCGAAAGGTACATAATGCCTTGTGCATAATTTCGTCTGTTTTGAGAAGAACAGGCAGTATACCAATATCCTCTCTTATCCCGATTTCTCACAAGCTCCAGCCAAAAATTTACACTCCAACAGCCTTAATTACGTATTCAAAGAAAATGATGGCTCATGTGGATTCATACATTTTTTCGTTGGTTGGGCTATCTCGTAATCGCCCCTATGAAGTTATAGTAGTAAGGAGATGATAGTAAAGAGTCTAAACAAATCCTTTATTTCCGTCCAGAGCTGCTCTCCGTCTGCATCGGCTCAGAGCTTACTGGTAAAAGTAATTAAGCTTTCCTGCGTCCGGTCCGGGGCTTTCTGCGCGAGGGTTGAGGAGGCGAAGGGCCGGGGGAAGGGGAAAGGCGGAGAATGAATGAACGCGGAGTATGGTAGCTCTGGAGCATCAGAGAGGACAGTAAGAGTGTGCTGGCTGTCGTTCCTTTGGTCAGGGGGCAATTTAGTTGAAGGGACAAATAATTGGCAATAATGAGCGAGATGCTGCGGTCGCGAGGCTCTCTGCGCGCCTCTCCGCGGTAGGAAAACCGACCGCGGACGCCCCAGACAAATTGGACGTTTGCTCTCTCTCTCTGTCTCTCTCTCTCTCTCTCTCTCTCTCTCTCTCTCTCTCTCTCTCTCTCTCTCTCTCTCTCTCTCTCTCTCTCTCTCTCTCTCTCTCTCTCTCTCTCTCTCTCTCTCTCTCTCTCTCTCTCTCTCCTTCCCTTTCTTAAGTCTGCGTGGAAGGATATACAGTGCGTAACGAAAGAGGGCGAAAAGGACCCATCGGGATGCTGTATACAGATATATCCTTTAGGCGAAAGATTCACGACAGAATCGCGCAAGGATAATAAACGTTGGCACGCGAAAACATTCGCAACGCACACTCTTTCCATCCCTCGCCGAATGGCCCCCTGTGCGTCCACTGCAGATCGGAGAGAACGAAATCCATGTCGTTTCGTAGCTGTCTCTGTCACTCATGAGCGACCGCCATCACACGTCGTCACCTTAAGGGAGGTCCTCGGCTAAAGATACCTTTAGGCGAGGATAACATTTCTGATTTTCATAATTTTTCTTTAAGGAAAGATTAATTTACCATTTTTGAGAATTAGGTTATGTTTTGTTACTACCTTTGGCTATTACATGGTATTTTATTTATTTATTACGCTTTAACGATGGCGGAGGTATGGCCCGGTCTTTTAAACGGGTTACGGCGGACGTTGTCAAACGGCGCGACACCCACATTGAGAAAAAAAATCATTGATCCAATATCATTGGTGTTATTGAATAAAATTGCGTTGATTTTATTGTAAAATTGTTTGTGTAAATAATCGGATTTATTAGTCCAAACAAAACGCTATTGACTTCAATGACATGATAAAATTGAAAGTTTTTTTTTTCATTCTAAATATATATTGTTAGCCGAGGGAAATATATTATTGAAAGTATCTAAAAAAAATGATCGCGAACAAATTATATAGTTTTGAATGGAATTTCTGCAACGAACGAAAGAAGCGTTTCAATTCATAAAATGAATATTGTTGATTCGAGTACATAAGAAAAATTGAATTTCTCTCGTGTGATTCGAATAAAATTTCTATTGAGTAAATATGGTATTTTATTGTTTTCACCATATCCGATATTGATTTTATGTACATCATTCGTTAAAATATTAATATTTTATTTTTATTGAAAAATATGAAGCAAATGTCTGAACTGGCTGAAAAATTATGCGAAAGTAAAATTTGTTTTTTGCACATTTGGTTGAAAAAATTCAACCAAACCATGGCCGAGCGCCACCGAAATTATAGGTGTGAGGAAACCCGTAGTTCTCGGAGTAACCGCTAGAGGCCGCACCCGCGCTCGTTTCTCGTAAGCGTAGCGCGATCCGAAATTCTACTTAAACGCTGGAAAAACTGTGAAGAGTATCGCTTCTTGGCCTGTGGCTAACATCAAAGTATAGTATCTGTTCTAATCAGTTGAATATCTAATATTCTCTCCATGGATATTCCATTGGATATCTGATATTCTTTCCACTATTATCGTGGATGATCATTATATTGCTCACTTTTTATTTAAGATTTAAAACAAATTGAAAAACTTACGTCCCATGGCATATTCGTTTCGATGCAGTAAAGAAATAATTAATTCTATGAATTATATTTTTGTACAAAATAAAAAATGTTTGTAGCAATCGCTTAATTATTTCATTCAATACATCTACGCATTGTATATAGAACGAATTCAATAGAATATAATTTTATTTGAACGATACTGTAGATATTGAGAGAACAGAAGAGCTTTTTCCAATAAAATAATGTTATTTAAATCAATCACATTTTCCAATATTTTATAGTATTGAGACAATCTCATATATCGGTGGCACTCCGCAGCAGCACATTTATTTGGATGAAGCAATATATTTTTTTGATTCAATTGGTTTTTTTTTCTCAGTATAGTACCAGTGAGATTAATCGGGAAATATCCCAAGAAGATTTTTCTTTCATCAATACTCATACGCAGAATATGAACCAAGAAAAAGTGAGAAATGTTGAAAATCGAAGAAGCGGTACGCTGTGAACCAAAAAGATTGAATTTTCTGAAAAATATGGCTACATTGTGCAGTGAAAAATACTGTTTTTTTTTGAATTTTCGAGAATATTTAGGGTCATGTTTTAGACAATAAGGTTAGAAAGATTTATACCAAATTTCATCAGAATTGGCCGATTAGTGTTTTAATTATGCGTCACGCCAGTTTCGAAAATGCAGTTTAGAAGACAGTGCTATACACTGAGAGAAATGAATGGTATTCTCAACAATATTTTAACTATATTTTATATTTTCCTTAAGGGACAATAATATTTTCTAGCCATGGTTACTACCAAAAGTATAGTACTGCTTATTGATATTTTAGCAGTTGCATGAATTATGCATATTTGTGAACCACAACCACCGATCTTACGACCAAATGTCTTCGATGTTTATTAAAGTCTTAGTCTTCAGTGCTATATTAAATAGTAGGTTTTCATAAAATGGATATTTCCTGATTCTATAAAAAATTTACTTCCCCAAGATTCTAATAGTGAACTGAAATATATATACATTGATTAGAAATGTTGCCTGTGATTTGTGACGATCCTTATAGTTATTTGCACCATATTATAAGATAAGATCTGCTATGTGCGTGTTTGGTGTGTTATTCAAGTGTCGGTACAAGGCATCAATGCCCGACTATTAAATGCATAGACTATTTCATCAATGGAAAATAAAATTAAATACGCAACTGTTAGTTTCACCTCAATGATTTTTTATTATAATTCGCCATTCCCTGACCTCCTGTAATGATTTGTTCCGAAGAAAATATTTCGCCTAATCGGAATCGAACCTAGAACCTAACTGCCTACCTTCTGCCTATCCTGCGCACGCTGCCTCTACGCTACCGAGTACTTTTGGCATCTTTAGCACAGATATGCCATAAGAGACAAAAATAATTCCGGCTGTACTTCTGAATAGCTGTTACCTGCGATTCAAGTAAAATTTTGCACAGATTTTTTTTTATAATAAAGGTCACTGTTTAAATGGATTTTTGGCGCTTTGCAATAATTTTGTACCACATAATAGTGAATTATACCATATTATATGTTACGACCTGCTAAATGCATAGTAATGTGTGTCCTACAGGACAGAAGGTGGACTACAAGAAGAAGTATTGAACTGATACCCTATTTTTGCAATGCAACAAACATACTACTTAACAGTTTGTGAGACATGCATAGTTCTTAAACTATTTAGCTGCCGTTTTTCGAATTGCCAATGATTTACGTCTTCGCTATAAGTAAACTTTACTATAATTTTTTTCGAATAGTCACTTTTCATGAGATCTTCTAACAAATTATGATCCAAAAACGTTAATGTTAACCATATGAAGTGTACAAACTTCAAAAGAATAGTAGAAGTTTGACTGAACAAAACTTAAAGGAAGATATACACCTAGCAGCCGGAAAAAGGTTATTTTTGTGCATTTTTTCAAGAAGAACTATTTGAAATTTCGGATTGGGGTTTTACTTATCTAAAAGTATATACATTCAAAAATATGTTTAATTTTCTTTATTAAAAAAAAATATACAAGGATATTGTATGATCCTTGGAGCGTCGTACAAAATTTGCGTATACGGTACCCACTGGCGTTTCTTAAAAAATCATCTGAAAAAAAAACCAAAAAGATTATTAAATTAGATACTATAATCTAGTACTTGTCATAGCCGATTTTGAAAATATCGATTTATGACAAAATGGCGGACGTTTGAACATAAATAGTGATTTTTGGGCCAAAAATTAGTTATTATTTTGCCTATAAAACAAAAACTGACCAACGGAAAAAAAATCCTATGACAAGTACTAGATAATGGTGTATAGAATAACCACGAAAAACCTCAAGGCAATCGGTTCATTGGTTTTCGAGAAATGAAAAACGTGGTTTTGAGAAAAACGCGTTTGAAAAGTTGGTTATGAATAAATCATGAAATTTGTCAGCTTACATGGAATCATCGTTATCAGGCCCATAGTGTACGTCTTCTACGGTCGACGGAATGTTCATAGCTTCGACATTTTGTTGTTCGACCATCTAGGTGTATATCTCCCCTTAACGTACAATATACAACATTAGTATTTGCACGCCGATTTTGTTATAGACCGAATTAACCATATCTATATTGGCAAGCCTTTTACAATAGAGAATAATAATTTCAGGGATAATAGTCAGGGATAATGGTCAAACACGTCACCCAAATCACATGTTTCGTTATACTTTTCGCTTATAGTCGTGTTAATCATATTATGATTAGGGTGTCAATAAACAATGACGGCTTTTACTATCCCTTCTTCTACCATGGGTGTTTGTTCTAAATACCATGGACGTTTCACTCAGTGTACCTCCGCCATTTTGAAAAATTGGTAAAAAAATACCATCTAACAGCCAAAAGTAGTAATAAAACATACCCTAAGTCTCTAAAATGGTAAGAAATATTTCCTTTATAAAAGAAATCATGAAATTCATCAACTTTTTTCCTCCCCTAATGGTATCCCTCCCGTTAATTAGACATTTCGATGTATCCAAAACTGTCAATTAGTAGATCACATTCATTTCCCGTGCACGCGAGGTGCTTCAAGGTTCGACGTCCTTCGGGCTCGCACGAAGTGATCTCCGGCCCTCTCGATGGGCACACGTGTGCACTTGTGTATTTATTGCAACCACGTATAATACCGGATTTGCGCGGTGAACCGGCAAAATGTGGCCGCTCGATCGCTCGTTTTTCTCGCGCTTCGTCGAGCGTGTGGCAATCCCGGGCGAAAAAAAAAAGCGTCACCGAGAGCAGGATGGACGAAACGATCGAGCGGTAATCGCCGCGCGAACGACGGAACAATATAGGGCTCCTTTCTCTCGGAGATCGCCCAGAGGAAAAACTTAACGAAAAGCATCGCGGCAAAATCGCCGAAGACGAATCCGCACCTGCCAAAAGGCAATCTATGGTCAATCGTCGTGGTCGTTGAGAGCAACTCTCTTCCCGACCGTGCACCCTTCTGAGCCTCCATTAATGAATGGCTAAAGGTAATTAAGTCAAGGGACACCGCGCGCAAGAGACTCCGCATGGACCCTCATCCTCCGGACAAATATCGCCGATTAATTTTTCATCCGGCTCGACGGTGCATCGAACCCACTCGGACACGCTGAATCCACTTTGATGATTTATCATCGATTCTTCGTATCGTCGCTTTCTTATATGCAGGCGTTCTCATGCGTATGTATACAGAGTGTTAGGGAGCGCGATGCAAAGCCTTGAGGGGGTGAAAGGTCACGTCGTTAGGAACACATCTAACCTAGGGTACTTTAGTCCGAAGTCTAAGAATTTCGAGTTATCATGGTGAGGATAATTTTTGGAAAATTTCCCAATATTAGGTACCAACTCGTTCATAATGTTCAAACAGACAATAATTGGTAACTAAAAACTTGTTTGCGTATTGGCTTAATGTGTATATCCTTAGAATTTGGACTAAGGTAACCTAGGTTAGATCGCAATGATTTAACTCGCCGACTCGATCTCACCGAATAGGATCTGGCCGACTATGAACTCGCCGACGTCATGAACTCGCCGACCAAAGATCGTGCCCACTATTTTTTTGTAAAACTGAAATTGTGCAATTGTCGCAAAATGTTCTGTTTGTTTGGGTTTGTTTGGGTTTGTCCTCTCTCTTTGCAGGTTGGCGAGTTCTTGGCCGGCGAGTTTAAGGGGCCAGTCCACTTTAGAGCCACAAAAAGGCTATTTTTGCGATTTTTTTGAGGATTTTATAAAATATATGAATGTAAAAGTTGTTGGGCTTGATAAATAAAAGCTTGAAATACATTTTAAAAAAAATTAGTTCATTTTAATTCATCTTCAAGTACACAAAAAGTATAGTTTAACATAACGCCTCAAAAATAGGTGGGCTAGGTAGCTCCGTCACAACTCGGCAACGGCTTGTCTGAAACAAAAAAAATCAAAGTCCATTAGATTCAGTATGACGCCAGCTACAAAATGACCCTCGGATATAAAGTTTTATCAAAAAATAAAAAAATGGCAGATGAAAAACGAAAAAAAGGTTAAGAACGTATTTTTGATACCGTGTTAAATTATTAATCCGTATAAATATATGGGTAATATATTATATTTTCGATATAATATTTTCATTGATTAATTAAGTATAGTATCGATGATATTAGCATGGTAAGTCGATTTTCATATATATATATATATATATATATATATATATATATATATATATATAGATTAATATATTAGGACGTTAAATAAGTTGTCGCTGTTTCCCAACAAATAGCGTTCCCAAAACTGCGTGCGTGTAGTTTAAGATGGTAACGCATCTATAAAGAATAACTGCAAGCAAGCTTGAAAGTCATTTTTTGCGGGGAATTTTACTGTACTACTTTATTTTAAAAGAATCTGCAGCTGAAACCTATGCTGATCTTGCATCAGCCTCTTCCTCGCCGCGAGAACAACATTTTTGAGTGAATCAGCAATGGTAATATTCGCGATTAATCTTTTTCCATGTACCGATCTTTCAAACTGACGACCGCCATCGAGTTATCTCGTTTTTTTCGTCGTTCCATCCCTTCCCTGCCTTCATGCCATATGAACTATATAGTCTAGAGAAAGAGACGAAATTCCAGCACTTTTTGGCGTAGAATTAGAATTTTTGAATAAAGCTAGATGGTTGCATACTGAAAGTAACCCCATGGAAAGGTTGCCTCCCAACTCGCGTCTATCCTAAGAAATAGGGGTTGAAAACTGAAAAATCGCCGTATCTCGATAATTAATAGCTGGATCAAAAAATATTTCAAACAAAAGTTGTTGGGAATGATAAAATACATATAAAGTTATCTGACTCCCAATCCCCTATCTTTGAAAATGGCGGCACAAAAACACGAGAGCCCCGCATCAACCCCGAATTTTCGAATCGTTATTGTACCGCTATTTTCAAAGATAGGGGGTTGGACGTTAGGTAACTTTATACGAATTATATTATTCCAAGCAACTTTTGTTTGAAATCTTTTTTGATCGGGCTATTAATTATCGAGATACGGCGATTTTAAGTTTTCAACCTCTAACTCTTAGGGTTTGGGCAAGTTGAGGGGCACAATTTTATTGGGGTTACTTTCAGCATGCAACCATCTACGTCCAGTCAAAAAATCATATTCTACGCCAAAAAGTGCTAGGTTTTCGTCTCTTTTACTGGACTATATATTTCACGGAAAATTCTACACGTTCACTGAGTTTTACTTGCATTACCAAAAAAAACTCAGTTTATTGTTGTCTCCATGCGCCAGTCACGCGGTCACCCATCGAAGTATCGACCCGGAGATCCCCGGAGCTGAGTCCATAACCGTCGGTGGATTGTTCGAAGGATCTTCAGTGACCAAAGTGGTCACCGCAGTGGCAAAAAAAAGGCGGGATGGAAATACAAAGTGCTCTCAGCGCCGATCATCATCTCGTCGCATACTTAGACAGTGTCGTCCATCACGTCGATCGTTTTCGCTCGTGTTCTTTTTGGTTCCTAAATCACCTTCGGTTCGATGCCGCGCGCTCTCCTTTTCGTTTGCTCGCGCGCGTCATCACGTGCTCGCCGATCGCATCGACAGAAACGATTCTACCGCTCAGGCCTCCTCCATCCCTCTTCCGCGAGACCCTCAACTGCAAAAAAAAACCAAGTGGAACTTGAAGCACGAATGGTCGAAAAAAAAATCTTTCACCATAAGAAAACTTGGATGACATTCATAGGATTGCGAGAATCAAAACCTCCAAGGAGAGAATAAAAACTAAAAAAAAATGGAAAAAATGGATTCGTTTCCGTCGACGTGAACACGCACGATAATGACGAAACGTGTCGATGAGCGACGACGCATCCGTCGATTTCTTTGTCGGCGTTCGCAGCCACAATGCACGGCAACAACGAATAAATAATAACAATATAAATGGCAAGAGTGGACGTACAGCGAAACGAGGCTTTTTGAATGATGACGGAGACTCCTCGATGCATCTGACAATTCCTGAGAAGTTGTCGTTAAAAGACATTGGACTGGAGGACTCTCCTCGCTGGCACTGTGTCGTCTTGCGAACGCGTCTATATCCCCTCGTCTCTTCGTATAATTTTGTCGTTAACCGCGACCGGTTGAATCGGCCTTGTACATACCTATATATGATACACGTACACGTAACCTATACATAGGTATACTCGTTCGCATACGCAGGCATAGAGAAAAACCGCTCACGGATGTGAAGCTTTGCGGCTCGTACACGGGCATCAGGTAGCCGTAGGCCGTGATAAAGTGACGGATAAGTATCAATAATGATGAGCGTAATTAGGTGTCAAGGCTACACTTTCGATTCTCGCCACCCAGGCGCGCCAATTTTTCCTCAAGGTTCATCATCAATTATACGATCGAAATTCCACCGGCAAATCCGCCAGGTTTTCGAGGATTATTCGAGTTTCGAGCAGTGATGGAATTGGGGGGGGGGGGGGGTGGTGATCTTTACGATCGCCGAATAAATTTTCTTCGTAGGACTCGTCTTGGGTTGGCCCTCTCGTTTTTACTTCTCAATGTTTCTCGTCCATTTGTTTCGTACGACGAAAATAAGCGAAACGAGCAATCATCGGAAGATTCTCCCTCTGATGTTACCAACGCGTTTTTCTCTGCGAGAGCTTTCACTCTGTCTTTTTCGAGATTGAAATTTATTGGTACTTCGAAGAACCCTAGGTCCTTTTCCATGTACTTCCTGCTTTTTCTTTTACCACGGCGGATATCGTTTTTTGCACGCGTGTTCGTCCGAACACGATGACAAAAGAACGTGGAACTCCGTCAAAGAGGGTTGTATTCTGTCTCGGATCTCGTTGGGCACTGAAGTCCAGTGAAAGAGATGAAAACCCAACACTTTTCAGCGTAGAATGTGCATTTTTGCCTGACGATAGATGGTTGAATACTGAAAGTAACACCAATAAAATGTTGACCCTCAACTCGCCCTAACTAAAAAATGGGGGTTGAAAACTTAAAAATCGCCGTACCTCTATAATTAATAGCCCGATCAAAAAATGTTTCAAACAAAAGTTGTTTGGAATAATAAAATACGTAGAAAGTCATGCGACGTCCAATCTCCTATCTTTGAAAATAGCGGCACAGCGATATGTCTACTCAGCTCGCGCACGGACCAACCCCGAAATTTCGAATCGTTTTTGAGCTGCTATTTTCAAATATACGGGGTCGAACGTTAGATAATCTTATACGGATTTTATTATTCCAAACAACTTTTGTTTGAAACCTTTTTTGATTGGGCTATTATTTATCGAGATACAGTGATTTTTAAGTTTTCATCCCCTATTTCTTAGGGTTGAGGCAAGTCGAGGGGCAACATTTTATTGGGGTTACTTTCAGTATGCAACCATCTACCTTCAGTCAAACATTCATATTCTACGCTAAAGAGTGCTGGGTTTTCATCTCTTTTACTGGACTACCAGTCGCTTGTAGTTTCGTTGGCAAAGCAAAGATACATTTTTTCCTTCGACAGGGGTAGAGGATCGAACGGTGGTCGGCCTCCAGCCTAATTTTGAAGTCCCGCAACCCATGAGGGTTGTACTCGCCCCAGTAAGGAGAACGAGCGTGATCTCTTGAAGTGGCGAAAAAAGGAGTACACTTTTCTCAGTCTGATGAGTATTCTTCGACAAGGCTTCAGTCTGTACTCTGCTTATAGTATACAGTACCGTTCGAAAGTTTTGCATCACTTTGGATAATTGCAAAATTATTTTAGAATAATGAAATAAATTTTAATTCTTATGTTACGAAGCTACTATCAAATGAATTTTATTATTTTAATATAATTTAGCAATTATCCAAAGTGGCCGAATCGTTTGACCTATCTACAGGGCTACTGGTTATTGGCGTGTTTTCCGCTATCGAATGATCCAATTTTCGAGATTTTATTATCTTTATTATATTTTTAGACTGAGAGGTACGGAAATTCAATAATAATTCAAAAATAAACTTCTGTATGAAATCAAACGTTTTTTCTATCATTTGTAGTTTGAGGACATGGTAGCAAAAAATAATAAAATATTATAAAATAGGAATAATTATTAGACTCGAAGAGGTTTGGACTTCTAATCTAAAAATGTTAACAGATTATTTTTGTTCTATTGTTCATAATTTTTTGTTACTGTGTCCTCAAACTACTAATAATGAAATTAGTAGTTTACGGTTAATTTCATACAGCGGTTTTTTTTAAAGTTGATTTTAAATTAATCAATATCGTCTATCCCTCACTTTAAAAGACAATAACAAAAACAATATCTCGGAACGGTTCACTTTTGCATTAATCGTTCACGGGTTATTTGATAGTGGAAAACATGCCCTACAACCCGTTTACGAGATCGTGACCAATAGCCAATCGCCCTGTATGCATATATATATATATATATATATATATATATATATATATATATATATATATATATATATATATAATTATTATTATACTAAATAGAATTGAACACATTGAATACGTTCTCATACCACAATTAGGTTAGAATGTCCTTATCAAATCTACTATCAGAGTTATATCTCGTTTAATATTATGTTAATAATAATTGGCCTTTTCTTATTCTCCGTAGAGAGAGCGAAAGAGTGAGAGAGTCGGGGGGGGGGGGCGGTTGAGGAATGGAGAGAAGCCCCTGTCGGTCGTTATTTCGTCTTTACGTCGGATTTGGAACCTTCCTTTATTGGCATTATGTCGGATAAACGCTACTCGTATTTCGTATTATTTTCGGGAGTTCGACCTAGTTGGGCTTTACCGAGTCACCGCCGAACGACTGCAAGATACTTGTACTTTTATTTTTGAGTAAAAAGCTTGCGAGGAATAACAAATAAAACCGTGTATATAATTATTATACAGCTTCGAGGTAGGTGGAGTTGTAGCCCAATTCCGTAGATTGGTGAGGTTCACAGAAGGCGTAGGAGTGTTCCTTGGAACGTTTTGCGACCGTACCACTAATTAGACTCTCCGGGAAAGTATACTTTGAAGTGATGATTTTCTGAAGCGTGTTCTTCCCTGCGAGCAGTTCTAGCTTCTTTAGAAGATTCTGAAGTTCGTACACGATAATATTTTTTTTTCAATTTGTACCTATTCTTGAGGGATCAATAAACACGTGTAAAAATATCACAAAGAAAACTCGAACAGTTTAAAGGTTGTTCCATCCTAAAAATCACCTCCAGAAGAGCGCTCTAGAAAAAAATACTGCCTTAAGGAGGGAGATACCTTTAGGCGAGGAAAAAATGTACTGATTTTCATTATTTTTTTTTTGGAAGGAAACATTTCTTCACCATATTTTAGACTTAGGGTATGTTTTATTGATACTTTGGGCTGTTGCATGGTGTTCTTGAATGTGTTATTCATCTTTGAAGATGGTGGAGTTATGGTATGGTCTTCTAAACTGCATTTTCAAAACTTGCGTGACTTATAGCTAAAAACCTAATTGACCGATTCTGATAAATGTTGGTATAAATCTTTCTAACCTTACTGTCTAAAATATTATCGTAATTGTTTTTCAAAATAAAAAAGAAGTATTATTTTTTTACTGCAAAATGAAGCCATTATTTCACGAAAATTCAATCTTTTTGTTTCAAAGCGTACCATTTAATCGATTTTCAATATTTCTCACTTTTTCCTAGTTCATATTCTGCGTATGAGTGTTAATGAAAGAAAAATATTCATTGGTTTTTTTCAGATTAATCCCGCCGACGCTACGTGTCACGCCGTCTGACAATATTCACCGCAACCCGTTTCGACTGTGCCATACCTCCATTCTTTTTAAACATTGATTACAAAAAAAATACCATCTAGCCGCCAATAGTAGCAATAAAACGTATCCTCAGTGTCGAAAACGGTAAAGAAACTTTTCCTCAAAATAAAATCACAATAATCAGCAAATGTTTTCCTCGCCTAAAGGTATCTTTACCCTTCTTAACGCTATTAAATTTGATTATTTTGATTTGGTATTTCAATTTTGTGAAAAAAACATAGCACGATAAGATCTCAAAAATAATCAGATATATCAAATCATAATAAATCAAATAAATCACATAATCAAAAATGACGAAAAATTCATTTTATAAAAAAAAAATCATTAAAATCAGCAATTTGGCAAAAAACGCGATAAAAATTGAAATTATATTTCTTGCTTTCGTGAGCTATTAAATCCTCCCGCGCGCGATACGCGCAGCGCGCCGTTTCGTGCTCGCGAAAGGAACGAGCTAATTTTTTGCTTGCTGTGATCGCTTCTTTCTTTCTCGCACGCACAATAGGATTGCACACGTGTCTCTTGATGAAGGCGCTCGCGGCTTATTCGGATGTACCGAAATGTCAGCGAAAAAAAAAAGAAAACAAAATCTATAGGAAGATTCCATTATTACTATACGCGTGTGTATGTGCGCCGCGTCCTTTGGGCGAATGTTGCGAATTAGCGTGGACGCGAGACGCGAACTTACGAAGACGGCAAAAAAATCTTGACAAATTGGTCACCTGGCCGGGGAACGCGCGCGAGGATTGCTCACCGGGAGACACACTCTCAATTAATTCCAGTCGCTTGCTCGCTCGCACGCGCACGCACTGGCCACGCATCCCAGCTATACGAAATTAGCATCCGGTCGTCAAATTTCGGCCCCGGGGTAACCCAATCTAGAGAAGCACAGAGCAAACGACGGAGAGTCAGCGGGAGCGAAAGAGAGGCAGAGACAAAGAACGCTATATTTTTATGGTTCGTCACGAAGACGTACTGTGCAAAATTTTTGACCCCTGGTCACTTCGTGATGCGAGGCCGTACAGTCACGCGAACCGAATACCATGGGGTGGATGAAAGCCTGGGGCTTTCCTCTGACGGAATGCCATTAAAAAAGATGAACTTTCCGGTAACCTGATGGAAGATGGCGTCTATGGATATGAAGTTCTTTGAGAACCGCAGCATCATGGAGTAACGATAATAATAATAACGATTAGTATCATAGTGGTAATGGTGATAATAATAATAATAATTGGTATCGTAGTGGTAATGGCGATAATAATAATAATAAATAGTATCGTAGTGTCAATGGTGATAATAATAATGTAATGGTTATAATAGTAATAATGGTGATAATGTAATGGTTATAATAATAATGATGATAATTACATTATTGTTATCACAGTGGTGATAATCATAATGGTGATAATTACATTATTGTTATCACAATGGTGATAATCATAATGGTGATAATTACATTATTGTTATCACAATGGTGATAATCTTAATGGTGATAGTTACATTATTGTTATCACAATGGTGATAATAATAATGTAATGGTTATAAGAATAATTATTGGCATCATAGTGGTAATGGTGATAATAATAATAATTGATAGTATCATAGTGGTGATGGTGATAAAAATAACAATTATTATTATTATCATGGTGAAATGGATATAATAATAAGTATAGTAAAAATGATAGCACCTGTGCAGAACTTTTCGTAGGGTTTAAAGCTTGGACTATCGGAGCTGGTTCTCCCACCGGTATTATTTTGGTATCAACAAGTTGTAATATAGGAATACCGGGATTTCGATATTTTCCGATATTTATGTGAAACCTTGATTTAGTTTGAATGGGCGCGCATTTATGATTTTTATAGATTTTCTTCAAATTTTAACCAGACATTGTTCATGTCATTATGCATGTTTAAGCAAAATTTCAGAACAGCCGTCTATTTAGATTGGGCGATAATGGGTTTTAAAATTGCAACTTTTAACACTGCAGGGTCTGTATTGAAATTTAGACAGAATAATTTTCCGTAAATAATATTTGTCCCCTATAATAAGAAGACATATGGCAACACCACATAGTTCCACGTATCCAATGGCGTAAGGTTGCGCGGCACATTTAAAATAATACTGCAACGCAAATTTTTATTTGGAAGTAATTTTTGATCGAAAAACGTTTTTAATTAGCTATGAATTCCCCAACACTTTTATTTGCTAATGAAGATAACATAAATAATGTAAAATATTGATATTTATAACGCACATATTTTGTTCGTGATAAAAGTTCTTAACTTTAGGAACAGGATAATTTTTTTTCGCGAAATATTGAGATTGTTGAAACAATGACCGCAGAAACAGGGGACTTCTAAACTTTCGTCTTTCGGAGACGACCTTACCTCATTGCAGGTGTAAGCCGCGGAAGAAAAGGCCCTATCTGATTCCACAGTAGTCGATAAATAAGTTGACACTTCGGAGATATTTAATTTTAATAGTTAATTTAAATTTAATAGGTAGTAGGTAATAATAATTTGAGGCTGTTAAACGTAATAAAAATAATAAGTCAAAGTAAGTTAAACGAAAATAATAACAATTATAATAATATTTTTATTGCTTCAACTCTGATATCGGCAGTGCAGAACCCAATTGGATCCAAATGACGACTCCCCATGTGTGGTGTCCCTAACAAATCCCTATAGAGAAGTGGGTGCATCTTGGGACTCTCCAACAAATGTCTGTACGGGCAGTAGTAGTAGTAGTAAAAATTAGAATGATAATAATAATCGACTCATTCTCTAACGACATGCCCATTTTTATCGTCGTAAACTACGCTCTGTTTTATTAATAATCAATACTTCTAATCGACCCCATTCGATTGCGCTCTCCCGTATGTAATACAAATCTAATTGATGAAGGGTGAATAATGCTTCTCATGCTCGCTCTCGTGAGTTGCGCATTAAATTGGTGACCCTATAAGCATACGCACATGCACACACAGTCATGCGGACAAATGGTGCAAGCAGATTCGAGTGGTTTCGATCAAAGGGATACCAATTAACAGCAATGTGGAGGAGGCACTGCGGGAGAAGAGAACGAGCATGTCGGAGAGCGTAGTGGCGCGGGGGGGGGGGGGGGGGGTGAAGTAGAAAATACAAGAGCGAGAGGGTGGTAGATTGGGAGAAAGATAGGTGGAGGGTATTCACAGCCGTCAGGAGGTTTAACCACGCAAAATTATATATACAATTATATATATATTGTAACCGCAAAATCGAGGGAGCTGGGGGAAAAGGACCGAGAGAGTCACAAAACTCCCCTCCTCCCGTCCCGACAATTTATATAGGGCGCCAGCCGAAAATCGGCTTGTCGGGATGAGAAAAGGGAACGCAGTGTCCGGCCAAACTGCAGCCTCGTGGATAAGGTAGAGGGGATGGGTCAGGTGTCAATCACGCGCGGCAAGCGAAATTTATCGTCAGTGAATTTATTTGACTGTTCGTCAACGTTTTCCCCTCCTTCGCAAGGAACACGGGACAAAAATCGGAAAACAAGAAATAAATACAGTACACGCGAAATCTCGCGAGACAATTACTCTCGCGCGCACACACACACACACCAATTCCGACCGGGGCCTACGCACACACACAATACACGTCGAGCTCGTTTTGGCCTCTCCTCTCTCCCCTACCGGCCACACTAATATTTCAGAACCGGGCCCCCGCTAATCGGTTACCCGGCCGAGCGTTAAAATAGAGAAATAAATATCCCGGAAAAATTACCCCGGTCGTTACTTACGTGGACGTCGATGCTCGGCAACCTCTCCCCCGCGACGAAGCCGGGAAAATCCTTACGCTAGGGAAAGGGGCACCCGGTAGATGCTGTTAAAATGGACGGGAGCCCGCACGGGTTCGAACCCGCACCCCGATGATAAGCGGGAGGCTTGTTCTCCGTGAAGACGTCCTGACTTGAGGGTAATCTCTTCCCCTTTCCCCGTGCTCAAGCCTCGTCGCAGGCCGAGGGATCACCGAGGACGACACGTCCCAATTCTCCACTCACACGTTCACTCACACTTCTTATGTCTAACGAAAAATTCGAGCCGAAGCTCGTCACGATACGAGATTGAGCTTCCCGCGCGCAACCACGACACAATTTCCCGACAATACGCGCTAGCTACGTGTGACGGGGTTTATAATTACGGCAACGCACAGTAGGAGAAAAGCCCAAAAACCTGGCCAAAACCTCAAATGACCTTTGACGGGAATGAAAATTGGCTTACAGGGGTTTTCAAGGTCGCTGATTACGAATCTGAAAGCCAAATTATCGTAAACAAAATGGCCGATCCAATATGGCTGACATGAATGTTAAAAAGTTGCCAGATGTCGACAAAAATTGGTATTTACGGGTTTTCAAGGTCGCTGATTACGAATCCGCAAGCCAAATTATCGTAAAAAAAATGGCCGATCCAATATGGCCGACATGAACGTTAAAAAGTTACCAGATGTTGACAAAAATAGGTATATACGGGTTTTCAAGGTCGCTGATTACCAATCCGATATCTATTGTTTATAACTTGCAACAAAGAGGTAACAGCAAATTGTTATAAACAAAATGGCCGAGTATCCTGCTAAATAGATAAATTAATATATTTAAAAAAATCATCATAATAAAATAAACGTGAACAGTGTATTCTACGCAATTATTATTTTTATTTCCAAAATACATACGGAACGTTTCAAAAATAGAAAATTTTATTCTTAATCAAAATCGTAATCGGAGTCGGAGTCGGAGTCAGAATCATTATCCGAGTTTGTATCTATTACAACTCCCGGCACGGCTTCAATCTCGGCGCAACATTCGTCTGCTGCAGCAGTCACTTTAGGAGCGATCAACATCGCTACAGCTTCCGGCGACAAACTCTTCAGCTTCTTCTGTGGTAGTCTTCTGACACTTGAAATGTACGGATCAGAAGTAACTAAGAGCCGATGAAAAACATCTTCCATAGTTTTAACCCTGGAACTTTTTCGCGCAAAATCTTCTCGATATCGTTTGATGTCTTTGTTTCGAGCTTCCTGAGCATCTTCGGATAATTGGCCGATTGGTAATAGAGCATGAGTTATTATCACTGGACCATGAATTAATAGTTTGTGCACCGAAGTAGGCATGGAGTACCAAGGGTATAATGCAACGGTCTTTCTTGCCGTTTCAATAGCATACTGTTCAAATCTTTCACAGTTTATCTCGTGGCCACACGATATAACTTGTAGGATTACGTACAAGCGTTTAATAACTTCTTCGTTGACCCCCGTTATCGCAGCGGAAACCGTCGAATTTTCAAAGAATCGCCGAGCTGTGTTGCCATCATTGCTGCTGCCGTATCCAGGCTTTGGGCGATCGATATTTAAACCCAATTGCTTCTTGAATCCTTCTTGAATGGCCCTCTTGCGTTCCTGGGTAATTTTTTTTTCTTCGGCACTTCGAGCTTGCCATTTTTTAATGCCGAGTTTGTAAGACACGTGTAAGCAATACTCGAAGCACCGTATCCACGCATGCAGCGTCGACAATCCGAACTTCAAATTTGTTTCATTGATTTCCCTTTGCAATACAGTGTCGATGGCATTAAAATCTTTGCTGGTTGCTCCACACAAATAGCACCGTTGAGCAGATTTCGTCAATGATACAGCGTTGCAAACTTTACCATCTATCATGGTGAACAACAACTTGTACATTACGGAGATTTCTTTTCCATCTATTACACTTTCGAATGGACGAAGTGACTTTATTTGTTCTTCAACAATTTGGACTTCATTAAGTGTTGACTCTGTGTCTTCGCGTAGAAACAGTAGTCTAAGCGGTCTACAAAATCGTGGAGACGAGGGTCTGGGGTTCTTCCAAACAACTATTTCTTCCTTCGATTGTTGATCATAACACACGAGTTGTAATGGCACGACTGAAGTAAAGAATACATGCGCATCAGATTTGCTGTCATCACTGAACGTCTGCTTATATTCACTTTGCCCAGAACTTCCATCGCAACCCCACTTGCAAATCAAGTCCATTTTACGAACATTATCTGGAGTCAATCTTTGAATGAGTACATTTTGGACGAGTAAAATACGTTCAACTGTATGATCTAATAGTGCCTGTAGTTGGACTTCTGCACTACTCTCTGTAATCCTGATTGCATCACGTGGTGGATAACAACGCTTTTTTGCTTTCATCACTTTTTCGTAAGACGGATATAGCTTACAGTTATTTTCCTTCCCTAATCTTCTCATTCCCTGGTAAGTACTCTTGGAGAATTTATATTCAATCATAGCGGAAAGTGCAGCCTCTTCGGATAAAGTAATTTCATCCGTTGCTGAGTAAGCTTTACGATACTTGGAAGCTCTTAAAGGACTCGTCATTGTTACGTCCTTAATAACTTTTGCGGCGTCGGATTGTCCTGAAGAGCGAAGGCTCATCTGAGTAGCGTATGCTAACTCGACCGAGTTGAACGATGTACGAATATCTTGGGTCTTCCTTCGTTTAGATCTTTCACTGGACATTGTAAACTCAAGGGACGGGCGGCCGCCCGTATTACCCGGGCTTGTTACTACAGTGTCTGTAGGTGCGGCAAAACATACCTGCTTGCTAAGCCATTCACCGTTATTCTTGAAAAATACACAGGATTTTCTGTGAGCTTGTTGCCACCTCGTTCTCATTTGATTGAAGAGTATCGAAAAAGTCTGTTTCGAGTCCTCAGGCACTACAACTGTACGTCCGGTGTCCTTGGACATTTTTTCTACCATAAATTCGATCAAGGAAGCGAATTTATCGGATAAATGCTCGCTGATTATCAGAAATACTTCTTTCCTTGTCAGCACCAATTCTTTGTAACCGGATCCTGTAATAAAGACATAAAATTGTAGAAAATTGGTGTTAAAGGAAAAGATAAAATTTTCAATTAATACAAAAACTTGAACAATGTACATTATTTTACCAAATAAATAACCGTAATAAGTGAAATAATTTTAAGAAAATTAGACAGAAAATATTGACATGGATTTGGTTAAAAGAAAGCTTTGCTTACTATATAATATATATATATATTCAAATATTTTATTTGAATGTTATAACATTTCATTCATATTTAAGAAATTTTTATGTGGTTGATTTTAATATGTATATATATATATGCATACGTATATATCATAATTAAATCACAGAAAATTTATATATATATATATACACATACATATATATTAAAATAATTTATTTCAAGCGTATAACAGCCGTCTTGTCCGTTATGATGCTACTTCACCCATTCTCAGGTAGAGGCGCAGAGGCTGCTCAATAGTGTCGCGTGCACGCTCGGCTACCGCACGATGCGAAAAAAATCATAACGGACAAGACGCACGTTTTCCGCAGGTAACTCTTGTAAATTTCGAAAGCTTATACATTAAACTAAAGGCCGAGACTAGGAGCTTTGCAAAATGTGACAAAATATATAACTTTTCGGACCGTTGAAAATATAAGTTTTCAAAATTATTCAATTTTATTTATGCCGAAGGCTATACTACATTTCAATCATTTATACATAAACTTTAGATTCAACCGATGTAAAAACATGTTCTACATACCTCCAGAAGTCGTATCCATGTTGCAGAATTGAAATTAAACCCGTCACTTTAAAGTTATGGGTTTTTGAAGTCAGCGTTATTTTCGTCTGTTCAGCGCGTGACACGTACACTCTTCACGAACACTAACTGCCAACTGACGCTGCGGCGCAGGTATACACTTAAAGGGCTTTCCCTTCCACAATAGAATGCAGTTACTAGTCCTCTACCTGAATGACTACTCAACTGACCCTATTTCGAAAATTTATTTTTTGGGGTTTTGGCCAGGTTTTTGGGCTTTTCTCCTACTGTGCAACGCGACAGAGGCCGTGGCCACGAAAAAGATGCGCGAGATCGTGAGCCGACCATACGGCCGAAAATTACCCGGATTGTTGCTGAAGGCATGGCCAAGCTCACCGGCT
This sequence comes from Ophion obscuratus, assembly GCA_964007375.1. Taxonomy (NCBI): domain Eukaryota; kingdom Metazoa; phylum Arthropoda; class Insecta; order Hymenoptera; family Ichneumonidae; genus Ophion; species Ophion obscuratus. The sequence goes on from OZ023317.1 coordinate 44,413,433, forward strand.
GCGTAATTCGGTCGTTTCCCATTGTCTCGGCCCACGTCCGTCCGGCTCGACACCTTGCAGGAAGCTAACGTAAAAGCCGGCCGACGTGCGAGAAGCGTACCCCCCACCTTTTCTTTAGTTTCTGTTCTTATGATTACACTAAAGCGAACAGGCCCGTATCGAATAATTTTCAGGAGTGTGCTTATCGATCAAGCGCGGATTTCGAATCCTGAACCTCCCGTAACGGAAAATGAAAAGTCCGCTCTTCCCGCGGGCCGTATTTCATGTCCTAGTGGAGCCTCGTCCTTCCCTGGATGATATTTCGTAACGGTCGACCTTGGCGACGACGGGAGTAGGGACCGCGACCGAAGCCAGACATTATCAGCCGAGGGTGACAATTCGGCCCCTGTCCAGAAGAAACTGAAGAAGTGAAGGGGGAGGGGGGCGCGAATCACGGCCCTGGGTGGGTAATTTTCGGGGGAATCGGCGTCTTTCCGAACGTTTGACCATAGTTGGGCCACCGCGTCTTCCCGATCTTTGGCCTTGGGAGAATGTTTGGCCTCGCTTTCTTTCCCTCTCGCTCTTCCTGGCCGTGGGTACCTTGGCTCGTGTAAGCCAGACGTTGAGGTGGCGAAAAAATAAAGAAAATAAACAGAATATTAAATCATAATCCTAACGTCGCATAGAGAACCCTACGGAATCATGTCGTGATCACGATGACGGCCCCGAGCCGGAGGACGGTTTTGCTGCAGCCGCCACCATGCCAGGCGGGTCAGCGGAGTACCAAAAAAAACACGTTACAATATATATATATGCAATTGTTGCTCAAGCAAATTATTCTGTTAAATTCGGAATCCGTGAAAGCGATGAAGTCAAATTAACATGCCCTCCAAATTAACGAAGCCATCTATATACACACACACATACGCACTTATGTACAGGGTGTCCTGTCATGAATGGATAATCCTGCAACTGTCGATAGGTCAGAGCATGGCCAACTATATGCTGGAATTTCAGTTTAGTAATACTCCCACGGTTTTCGAGATTTGGTGCTTAATGTTATTTAAAAAAAATCATCTGCTTTTGGTTTTTCGCATGCCATTTCAACAAATAATATGAATCGGAAATAATTAAATAACTTTTTACAGTAATTGGTAAGATATGCGTAGTACATTTTTTTAACACCGTAGGCTATCAAAGTCAGATGTTGGAATTGGTTTGTATGAAAATCCTGCACAAGATCTTTTTTCATAAAGTTTCCTTAATATTTAAGGTTAAAAAGAAGACTTTTCTAGATAAAACCAATAACCAGGAGTATTCAAATAACCGGGCTAAAAAAGTTATCATTTGTTGAAATGACATGCGATAAAACAAAAGCAGATGATTTTTATCTCGAAAACCGTGGGAATTTTACTAAGCTAAAACTTCAGTATGTAGTAGGGCATGATCTGACCTATTGATAGTTGCAGGATTATTCATTCATAACAGGACACCCTGTGTATAGACACTATCGTCGAAAAGTTTCCGGACGAGAATTCAAAAAAGTTCTGGAACGATTTTTATGCCATTTCGGCGAAAATTGACATACATTAATTCAATAAACGGCATTTGAAAGGGGAGTAATTCACCGTCATTCCGTTGTTTGAATTTTTAAACTTATTTTTTTACTTTTTTTACGACTAGTACCCTTTTTCGAAAACGACCATTTTTCGCCTCTTTTTGTTCCTTTTCTGGTGGACTCCGTTTACAAACAACATTTTTTATGCATTTCTTTGACCGAAATTATGAAGGGGGAGGCTCAATCTTCAATTTTGTTTTTTTTTTTCAAAGCTTCGCACGATTTTTTTCTAAAGATATTTTAATTTTTTTTTAAAGAGACAATTCGAGAAATAATGTGTATAACGAAAACGACAAGGATTCAAGGAAAACCTCAAGATAGTAAAAAGTTGAATCGGTTTTCCTTGAGTGCGCGAGAATTTTTACAGATTTTTTTCACCTATTTTCGGCAAAAATTAGATGATTTCATTACCGTAACTCGAGAACTAAGGGGTTTGCGGTAAAATTTCAAGAGAGGAAAAAATTATATTTTTCCATTTTCAACGCAATAGAATTATTTCAGATTTTTTCCCCGTAAATTTTTTATAGTTTTCTAGGCACGTCAGTCACGATTTCAAGCGATTATTTGCGTTGGAAATTGAAAAATACTGTTTTTCCTCTCTTGAAATTCTATCACAATCCTTTTACTCCTCGAGTTACAGTAATTAAATCATCTGATTTTTTACCGAAAATATGTTAAAATAAAACGAATACAAAACATTTCACTATCTTGAGGTTTTCCTTGAATCCTTGTCGTTTTCGCGTTAAACGTGATATTTTAATTGTCTGTTTAAAAAAAAATTAAAATATCTTTAGAAACAAAATCGTACGAAGCTATAAAAAAAAACAGAATTGAAGCTTGAGCTTCTCTAAAGAGAGAAGCTCAAGCTTCAATTCTGTTTTCTGAAAAGCGAAAAGTTTCCGGAGAAAAATTCAAAAAAGTTGCGGAACAACTTTTTATGCCATTTCGCCCATATTTAACATAAACGAATTTAATAAACTGCATTTTGAAGGAAAGGAATCCACCGTCATTCGGTTTTTTTTAATTAATTTTTTTACTATCTTTTCACGACTAGTACCTTTTTTGACAACGACCATTTTTCGCCTTTTTTGGTCTTCTTATGGTGGACCCCATTCACAGACAAATTTTTTAAATACATTTGTCTGTGAATGGGGTCCACCATAAGAAGACCAAAAAGGCGAAAAATGGTCGTTTTCGAAAAAGGTACTAGTCGTGAATAGATAGTAAAAAAATTAATTAAAAAAAAACCGAATGACGGTGGATTCCTTTCCTTCAAAATGCCGTTTATTAAATTAGTTTATGTTAAATATGGGCGAAATGGCATAAAAGTCGTTCCGCAACTTTTTTGAATTTTTCTCCGGAAACTTTTCGCTGGTAATATATATATATATATATATATATATATATATATATATTTGATTCCATTGTACGGGGTCTTCCCCCTTAACACATTCCCCACCACATTCCATTCCTGATCCCCACCTTGCGCCCGCAACCAACGTCCCCATCTGTATTGCCATAACATTTCTGCCCTGGGTATAAGGAAACTGGGGAAAACCTATACCAATACAGCCGGTTCCAGGTTCGCTTCCCAGTTTCTATATGAGAGAGTGTGCCCGCGTATCTAATTAAATCAGGAGATCCGCGCTATATTGCCTATGCGAATGCTAACTGCAACTGGGCAAACGCGGATGCACCAGAAGCAATGGAAAAATAGCATATACCATGATCGAGCTGCATGGCCGATTGTGGACACTGCAGTGCGTACTTCGAGCTGGTCCAATCGTTGTTCATTCGCAAACGGCATATTACTCGTTATATTCTCTTGTCCCTCTCGGTACAACAAAAAATACAGAGTCCGCGCATCTCGCGTACGTTTTATCGGCACGTATAGAGCGGCGCTCGCGAATTCGGAGAGGTCGATATAATTGCTCGTGATTGCTATCGATTTCGCGGACTTGCGCGTTGAAAACATCTGCTGCCACGCGCGCGAGATGCAACCGCGCGATGCGTCCGCGTTTCCTGGACCCCCGGATTCCGTCAGGTCTGCACATCGAGCAGCTGAGCTCGCGGGGCCCGGTTACGACGGAAAAAGGCAGGATGAGAGAAGAGAGCGAGAGATGATGCTCGCACGTGATGGCATACACGGGTGAATATGTTTACCGCGGTCGGAACATCGGTACACGTTGGCGGAAGTTGCTTCGAGGAGAAGAAAAAATTTGGTGCTCTGCCGGAATCAGCTGTTTCGTGCAGAAATTGTCGTAGGTATCCAATTGATGCTTAGATGCTTCAATTTTTTTTTTATTTTATAAATCGTCAGCATAATATCTTAAGGGGAGATATACACCTCCCATGTAGGGTGATCGGTAGTGGCCAGTGATTGGCCGATGCTCGACGCCAAGCTTGCCAACATTGGCACTCGAGCTTGGCCCGATCATCGACCGAGCCTTGGATGATAAGAGCGGCCCGATATTCGCAATCAATATTGCCCCTAGAATGGTTTATGAGAATCGGCCGAGCATCGCGTACGAGCTCATTCGAGAATCGGCCAACAATAAGCCCCCTCAAGATTGCCATCATTGGCACTCGAGCTTGGCCCGATTATCGACCGAGTCTTGGCGGATAATTGTGACCCAATATAGATCACCAAAATTGGTCCTGCACTGCCAAAAAAAAAAATTATTATTTTTGTATTGTAATTCGTCATTACCTGGTCTTTCGAAATGATTAGTTCGAAGAAAATATTTCACCCATATGGGGCTCGAACCTTGAACTTCCCTACTCATAGCTAAACATACTGCCCCTATGCTACCAAGTGCTTGTAACATTTGAATCGCAGATATGGCATAAGATACCAAATGGATTCTCATCATTATTTGTATCACATAAACTATATCAATTAGTTAATATCATTGTGATAATTAGAGAGTGTTATCGAATGACATGTTATAGAATTTTCAAACCTAACCTATATATATAATTCCTCTCTCTCCACCTTCTCTACCGCCACAACCCGTTAATATGTGTGTTGCAATAAAGACAGACCATTAGTTCATTAGTTGAAGTTTAATTTGAATAAATAAATATATTTAAAATGAATAATTCCAATAATGGAATGCAATAGGAAAAATTTGATTTCACGAAAAATCTAGTTAATTCAAATAAAAAATAAATAAATATACGCGGTTAGTTAATATTAATAGAATTTTTCTGTCAGTGTAGGATGGTTCATAAAAATCGGCAGAATATCGCGTATGAGCTCGTTCGAGAATCGGCGAACAATGAGTATATTGATTTGGTAGTATATTTGTTAAGAATAATGTCCAATCGACTCATAAAAAGTATTTATCTCGTCTCTCAATGACTTCAACGCGAAACAATGAATCGTCAATATACGAATTGCGGTTCGATCATGCGTTACTCGGCCGAACATTGGTCTCGTATCGGCAAAAACATGATTGGCGAGTCTATATTTCGCCAAACATCGGCCTCGTATCGACAAGCCAATGATTAGCGAGTCTACGTTTGGCCGAACATTGGCCGCGTATCGGCACACCAATGATTGGCGAGTCTATACTTCGCCAAACATCGGCCTCGTATCGACAAGCTAATGATTAGCGAGTCTATATTTGGCCGAATATTGGCCTCGTATCAGCAAACCAATGTTGGCTAGTCAATACTCAGCCGACCAGTGGCGTACAATTGGTTAATCGATCATCGTCCCGCCAACATTGGTCCAAGTATTGGCCGTTACGGTTCGATTGGCGGAACCTACATGGGCTAAGAGCCGGAAAAAGGTCATTTTTGTGAATTTCTTCAAGGAAAACTATTTGAAATTTCGGGTTGGGGTTTTAATTATCTAAAAGTATATACATTCAAAAATATGTTTAATTTTCTTTATTTAAAAATATCAAAAATATACAAGGATATTGTATGATCCTTGGAGCGTCGTAAAAAAATCTGCGTATACGGTACCCACTGGCGTTTCTTCAAAAATCATCTGAAAAAAAAAACCAAAAAGATTATTAAATTAGATACTGTAATCTAGTACTTGTCATAGCCGATTTTGAAAATATCGATTTATGACAAAATGGCGGACGTTTGAAAATAAATAGTGATTTTTGGGCTAAAAATTAGTTATTATTTTGCCTATAAAACAAAAACTGAATAACGGAAAAAAATCCTATGACAAGTACTAGATAATGGTGTATAGAATAACCACAAAAAACCTCGAGGCAATCGGTTCATTGGTTTTCGAGAAATTTTGGGTACAGATTTGAAAAACGTGGTTTTGAGAAACACGCGTTTGAAAGTTTGGGAATGAATAAATCATGAAATTTGTCAACTTACATGGAATCATCGATACCAGGCCCATAGTGTAGGTCTTCTACGGTCGACGGAATGTTCATAGCTTCGAAATCCTTGACCTCGACCATCTTGGTGTATATCTCTCCTTAAGGGGTCTTCTCACTTTAGACACTAAAAAATACTATTTTTATTAATTTGTTTGATAGGTTTATGTTTTAGATATTGGTATAAGCGTTGTTACACTTAATAAATACATTTTCGAAATACATTTGAAACAATTATTTATTCAAGTCACTGTTTATAGACGAAAATGGTAGTTAAAAAATGTTCTACAAAATTGTAGGTCTGCGCTCTTGATGAAATCTCGGAGATAAATCATCCGAAATAAAAAAATCAAACGGTTTTAGATTTAGTGTGTTAATGGCTATAGCGCATATCATACGATCTTTGATGTATGCAAAAATAACAAAACGGCGGACATTTCTCGAAAAAACAAAAAAAGCATTTTTTTCACGGTTTTTGGAAAAAAATAGTAAATGTCAAAATTCAAAATATCCTTGATATGCGCTACAGCTATAGTTGTAAAGAATATATGGGTTAACATTTCATAAGGATCGGTTCAGTAGTTTCGAAAATTTTATCGACAAGCCGTCGAAAAACCTTGTTTCAAGAAAAACGCGGTTAAAGTTTGTTTGGGTTACGTAAATGCATTAAATTTTTTTTAAATGTATTTCAAAATTGTATTTATTTAGTGTAACAACTTTATGTCAATATCCTTAATATAAAGCGATCAAAAAATTCATGAAAATAGCCTTTTTTAGCGTCAAAGTGAGAAGACCCCTTAAGAATACACCCTGAAAATTTCAAAACGATATTCGGATTCCTTCCAATGTATATAAATGATAAAGACTCTCCGCTCGACTCCCAACCACTGTGACGGGTCAAGACATTCGATTTTATTTTGCTTTTTCCCAGAGTGTACATATTCGAGAATATGTGAAACAAATGTCAAGTTGAAATATTGAAAAGTTATTAAGTAACAGACGATTTAGTGAGAACAGGTAGCGCAACGATTTACATATACTAAAACTTTCAATCGCATTTTTCTCGAACCGATTTTTTTTTAATTTTCGGGAATCATGACTCAAAAACTAATTGATGGATCACCTTCAAATTTGGAACACGTTTACATTATATAATTTATTAAAACATGAACCGAAAGTTGGAAAAATTTGATTGTTTGAAACATATTTATTATTGCAAAATGCCGGGGAAAATGCTAAAAATCGATCTTTTTTTTCAAAAACTTTCCAACATTCAATTCTCCATTTTTTTTTCACAATTGAGATTCATGTTCTTGAAAAAACATGTCAAGAATGTATAAAAAATTGTTGGACTATTTCAGATGCGAATTGCGAGCTGCACAATTCCCGCAAATCGAAAACGACGATGAGGACACGCCAAGGGACACAGCGGATTACACCTTAATTAATGCATGAAATAACTTGAAAAGTTTACCAGGTATACATGAAAATATAAGTCAATTATTATCAGAGTTGCGGAAAATTTCGATTTTTTTCGCAACAAAAAAATAACAAAAACCATCTCATTTTCGATCTCCTAAAGTGGCTATCCTCCTTAAATACGACGCTCGTACATTGGGTTCTAATTGGAATTCCCCATTGGAATTCAATGTACGAATCCAATTTGAATCTAAAAAACTCCCACATAATCCAACAGAATCCAATGCGGTTCTTGATGGATTCTTTTGCATTGTTAACGTTGATTTTTTTAAATGAAATATATGATTATACAAAATCAGTGGATCTTGAAAAAGTATAAATTTTATGCTCAAAAAGTATAAATTGCTGGAAAAAGTAGGAATATCTTGAAAATCGATCCGAATCGCATTACTGAAAATCTGTGGGTTCCTTGAGTGGAATCCTCCACATTAAGTGGTAATTAATTTTGCTCGAGTTCTATTTCTTGAAACCACTCTTTATTAATATATATATTTGTTACATTTCCTTTCTCACAACGATGCTTTTGTTCTCATGGCTGCTCTAAGTGTGATATATATTCTTCTGTTGAAGTCTGCCAACCTTGATTGCCGGCACGTACTTTTTTTCCTCGCCGTTGGCAGCCTTTTTTCGGAACTAGCGCGTCGTCACGCGGCCATCTTGTGAAGCTCCGAAGACGTCACAAATCCAATGTAATTATCGCTTGGTATTTATTTGCTGGCACTCTAGGGCGGGATATACATTTCAACGAACAACAAATCGATTAATTTGTTTTCTCTTCAAACGATAGAAACTTTATATGTAGAATATTTTCCCAAAGTTTCAAAGCGAAATTCGAAAAACTTCGAACGTTACAGCCCGTCAACGCTGTGCCTCACCGCTTGGATTCGGAGCGGGCGGAAACTTCAAACGCGTTTTTCTCAGAACTGCATTATCGAAATTGTCGTGCAGGATTACTCAAAAACTATCAAGCCGATTGAGTTGAAACTTGGTAGAAATATTGATAATATCGGTACCTTCTACTTGACGAGAATTGTTTTTGAAAAATTGAACAAAAAAAACAACTTTTTTAATCCACATTTTACAGAAATGTTGCGTGAAATGTTGATTTTTAATTGTAATTGCGTGCCATTTTCTTAAATTTGCATTTTCTTTATTTTAATTACCGTCACATAGAAACTATACATGTGCTAACTGAAAAAATGTTTGCACTTTTTTGCAAATCAAGGTCTACGGGAAGCTAGACTGCACGCCGATTCGCAACTCCCGCGTCGACCTTGCTGTAACACTCTGCCACAGCTCCGTCATTTTGATGATGAATTAATTTAAAAAAAATAGTTTTGTATACTTAAATATACTGTTAAGGAGCAAGTCTACATTGGAACCACGAAAAAAGGCTATTTTCGCGATTTTTTTTGAGGATTTTTTAAAAGAAGTGAATATAAAAGTTGTTGGGCTTGATAAATAAAGTCTTGAAATACATTATTAAAAAAATAATTCATTTTTATTCATTTTTAAGTACAAAAACTATAGTTTAACGTAACGTAACGTAACGTAACGTAAAATCAAAGTCCGTCAGGTTCAGTATGACACCAGCTACAAAATGACCCTCGGATATAAAGTTTTATCAAAAAATAAAAAAATGGCAGATGACAAACAAAAAAAGTTTTTAAAACACGTTTTTTCGCAGTTTTTCGCAAAAAAAAAGTGAAAATCAAAATTTTAAAACCATCGAGGGTCATCTTGTTGCGAATCATGTTTAAAATATGTGGTTCAAATTTCAAGAGAATCGGTTTATTAGTTTTAGAGATACGATGGAGCTAGATTTTGAAAACGTTTCGAGAAAAACACTTTTGCAGTTTATACTATGAAAAACTCTTACCTAAACTCAATCGGCAATTCCTGCACCGTACAAAATCCCTTCTGATTGCTCACCATCGTCGATTTCTTCAAGTCTTGCTTGCTTTCGATTTTTTGAAATTTTCAAAGTGCACTGGCCCCTTAAAATACACCTAAAGTTTGATAATTGTAGAATAATGATTTCTTAGTTTAAAAAATCCCTTAATATTGCTTATTTTTTCCTATCTAATTCCCTCCTTAACATCATATAATTTTATTCAATCGTGGTAAGAATTCTCAACCGGCTTTTAAGGGAGAACAGTGCCGAATCCAATTGGATTCCAATGAGGACTCCCTATCTGCGGTGTCCTCCACAAATCCCTCTAGAGATTTGGGTGAATCGTGGAATTCTCGAACAAATTAGTGCACGGTATCACGAAAGTGTATTTAGAATTCTGATTTTTTAGAAGATCAGACAAATCCCGGTTGAGAATTTCAAGTAAAAAATTCTCAAACTTCGGCAATCAGGAAATAGCGCGGAATCTGCTTGGATCCCAATGTGGACTCCTTTACACAGCACTCCTATCAAATCCCTATAGGGACATGGTAGGATCTCCCCGCCAAATTTCTGCCCGGGGTTATGCATCAACCGCTGCCGAATCTTGGCTGCCGTTCCATCGGGCCGTAGGAAGAAATGATTTATGTACTATTCGCTCTCCTACACGCTCAATTTACTATTCGCTCGTCCACATTTGATTTCATATCGGAATCGGGCATAAACTTCCAGCGCGATCTCATACCGATAGTGACAAACGGTATGTGTTTTGTCACAGATCACGTCGCGGTGAAGGTTTTTTGCCCGCTAAAAGTGTGATTCATTGTTGAGCCAGTTTCACGGGGACCACCCAGCTGAAAATCTTGCTTCGTATCCCGATCTATCTCTGTCTTGCTCTATATACATATATGTACATACACACACACACACACATACACACACACACACACACACATGCATATCTTCTCAGTCGAGACAACTGCTCTGTTCTCGGATCGATACGGTGGGCCTCGCGCCCACGCTCCGTTTCTCCACCGCGCGCACACGCTCTCATTCCTCTCCATATCTCCCTCCCCCAACACACCCGACTCGATCATGCACCGAGGGAGACAAGTTCTCCAATGTGTGGAACTGTATAGCTTATCGTACGGTCTTTCAGTCGGCCCCTGCCCCCTCGGTCCCTTCGATCGCTTGCTCCGCTTGGCAGAGAAAAGTTTCGCTGCTTCCTACCTCCCGTGCTGGGGTGGACCCACCTGGGAAGCAATCGCTCCCAGATATATCGGGATAACTTCTCGTCGGCGGCCGAATTAGAGAACTCGCGAGGACTTTAATTGAAGCTCTGAATAATGATCGTCGATGCAGCGATACGTCCTGTCGCGAGGGTGGTCAAAAATGTGTGTATATATATATATATATATATATATATATATATATATATGCACACGAGTATATAGGGCATTCCGTGTCAAATCAACCATTCACACTCTACCATCACAAAGTACATTCATACCTATATTCGAGAAAAATGCAGTCAATTAGCTTACTCGCTCATAGAACGAATAATTTCGTTCCTAAGGAAGTTGACAAAAAGATGTGTCAATTGAAATGCGAAGACGTATATTTTTTTCTCGCAATCCGGACCGGGCATTGCTAAATTACGATTGCAAAATCAGCATAGCGATGGTATTTACGCGCATAGGAGACTGAATGCTATCGAGTCCTTCAATGATGTCTCCATTGTTACTGTACTCAGCATTCGCCAATGTGAATGGCCTGTGACTCTCCCAGCAGTGTCTCCTCCTGTGTTTCTTTTTCTCTCTCTCTCTATGTATACTCAAAATACGGCACTACAAGCGTTTCGGCTTTCGGAGTTGACGCGATCGAGAAGTTGGCAAGATTAACGAGCTCGAAATTTTCGAATCCGACTCCCACGCAACACCAAGTTGATGCAGGATATTTTCCAGCAACTGCGATCTCGATGTATACATATGTGTGTGTGTGTGTGTGTGTGTATACAGGACGTCCTGTTATGAATGGATAAGCCTGCATCTGTTGATGGGTCAAATCATGTCCTACTATATACCGGAATTTCAGTTTAGTAAAAGACCCACGGTTTTTGAGATGAGAATCATCTGCTTTTGGTTTTTCGCACGTCATTTTCACAAATGATAACCGTACTATTGATAATGATAATTTAAAATGATAATGATTTTAATAATGATAATTTAAAATTAAAATAATAATCGTAATTTTTTTTTTAAATAATGATATTTTAAAAAATTGAAAAACAACTGTTTTGACCCAAATTTAAAAAAATACTCTTGATTTTTTGTTTCACTAGAAAAGTCTTCTTTTTAACCTCAAATGTTGAGGAAATTTTACGAAAAAGATCTTACGCAGAATTTTCATACAAACCAATTCGAACATCTGACTTCGATAGCCTGCGGTGTAAAAATAATGTACGCGTATAGTGCCAATTACTCCAAAAAGTTGCTTAGTTGCTGTCGATTGATATCATTCGTAGAACTGACGTGCGAAATACCAAAATCGGATGACTTTTCTGTTTTTTATTAACGTAAAGCCCAAAATCTTGAAAACCGTGGGAGTTTTGATTTAATGAAATTGCAGCATATAGTAGGACATGATCTGACTCATCGACAGTTGCAGGATTATCCATTCATAACGGGACACCCTGCATATATAGACGCAGGCTTGTGTGCGTGTGCGCGCGTCTCGTATACATAACGTACGATCCACGGGTGATATTTCGACGTACAATTCGAGCATTATATACGATCGGATTTGCTGGATATTCGCGCCAGATGCATGTATCAACGATTATGTATTGACTGGATTCGAGGTTACATTGTGCGACGACGGTCTATATATATATATATATATATATATATATATATATATATATATATATAAACATATTATCCAAAGCCACCGCTGCCAATATAATCGTTGCTCCCATAAATCATAGAGCACACCGAGGAAAACGAACGTGGCAGTCGAGTGTATGCATAAGAAGGAAGGTGGAAAGCAAGCATACGCCAGGCATTAAATCACTTGCTCTCTGAGGGAGAAACGCCCCATCTCTGCAGGCCCCACAAGCACTTTGATATCTAGATCGTCTATACGCACAATGTATACCTGGACAATTAGGAGTAGACGAAGGTATGAATAGTAACAAACCCAGCCAAATCAAAATACATATCAGCATATCAAATGCAACCAGTATATCAACTGCAATCAGTATATGAAATGCAATCAGCATATCGGACGCTTTGGCAATGGGCCTAAACATTTTTTAAAGTGAGGCGTTAAGTTCTGGCATAGGATGGTACTCGAAGTAACCTTCATATGGATGGGCTTGCATTGATGGGGATTTTGAAGATATTGGGATTTACATCATGTTGAGTATGTGGAGAATAGGCTGCTATGGAGACTGAACTCGAAGTGAAATGTTTTCGAAATTATCTTGCCTGGTACCAAGGATCCGAAATTTGAGTATTTTTGAGACGAAACTTGAGTATTTTTAATATCACTGCAGCTTAAAGGGTTAGGCCACAGTAACAGGTATACAATCATGTGCGAATTTAACAATTTGTTTCGCATGAAAAAGTGATTCCCTCATAAAATTAATTACACATCTATATCGTTTGAATATCAAGCTGTTAAAAAATATATATATTTTTTTTTCGCTGTACAAAATGGCCGACTACGAATATTTTCTTTTGTTATCTTTTTTAGGCGTGACATTTAGCGTCCACAATTTTTTACCTAGAACAAAAAACAAAAATTCTCGTCAATCTATATTAGAGTAACTAGAGAAATACGTACGGAATTAAAAAAATATTGTTTTATTCAAAAGTTGTAGGTATTTGAATTGAGTTGTAGGTATGTGAATTAATTTTCAGTGAAAAAGTTCGTATAAAACTGGTCATAAAAGAAAAAGTTTTCGATTAATCAGAAATTCCGTACGAAATGCAAATCCGAAATGCAATCAGGAACATCACTATTAAATCGACTGTAAACTGTTGAAGTTTTTTGTCACGCCAATTGGAGAAAAGCTGTTTCGAGAAAAACGCGTTTACAGTCTTAGGTACTCTACGGCCGTGCCAGAGGTGGGCTTACATTATACGCCTAAAGTCGGTGAAAAAAGTGTCTTGCTATAAATCGAATACTGATTCTTGTGATGATAGAGCACCGCTTTAGCGAAAAAAATCAATTTTTTGAAAATTCTACTGTGGCCTTACCCCTTATCAAATCCACGCAAAATATTTTTGCGATAGATCAGATATTCTTATGCAGATTTCAAGATATTTTTTCATCTCTTTCATAGTGAAGAAGGCTTGAACATTTTACCTATCAATGGTAAATGATACTGATTATTCTTAAGTGAAGATACGACCAATAATGATTCCACTTCGACATCGCTGTACGCTCCATTACATGGTTTTCGAGACGACACAATTGAGATCCGCAAAATTCAATAGTTTTAAGAAACTATTGAATTTTGCGGATCTCAATTGTGTCGTCTCGAAAACGATGTAATGTAGCGTACAGCGATGTCAAAGTGGAATCATTATTGGTTGTATCTTCTCTCGCGGAAATCGCGAATTAAGCTACAATTTCAATGTCAATGAGCGTAGGGCATTTTTTAGCCAGGGATATTAACTGCGGCGAAACTCACGACGCTCCATAAGAAACTATGGTAAAATTGCTTGGATGAAAACATAAATCTTCAAGCAATGCAGTCGAACGCATTAAAGCTCAAAGGTTACAAGTTTTTATGGGACGTATCAATGTTTTAAAAATATGCTTTAAGGGGTTACTTAATCCATTAATTTTTTTTATCTAATGGTCCAATATGTCTAGAGTATTCTCCCAAAGTTTGAGTCAATCGGAGTAAAAGTCTAGGAGTGAGAGCATTTGGGAATTCCCCACGTTGGGAATGACCGGCCGGGAGCGACGCAGGTATATCGCATTTTTCTCAAAACGCCATTTTTGAAATTGATGGGCGGGATTTCTCAAAAACTAATGCATCGATTTTATAGAAATTTTGCACACTTCTTCAAAATAACATTGACTAGTGATTGAACGAAGATTTTTTTCGATTACAACTAATTTTACAAGGCTATACGTAGTGTGAATTTAACTATTTTGCACACAATTCTGCCAAAAATCCAAATGTAATTTTTTTAAATCCTCATCCGTATGAGGTAAGCGGGCTGGCGTGGCTCAGTGATCACAGCGGTCGTCGGATAACCGAAAGGTCCCGGGTTCGAATCCCGGCCTAGAATAGTCCAGTAAAAAAGACGAAAAACCCAGCAATTTTTAGCGTAGAATATGAATTTTTTACCGAAGGTAGATGGCTGCATACTCAAAGTAGCGCCAATAAAATGTTGCCCCTCAACTCGCCCCAACCCTAAGAAATATGGGATGAAAACTTGAAAATCGCCGTATCTCGATAATGAATAGTCCGATCAAAAAAGGTTTCAAACAAAAGTTGTTTGGAATAATGAAATTCATATAATATTATCTGACGTCCGACCCCCTATCTTTGAAAATAGCGGCACAAAAACGATTCGAAAATTCGGGTTGATGCGTGTGCAAGCGGAGTTGACATATCGCTGCGTCTTTGTGATGCTCTCGTATTCTTGTTTGCAATTATGCCAAAATATTATTGAACATTTCGTCAAAAGAGTGAACATTACTGTTATTGTGTTCCACGCATAACCTCCATATTTGTACCTTATATATAAATAAAAATATTGGTACTTTTCAAATAAGTAATACGTTTTATGAACCCCTTGAAGAATACATTTTTCTTTACGTGCACGTTTCCTTGCACTTTCGTTATTGATGACACCCACTACGTGAAAAATAAAAATTGAATAGGTATGTTTTAGTTGTTATTGAAATCCTAGGAACCTTGGAACGCATTTACAACCGCCATATTTAATTAAGGGGAGGGTAGGGGTTTCAGCGTGAAAAAAAATACTTGTTTGCGAATTTTTTTCATGTATATGGATAGAGTAAATTTATTGAAACCTTTTGATCATTGTCAAGTGACACAAACAAGCCGGTGACGCGTTTTTCTCGAAACCACTTTTTCAAAGTCCGAGTTCACTGCCATTTGAAAACGACTTGACCGATTTATTTCAAACTTGGTACACACGTTCTACATGTAAAATACCTCCCTCCAAAGGTCTTTGATAATATTTTTTTCATTTCTAAATTTTTGGTGGTCATATAAAGTGAAAAGTGCTATTTTTCACGAAAAATATCGCCATTTTGAGGGTGGAAAACCCCCTCAAAGTAAAAAAAAATCTGAAACTAACCGTTGGGGGCAGGTATTTTATATGTAGAAAGTGTGTACCAAGTTTGAAATAAATCTGCCATGTAGTTTTCAAATGGCAGTGAACACGGACTTTGAAAAAGTGGTTTCGAAAAAAACACGTCACCGGCTTGTTTGTGGATATTTTCGCGTACAAATTTCGAGGAATGTTCTTGAAATGACACTTAAGGGGTTACCCCCACTTGAGATTTTGAAAAAAAATCGATTTTTTTATTGCATTTTTTTGAAGTATAAGTATCTGAGAATATGTCCTGAAAATTTCAAGTCGATCCGAACAAAATTAACTGAGATATGAGCATTGAAAGCGAAGAATCCGTTGTGTAAACGACCGGAAATCGAAACTTTAAACGCGTTTTTCTCAAAATGGCATTTCTGAAGTCGGTGACCAAGATTACTCGAACACTAATGAACCGATCTTCTTGAAATTTTGCAGGCTTATTTAATACGTAAAAATGTAGTCTTTAATCGTTCGATTTTTTTTTCGAAAAAAAATGACCGTTTTATAGCCAAAAAACGGCCGTTTTTTTTCGTTAAAATCGAACCATTAACTTTGACTGTCCGCCATTTTGTGAAAAATGAATATTTTTTAAAATTCTTCGATTAAAGACTAGTTTATACTTATATTTGACTAAATCCATCCGCATTTTTTTTCAGATGATCCACTTCGCCGCAATGTTGGTCACCGTAAACCGTGTATATAAAAACATTATTTCATTGACGGCCATTTGCCACTAAACAATGTAATATTTTTCAATAAAAAAATTACTGAAAGTTCTTCAAGATGTGTTCTTTAAGATGGTATATTGATCGATTAAAAAAGTTTTGTAGTTTTCTTTGAAAAAAATCATGAAAAAGGCCTTTTTTTGCGCTACAAGTGGGGGTAACGCCTTAACAATGTACAAAAGGTTTCAATAAATTTACTTCATCCATGTAGATGAAAAAAAATCACAAAACAGTGTTTTTTTCACGCTGAAACCCCTACCCTCCTCTTAAACCACACTTTACAATATGCTGAAAAGTATTAATTAGTAAAATTTAGTTAGTAAAATTGAATTAGTAAGAAATTAATTTAATCTAATTAAAAATAAAATAGTAATTAGAGATGCGCGATATGAATTCACGGTGCATTCAATTTTTTCATTTTCCCTTCGTTCCTGACACATGTGTTTTCATTTCCACGAAAGAATCGAATCTATCCCTTAAGGATCAAGCGTTCGCATAGCGGATACATATATTCATATATCAATCTGCAATTTCCGTGCTGATATGCACGCTTGAGAGAAAACAGAGGCTTTTATGTGCTCCATTGACAATTTCTCAACAGAACGAATGGAGCGAGTGTGGACTATCGATGAGGATTGTCGCTGCGACGATATGCCATGGCAGCGCGTGAAAGAAAACCCGGTCAAACTAGTATCGATCTCAATTTAGCTCCGACGATGTGAGCCGCGAGCCCTCGCTCTCTCGTCCCTCGTTCCGGTCAATTTTTTTGTTATTTTTTCATTTTTTATTCCTCTCCTCGCACATCGAGGCATCGAGCAAACGTGTTCGTCATCTCTATGTTTATGCCCATTCACTCGATATGAACGCCATGTTTACACATTTGATACGCGCGTGTGCATTCGTTCATTGAATACTCGCGACGCGAGATCGTCGAAGATCGTGATATGTCGTATCGTATACATCGCGTGCATCAATGCCCTCACGTACACGTATGCGCAGACACCCATGTGTGTGTATGTATTTATGTTGAATATACAGGATGGTTCGAAAAGTGACGTCTGAAAGCTGAATCTGGATGAATCGTATGAATACCTATCCTATTCACCCCAAGCTCAACAATTTTTTTTTATTTTCCGAAAAAAAAATTAAATTTTATGCTCGAGTTTTTTTGCAGCAAGGTTTTAATTTTTTTTTCTCTTTTGGGTGTGTACTTTCCGCTTAGAAGATTTTAAACGCATTTGGGAGTCATTTAGACTAGTACCCATAAGCATTTTTTTTATCATCTGGACTTTAGTTACTGATCTTCTCAAATGTACTATTTTAACTATTCATGAAAATCTAAGGCATCTACGTTAGTATCCAGTTGGTCGTTTATTAAGGCCTGAATTAGAAGGTCCAAAAAAGCGTTTTTTCGGAATTTTTTTTAGAAGGGAAAAAAATAAGTGAGCCCAGTAAACATTGAGGTATCTTTTGATGTATATTTGAAATGTATAAAAAAATGTTTAACCCGAAACAATAAATGAATGCAGATTTATCAGCCTATTCCATGCGCGTCTTGCCACTGCAGTCCCCAATTGGCAGGAAAGATGAAGCACGTCATTCTTGACTGAAACAAAAAACCAATAAAATGCCCAATTGTCATATTTTTTTTTCCTGGGTGAATTAAGAAAAAGCTGCAAAAATTGTGAAATCATGATTTTTCTCAGCTTTGAAAAAAAATGTGTTTAAAAAACCACTTTAACGTGCTATAAAAATATTTAAAAAGACTTTTTCAACGACTTTTTAAATACACTTAGAAGAGATTTTCATACTGAAAAAATAAACTTTGGTTTGATTCAAAAGGTCGTTTAGTTTTTTTGCTATCACGCCCGCCAATTTGGAAAAACCGTGAAAATGAAAACTGGAGAAAACTCGCTTCAAAGTTTTCGATAAGAGGAAATATGAATATCAAATATTAATCGCTTCTCTGCTTATGGCCATGTATCTTCGAAAATATTCACAATTGGCAGCTGCAACTTTGTAAATATATTCTTGGATAGTTTATCTATCGATTTAAGCGACAAAAAACAATTTTTCGGAACTTCTAATTCAGGCTCCGACCTTAAGGGAGGACATCACGGTGACGGTCTGAAAAAGGTAGTTTTTTACAATTTTTTTCATTTACTAGATTATTTATTTGGGATTTCGAAAAGTGGTATGTTATTGAGCATACATTGAACTCATTGACTGTGAATATTTATTCAAAAAATAAAAAATAACAACATTAGTTTAATCGGGCCTCTGTGTACAAAATGTGATCCAACGGACGAATCGATAACTTGACAATGGTTGGTCTGAAAAATAAAAACAGAAAACTTTTATAATCTATATAAATGTAGTTCTCATTGAACATAGTCGTTTTTCGAAAAAAAATCACCTGATGGCGGATGTTAAAAGAATTGTAATTTTGGCGAAATTTTTACTTATATTCAGGGGCTTAAAAAGACTCAATTCAATACTAAAAATACTTAATTTATAAAACGGCCACCTACAACAATGACTGCTACAATTGTAGGAACGTTGTTTTTTTTAATTCAAAATCGGACAATTATAGCTCAATTATAGATAATATAGACATAATATAAATCTAGTTCCCGTTGTACGTAGCCGTTTTTGCGGGAAAAAAATCCCAAAATAACTGGTATTCAAGAAAAAAGTGTAGTTTTGTTGAAATTTTTACTTATATTCGAGTTATTATTATTTTACTTATATTTTTACTTATATTCGAGTATTAATAATTTACTTATATTAAAAAATCCTGAATAAAAAAAACGGCTAAGTACAAGGATAGCTACTGCAATTATGAAAATTTAGGTTTTAAAAAATAGAAAATCTGACAATTATAACTAGAGTTATAATTTCGGCCAGGTCGAGCAAAGTCGTTTCAAGAAAAACGCGATTGTAAGTTTTCGTATACGTAAAACCTTGCGCTATCTGTTCTCACTAGATCGTCTGTAACTTGCTCAATTTTCAATATTTCAACTTGATTTTTTTCCACATATTCCTAACCAATATACTGGGTAAATTTTCAATATTTTTACTTGATTTTTTTTCACATATTCTTACACATATTCACAAATTTATCCTTTCAGCAAATGCAAAAAAATCGATTTCCGAACGATTAACAAAAATTATCGCAAAGAAAATAAATACACAAAATAGTAAAAAAATTAGCTTTTTTTTTTGTTAAATCAAAGAAAAATCCCAGAACGTATATAATTCGTATAAGACACGAAGGATCTAGATTTTCCTTCCGGACGTCACTTTTCAGGCCACCCTGTATACGTATGCAGCCAACTAATGAAAACGATCATTAGTTCGCGATGCGTCTCTCCGGGCGTCCGGATGAAAGCCCGCTGCCTCTAATTACAAAGCGACGTGGCAGTTCCGCCTTTATGTTAGTCCTACGATTTTTCCCTTTTGTATATCCGCGCTGATCTCTGCGCGGTCGGAGGAGATCGGCGTACGTATGCCGGACATAATGTCTCTGGCGTGCGCGCGCGCGAACTTATAGTACTTGGTATAACTGGATTGTAAAACTTGCGCGCTGGTCCACGAGGAATTTTCTCTGCGTCCTCCTGGCCGCTTCTTCTCCTCCTCCTTCTTCTGCCTCCATTCGCGCTCGGCATAGCGCATGAAGCAAATACTCGTCGGGTATTACGATCCAGTGGTTAACTATAAAGCTGACTGCTGTTACGAGCGCGCGCGTGCCTCTCCTCGACTCGCTATACCTCGACGATTCGTCTCCCCCTCGGCTATATACGCGAGAGACTAACGAGAATTTTTCACGTTCTGATGAGTATGTACCGTAGAACGGGGCTACTTTGAACAGGTTTTGGAAGTTTTTTGTGGGTAACGTTTTTTTTTTTAATATTCTAGATACCAACTTTTCTCGCTCCAATAGAACTCCAATAGTGTGTCGTTTGACTATCAAATGTGTTAGTCAAGCGCCACCACCCCTTCACAATTTGATATATACATTTGTTTAAGTGTCGAAGTAGCCCCGAGTGTGCGTCTTCTTTGACAGGACATTGAAATGCAACTTATGTTAAGGGCGGGGTAAAGTTAATTCGGCGAAAAAAAGGCATGTTTTTAAGATTTGTTTTTGGCGTAACGAAAAGTGTTCGTTTATTGAAAAATTTATATATAATAAAGTAACATTTGAACAACGATTCTCCTAAATTTGCATTGCAAAATATTCAAAATTGAGCGAGTGAAAATTAAACCCCGGAGGTGCCTCGAAAAAGAGTTGGTTTGCGGTGTGCACCATAACTCGCAACAGAATCATCTGAAACAAAAAAATCAAAATGCATTTGTTAAAGGAGATGTTTCTCGAGGTAATGACGGGAGGATTTTTTTTTCGATTTTTCGATTTTTCGTAGCACTTGGGAGCGAAAAACCCGATTTTCGCTAAAAAAATCGGCTAATTTGTTGTTGAAAAATTAGTGATTATTAAAAAAAAACAAAAAAGCTCTCGACAATACCTGGTGAATTATGTGAAGAATTACTGTGCAACATTTCAAAGCGATTGGTCCAGTAGATTTTGAGTTATCGTGCACGCGGACTTCAAATATGACAAGTCTCAGAAAAACGATTTGAAAAACGCAGAAGAGTTTGGTCGCTTAGCGCTCATTGCACATAAGTTTGAGAACACTTCTCGATTGCATAAAAATTTTAACACAATATTCTTGATATATTATGCATTCATTTAAAAAATTTAAAAAAAATGAAAAAAAAAAATTTTAATACTTTACCCCGCCCTTAAAGATTAAGGGTTACTGTGGAATCATTTTGATGAAAAATGTCATATTTTATGCATTACACATTTTTCATAACCAAATTGCCATCGTTATTAAGGAGGGTAGGGGTTTCAGCGTGAAAAAAGAACACTTTTTTGCGAATTTTTTTCTTCTATGTGGATAGAGTAAATTTATTGAAAACTTTTGTACATTGTTGAGTGTCATTTCAAGAACATTCCGTGAAAATTGTACGCGAAAATATCCACAAACAAGCCGGTGCTGCGTTTTTCTCAAAACCACTTTTGTCAAAGTCCGTGTTCACTGCCATTTGAAAACTGCATGACCGATTTATTTCAAACTTGGTACACACTTTCTACATATAAAATACCTCCCCCCAACGGTTCGTTTGAGATTTTTTTTTACATTGAGGGAGTTTTCCACCTCCAAATTGGCGGAATTTTTTCGCGAAAAATAGCACTTTTCACTTTACATGACCGCCAAAAATTTAGAAATGAACAAAAAAATTATCAAAGACCGTTGGGGGGAGGATTTGATGATACTTTGATTAAATTTTAATGATCCTTGATTTCAGATAATTTCTAGCTGAGATACAGTGAATACCGCATATCGTGTTTTTCGAAAGGCGTTCTTGGAAAAGCTTTGTCACCGGCTTGTTTGTGGATATTTTCGCGTACAAATTTCACGGAATGTTCTTGAAATGACACTTAACAATGTACAAAAAGTTTCAATAAATTTACTCTATCCATACAGATGAAAAAAATTCGCAAAAAAGTGTTTTTTTTCACGCTGAAACACCTACCCTTCCCTTAAGGCAGCAGAACTCGAACAATTGTCGTCCAATCAACTTGAAATTTTAACTGTAGCTTCTTAGTTTGCTTTAACAGTCAAGTACGAGCGCTTTTTTTTCGATGAATCGAAAATTGTCAAAAATATATCACTTTTGAGATGAAAATTATGGTCGAAAAAACGAACTTTTTTTTCAAACTCGTCTCTATTTTTCTTTTAATTATTTTTTAATTCCCCCCGTCTTGACTGTTAAAAATAATATAATCAACGAAAATATTTCACTCTTAGTTCCAGGACTAAATTTACGACAGTTCTACTGCGTGCCGCGGAGAGGGTTCGCTGAAAAACCGTAGTTCTACAGTGACTCGTGCGCCGCCATTTTGTATACTTTTGACGAATAATTTTTTTTTTACATACTTCAATATATACCTTGTAAAACCTAAAAGCTCTTTTGACTGAAAACCCTGAATGTCCAAGTAGCCTCGTTTTACGGTACTTGATTTAAAAAAAGAAGGTCCCGCTAACCTTGATGTAACACTGCGATATGGTATAACGTCGAATATTATTGGTATCGTTACAGGGATAATACCGTAAAATGGGGTTACTTTTTAGGCCTTGATTTTTTTCGTGTAGATTCATGTAAAGTAAAAAATGGAAAAATATACTTTTAGTACAATGGTGAAGCTACAAATCCACCGGATACTTTTTCGAAATTTTAAAATATGCATAAATTGTACTGTTTTGAAAAAAAAAAATTCGATTTTGGACAATAAATAACGACTTCAAACGTTTGTTATTAACGAACGAAACGGAGCATATGAAAAAATCATCCGGTCTGTCGATTTAATATGATATAATATGTTCGGTCCAAATTTGAAGTAAATCGGACGATTAGATTTTGAGATATGACGTACGCCAAATTGCAAAGTATAATTTCGACATCAACGCAAGAGAAGAAACCGTACTAAATCCACTTCTTCCGTATACAATTTTCGTATAAATTTTTGGGTCTGCTCAATATCTTCGGTAATTCTTCATGGTTTCGAGTGCGGGCAATACGAATAAGACATTTATTTTGTTTTAGAATCATTTTTTTTCGTTATAAACAATTTAATTGTTATAATGACGATTGTGGCAAAAAAGTGCATTTTGTAGAAAAAAGTTTGAAATAAAAGATGTTTCTCTTTGAATGAACAAAAAAATGTCTCTTTAATTTTTTTTTTGCTGGTTCCATTAGTAATGAAGATATGAACAAGGGACATTTTTATAAGAGTGACGGAACGATGAGTGAGATGTGTGCTATCTTCATTCTGGAGCGCAAGTAATTGCTCGATCCCAAGTTTTCGCTATCCGGACCGTTCGCCATTTTGGCCCATCGCTATTTTGACTAATCCACTTTTTGGTCCTTCGCTTTGATGAATTCGAAATTGTAAACGGCCGTAATATTTACAAATCGACGATTTGACGTCTCGAATTATTTGGTGTATACATACAGGCGAATCGATATTATATCTCTCATTACTTTGCTAACTCTGATATTTATTTTCGCTATTAATCCACTTCGAGATTTTTGTACTCACAATTTCTATTAACCATTTAACAGATTTCGGTCCTTCTGAATATTGATCGTTCGAATTCCCGATCCCTATCCGAGAATTTCAAATAAAGCAATTCTCAAACGATGTCAATCGAAAAATAGCACAGAATCCACTTGGTCTCCAATGTGGCTTCCCTACTCTTGGCGTCGCTATCAAATCCCTATACATGGAGAAAACAGGGGCCTCGAAATTTAGAATTAACACTATAATTCTAAAAAAATATCATTAAATATCAAAAAGTATTGAATGGAAGATAAAAATTGTAATTATGGTATAGTAATAATGAAGAAATTTAAATTTTAACCTACGATATGGCACGTAAACTGATACAAATAATACATTTTATTCCGCATATTGTGGTTTTTTTTGTAGTATTCAAAAAATATTTTGCCCACGTGATTGGAACAATTAGTTTCCAGTATTCTACAAAAAGTACGGTATAAAGAGTCACATTTTACTAATAACTTCGTAATATTTTCGCTATACGCCGAAGATTTATGCTATGCGTATAGTGAAATTTATACACACACGAAGATTCATGCTATATAGTAAAATCCATATGAAAATATAGCGTGTAATAAAGGTTGGTATTTTACAAAAAGTCCTATACAGCATACAGGACTCACGCCTATGCGAGAATAGTTTCAAATGTAATATGCACGCGTCATTTTTACTATACGGTGTGAGAATCATTTTTACACTTCTATAAGAACAAGTCTTAGAATTCCGAATTGACAGTACTGCTATACTTTTCCAGCACTGAATTTTAGAATTCTGACAACCAGTGTTAGAATTTGAGGCCGTATTTTTCTCCGTGGGATGCGGTAGGATCCGAGGACTCCCCAACAAATCTCTAACCAGAAATTTGGCCTCTACATTGTCCCAACGGCGTATTGCTTCACGAGAAAACAAAACGTCTTATCCTTCGGTTCCTGGCCATGTTGGGTGAAAAATCATGCGCGTATGAGGAATAGCCCTCTCATGAATCTTGCCATTGTGGATGTAATCGCTTATACAGTATCACCCCAGGCGGCGATATGACGCGAGTAATTGCGATTAGATTTATCGTGCTGCATTCACGCAATTCTCTCTTTACGTGGTTACCTTAGATACTTGCACACACACACACACACACACACACACACACACACACACACACACACACACACACACACACACACACACACACACACACACACACACACACACACACACACACACACACACACACACACACACACACACACACACACACACACACACACACACATGCGGAGATCTTGAGTCGTATAAAGAAGGATCCGGCGCTCAAGGATGCAGGTGAATGCGTCCAAAAGGTACGCAGAACGAACGCGGGAGATCTGCTGTTCGTTCTGAATAAGGAGAGCTCAGCCAAAGCACCGGAATTGCGAAACCAATTCGAAGGTGTTCTTGGCGAATCAGCAACGGTGCAGAGTAAAGTCCAGGAAGTGGATCTGGAGATCAAGGACCTGGAAGAGGATGCGACGAAGGAGGAGATATTGGCGGCCCTGCAGAGAGTCTTGGGACCGGACTATCCAGCCACGGAACACTCTCTTAAGTCTCTGCGTAAAGCATATGGCAGGACTCAGACCGCGGTATTACGAATCATGGTGCCCGCTGCCCGGAAACTTCTGGATACAGGAATCATCCGAGTCGGCTGGTGTAATTGCAGAATCCGAGAGGTGGTGAGGCCACTCAAGTGTTTCAAGTGCTGGAAATTTGGACACTTATCACGGAACTGCAAGAGCAGCGTCGACCGGGCTAAAGACTGCATCAAGTGCGGTATCACTGGCCACAAAGTTGCCGAATGCACAGCAAGCGCAAAGTGTGTCATATGTGCAGAAGCGGGAGATGGGGCACCCACAGCCCACATCGCAGGTAGCAGCCGATGTCCAGCGTATACGCGGGCTCTCCAGGCTCTCCAGGCACTCCAAAAACGCTGCAAATGAGAGTACTCCAGCTCAACCTCAACCATTGTGAAGCCGCACAGGACCTGCTCATGCAGACTGTGCGCGAGCTGAAGCCTGACTTGGCGATACTCTCGGAACCATATAGACATCTAGACACGCAACCCTGGGAATCTGACGCAAGTGGGAAGGCCGCAATTTGGTCTTGCGGAAAGCTTCCATTTCAGGATCTTGCGAGTCGGATGGAAACTGGTTTTGTGAGAATAAAAGCCAAAGGAGTTCATTTCTACAGTTGTTACGCACCGCCTAGCCTGACGACTGATGAGTTTGAGAATTTTCTCGACAACTTAGTCGCAGACGCTAAACAACGATTCCCGGTAGCCATAGCCGGAGATTACAACGCGTGGGCTGTGGAATGGGGTAGTAAAGTGACGAACAGGAAGGGTCAAGTCCTGCTTGAGGCTATGTCCTTATTGGATGTAGTACTACTTAATGCAGGTACAAAGCCCACTTTTATTAAAGGTGAAGCCTCGTCTATAGTGGACCTCACTTTTGTGAGTAGTAGCCTGGCCAGAGGCAACCAGTGCCACTGGGTAGTCAGTGATATCTACACTCACAGTGATCATCAAGCGATTCTCTGGGAGATTCGCGGAGACTTCAGCAGAATAGCAAAGGCACCGAAGACAAACGGGAAGGGCTGGAAAGCGAAAATGTTTGACGCGGACTTGTTTCGTGAAACTTTTGACACCAGCCCCCTCGCAGCAGAAAGTGCAACCGAGAAGGTCGAGGTGGTCATGCAGAGGGTCACCGAAGCATGCGATGCCACAATGCCACGGAAACGTGATGTCGACTTCCGACCAGCGGTACACTGGTGGAGCGAACGAATTGCCGGCCTCCGAAGGGAGTGTCATCGAACTCGCCGCCGAGCGCAACGAGCTCGAGGCAAACGCTCGTTCCCCGATTTGGAAGAACAGCACAGGAAGGCGCGCTTGAAGCTTAAAAAAGCTATCAAGCAGAGTAAAGCTGAAAGCTGGGGCGAACTGCTCAGCGAGGTGGAAGATGCTCCCTGGGGCAGGCCATACAAAGTAGTAATGACTCGGCTGAAAAGCCAGCCGATGCCATCGCCTGTAGACGCAGCCCTGCTGGAAAAGATTGTTACACATCTGTTCCCTGAGCAACCCGAGGAGGACTACCAGCTCGCGGAGGACGTCGATGAGGACATCCCAGCCATTACTGAAGAAGAGCTTCTTACGGCGATTGCCAGGGTGGGCAACAATAAAGCCCCCGGTATGGATGGGATACCCAACATCGCACTCAAGGCAGCGATCAAGTTGGCACCGGCAATATTCCTGGGCATGTACAATGGGTGTCTCAAGGAAGGAATCTTCCCGGACAAGTGGAAGTGGCAGAAGCTAGTGCTCCTCCCGAAAGGGAAGAAGCCGCCGGACGAACCTTCATCCTATCGTCCACTCTGTATGCTGGATACCGCCGGAAAGATCTTCGAGCGCATCATCCATAACAGGATTGAGAAGTTCGTGGACCCTCTACTGGCGGAGGGCCAGTTTGGCTTCAGAAAGGAGCGCTCTACGCTGGATGCCATTAACACAGTGGTGAAGCAGGCGCAGGAGTCGACTGCGGGTAAACGATGGACAAGAGGGTCCAAGAAGTACTGCGCAGTTGTCGCTCTCGACGTCAAAAACGCTTTCAACTCGGCGATATGGAAGTGTATCATGGATGCCCTAAAAACATTAGGTGTAGCATGGTACCTCCGGAGAATAGTGGCGAGTTACCTATGTAATAGGTGGCTCATGTACGACACAGAGGATGGACCGAAGACGTATAGGGTGACTGGAGGAGTTCCTCAGGGCTCTGTACTTGGACCGCTTCTGTGGATCATCATGTACAATGATCTGCTGCTATTGCAATTGCCGAAAGGAGTGTCCGTCGTAGCGTTTGCAGATGACGCGGCGCTGATTGTCATCGCCAAATTCCTGGAGCAAATCACCGCACTCTTCGGCGAAGCTTTCGCCAAGATAAAGGAATGGATGTCTTCTGTTGGACTGCAGCTTGCAGCCCACAAAACAGAAGTACTCCTCGTATCCAGCAGGAAGGTGATGGAAACGGTAACGCTCAGGGTTGGAAACACCGAAATCACATCCCAACCGTTCATTCGGTACCTGGGTGTGATTCTCGACGCGAGGCTTAACTTCAAAGAGCAAACCGAGCAGATCAGCAGAAAGGCCGCTCGGGTGGCTACCACACTGGCGCGACTCATGCCTAATGTTGGTGGCCCCAGACAGAAGAGGAGGAAACTGCTGTCATCAGTGACGACCTCAGTGCTCACCTATGGCATACCCATATGGGCTGACGCACTGAAAATCCAGGAGTACCGCAGGAAGGCTGCAGCAACGTATCGCGTCAGCGCCTTGAGGGTAGCCTGTGCATTTCGCACTGTCTCCGAGGACGCTATCAACGTTATCGCGGGAATGGTGCCCATTGAGGTGCTCGCTGAGGAGCGTAGAGCGATGTACCAGCAGAAGGGAGCTAGAAATCCCAGTTGTGCAAGGACAGAAGCGAGAGCAACCAGTTTGAACCAGTGGCAGACGATGTGGGATGCCTCTACCAAGGGAAGGTGGACACATCGACTAATTCCGAAGGTGGAGATATGGGTGACCCGTCTACATGGGGAGCTCAACTATTATCTCACTCAAGTGATCTCAGGACACGGCTGCTTCCGGGCTTATCTCTATAAGTTTAATTATGAAGATTCCCCGGACTGCCCAGCATGTGTAGCAGTCGAGGAGAACGCTGAACATGCATTGTTCCAATGCCCACGGTTTAGTGCCTCTCGCGCGATAGTCGAGGATCAGCTGGAGACACGCATCACCCCGGATAACCTGGTTGAGTTGATGCTGAAGTCAGCAGACGCATGGACAGCTGTATCGGCTTATGCTGTCGCAGTAATGAAGGAGTTGCGACGTGCAGAACGCGCGAGGAAGAAGACGACGCCGGAAGACCAGGCAGTCATAGATGAAATCAGCGACACGAACCCCTAAACCACTCATACCATCTCGAGTGGAACGGGGGATGTAAGGTCGTCTGACCACTGTAGGAAGAGCTACGGCTAAGGCCTCTCCCGCGATGTAATACCTAGCGGTCGTCCCGCGGGAGAATTTGTAAGGCCACAGAGGAACGGGGGTTTTTAGTCGGTGCAAGCCCGACACACGGCAATTATTTGCTACGGTGCGCAGGCATTTTCCCGCTAAACCTCTTTAAAAAAAAAAAAAAAAAACACACACACACACACACACACACACACACACACACACACACACACACACATACATACACACACACACACACACACACACACACACACACACACACACACACACACACACAGCGGGTTACACCAACGTCGACCGAGGGAAAGGTGCCGAAGAAGAAGAAGCAGCTGGAGGAGCTGGCTGGTCAACCCGAGGATAAGGGAGGTGTGCGATCAGAGCAGGAGTGGCAGACTGCCGGAAAGAAGAAAAGATCGCACAAGATATCCCAGACGCAGCCTCAGAAGAAGCCGCAGAAACCTCGCGAACGGCCGACTCTGCCCAACGCTCTCGTCATCCACAAAAAGGGTGACTTGAGCTATGCGGAGATCTTGAGTCGTATAAAGAAGGATCCGGCGCTCAAGGATGCAGGTGAATGCGTCCAAAAGGTACGCAGAACGAACGCGGGAGATCTGCTGTTCGTTCTGAATAAGGAGAGCTCAGCCAAAGCACCGGAATTGCGAAACCAATTCGAAGGTGTTCTTGGCGAATCAGCAACGGTGCAGAGTAAAGTCCAGGAAGTGGATCTGGAGATCAAGGACCTGGAAGAGGATGCGACGAAGGAGGAGATATTGGCGGCCCTGCAGAGAGTCTTGGGACCGGACTATCCAGCCACGGAACACTCTCTTAAGTCTCTGCGTAAAGCATATGGCAGGACTCAGACCGCGGTATTACGAATCATGGTGCCCGCTGCCCGGAAACTTCTGGATACAGGAATCATCCGAGTCGGCTGGTGTAATTGCAGAATCCGAGAGGTGGTGAGGCCACTCAAGTGTTTCAAGTGCTGGAAATTTGGACACTTATCACGGAACTGCAAGAGCAGCGTCGACCGGGCTAAAGACTGCATCAAGTGCGGTATCACTGGCCACAAAGTTGCCGAATGCACAGCAAGCGCAAAGTGTGTCATATGTGCAGAAGCGGGAGATGGGGCACCCACAGCCCACATCGCAGGTAGCAGCCGATGTCCAGCGTATACGCGGGCTCTCCAGGCTCTCCAGGCACTCCAAAAACGCTGCAAATGAGAGTACTCCAGCTCAACCTCAACCATTGTGAAGCCGCACAGGACCTGCTCAGGCAGACTGTGCGCGAGCTGAAGCCTGACTTGGCGATACTCTCGGAACCATATAGACATCTAGACACGCGACCCTGGGAATCTGACGCAAGTGGGAAGGCCGCAATTTGGTCTTGCGGAAAGCTTCCATTTCAGGATCTTGCGAGTCGGATGGAAACTGGTTTTGTGAGAATAAAAGCCAAAGGAGTTCATTTCTACAGTTGTTACGCACCGCCTAGCCTGACGACTGATGAGTTTGAGAATTTTCTCGACAACTTAGTCGCAGACGCTAAACAACGATTCCCGGTAGCCATAGCCGGAGATTACAACGCGTGGGCTGTGGAATGGGGTAGTAAAGTGACGAACAGGAAGGGTCAAGTCCTGCTTGAGGCTATGTCCTTATTGGATGTAGTACTACTTAATGCAGGTACAAAGCCCACTTTTGTTAAAGGTGAAGCCTCGTCTATAGTGGACCTCACTTTTGTGAGTAGTAGCCTGGCCAGAGGCAACCAGTGCCACTGGGTAGTCAGTGATATCTACACTCACAGTGATCATCAAGCGATTCTCTGGGAGATTCGCGGAGACTTCAGCAGAATAGCGAAGGCACCGAAGACAAACGGGAAGGGCTGGAAAGCGAAAATGTTTGACGCGGACTTGTTTCGTGAAACTTTTGACACCAGCCCCCTCGCAGCAGAAAGTGCAACCGAGAAGGTCGAGGTGGTCATGCAGAGGGTCACCGAAGCATGCGATGCCACAATGCCACGGAAACGTGATGTCGACTTCCGACCAGCGGTACACTGGTGGAGCGAACGAATTGCCGGCCTCCGAAGGGAGTGTCATCGAACTCGCCGCCGAGCGCAACGAGCTCGAGGCAAACGCTCGTTCCCCGATTTGGAAGAACAGCACAGGAAGGCGCGCTTGAAGCTTAAAAAAGCTATCAAGCAGAGTAAAGCTGAAAGCTGGGGCGAACTGCTCAGCGAGGTGGAAGATGCTCCCTGGGGCAGGCCATACAAAGTAGTAATGACTCGGCTGAAAAGCCAGCCGATGCCATCGCCTGTAGACGCAGCCCTGCTGGAAAAGATTGTTACACATCTGTTCCCTGAGCAACCCGAGGAGGACTACCAGCTCGCGGAGGACGTCGATGAGGACATCCCAGCCATTACTGAAGAAGAGCTTCTTACGGCGATTGCCAGGGTGGGCAACAATAAAGCCCCCGGTATGGATGGGATACCCAACATCGCACTCAAGGCAGCGATCAAGTTGGCACCGGCAATATTCCTGGGCATGTACAATGGGTGTCTCAAGGAAGGAATCTTCCCGGACAAGTGGAAGTGGCAGAAGCTAGTGCTCCTCCCGAAAGGGAAGAAGCCGCCGGACGAACCTTCATCCTATCGTCCGCTCTGTATGCTGGATACCGCCGGAAAGATCTTCGAGCGCATCATCCATAACAGGATTGAGAAGTTCGTGGACCCTCTACTGGCGGAGGGCCAGTTTGGCTTCAGAAAGGAGCGCTCTACGCTGGATGCCATTAACACAGTGGTGAAGCAGGCGCAGGAGTCGACTGCGGGTAAACGATGGACAAGAGGGTCCAAGAAGTACTGCGCAGTTGTCGCTCTCGACGTCAAAAACGCTTTCAACTCGGCGATATGGAAGTGTATCATGGATGCCCTAAAAACATTAGGTGTAGCATGGTACCTCCGGAGAATAGTGGCGAGTTACCTATGTAATAGGTGGCTCATGTACGACACAGAGGATGGACCGAAGACGTATAGGGTGACTGGAGGAGTTCCTCAGGGCTCTGTACTTGGACCGCTTCTGTGGATCATCATGTACAATGATCTGCTGCTATTGCAATTGCCGAAAGGAGTGTCCGTCGTAGCGTTTGCAGATGACGCGGCGCTGATTGTCATCGCCAAATTCCTGGAGCAAATCACCGCACTCTTCGGCGAAGCTTTCGCCAAGATAAAGGAATGGATGTCTTCTGTTGGACTGCAGCTTGCAGCCCACAAAACAGAAGTACTCCTCGTATCCAGCAGGAAGGTGATGGAAACGGTAACGCTCAGGGTTGGAAACACCGAAATCACATCCCAACCGTTCATTCGGTACCTGGGTGTGATTCTCGACGCGAGGCTTAACTTCAAAGAGCAAACCGAGCAGATCAGCAGAAAGGCCGCTCGGGTGGCTACCACACTGGCGCGACTCATGCCTAATGTTGGTGGCCCCAGACAGAAGAGGAGGAAACTGCTGTCATCAGTGACGACCTCAGTGCTCACCTATGGCATACCCATATGGGCTGACGCACTGAAAATCCAGGAGTACCGCAGGAAGGCTGCAGCAACGTATCGCGTCAGCGCCTTGAGGGTAGCCTGTGCATTTCGCACTGTCTCCGAGGACGCTATCAACGTTATCGCGGGAATGCTGCCCATTGAGGTGCTCGCTGAGGAGCGTAGAGCGATGTACCAGCAGAAGGGAGCTAGAAATCCCAGTTGTGCAAGGACAGAAGCGAGAGCAACCAGTTTGAACCAGTGGCAGACGATGTGGGATGCCTCTACCAAGGGAAGGTGGACACATCGACTAATTCCGAAGGTGGAGATATGGGTGACCCGTCTACATGGGGAGCTCAACTATTATCTCACTCAAGTGATCTCAGGACACGGCTGCTTCCGGGCTTATCTCTATAAGTTTAATTATGAAGATTCCCCGGACTGCCCAGCATGTGTAGCAGTCGAGGAGAACGCTGAACATGCATTGTTCCAATGCCCACGGTTTAGTGCCTCTCGCGCGATAGTCGAGGATCAGCTGGAGACACGCATCACCCCGGATAACCTGGTTGAGTTGATGCTGAAGTCAGCAGACGCATGGACAGCTGTATCGGCTTATGCTGTCGCAGTAATGAAGGAGTTGCGACGTGCAGAACGCGCGAGGAAGAAGACGACGCCGGAAGACCAGGCAGTCATAGATGAAATCAGCGACACGAACCCCTAAACCACTCATACCATCTCGAGTGGAACGGGGGATGTAAGGTCGTCTGACCACTGTAGGAAGAGCTACGGCTAAGGCCTCTCCCGCGATGTAATACCTAGCGGTCGTCCCGCGGGAGAATTTGTAAGGCCACAGAGGAACGGGGGTTTTTAGTCGGTGCAAGCCCGACACACGGCAATTATTTGCTACGGTGCGCAGGCATTTTCCCGCTAAACCTCTTTAAAAAAAAAAAAAAAAAAAAAAAAAAAAAAAAACACACACACACACACACACACACACACACACACACACACACACACACACAAGCCCACACGTACACGTGGGTATATATATACCGGTGCTAAGAATCATTTCGATCTGGTCCAATTTCAGCGATAATTTATTTGCTCGCGATTCCCGCAGCGTACACGAGCCGCGCAGTCCCGCTGCGCTCTTAATTGAAAAATTAATCTCCCCGTTGAAACCGCGTTCGCACCGAGAAATCCTAATGTTGCTCGCGTGCACGCGCGCAATTCTCGCGGCGCACGTCCGAGACTCCTAGAAGGCGTATATACTTGTGGCATACGCGGGACACGAGAGGTGGGCCAAATATCCCGACGAAATTAACTTGTCGCGTGTGAACGTTCCTTTTCATCTTTTCATATATATATATATATATATATATATATATATATATATATATATATATATATATATATATATGAAAAGATATATATATATACACGTATTTGTATGTATGATTTTTTTTGCTTTATTTCTTTTCTCGAAGAAGAGTTTTACAAGTATCGCGGTAGACGCTCGGTTACCACGTGTCGTCGCCTTGCTCACTATCAATCCTTGGCCGACTCTCGTGTCTGTCCGCAAAGAGCGCGGTGAGAACGCACGAGCGCGTGCGACCACCCGAGAGAAATAAAATTGAAAAGGATGCGAGAGAAGCTCACGCTCGCTGCTCTCCGACCGATGAAAAACGAATGTAGAATACGTATAAGTACATACAGGGTGTCCCTCTTATCTCTGCCACCCGAAATAATTCAGTAATTATCGACGTCACAAAAAAATGTTCCAGACAAAAGTTGTACGGTGTGAAAAAATCAAGTGCGAGAATTTTTTTTTATTTCGGTGGACGCGCTGAGTGAAGGTCACCTCCATTTTTTTAAATGGAATGGTGCATTTTTTTCCAACCATCTTGTGGAGCACCTCAAGCCGCATAAAAAACATTAGGGGGTCAAAGTTGTTCAAGGTCATTCAAGGTCAGTACCGATTATATAAATCTAAATATCTCGATCCGATATCTCTGATCCGAGATATCTAGATTTGTATTTCATTTTAATGGGTGACCTTGAATGACCTTGAACGACTTTGACCCGCTAATGTTTTGATAAGGGTTGAGGTGCTCCACAAGATGGTTGAAAAAAAAGTACCATTCCATTAAAGGAGCTATACCAGTGTGAACGCTGAAAATTTGGGTGACTTTCGGAAATTTTTTGGAAGAAAAGTACTCAATTGAATGTTTCGAAAAATTAAGAATATATTTGGCCATATTTGACCTATATTGCGTAATTTTTTCATAGAAAAATATTGAGATCCAAGCGACTTACGCGCTGCCTTCGGAGGCGCCAAAAAAAGTTCCTCCACTGCTGACGTGATCCCGGCCGATTGAGTAGCTGAAACCGTAGGATTTTCGAAAAATATCAAAATTTAACAAAATGGCGTAGTTATGAAAAAAAGTCGTTTTTTTGCCTATAAGATGGTCGTTTTTTTCAATGCCAAATCGTCAATTTTCATCCAATCAAAAATATCCTACGTCATTGTACAGTAAATATATTCAAGAGCCCTCAGTTCAAATTTCAAATCCATCGGATAATTGCTCGTTGAGTTACGTCAGCAAATTTGAAAAATGTCATTTCACATTCTTGAAAGTATATAGATCTCATCTCATATTCTTGACAGTATAAACTATCGGAAAAGGCAAAAAAATCATTTTTTTTGTAAGTGTCACACCGGTAGAGCCCCTTAAAAAAGTGGATGTGACCTTTTCTATGCGTCAGCAACTCCACCGTAAAAAAAAATGGTCGCATTTGATGGTCCCTTTCACACCGTACAACTTTTGTCTGGAAATTTTTTTTGTGATGTCGATAATCACCGAGTTATTTCGGGTGGCAGAGATAAGAGGGACACCCTGTATATATATATATATATATATATATATATATATATATATATATATATGTGTGTGTGTGTCTGAAAGAAGTGAAATTCGTGGTTCTCGTCCCGTCTCGATGAGATTGCCAGGCATGAAGTTCCAAACCTGAATTTCTTCCTTCCCTATTAATCATACGTTCTCTCCCATTAATCTCCCATCCTCGCGGATCCGAAGAATCTCTATATTTGCATTTGCGAATTCCCATATGTGCCCCCCCCCCCCCCCCCCCCCCGCGCCTGTATCTTTCACGCACGCTCTTTCTCTTATCCTGCATCGTTGCTTGTATACGCGTCACACAAGCGCGTCAATTTTTTTTCTCATCGCATGGTATATTTATTCGGCGAAGTAAGATTGTATTTGTAGGAGAAAGGATTGAAGTGAAATGTTTTCGAATGCGACATTTATAAAGTGCAGTTGCTCGGGTAAGCTGCGGTGCTGCAGAAAAAGTCTTTACGTGTGGAAGAAGAATCGCATAACTTTTTCTCTTACGTGCACTTTGGTATTATTTCCAGCGAGTCTGACTTCCGGATGTGAATGCATACGCGATACATATATATATCCTGGGAGCCTTGCCACGGAGGATTGTGAGAGTGTAGGTGTCAACCATTGACATGGCCAGGGGGGATGGCCCCCAGGAAAAAATCGATCCGAAATAATTCAATTCAAATAATCGATTAGTTTTATTTGGCTCACCCAAGGAGGCACGAAGGAATATTTTTAAACACTCGAATTATTTTCTTCGTCGTAATTTCGAAACTTGTACAAAAAGTAGCTATTTCATTGCGTAAATTAACCCTTTGTTGACAAACTTATATTTGGCTACGATTTTGACCAACTGAGTCAATTTGATCCGGATAGTGATTCATCCACCTGCCATTGACAAACCTTCGGTCGGTTTTTGTTGAAAAAAATCAGGGATACTCTTTCAATTAAAATTCGGAAAATATCATACAAATTTGCTGGAAAAAGTTGTGAAGAACTTGAAATTTAAAAAAAAAATGAGCATTTTATTTACAATTTTTCCGGGTCAAAATGACCTAGTGTGTCGACGTAGGGTTAAGGCACCACACCACGGTTCGTGCGCGGTACGAGAGTGTATTTTTCGTAATTATTTTCAAGAAAACGATTAATGGATTTTGTAAAATTAATACTCATAGTCAATATATACATATAGAAGATTATATAAAAAAAATTGTACTCGAATCTACACTATAGTTTGCGGTGTAGGCCGCTTCCAAGAGGACACTCCGACGAAATTGCTGCTCGGCGGTTGACAGCGATTAAGCCATCCGGTTCATTTAAAAAATAAAATGAAAATATATCTAGAAACTAGACATATAGGTCTACAGCATCACCTAGGGGAATTTCGATATTTAAAAAAAAAAAATGTCGGGCCAGCGAATTCTATTTCCGATTTCCATGGAAAATTTTCATCGTTCATAAAAAAATAAAAATAAAAGAGGGCCCTTTATAAAAAAAAAAATCCCTACGTGGTGCCATATAGATACTGGATTTTCAAACAGTTTAAGACTTGGCGCATGCAAATCGGATAAATCGTTTTTTTAATATTTTGTCAACCAGGTTGAAAAATGTAGTTTCGAGAAAAACCTGTTCAAAGCCGCACATCTGCCGCTCTGCCCGGTCGTGTGCTTCGAACGGTTTCACACAAAATGCTGTATCTCCGCTAATTTTACAAATGCGTTTTAAAAAATTGGTGATAGCATTCTTAACAAATGTGTATTTCAGAAAATGAAAAGAAAAAAAGTCACAAATTTTTTTTGACCTTGGGTCGGTGCCTTAAATGGATATTCAAATTTCCCAATGAAGTTGACTGTGGGCGAAAAAACACATTAGTTTTGTCGGTCGATACATAACCAGAAAAATCCTGGAAGATCAACATTTACTACCATACAATAGATAATGTCATTGTAAACATAAAACGTCGATGTTTTGGTAACCACCGAAAAAAAGTGTTGGGCCGATTTGCAGAGAAAAAAAAATGAAAGCCAAGACTTGTTTAATTGTGTACCTACTGTAAGCAAAGTTTTAAGGCTGGTAACTCGATTAAGGCGGGAGATAGATCCCTTAAGGCTAGAAAAAAGTTTGCTGATTTTCATGATTTTTTTTAAAAGAAATATTTCTTTACCATTTTTGAGAATTAGGCTATATTTCAACACTATTTTTGGCTGTGACATAGTTTGTTAAGGCAGTAGTCTGGTCTAGAAATTTAACAAAATCGATTTTTTCTTTATTTTATTTTTCCTTAGACCTTTCTTAATACGCTCGTGAAAAGCGTTTATTGATATTTAAAAAATTTAGCAGAGTAATAGAAATTATAAGCAAGCCGCGTGCAAACCTTATCTAACGGTATCAAAACTTTGAACGCGTTTATCTCAGAACGATGTTTTTCAAATCGGCGCCCACGATATCTCGATAACTAATTGACCGACCGAGCTCAAATTTTGCACATACCTTCGGTAGCCTTTTTCTGAGGTCTAGTAGTAGAATTGAGTCGAACAATAATTTTTCGGGTGGGGATCCAAATATCGAAGGACCAAATATACATCGACAAATATTTCGAAACGACAGAATTATGAACTCTCAAAATAACGAAGAGGTTTAATTATTCGAAATTTTATGTTTCGATCGAAGAAAAAATCGAATGACTATAAAGCAAAGCATCATTTATTCGAGAGCTCATTTATCTGAAACCGTATATTCAGATCGTCTGCAATTTGAGACATACAAATATAGATTGGAACAATCTATAACATCCATATCTCCGAAACAGAAAAAAGCTAGTATCTAATATTCGTAATACCGCCTATAGCGAAAAGCAATATATCGAGGCGCAAAATATCGATGGTCCGAAATGGCGAATGCCAAAATGGCGAACATGTTATGGATGCCGTCCCGGCCGACCGCTAACGCTATCTGCCTTGATCACAAGTTTTCGCCATCCGGGCCGTTCGACATTTTGACCCTTCGCTATTTTATCCACTCGACTTTTTGGCCGCTCGATTTAATGCTTTCTGTTTTTTGAACCGTCGCTATATTTACAATTCGAAGATTCGTCTTCTCGAATTATTTGGTGTTATTTATATAAGCAATTCGATATTATGTCTCTCAATATTTTTTAAATCGTTTTTTGTTTTTCGCTATATTTCAACTTCGAGATATTCGTATTCGGAATTTTTATTTACGACTATATAAACCCTCCGAACATTGATCTAGCTATATTCAAACATTCGACATTTTTTAATTCGATATTTCAGCCCATCCGAATATTGATCCATCGATATTTCGACTCCCACCCAATTTTTACCGAATACACGAAAATGTATGAAATATCGTTAATCAAAGTTTAACAGGCCGCCATTTTGTAACAAAATTTTTTCAAGTACTAATTCTGCTAGTAGTTCTTAGAATACTCATACAGATTGAGAATATATTTTTTTTCAGATGCATACAACATCACCCATAGTAGGCGCCGATTGAGGCGGTTTTCGGCGGACAATGTTGTAAAAAAATAAAAAAACTACATGAAAATATTTAAAATAATATTTTTTATAGTGGATACATTCTCAAAGGAACAATAAATACATATGTAAAATTTCATCAAGACAACTTGAACGATTTAAAAGTTATTCCAACCCAAAAATGACGTCAAAAATCTCGCTCTAGACCAGACTACTGCCTTAATCTTAAAAAATGGCGGAGTTGTGGGACGGTCTTCTAAATTGCATTTTCAAAACTGGCGTGACTTATAGCTGAAAAACTAATCGACCGATTCTGATGAAATTTGATATGAAACTTTCTAGCCTTGTTGTCTAAAATATGGCCCTAAATGCTTTTGAAAATTAAAGAAAGAAAACCTATTTTTTAACTGCATAATGTAGCATTTTTTTCGGAAAATTCAATCTTTTCGTTTCAAAGCGTACCATTCCATCGATTTTCAACATTTCTCACCTTTACTTGGTTCATATTCTGCGTTTGAGTGTCAATGAAAGGAAAATTTTCATTGGTTTATTTTCAGATTAATCCTGTCGACGCTACGTGTCACGCCATTTGACAACATCCGCCATAACCCGCTTAGAAGACCGCGCCATACATCCGCCAATTTTAAAGATCAATAAAAAAGAAATACTACGTAACAGCGAAAAGGAGTAATAAAACATACCCTGTCTCAAAAATGGTAAAGAAATCGTGCCTTTGAAAAAAAAATCATTAAAATCAGTCATTTTTCCTCGCCTAAAGGTATCTCCCCCCTTAAAGAATGTTTAAAACCTAATTGATTATGTTTTCAAGGTATTGCAAGAGTTCGACACTAATGTTAACATGAACATTTATATTTTACGTGTGTTACGTGATTATCGACTATTATTTGCATTTTATTTTTAAAAACGTTTATTGTGAACGAAACCACTTTTTCGTCCCCCCCCCCCCCCCCTCTCAGAACATGTACACGACATATCGACTGGCCGCAATTGCGTTCGATGCGCTTCGTCGAAGATGAATCGTTACCCCGGTGTGAACTCGTCATACACAGCGTAGGATAGCACAGCCGGGCAAGTTTCTTCGTTGCTTTTTCTTGCTCATTTGCTCTCATTCATGATTCGCGTCCTGAAGAAAGTCGCGGCACGGCGTGTCGCAGACCGCGAGAGTAAGAGACTCCTCGTACAGCAAGAAATTCCCTAGCGATGACCCCCGTTGCGAGGACAACTTCGTAACGAGTGGATTTATACGTTTTTTTTCACTGGTACACATATACCACACGGGGTGCACGACACGTCGATACGTTTCATGTTCACCGGTCATTAAAATGACACGAGTCTCGATTTACGCGTGCACCTCACTGGAAGTGGCATTTTATATATGTATGTGTGCGTGTGTGTTTGTGTACATAGCAGGTGTATGTACGACGAAGTACCAGTCCAGCAAATTACGTTATTACCATTTATTAATTAACCATTAACTTAACGATCAATTTCTCAAATTGTTAAATCGGTTAGCGCGCGAGTACGGTAGCGTGAATATTATAATAATCGATGAAGATCAAAGTCGCTGCGTGCGGGCGATGAACTGGTACACAGCGCGGCTGCCGCGCCGGCCTTCCTCTCGTTAGATCGAATAAATGGGCCCTATCGTAAACACACGTATATTCGACGTCTATGATGTTTTTTTCGTGTTTATTATTATATGTAGTCGAAATAGACGAGGCCTACAACGAAAATAATCTTGAACGACGAATCCCACGTGGTGATTAGAGCGGTGCGATTCTTTGGAGTATATTTCTATTATATATATATATATATATATATATATATATATATATACAGGGTGTATCTTAACTACTAGTTTTCCATTCTTGAGCACATAGGGTGTCTCTTTCTCAGACTAAAGTCTGATGCTGGCCATAAGTAAGCAATGGCACAGTCGCTTCGGCGTTCAAGTTAGGGCGGGCGTGGGTTCGAATCTATGCAAGTGAATTTTTCATCTCTTTTTTTTTCGCCGTACAATGAACCCAAATAATTATTTGCAAACGGATTATAGTGTTCAATAATTTTTATTCATTAAAGGAAAATATCTGTTTTATTTTCTTTCAATTCATTCTGGGGGTTGGTTTTTTCCCATTCTTGTTTGGCATTTTTATACTCACCTGATAATAATTATTGAAAAATCATATTAAAGAATAAAAAAATATTTCAGTGGGTGTTCCGAAACCACTGGGCAATTATTTACTCAGCGCCGAACTTTACTCGTGAACATCGCGGCTAATTTTTGTGGCGAGACACTAAAAAAAAAGCGTTTTGCTTGGATGGAGACACCCTATATATTCACGAATGGAAAACTAGTAGTTAGATACACCATATGTATATGCATATAAACATATATTTATGTTTATAAATATGTGTATATATACATACATACATACATATATATATATATATATATATATATATATATATATAAATATATATTTATATGTATGCTTAATATACGGGACTCTTCGAATAACTCTGAGCGATTCGGGATAACGACAACGACGACATCCGAGTCGATTCGTGCCCTCGCTACAATAAAATATAGCCGCCTCGAGTGACACGAACCGCGAAGGCTATCATTTATGAAAATAATAAAAAGGTAATATATACGCTTCCGCAGGTGACCCAACCTCGATAATATTAATGGATACCCTCTCGCGAGCTGACCACACGAGCCAAGATTAATAGATCTCTCGAATTCACGTTACAATCAACATCTCGAAAAGACTCGCGCGCGCCCGCAGTGCTTACAATTTACAAAAATGTTTTATCATCCCGTTGACGTAGGTGAGGGACGCGCGTAAAAAAAAATCATCCCGAAACGCGACACATGACGAGACCCAGTCGTGAAATTGCTATTTCGAGACGGGGCATCGATGAGACGCAGAATTTATCGCGGTTTCGACGTAGCGATGGGTAACGTTAGCGACTCGGCTGGGAACGACTTTTGTTCTTTTTTAAAATCAGTTTTTTAAATAATTGTATCATTATTTTTATCTTGTGGCTTCTGCGTGATTTGATTTTCGTCTCGATGAAAAAATGGAGTTAACAAACCGACAGTGATGGTTGTAACGTAACGGGTATGTAACGTATCTGGGTCACTACTTGGGTGGGTGCCCGCTTGGCCGCGTACTCACTTGCGCGTCAGCCACTGAGCGAAATGCAGGTTCACGGAGCTTCCGATAGAGACGTAATTGAATCGCAGCGAAGTATAGTCCGTATCGGCTCGGGTTTTTCAGTTTCCCCGTGCCCTCGTGCAAGTACCATAGAATTGTGCTTTGTTAAAGAGAAGCTGTCGAAGAAATTCTGGGAGGTCTCTCAGGAAGTGGAAATAAAGCAGCGGCAAGTGTGGTTTAAAATTAAAAGAGATGCGACGACGAAGACTCGCAAGAGCTTAAAATAATAAAATGAAAATAAATAATAATAGTATATTTAAAAAAATCAAATTCAAGCTTGAGAGATTCCGAATGAAGTTTTAATCCTCATTTTTTTTATTATTATTGGTTTCCTTTTTATTATTTGTAAGCAGATATTATTTTTCATTAAGGAGTGAGATGCAGTCAGAGGCCTGAAAAACGAGCTTTTTCAATAAATTTTTTTTATGGTAATTAAGTTTGTTTTACAAAAGTAGTTGCACAGACTTTTTATGTTACATTTCAACTTGACTTGTACAAATTTTCAAAGAAAAATATCGATTATTTATAAAAATATCGCCATCGTTGTCGGACCCCCTTCGGCATGTAGTGCTTTGCGATGACCATCATAAAATTTTACTGGATCATCTGACAACATAAAACCAAAAAAAAAATTACTTGACTAATAAATCTAGTCCTTAATAGAGGCCTTTTTAAAAAAATTAACAAAATGCCGGCTTTCGCCAGATAACTTTCGATTTTCGACGAAAAAATCGCTCGTTTATTGTTGTAAAAAAATAGAAATTTTCAAAACAAAAATAAAAATCCTTCTATTAAGGTCCAGTTTTTAATGCTATCAATAAGCACACTAAAATTCATCGAAATCCATAGAGCGGTTTTTGAATTACAGTGGTCACTGACTTGAAAAACATAGTTACGAAAAAAATGTGTTCAAAGTTTTTCGATGTGGATACAGTATTATATGTTTGTAAAATTTTGAGCTCGATGGATGAAGCTAAACTTTTTTTGATGTATTTTGATCCGCTGAATCCAAATATCACAATTTTTGCCGAACAGTCGAGCATTCAATTGTTTATAGCCAATTGTTAAAACAATTTTTCCAAAAATTAAAGTTTTTCGGGATGAATTATTACTTTTTTAAACATTTTGGGCAATTTTAAAACGAGGGTATCCTTTATAAAATTTTGCTAAAGTTCATCGTTTTTGAGTAATACATTTTGAA
Source organism: Ophion obscuratus (assembly GCA_964007375.1). Taxonomy (NCBI): domain Eukaryota; kingdom Metazoa; phylum Arthropoda; class Insecta; order Hymenoptera; family Ichneumonidae; genus Ophion; species Ophion obscuratus. Next base: position 44,456,434 of record OZ023317.1, read on the forward strand.
AATTTCTGAAAGAGTTTTCCAATTTTACACTTGATTTATGTATAGAAATACTAATTAAAAAATTACTTAAATCGAATCATCAATTCCTGGCCCATACAATAGGGCTTCTGCCGATGTGGAAGCTTCCAAAATATCAAATTGTTGTATTCGAAGCTTTCTGCCTTCCCGGGTATCATCATTTGCGCGTTTGTCAGCCACGTCTGTCGTCCGCTACCTGCCACGGGGACCCGACGCCCCTTCACTAATTGTGGGATATCCCGGAAACGATTTATCGGATTGACTTGAAATTTTCAGGGAATATTTTCGAAACATTATACTTCAAGGAAATGTAAAGAAAAGCGATTTTTTAAAAATGCTGACTGCATCTCGCCCCTTAAAGTAACTGCAGATCATTTTAATAATCGAAGTATAAATATACACGGTGTCCGAGAACTGAATGCGTTCCCTAAAATAGAGGGTTGGGGGTGAAATTCTGAGTCGATTGATATAAGCATGTATGGGTCTCAGATCAACCCCTGAATTATTATGAATTTTTAAAGCCGGGCGCACCTGATTGGCCCGACTTAAAAAATTCATAATAATTCGGCGGTTGATCTGAGAGCCATACATGCTTATATCAATCGACTCAGAATTTCACCCCCAATCCCCCATTTCAAAAAAGCGCATTGAGTTCTGGGACACCCTGTATATAAGCTAGCCTCCGCCCGCGTCGATACACGCAAGGAATACAATTTTTCATGCAAATTTTTACGCCCCATTACACCCCCTTAAAAGTTGATTTTTCGAAAAAATCCTTCCTCAGTGCACCTCTACATCTTCTAAGTATCATATCATCCAAATTTCATGTTTCCATATTCAGCTCTTTAGGCTGTGCATTGTCTATGTGTCATTCAGTCAGTCAGTCAGTCGCGAAGCTGTTTCACATGTATAGAAATGATCAAAGTATCATCAAATTATTCTTCAAAAATGTTATCCTCGATTTCAACCTAATTATGTATTCTCTCTGAAAATATACGTCATACACTCCGAAAAATCAGGAAATAATGGAACAGGAAATGGCTAGTCCTTCACCACGTGGTCCACCAGAGCTTAAGAGAGTCCGAAGTCCCTTGGCTTGCCGGGCAGTAATACGCAATCGACCAAAATGCGAGAAGAAAAATGAGATCCGGAGAGAAGAAAAGCCAAAATCGTCTTAGGTTGCCGTGGACGCTGGGTTGCGACCAGAAACTCGGCACGTGAACATGAAAAAAGGCACAGAGAGAGAGAGAAAGAGTGCGAAGGGTGGGAGAGACCAAGAGGGTGCTTCGGCACGTGCCAAGTATTCCTCTCTCTCTTGTGGTGTCGGTTTTTCAGCTCTTGAGTTCCCCAAGAATAAGACGAGAAAAGAAGGGAGAAAAAAGAGATCGAGAGGCAGAGAAAGTCTCCCCCGGTGAGTGCGGGTATGGGGTCGTAGAAAACTATTTCCGCGTGACGCCCCCTTCCGACGAGAATGAGAAGAAACCCGCTCCAGGGAAATTGTTTCTGCCTATGTATGTAGTAATGGGGGCATGTGGTGACGCAGTTTGCACCGCGGGAGACGCGACTTCGTCGTCATTGTCGTCGTCTCACAGCGGGAGCACGCTTCTAGTGATCTTTGCTCTCGATATATATATAATATACATACTCATTACTCACCCACACACGCGCATATATATATTACACCGCATTTGTCTCAAGTTGCATATTCCGCGTTTGCGTCGAAGCTATATAAGAAAAACTACTCGATTTTCACTTCTGAAATTCTACCCCTAAATGACCAATCTTTGATCACACATAGTGTAGGCATGAAAATGATACACCTGTAAAAAAAGTTATTTCTATCGAACGTCATTCAGTATGAGGGAGGGATGAACATTGTGATGCATGACTCCGCAAACTCGAACGACTCATTCCGAGGATCCTCGGACGTTGTGAAGAAAATAGCACGTTGTACACGTCGAGTGCATAGATTGTAGTCTAGGAAAAGAAACGAAAACCCAGCACTTTTTAGCGTAAAATGTGAATTTTTGACTGAAGGTAAATGGTTGCATACTATAAGTAACCCTAACAAAATGTTGCTCCTCAACTCGCTCCAACCCTAAGAAATAGGGGTTGAAAACTTTAACATCGCCGTATCTCGATAATTAATGGCCCGATCAAAAAAGGTTTCAAACAAAAGTTGTTTGGAATAATAAAATTCGTATAAACTTATGTAGCGTTGAACCTCCTATCTTTGAAAATGACGGCGCAAAAACGATTCGAAAAATTGGGGTTGAAAACTTAAAAATCGCCGTGTCTCGATAATTAATGGTCCGATCGAATAAAGTTTCAAACAAAAATTGTTTGGAATAATAGAATTCGTATAAAGTTATTTGACGTCCAACCTCCTATCTTTGAAAATGGCGGCGGAAAAACGATTCGAAAATTCGGGGTTAAAAACAAATATCGTCGTATCTCGATAATTAATGGTCCGATCGAATAAAGTTCCAAACAAAAATTGTTTGGAATAATAAAATTCGTATAAAATTATCCCACGTACAACCTGCTATCTTTAAAAATAGCGGCGCAAAAACGATTCGAAAATTCGGGGTTAAAAACTTAAAAATCGCCGTATCTCGATAATGAATGGTCCGATCGAAAAAAGTTTCAAAAAAAAATTGTTTGGAATAATAAAATTCGTATACAGTTATTCGACATCCAAACTCCTATGTTTGGAAATAGCGGCACAAAAACGATTCGAAAATTCGGGGCTGTTGCGTGTGCGGGCGGAGTAGACATATCGCTGCGTCCTTGTCTGGGTCAGTGGTGCTCCGATGTTTTTGCGCCGCTATTTTCAAAGATAGCAAATTGGACGTCAAACAACTTTATACGTATTTTATTATTCCAAACAACTTTTGTTTGAGACATTTTTTGATTGGGCTATTTATTGTCGATACGGCGATTTTTAAGTTTTCAACCCCTATTTCTTAGGGTTGGGGCGAGTTGAGGGGCAACATTTTATTGGCGTTACTTTCAGTATGCAACCATCTACTTTTAGTCAAAAATTCATATTCTACGCTAGAAAGTGCTGGGTTTCCGTATCTTTTGCTGGACTATTGAATTGACTATTGATGATCGACGCGGGATCCGCCGAGGAAATGAAAAACGAACAAACCGAGGCGTGCGCAAGGCACACAAACATGACACACACACGTTTCGGAAAAGAATACCTCAATCACGATATATCTATGTAACGTTGGCTATCAGCACATCGCTGTGCAGAATTTTTTGTGAAGTTTCCGGGTACTACAGCCCTACATGGATTTGGTAGGTTTGCTGAACGTAGGGAGTCCACATTGGAATTGTAAGAGTAGGATTATAATGAAGGCATTATGTATGTGTATGTGGAAAGTTCGGCGAGGAGTGGAGAAGAAGAGATTGATTGATTGATTGAGTGATTGATGGTTTACTATATACCTCGGTATAACCTTTAGGCAACAAGGTACATTTAAGAAAAAAATAAATGGATAAAGTATAAAAACGATTTAAAACCTGTTTGAAGCAATAAAAATAACAAAAAATGACGAATAAAGTGTAGAAAGATGACAAGCATCTAGAAAGAAACAATACAATAAAAATTATAAATGCCATAGCATACCATTCGCATAGAAATGCAATAAAAATATATAACAAAAATGTAAAAGCAGAGAAGCGATATAATTCAAATAAAAATAAATGTAAAAATAACACAACAATAAATAACGCAGTGTAAAAAAAACACCTACCAAGGTGTATGCAAATCACCTGCAGACTTGCAGAAAGAGAGAGAGAGAGAGAGAGAGAGAGAGAGAGAGAGAGAGAGAGAGAGAGAGAGAGAGAGAGAGAGAGAGAGAGAGAGAGAGAGAGAGAGAGAGAGAGAGAGAGAGAGAGAGAGAGAGAGAGAGAGAGAGAGAGAGAGAGAGAGAGAGAGAGAGAGAGAGAGAGAGAGAGAGAGAGAGAGAGAGAGAGAGATAAAGAGAGAGAGAAGGATTACGATTGAAAATCGTTGAGCACTTCTCACCAGAACAGCGAAGAAGTGGACCGACAGGAACCCCCCCGTACCTTAGGACATATTACACTCCATACGAGGAGGTCCTCAGGATTACCATAATCATTCACAAAACGTACGGAAATCGGGTATTTGTAACAATTGCTTCAACTGGACACAGTATCTCCCAGATAAGTGACGCGATTTTGGATCGTAACACAATTAAGAAGCGAAAGGCCTGTTCCATATTAAACACTGTCGATATGGACAAATTTTGGGACGAGTCTGATTGACTATATTTAGTTGTCTCGGTATAGTACTCTCTACCGAGCCACTCTATATGGAACTCTAAGTTGTACTCGCTTTCTTAAATATTTCCGCCGATGTTATGTAAACACGACAATATAAATGTAAAAAAAATTGGAAATTAAAGAATCAGTGCAGAATCCAAGTGGATTCCGCAATATTTTCCGATTTACGTCACTTGAGACATTTTCATTCGAAATCCTCACACGGAATTTTTTGAATTGGCTAAAAAAATATCTTTTTGTAATCAAGTACACAATCTTGTTGAGTCCCAAGATGCGCCCATATGTCTATGGGGACATGTTTGGGACATTGCGTATAGGGCTCCTCAGTCTGAGGGCTCCTCATTGGGATCCTATTGCACTGTTCCTCGATGAACGCCGTTTGAGAATTCTTACCACGTTCGGTTCGAGAAATATGTGAAAAGTCATAAGAAAAAACTCGGCGTGTTGAAACATAACCTGCACGCTTCGTGAACGTGTACCTGTGTGGTGATATGTCAAAGTGCAGTAAAATAAATAACAAACGATAACCACAGTGAATTTTCAGTGATGTGATTCAAGTCGATTTTCAAGATAAACATTTTAAGCGATTAATACTTTTTAAGGTAAGGTTTATACTCTTTTAAGATCCACTCATTTTGTTTATCTCTATATCTTGTTTAGAAAATTCAACATACAGAATGCGATGGGATCCATCAAGAATCGTATAGAATTCCGTTCGATAATGTGAAAACCCATTAGGATTCAAATTGGATTCCAATGGATTCCAAATTGCATTCCACTGGAATCCAAATTAGATTCCAATTGATTCCAAATTGAATTCCAATGGTTTCCAAATTTCATTCGACTGATTTCGATATTGGATTCCAATGGATTCCAATGGATTCCAAATTGGATCCGAATGCATTCCAAATTGGATTCCAATGGATTCCAAATTGGATTCCAATGGATTCCAAATTGGATTCCAATGGATTCCAAATTGGATTGCAATGGATTCCAAATTGGATTCCAATGGATTCTAAATTGGATTCCAATGGATTCCAAATTGGATTCCAAATTGGATTCCAATGGATTCCAAATTGGATTCCAAATTGGATTCCAATGGATTCCAAATTGGATTCCAATGGATTCCAAATTGGATTCCAATGGCTTCCAAATTGGATTCCAATGGATTCCAAATTGGATTCCAATGGCTTCCAAATTGGATTCCAATGGATTCCAAATTGGATTCTAATGGATTCCAAAATGGACTCCAATGGATTCTAAATTGGATTCCTGATTAGAATCCAATGTGCGAGAGTGACTTTTCATCATAGGTAAAAATGTAGAAAAGTATGGTAATCCAGTTGGATACCTACGAGAATTTCAGCACGGGTCTCAATGTCTTCCGGGCGGTTCTTTTATTTTTCTTAAAAGTAATCGTTAATTTTGGAAACAGGACCGTCCTAGAAATTAACGCACTGAAAAAAAATCGTTCATCCAACCAAAATTCAGTTAGTTCAACAAAATGTATCTTTAAATACGTTCAACTTGAATTTTTATTGGCATAACGAATGTTTTGTTAATCTAACTGATAGTTTTAGTGGTGTGAACTGTAGCTTATTCAGCATGTCTGAGCAACTGTCAAAACAACAAAATTTCGAGACAACACAATGCATTTTGCACATTCAACGATTTCTTTTTCTCAGTGCGTTATTGGCTTTATATAAATTTATCATAATTAAATTAAAGGTGATTTTGAAGGCATCGGGGTTTACATAATGTTGAATAGGGGGACAATCTGCTACTATGGGGACAGCTGTCAGTCGAGGGTCTGCAGTCACCATTCCGCGCATACATATATGTATATACTAAAAATACGATGAAATGCTACTGGACAGACAATGTCACGAGAGGCTTCAATCCGGATAAAAAGTGGTATTCGTCGAAGACACGATCGGCACTCTGTCGCCGCAACATCCTCTCCACGATTCTTCGATTCTCTTGTGATTCTCGATTACTCTTCACTACCTCGCGAAGCATATGTCAGGCCTAACATACAGCACACACATGTATACCTATGTATGTGGGCATATATATATATATATATATATATATATATATATATATATATATATATATATATATATATATATATGAGATAAGAATCAGCGAATGTTGTCAAACCGCAGCAGGTGACGCGGAGAGATATTTTTCGAGAGACCCGCGAAACGAATTAGTCGCGTAGCCTCGGATCGTGGTGAAAATAACATTAAAAAACTAAACACGACACGTCGTTCTCTCGTCGCATCCGTGCGCGCGCCTATTTCTAGTTCTCGTCGTGACTTCCCCCCTAAAGCTTCGCTCTTTTCTCTCTCGTCTCGTAAATTCGCGCAGCTCGGTATGTGCATTTCTTCTCGATCGTGAATCGTCGTGCCGACTCGTTTTTTCGGCGGGTAGCAGGTGCTAGCCGAAAGTCGAAAAACGTTTTAGCTATCGCAAAAATATTTAACGAAAGAGCCAATAATGTACGCCAAGAGGCTCCTTACGGGATATTGGTGTAAGAGAAATTTGGCGATGCCAACAGCCCTGCGGGGCACTCTCAATGTGGCACACAATTTTAGCAGGGGGAGAGAGAGAGGGAGAGAGAGAGAGAGAGAGAGAGAGCGACGATGTTCTGGGAGGATGTGTGGCAAGATTATTTTGAAGACATTCGACATCGAGGATCTTCCTTATAGTCCTCATAGCCTGTTATCCTCTTAATCAATTTTATGTAATCGTCGATTTCGACAAAAATTACCCTTAAATATATAACATCCTTAAGCGTATTTGAATTAAAGGATTTCAACGGTCGGACTGTCCTAAAATGAACGTCTAGCTTAAAAAAAATTTAGCGGCCATTTGCGAAATAATCAGATGTGCTAATAGCCGATGTTACATTTATACGTAACAGGTTAAAAATGTCCTCTCTCCCTGTGAGACGCTGCACACGAACTACTGCCATTTGACCTTTTTCTGATTGATGTGGTCTGATTGATGTGGATTTATTAAAGAGTTATGCCTAGTTATAAAAGTCGAAAAATTATATTTTTTTAAAACCAATATATGTTGACAGTATATCGATTTATGAATGTTCCTGGATAATTTCAAGTCAATCGGATTAAAATTGACAGATTTATAGGCTGTTATATTGACGCCGTTCGAAACTTTAAACGCTTTTTTCTCAAAAGTACGTTTTCAATGTCGGTGAGCAAAATATCTCAAAAACTACTGCATTGATTTTTATAAAATTTGTAGCTCTTTTTCTAGGTGTAACAATATAGTACCTGATCGAAGGATTTTCTTCCATTTATACTTTCGATTTGATGAACGAATAATGCCAATTTGTTCTGAAAATTCAAGACTTTTGTTAAATTTCATATTTCGCAAATTCGTTCGATTAATGATAGGATAAACTAATATACTAACGAAATTGGTTTGATTTATTTTATGTTAGGCTGGTTCAGAAGGGCATTGCTCGCCGAAAAAGACGTTTTCGAGAGGTTCCCGGATATCGACTATAAATACAGAGTGTTTTTCAGATGATACTTTTTCAAGTACCTAATTTTTGTCGAAATTTATTATCACGATTTTGTAGAAAAAGATCCCAAAAATGTGCTATTTTCGACTGTTACAACTAGGCACAACTCGTTAAGTCCATTTGTATATGGGTGTGTGGAAAAGGGAGAACGTGCAAGACACTTTTGGATCGATCTCTTATCACAATCAATCTCCGTACTTCCTCTTGGATCTTGGAACTTTCTGGAAAAAGGTAAACGTCCTAATTGCCGGTTTTTCTGAGCGAAATCATTCAAGCACTCATCGAATAAGTGTCTATGATACATAATCCATCAATATAAAATTGCTTACGGTGATGTAACAACGTTGAGTTACGTTAATTGTTGAAGGATCGAGAAACCACACAACACTCACGCTAGCCAAACGTATATGCTGCTAAAGAAACTAAGAAATCACAAAGTATTATTACGGCTATATCGATTCTCATCATTTTCGACGTGAGCAATAGCTATTTCCGCTTGGAAAAGTGCAGAGAATCTCAACGCGATGTCTAAGCTGTCGGGATACTGGCACGTGATCGTGATTCCCGGTAGGCCTAGTAACCGGATGATAGAAATCGTTCTTCACGAACTGACGCGTTTCTTACGCTTATTATGTTCATGATCAATGATTGTCAGTGCGTGGCTTGTTGGAAGACAATTTATCGGCATTCAATACAAGGAAAAAACAAAAAATGTTCTTAGTTTGATAAATATTATTATAAAGATTTACAATTTTTGCATAATGAATTTAATAAATAAAAAGTCATAAGTGTTTTGCATAATAAATTCAATAAATAATAAATAATAAGTGGTTTGACAGCGATAATTTTGTAAATTGATCTAAATTATCAATGAGGCTACTTTTTCACCATGACCATTCACATTCGTCATAATTATTAATTGATAGGGACATGTTATGTTCCACCCTTCCGTCATATCGTGATTTCGGTGTCGGACTATTGGTACAATATCACATTTCTTGATATTTTGGATTGACATGAAACATCTGTGGATCATAGAAACAATTATGGTTTTCGAGAAGGTTTCGAGGACTAGGAAGTGTTCTCTAGAAACTAGTTTTAACTAGAAACGAGTTTTAACGAGAAACTTTTTTTAACTATAAACTAATTTTAACTAGAAACTAGTTTTTACTAGAAAGTTTTAACTATAAACTAGAGTTTCAACTGAAAAGTCCTAACAAGAAACTAGTATTTACGAGAAAGTTTTAACTAGAAACTAATTTTAACTAGAAACTAATTTTAACCAGAAACTAGTTGTAACTAGATACTTATTTTTACTAAAAACTGGTTTTAACTGGAAACTTATTTTTACTAAAAACTGGTTTTAACTAGAAACTAATTTTAACTAAAGTTGGTTTCGACTAAAAAATACTTTTAATTAGAAACTACTTTCAACTAGAAACTAATTTTAACTAGAAACTGTTGTAGTTTTAACTGGAACGTTGTAACAAGAAACTTGATTTTACGAGAAAGTTTTAGCTAGAAACTTGCTTGAACTAGAAACTAGTTTTAACTAGAAACTAGTTGTAACTAAAAACTAATTTTAACTAGAACCTATTGTAGTTTTAACTAGGAAGTTCCAACGAGAAACTTGTTTTCACGAGAAAGTTTTAACTAGAAACTAGTAGTAGGTAGAAATTTTAACTAGAAACTAACTGTAACTATAAACGTATTTTAACTGGAAACTTATTTCAACTAAAAATTGGTTTTAACTAGAAACTAATTTTAATAAAAGTTGGTTTCAACTAGAAACTAATTTTAACTAGAAACTATTGTAGTTTTAACTAAGAAGTTCCAACAAGAAACTTGTTTTTACGAGAAAGTTTTAACTAGGAAGTTTCAACTAGAAACTAGTAGTAGGTAGAAATTTTAAATAGAAACTAACTGTAACTAGAAGCGAATTTTAACTGGAAACTTATTTCAGCTAGCAACTAGTTCTAACTGGAAACTAATTCGAACTAAAAACTAGGTTTGCTAGAAAGTTTTAACCATAAACTAGTTTGAACTAGAAACTAATGTTAACTAGAACCTGTTTTTTTTACTAGAAAGTTTTAACTATCCTAAAAATTCTAACTACAATTTTTTACCTAAAAACTAGTTTTAAGAACTAGTATATACTTTTTAAGGGCTCAAAGGACTAGAAACGTCCAGATATGCATTAGCAGATTATATACTAGATTATAGTCCAGATATGCATTAGTAGATTATACACTAGATTATACGAGATTAATGCATTACAACTTTTATTATATATCTTAACGGCTCAGATATTGGGACATTTTCTCTTCACTTAACTCTACTTCTACCATCTACTAGCCAAGTAAAATCTTTTTGTTAACATACACTATTCCTAGTTTTTTTCGAGAACAAAGCCGCGCAAGAGCTCACTTGCCGAATAGAATGGGTTTTAATTCATCTGGAATATCATTTCGGCATGTTCAGGGGTTTCGAGAAGCCACAAGGCAAGGGAACGCTGGGAAGGTGTATACCTGGAATATACCAGGTCAAAAATGGCACGCACGCAACACCGCGAAATGCCAGCTAGTTTCGTGAATATATGCCCAACGTTTCACAAAAGCCGGACGATATACGATCGCGTTGGCACACACCTGCTGACGGAGCCGTCTCTCGTAAAAGGGACTCCCGATGCGCGAAAACTGCATCCTCGCGACTAGACGCGCGAAGGAGTGTCTTTCGGTCTCGCGCTACTCCGCGGGATCCGATCGTTCCTGTGTCTCTCGATTGCCGGTTTCGCGCGCTCGCACGAACTTTTCGAGACTTTGTTCTTGGCATTTTATTGCTCGTTGTCTCGCGAGTTGAATTCTCGATGCAAAATTCACGACTCGAATGGGCCATTATATACCCGAAGAATTATATCCTCGCATAATAATTTTCGTCGGCTCTCGCAAAAACGAAAAGTAAAAAAAAAACGATTCGCCGTCTACCAATTTTTGTATTATGGCTAATACGCGTCTGGAATGACATTAAAATATTTCAATATTCTAATTTGAGCAATTTAAATATTCGAAACGATATTTATGAAGGATATCCCGATTACCTGTTATCGCTAAATCAAATTTCATGATTAATATATCACGCATGAAGCAACAAAGGGATTTTAATTTACGTGTAAATATTTAGATTGCTTTTCAGTTCTTAGAGGTGTACGGAATTACGAGTTTCCTTTTATCATTATCATCGTCATCATCATTCTTGTAATGGAGCTCTCGACTCTTGGCTTGTAGGTTATAATCATTAGCTCCCAGCGAAACTAGAGAACCATCGGTATGTTTCTTCTTCTCGTGTCTTCTTTCGATCTCTCTCTTTCTCTCTCTCTCTCTCTCTCTCTCTCTCTCTCTCTCTCTCTCTCTCTCTCTCTCTCTTCTTCTCGTCTACGCGAATTTTTCGATTCACCTGCCGAGGAGGCGGCTACGAGAGCCTCGTCCGAAGACACGGTCGAGCAGACACCGACTAGGATGAAATTCTCGCAGAGAGCATGCGGGGATCCTAGGCATCTCGTCTACTACACTTTTTGCCAGTCTAGGGGCTACAGCGAAAGAGTGAGAGAATTTGGAGAGCTGGGAGGAGGAAGACATATATATATATATATATATATATATATATAGCCGCGTTAATACGTTTTTCGAGACACAGTCTCGAAAGAACAGAGAAGATCGTAGGATCACCTGCCGAGAGCGCGCAACGCCGCCCTCGTCCTTGGGTAATTGCGTCGGTTCGGGGATGACTAGTTTGGCAGCAGCATCCCAAGGAGGATAGCGTACACACGTGGCTCGGTCCTAGAACGAAATATAACAACCCATCTTTTCTCTAGCACGAAACACACTTTTTTTGCTCCTTCGGTGTTTCGAGAATCCAGGGGTTCCGTGGAGCCAAAGGCGTCGAGCTCAATTTTCGTATATTCACGAAAGTTATAGATGTATACACCGATGTTCATGGTCGGTTATCCCTAATTATGAGAGAAAAATATAGAACTCGGATCCCTCTGTGCGTCGGCGTATTATCGCGCACTCTATTTTCGAAACGTTTCACAGGTGTAAAACGCACGTCTGTTCGTTGCCCCCACGAACATCCGAAGCATCGCTTCGTCACATTTAATCGTAGGCGATATGTATATATATATATACATTGAACGAGGTGAAAAAATGTACGGTTTCGTGACGAATCGTCATTATTTTCGGATAAATTCGCTGGAAGGTTCAACGTGCGGGAACTTCTGAATGTTCTGTCTCCTTGTGCGGAGAAAAAAACGTGAGTTGGGACAAGTTGGGTTGAATGCGAAGAGCTGCGGCAACTTTTTGAGTTGCGTTCGTATTGGTGGCTCTTTCGGATACTTGGGTCGATCAACTGAAGTGAGTTGAAAGCTGGTTCATCAGCCGTTTTAGGACATATTCGTACGTTACAAACTATAGGCGAAAGTAGTTCCTTGGTTTTTGGTTTCTAACTTACCTTGCATGGCCTGCCCTCGAAAGGAGTGTTTGCACGTAACAAAGGATCAATCGGATGTAACAAAGGTAAGACGTCTGTAAGTGTTTTCACGTGGGGGACAGGAAGAAACCTAAGGTTCAACCTTCATCTTGCGCAACCAGTCTGATAGAGTTGTTCCTTGCATACAAATTGAATTGTGCCTTGGGATTCGCCAATCCAAATGATTGGTTGTAACAAATTTCCAGAGAACTAGGCGCTGTCACATCAGATGGACGACGTTCCAATGGATTACCAACCCCCGAAAGTTGGTTGCTACGAGCTACTAAGTGATCTCTATGGATAAGTAGCCGAAAAGGGAATGCAGACGTTTGGCGACCCTAGCGCAGCAGGGTCATTCCTTGCATGAAAGTGACTCGCAGGTGCCTTTCGATGTGCCAATGCACATGGTTAATTGTAACCAATTTCCAGAGAACTGGGCGCTGTGACATCAGATGGATGATTGGGGCTGGTTCCTATCGATGACCAACCCCCAAAAGGTGGTTGCTACGACCTACTGAGTGATCTCTATGGAAAAGTAGCCGAAAGGGGAATGCAGACGTTTAGCGACCCGAGCGCAGCAGGGTCATTCCTTGCATGAAAGTGACTCGCAGGTGCCTTTCGATGTGCCAATGCAGATGGTTAATTGTAACCAATTTCCAGAGAACTGGACACTGTGACATCAAATGGATGATGTTCCTATCAATGACCAACCCCCAAAAAGGTGGTTGCTACGACCTACTAAGTGATCTCTATGGAAAAGTAGCCGAAAAGGGAATGCAGACGTTTTGCGACCACTTATGAAAGTGACTCGCAGGTGCCTTTCGATGCGCCAATCCAGATGATTAATTGTAACCAATTTCCAGAGAACTGGACACTGTGACATCAGATGGAGGACGTTCCTATCGATGACCAACACCCAAAAGATGGTTGCTCCAACTTGCCGAGTGATCTCTATGGAAAAGTAACCGAAAAGGGAATGCAGACGTTTTGCGACCACTTATGAAAGTGACTCGCAGGTGCCTTTCGATGCGCTAATCAAGATGGTTAATTGTAACCAATTTCCAGAGAACTGGGTGCTGTGACATCAAATGGATGACGTTTCTATCGATGACGAACCTTCAAAAAACAGTTGCTCCAACCTACTAAGTGATCTCTATGGAGCCGTTAGCCGAAAAGAGAGTGCACACGTTTTGTGGTCTGGGTACAGGCCACTGTTTTCCATGTGCGATGTTCATCAGTACGTCCAACGGGAAGACGGAGCTGCAATGCCGATCCCTACCCGTTGGTTCGTGTGTGACTCGTATCCTCCAGTTTTCCGGTAATCTGGACACCACAATAATCATTCATCGTTGGAGGTACCGTGCACGCGGATCTTGGGAGTCATCAGTGCCCGCGGAATCGTTAGATACGTCTATAGGAAAGTTGTCTACGATTCCGTAAGATGTCCATTCCGAAAGTTAGGATAGCAGCAAGAAAGATCGGAAAAATGGCAAATGAAGGATTCGAAAGGCGCTCTCGGCGTTGCATGGATCGCTGTGAGAGAGAAATTGCACGGCTCCGCGAGATATCCACTTTTGGATGTACCGAAGGATGTGAATTCTCACGGGATATGCACCGCTTTGTATCACTGTATATCGCAAGCTCGCGTGCGCGTTCGCAAATTCTCAGCGCACCCTCTCGTTACCCCTGGCAATCTTCACTCGGCTTTTCTGCGCGGCAAAGGACGATTCTCGTTGTTGATTTTACCGTTATTATATATCGCTGCCGCGTGCGTCAGCGAGATGACGATGACGACGAACGTTGACGATCCACCGGAAGATCAAGGCAAGATGCCCCCAGGTCTTGACGTGTCTTCCAACTTTGCATCTTCAGCCTTCTTTCCATCCTTCTTCGATGCCTTCTCGTCGGAATGCCTCCGAGACGAGAGGAGATTAAAAAAAAGAACACCAACACCAAAACCGTTCACAAAGCTTCCCCATCGTCAACGAAACGGACCACTGTTCTTCTCTCTCTCACGTATACCCATACATATATAGTCGGCGGTTATCTCTCAGCATGAGGCGCGTGCCCGGCGTCAGCTCGAGAATTTCCGTTGCTGGTTCGTAATCCCCAAAAATCCTCAGGCAGTTTTTCAACCGGCCGGGAGATGACAATAGATAAAATAAAATTGGTGGCTCCGGGAACGCGAAGACGTGTGGGCGTTTCCCGGGCACCTTTCCTTGCTCGGTGTGGGACGGGAAGTTTGTCGTCGCGGTCGGCACGAAACCCCACAGGCTCAACTTGTTCGCGCTGTCTGGACGTTTTCCCTCGGACCTCCTAGGGCGAGACACTCCGGGCGAATTTTCCCGGTGACTTCCGCCCTCTTCCTGGACCAACCGACGCCACCCTTGTTGCAGAATCTTTGAAACTAGAAGAGAGGAAAGAGGAAAACAAAGAACGAAACACCCGTTCATTATTCATTCCGTACAGGCGTCAAGATTATTATTCATTGTATGCGGCTTTCCGTCTGGGTGGCCCTCTGATGCGCGAAAACTGTATAATAATGTCTTTGAGTTGAATTGTCGTCCCACACGCAGAACAAACTCGAATGCAGATTTTTTGACTTTTCACACGTAGATTCGGTATTTTAGACTTCCGACGAGGCGCAAATAGAAAAATCCTTATTGTTGACGTGCGATTATAGATGGGAGATTAAGTTCTTTAGAATGCATAATTCTGATCGACTCTGTTTACACAGCACAGCTTTTTGTCCTTGGGAAATGATGCTCTCTGTTGTCAAACATCGGATATTTACCCTTAGGGTTTTTGGGGAATAGTCTCAAGAGATTCGATCTCTGTGGACAATACCAGGCGCTCGACGTTTTTTTTTTTCTGGCTGTCCGGTGTACGCACGGAATTATGGTGGCAGTAGCAGAGACTCGGTGGACACGCCTGACTTATGTGTACACTGAGAGAAATGATTTATTTAAATCAATTAAATGTTGATTTCTCGAACCAAAATATTGTTAGACTTCTAGACGTTTTTATATTTGAAGCAAATATGTCGATCAAAACTTATTATTGAGTGGTAGCTTCGAAGAAATAATTTTTTGCGGCTGAATTTATGTTTTAGTAGAGTATTTATTAAATACCTTTTATTAAATACATTAAATGGTAGATTTGCATTGATTAAATACTAATCTTATTCATTATTTAGTCGAGTTTTCTGTAGATTTAGTAAAGTATTTAGTAAATTCTGTACTAAACTCTAGTAGAGTATTTATTAAATACTTTACTAAATCTACTTAAAAACCTACTAAATGATGAATAAGATTCAAATAAATATTCAGTAGGCGGAATAAGAGCCGGTTGTGCGTCACACTCTGAGCGAGAACATCGTGTTGCGAAGCGATCTTGTTGCGAAGCGATCGTGTTGTGAATATCCCTAAAAACTAATCCTCGTACTTACTTTATGAAAATTCAGCTGATTTGAATTGTAAATCATTATGGATCCAACATTCGATGGTGACAAAGGCTCGACATTTGGTTTGAAAACGACAAAAGCAAAAATATTTGTTGACACAATGAATCCGGTCATATCAGACTTAAATTAAATATTTAGCATGCCAGAGCTGGATTAATTTAATAATTTTTTTATTGATACATTTAGTTCTTTAATTTAATACTAATTAATTTGATTAATGGATTGAGTTATTTAGTACAATATTGATAAATTATTCAATTCATTTAATTCAATATTTCATTTTATTCATTTACTATTTTAATACACTATCAGTTTCATCAATTCAAGTCGTATAAGACTTGCCCATAACCTTTTCAGTTTTTTTGGCACGATATTTTTTTTGACAGTTCTTGAAACATCAATATAATGATTGTAATAAATGAATATATATATATATATATTTTTTTTTTATCGTACCTGAAAATTAGGCTTCCAGATCATAATACTGCCCATCCAGCTTAAGGTAGTACGAGCGCGCAGTCTTAATTTCTACAGACTTTGTTCAAATTTTAACCAGTCATTGTTCATATCATTGTGCATGTTTGAGTGAAATTTCAGAACGGTCGACTATTTAGATTGGGAGATAATGGGTTTGAAAATTGCAACTTTCAACACTGCCGGGTCTGTATTGAAAGTCAGACAGAATAATTTTCCGTGAAAATAATTATCCCCTATAATAAGAAGAGATATGGCAACACCGCATGGTTGCACGTTTCCAATTACCTGAGTTGCGCGGCATATTTAAAAAAATACGGCAACACAAATTTTTATTTGGAAGTAATTTTTAATCGAACAAAGTTTTTAATCAGTTATGCATGAACCAACACTTTTATTTGTAAATGAAGATAACATAAACAATATAAAATTTTAATATTTATAATGCAAATATTTTTTTATGACTAAACTTTTAAATTTAGAAACACGATAATTATTTTTTTCTCGAAATATTGAACAATACTCTTCTGCGGTATTGTCATATGTCTTCTTATTATACGGGACAAATATTTTCTACGGAAAATCATTCTGTCGAAATTTCAATGCAGACCCTGCGGTGTTAAAAGTTGCAATTTTACAACCCATTATCTCCCAATCTAAATAGTCGACTGTTCCGAAATTTCACTCAAACATGCATAATGATATGAACAATGTCTGGTTAAAATTAGAACAAAATCTATAGAAATCAAGATTGCGCGCTCGTACTACCTTAAGGCGTTATACGCAGTTGCAAGGCCACAAAAGTCGTTTTGTCACGAATTTTTTCTGGGAAAGGATTTCATTTGGGTAAAACGAAAAGTATTAGGCAGTGTAGTGGCATCTTTTAGCTATAGATTGGCATTTTCTATTTTAAAAAGTATTCATTAACATTGCTCCTGTAGGAAGTCTCCTGGAGGTCCCCGAAAACAGGTGTCCGGCGGTGAGCAAAGTATCTCCGGTTTGGATTATCTAAAATGAAAAAAACCTAAAAGATTCTTTTAGGGGACGGATGAATCCAGGTATGGATCGAAGGAATAGTCGAAATTTTAATTTTTGACAAAATGGTGGCTCCGGAAAGAAACAATCTCGATTTTCGACCAAATTTTTTTCTTTAAATCGTTAAAAAAAATCGAAATAATTATCAGAAATCTTATGCCTTCGATCAATACCTGAAGAATATATCTGACGAGGTTGTGTTAAAATTGCAGACCGCTCGGTTGAGCCGTTTTGGTCAATAAAAAAAATCGATTTTTCGAAATTTCTAACTGCGTATAACTCGTTAAATAAAGTGTTATGGGCATCGAATAAACGGTTTTTTTAGAGACAGGATCACCATGAATTGAACTACTTCAATGAAATGCACATGTTGTTTCATTAAATACTAAACAAAAATATACACAACCACAATTCAAGCAAAGATCAAATTTATTCAAATTAATTCTATCCCTCGGTGTACATAAGCAGAAGAAACATTCAACTGTACCTTAATCCAGAACTGGACGATGTTCATGAAAATCACATAAATGAAAATACACACTTATTATTCATCCCTGTATCGCGTTCATGGCCCCCAAAAGGTATGCTAACATTGGAGTACTGTGGGCAGAGCAGTCCCCTTCCGACTTAACGTTTACCACAAGCCGATGAGCTCCGGGCAATAATCTTCTTGCTCAGCGTGTGCGCAGGTTACTTCCGCTCGCCCTCGCACAGTCATTTACGTATGCATTTGTATATGTATATGCACAAATATGTGTACATTCGCACGTGTTTCATTTGCACAAATTGCTCTTGGCGACCGACGAAGAGAACGCGAGCGGCCTTTTTGTGCGTGCAAAAGTCAGCGTGAAGGCGTAACGACCAAGAATTGAGATCGCCTCGAGCCCCTTTGGTATTTCGATCGACGAGAAATCCCCGCAAAACTTACGACTCTCTCTCTCTCTCTCTCTCTCCCTCCCTCTCTCCCTCTCCCCCTCTCTCCCTCTCTCTCTCTCTCTCTCTCTCTCTCTCTCTCTCTCTCTCTCTCTCTCTCTCTCTCTCTCTCTCCCTCTCTCTCTCTCGGCCTTATAATACACATCACGCACGACGTATCCGATCGTCGAGAGCATTTTATCAACCGGGTGCGGGTGCGCCTCTCGGGCACGATCGATTCGCGCACTGTAGCGAGCCGCACATCCGCCACATGCGCTCGTGTTAATCGTCTTTCTCTCCGTATCTCCCTTTCCCTCGGTTTCGTACGATGTACTCACACGTATGACGTACTCACACGTACGATAGGGTGTGTCAAATACAAATGTCAACTCTTATCGCCTTAAATAATATTATCAGATATGAAAAATGGATGCCAAATTAGAGCTCTCCAACTCATATCCAAGTGTACGATAGGGTGTGTCAAATACAAATGTCAACTCTTATCACTTCAAATAATATTGCCAGATATTAAAAACGCATGCCAAATTAGAGCTCTCCAACTCGAATCCAAGTGGCAGCGTTCGACAATTTTATCCCCATTGGATGTACAAAAAAAATCCATGCTTCGTGTTCACACTTGAATAACTCAACGAATTAAGGCCTTAGGACACTCCAGAGGCCGAAAAATAGGCTTTTCGGGGATTTTTTTTTCAGAAAATCTACAAAATCAATCGAGCTTAGAAAAAGGGTGTTTATCATACATATCAGTGACTCTGTACATTAATTTTTTTAAAGCGATTAATTTCAAAACGGCGGCTGTGCAGCGTTTATCTCAAAACTGCATTTTTTAAGTTGGCCGGAAACATAACTCAGACAATTTTCAACCGATTCACTTGAAATGTTGAATATATATAGAAATATCCATTGTCTATGGAAGTACGTAGGATTTTTTTTATATTGCAAAGTTCATTTGTTATTAACAATTATCTGACGATTTTTTAGGCAAATTTTTAGAAAGTGAAAAAAGTGAAAGATATATTCAACATTTCAAGTAAATCGGTTGAAAATTGTCTGAGTTATGTTTCCAACTTACAAATTGCAGTTTTGAGATAAACGCTGCACAGCCGCCATTTTGAAATGGTCGCTTCAAAAAAATCTTGTATACAGTCACTGATATTAATGATAAACACCCTTTTTTGTAATCTCAATTTATTTTGTAGTTTTTCTGCAAAAAAAATCCCCAAAAAGCCTATTTTTTCGGCCTCTAGAGTGGCCTAACCCCTTAAGGCGTCTTCTCACTTCAGACGCTAAAAAAGGCTTTTTTCATGATTTTTTTTTTTATAGGTTTATGTTATAGATATTGATATAAAAGTTGTTACACTTAATAAATACACTTTCGAAATACATTTTTTTTAAATTGTTATTTATTTGAGTCACTATTTATAGGCGAAAATGGTAGTTTAAGAAATGCCCTAAATTGTAAGTCTGAGCTGTCGATGAATTCTCAGAGATGGATCATCCGAAACAAAAAATCAAACAGCTTTAGATTCTGTATGTTAATGGCTATTGCGTATATCATATGATTTTTAATATATGCAAAAATAACAAAATAGCGGACATTTTGCGAAAAAAATGTGTTTTTTCCACCGTTTTTGATAAAAAAAAGTAAATATCAAAATTTTAAAAAACCTTGATATGCACTATAGCTATAGTTGTAAAGAATGTGTGCTTAAAATTTCATAAGGATCGGTTGAGTATTTTCGAAGATTTCATCAACAAGCCGTTGAAAAACGTTGTTTCGAGAAAAAAACGCGTTTAACGTTTTTAACGAGCAGGTGACCGTCCTCAGTTAGTTAAGTAAAGGTCACACAAAATACAGTTAGGCTCCGCCGATCTTTAGAAAATTTTCGTATGATACTTTTCGATATGCATATGTTCGAAAAATGTAATAAAAAAAATCGATTTTTTGAAAATTGTAAAGTGTGAAGACGCCTTGATATTTCTCAAATCCGGTTGCGCGTTAAAACTGACTCGCATGGCCTTAAAATCTTCTGTTTCAATCTTTATATCATAATTTTTATGAATATAAAGTCGAAGTAATTCTGTCGAAAATAAAAAAGGCATTTTCTAAATTAATGTAATTCGTGTGAAAATAATGAGATCGAGGCTAGGAACACAAAAGTTTCCTAAGAGTTAGAAACTTTCAACACCTAGCTGAGTTTTTTTCAACATGGAGTTGACATTTTTTAAAGGTCGAAAAATGTTAACACCTAATTGAAATTTTTGAAAACATCGGTTATTAGTTTTCGACAGATTCCCGAAATATGATATTTAAGAAATATTCACTAAAAATTTCAAGCGGATCCGTTCAAAATTATGGTAGTTAAGGGCGCTTGTTGGTAGGTCCCGCGTACCGACTAATTTTAAACGCGTTTTTTTTTCAAAACGACTTCAACAAAATCGGCGATCACGATATCTCAAAAATCACTGTGCCGATCAACTTCCAACTTTACGAGCTTCTTTTATATATCAAAAGACAGTGCTTGAACGAAAGAATTTTTTTTCGATGCATAGTTTTTTTCTCCATTAACGAAAACAAAGCGTTTTTTTTCCACCGACAATCGATATTTTCACTTTGGACGGCAGCCATTTTTTCAAAAATAATTTTTTTATTAAATCCTTCGTCCAAGCACTAGATATTCTCATGGAAAAATAAAATGCATTTGATTTTTTTTTTTAATCGCATGATTTGTTTTATTGCATGAACCGTCATATCTACCACATTTATAAATATTTATCCATACAAAAATTGGAAAAGTTACTCAAAACCATACTCTTTAATATTAAAAAATAACAATTAAAAACCATCACTCGATTTGCCAGAAAAAAAATCACGAAAGTTCTTCTTTTTTTCGGCCTTGGAGCTATGTGCAACCCATTAAAGCTGTCAGATGAGTTTTCAAAATCCGCAGCCGACCTCGAGAAATATAAATGAGTCGTGGATTTATTCAAGTCCGAACGTAAAAAGCCAATTTCTCATTTAAATCAAATGCGGAAAAAAAATTATAACGAAGATTATATCGTTGGAATGCAACAAAATATTTTTACTCTGAATTTCCAAAATTTTATTTAAGAGATTTAAGCTATAAAGATTATTTAAAAATCTACAGCACAAATCTATTATATAAACTATGATTTTCGATACCAATAAAAATGAGGAAGACAAGAAAAAATCGTTGCATTCCAACGGCGCAAACTTCAAGCCCATCAAAAAATTACCTTCGGTAAATTTTCTTTATAGCCAATAATAGCATTCAAAGTGCACGAACACCGGAAAGTCGAAACGAAAGAAAAAGAAAATAAATTGCCATGGAAGGAGGAGACACGCGGTGGAATTCGCTCTCTTCGTTTTGACAGACGTCAGAAATTGTCGCTAATGAACCTACAAAATAACGAGCCATGTATCAGAAGAGACTCCGTGTTCCAAAGAGCGCCTTCCACCACTCTTCATCTTTCCAGCGCCCTTTTCTTCGGCACTAACGGATGCGATACACATAAAGCCTGATGAAAATGAAGAATCATAAAAGTCCGAACGAGGAGAGGGACATTAAAATCAAGTGAGGGAACATTAGAGCAAACGTAATGGTCGCCCCGAGGCCGCGACCGCAGCGGACAAAACGCGATCGAGCATCATTCGTAAGAAAACAAGGAACTTCACATGTACAGGCTATTCCGTGTCAATCTATTTTTGACGCCACATTTTTTGGGCCATTATCAACCTCCAAGGCAACCTCAACGCAATGAAAATTCGAAAGAGCCATCACTACCAAACGAGGTAGTCTGAAATTCTCACGCGGAGTATTTTTTCTGAAGTTTTTGCACATTAGCAGTTTAGGTCGTCACAAGTTTGGTGGGCCGACGATCCGGACTTTCATTTTTTCAGTCCGATATAATAGAGCAGGATTATTAAGGGGTTACGTGAGTTTTGAAGCCAAAAAAAGCATTTTTTCTCTATTTAAAAAATATATAATATATAAATTATTTTATTCAAAATGTTAAGCACATAGAAGAGCAATATTTCACGAAATTAAAAAAAAAAATTCATCCAAAAGTTTGGGAAATTCAGCCGGTGGGACCTGATTTCCGAAGACCCCTAAAAAAAGTATCCTCGTGGTGGCCAGGATAACTCATGATAGCTTTGTCTGAAATGAAAAACCATTTTTGTTCTGTTGGTAGATTAGTATAGCTCGTGATAGACCGAAGGATTTTTAAAAAATTGTAATTTGAATGTTTGGCAGAGTTGTATGCAAAATAGTTTAATTTTTGGTACAATTTACACTTCGTATAGCTTTGTAAAATGAGTTGTGATCGAAAAAAAATCTTCGTTCAATCACTAGTCAATGCTATTTTAAAGAACTGTGCAAAATTAGAGTTTTGAGAAAAATGCGTTATATGCCCAACGGGGAGAATTCCGAAATTCTCTCTCCCCTAGACTTTTACTCCGATTGACTTAAAACTTTTGAAGAATATTCTAGACCTAATGTAAAATCAGATAATAAAATTTTCTCAAATATAGATCGCTTGAAATCCATATTTAAATCGATATTTAAATCTTAAATGGATTTCTTGAAATTTTCAAATCTACGTAACCCCTTAATGGCGCCGAAGCGTTAAGCGTTACTACCGGTATCTATCGATTTATCGGCCACTATTTTATCACGCACTGGAACTACTCCGTGATATTTCGGAGCGTTAAATATTTTTCTACGATCCCGGAACGAATGGAACCCTCTGCATATCGAACCATATAGATTTTTTATCCCCGCTTTTTTATCGCGGAACGTAAAAATCGTGGACAGTCGTTGATTACTGAAGAAAATAAAACGGCGCACCATCGAGTCTCCGGGGTGTCGCGCGCTACGCTCAAGAGTCAATATTCTCTGTATATCTTCGCGACAACTCGTAAACGCAATCTCGCATGGAACTACGTGTATATATTTACTGCGAGAGACGCCGGTGGTTCCCATAAATCAAAAAAACAATATATCTGTTGGTGAATATTCTTACAACGCCATTAGTTTTTTGTTGACAAGTCTGTCAATGTCGAGATGACTCATTTCCAGAATAATAGACGATATAATGGTCTTCCGCTTTGTAGCGCTAACCAAGCTTTTCGCATTGACGAAATGACTATTGTTTTATTAATTCTAATGTTCCTTGGAGGATGGCCCAATTTCCTCTCTTCATCGATTCTCGACTGCAAGGCTTTCGTTTTAAGCACATCTAAACATCACCGCATTATACATACATATCCCTTGATCGATTAGGCTCATTATCCGGACTTAACGGAGACTTTGTCCTTGAAATTTAACGGGAGATGTTAGCGGCTCAACATGAGCAGCTAGGAGAAGAGGAGCCTCTAGGGACCAGGCATTGCCGATTAGCGGTAATTATAAACACATTTGTGTAAACACATTACAAAACTTTAAACGCGTTTTTCTCGAAAACACGTTTTTAAAAATGGCTGACATTCACCTGACCGCTGTAATTAACATATCGATCTGAAATTTGGAGAGCATACTCAGAAAATATGTCTTCACGGAATGACGGATCGTTTTTTTCGATAGATACATTTTTGCATTTATTATTTATCTTTTTATGCGAAAAACGCGAAAATTCGATTTTTTTTTAAATTGCCGTCATTTTCCGAAATTTGTACTAAACGAAAAACCCATCCGTCATTCCATGACCAAAGGGTCACAGATTGATAATATGCTTTGAATTTGTGTTTCAGATCAACAAAGAGGGGGCAGTGATGTCAGCCGTTTACCTCCCGCGATTCGAGTACCTGTTTTCGCGGAGCAGCAACGGCCGATATTTTGGTTTTTTTTTTTCAAAAAAAAATTTTTTTAACGTTCTGTATATCATGAATGAATGCAAGAAAAAAACCGCACTCAAAAAGCTTTACTCGTTGCCTTTAAAAAAAATCAACTGTAAACACCTGAAATATGGCACTCCAAGGACAAAGTCTCCCTTAACCCTCAATCCGTGAACCTGGGTCGTTTTCGTCCTGCCCGAAATCATTTTCTTCGCAGGTTGCTTAACATTCAACGAAAAAAAAAATATATATATATATATATATATATAAAAGATAATAAAGAAAAAAAACCCTATTTTCCCTTGAAAATTACGTTTGACGTTACATTGACCATGATTTTTTTCGGTTTTTTTCATTGACAATTGTTGGTTTGGTAGTGCAAAAATGCAAACGACCCAGGTTCACGGGATTAAGGTGCCTCAAATACCTTCAGGAATTGAGGGTTAACAATTGTGGCTGCATGAATTATTTGCCTACAAAATTATACATATTATAATACTATACCATAACACACTACTATTATAAAAGCGAAAGTGACTCTATCTTCCTGTCGGTCTGTCTCTCACATTTTTAGTTTACGGAAACCTCGCTTCGCTCGGTCTCAATGCCCCGAACTGGTACCTTCCAACCCTCATATATTTATAACCCTTAGACCGTATCGCTCATATTCGAACTTAAAAATTGTATTAGCATGAACTACTTGCCTACAAAATTTCATGAAGATCGGATCAACCTTACAAAAGTAATCGTCGAACATACATGCAATCGTATGAACGCCAATTATTTCGAGTGATCGAAAGTTTTTAAATTATCCGAAGTGCCCGCAAACTTTCGGCCGCTAGTCTATATATATATGTTTTTTTGGGAAATCAATAAATTTCGGTTCAGAATTAAAAAAAAAAATTCTCAAATGACGTCTATCGGAGAACAGTGCAGAATCCAATTGGATCCTAATGAGGACTCCTCGAGGCGTCGCTATTAAATCCTTTTAGCAACGTGGTAGGTTCCCCGACAAATGTCTGCACGAGAGGCAGCGTTTACGGGGTTAGGCCACTCTAGAATTTTCGAAAAATCGATTTTTTTAAATGGTCCCCCAGGACCTCAAAAATGATGTCCCAAAAGATGATGGCCGGGAAAAATCTCCAAGTACTCGGTTTTCGAATTTTAGTAAAAGGCCGCCTGATCAGCAGCGAGCTACTCAAAACTTCAAACGCGTTGATCTCAAAACTGCATTTTTTAACGGCGGGGTAAGGTTAATTCGGCGAAAAAAAGGCATGTATTTAAGATTTTTTTTTGGCGTAACGAACAGTGTTCGTTTATTGAAAAATTTACATACAATAAAGTAACATTTGAACAACATTCTCCTAAATTTGCATTGCAAAATATTCAAAATTGAGCGAGTGAAAATTAAACCCCTGAGGCGCCTCGAAAAAAAGTTGGTTTGCGGTGTGCACCATAACTCGCAACAGAATCATTTGAAACAAAAAAATCAAAATGCATTTGTTAAAGGAGATGTTTCTCGAGGTAATGACGGGAGGATTTTTTTTTCGATTTTTCGATTTTTCGTAGCACTTGGGAGCCAAAAACCCGATTTTCGCTAAAAAAATCGGCTAATTTGTTGTTGAAAAATTAGTAATTCTTAAAAATAACAAAAAAGCTCTCGACAATACCTGGTGAATTATGTGAAGAAGTACTGTGCAAAATTTCAAAGCGATTGGTCCAGTGGATTTTTAGTTATCGTGCACACGGACTTCAAATATGACAAGTCTCAGAAAAACGGTTTGAAAAACGCAGAAGAGAAGAGAACGGCATGGAGTAATGGACGCTCAAATACTCATAACTTCGTCAATTTTACTCCGATCGACTTGAAATTTTAACACAATATTCTTGATATATTATGCATTCATTTAAAAAATGAAAAAAAAAATGAAAAAAAATTTTAATACTTTACCCCGCCCTTAAGTTGGCCGGAAATATAACTCAAACAATTTTCAACCGATTCACTTGCAATGTTGAATATATCTTGAAAAATACATTGTCTATGGAAGTACGTAGGATTTTTTAAAATTATTTTTGTTATTGACAATTATCTGACGCTTTTTTAGGAAATTTTTTCACTTTCCACTTTAGAAGTGCGATTTGGCCAAAAGTCAATATATCGAAAAAATCCTACGTACTTCTATAGCAGTTGTTATATATAATCGAAAAAGATTCATTGGCTCATTATAATTTTAAAATTACAGGAGCTGTTTGTCCGGCCGTGGACCCTGGAAAAACGGAGACGTCATCGCAAAAACGCTGCACAACCGCCATTTTGAAATGAATCGCTTAAAAAAAATGATTGTATACAGTTACTGATATGTCTGATAAACACGCTTCTTTGTAATGTCGATTTATTTTGTAGTTTTCTGAGAAAAAAAATCTTCAAAAAGCCTATTTTTTCGGCTTCTTGAGTGGCCTAAGGCCTTAAGCGGCCAGTCCACTTTGAAAATTAAAAAAAATCGGGTTTCTTTTACTGTTTTTGAAAGTACATACATTCCGAAATATTGTGTCCAAATTTTATGAAAATCCGACCTCTCTAAGAATTTTTTTTTTACCTGAACGTTCATTAGAAACGCGTTTTTCTCGAAACAACGTTTTCAAAATCTAGCTCCATCGTATCTCCAAGACTAATAAACCGATTCTTTTAAAATTTGAACCACATATTGTAAATACGATTCGCAACAAGATGACCCTCGATGGTTTTAAAATTTTGATTTTTACTCTTTTTTGCGAAAAACTGCGAAAAAAACGCGTTTTTGCAAACTTTTTTCGTTTTTCATCTGCCATTTTCTTATTTTTTGATAAAACTTTATATTCGAGGGTCATTTTGTAGCTGCTGTCATACTGAATCTAATGGACTTTGATTTTTTTGTTTCAGACAAGGCGTTACCGAGTTGTGATGGAGCTACCTAGCCCACCTATTTTTGAGGCGTTACGTTAAACTACAGTTTTTGTACTTAAAAATGAATAAAAATGAATTACATTTTTTTAATTGTATTTCAAGACTTTATTTATCAAGCCCAACAACTTTTATATTCATATCTTTTATAAAATCATCAAAACAAAAAAAAATCGCGAAAATAGCCTTTTTCGTGACTCCAAAGTGGACTCTTAATTCCCACATTTGGATGGTTTTGCACCTGAAATAGTGCTTCGATATTATATACATCAGAAGCTCGCTTCCTCCGTGAATTTTTAGCCCCCTCGAGGTGAATTTTTCATGCTTCCGGTGCACCGAGGCTGCCTCGCGGTGAGCTCCCGCTCGTATTATCGCACCTGAAAAAAAAAGGGTTATTCCGTATAACCCCAGGCACGATACATGAGCTGCACCGCAGCAGCTCGCAGCATTGCACTTTGCGTCGGTGCATACGCACGCTGGCCGCTTACCGTCTCTCTAATGTACACGCGAGTCATTTGGGATAAGGGCGGGTTCACTTCTCGGCGTTGAGCAAGAGAGAGAGAGAGAGAGAGAGAGAGAGAGAGAGAGAGAGAGAGAGAGAGAGAGTCTTTTGGAATCGATGAACGCAAACGTATTTGTGAAATTTCGTCTCGACACAAGCGTGGCAAGAACTTTTTTGTTCCATTCGGTTTTGCTCTCTCGCAGAGAGCAAGGCGCTTTGTCTCTCTTTCACTCACTCTCTCGCTCTCTCCCTCTTTCTCGCTTTTTCTCTCTCGTAGTCGTAGTAGTATCGCTCGCTGCGAGCTCAGACACTAAAAGTCCAATGTACTTTAAACGGCCAATTTGGCAGCCGTAAAAACAACATTTATTTATGGCGGTTCGCCCATCGATGCGAAAAAAAAACGAGAATAGCAGCAAAGAAAAAAGGAACTAACCAATGCCGAAGAAAATTATGCTTCCTAAAAAAGGCGTATTACCGTCGAAGTTGGGGCTTTTTTTTAATAGCCCTTTCGGACTCGCCTGTCCAACTTTAGCTTTTCTTGCCTCGAACGTTTTTGGTCCGACTCGCGCGCGCGCGCGGATGTATAGGAAACTTTACGAGTGTGTGCGGATATGCGTGTACACACAGCCACATGTAGCATGTAGCCCGATGATCTCGGGGATCATTCCCAAAGACGACCCGGTGTACCAAAACCGCAATTATTTCTCTTTGATCTTTCTCTGCTTTTGCCAGTGAATCTTTCGTTGCGGTCCGCCCAACGATCGCCGTTACAATGCCACATGTACAGCGGGGAAAGGCGCACGCGGCAGTATTTTTATTTCTCTCGATTTGCATAATAATGTGAGCCAAACTACTAGATAAAGCTTGGCATTGCGAAATAAAATTATCAAAGACGACGCGCATTTGTCGCGGGTAAGGTAAAGCCACCAAAGACTACGCACTTTGTAAAGATTTATTTCGAGAAAAATCAATTTTGATAATACACTTTGTACTTCTTATTTAAATGAGGGTTTGTTCATTTAGGAACATTATTTTAAATATAAATCTTGAGCAACAATCTCGAAAGATATTTTTTAAAGATTTAACCAGCAAGGAAAGGTTGCGAGGTCGTTCTCTCCGATTTCGATGAAATTTGGCATCCTCGTAGAATGGGTAAAAATAGGCGACACGTATTTTTTCATATCTGTGGAAACCGATTTTCAAGGGGTGAAACGCACCCTCGAAAATAGGGGTGTTTTTCGTTTTTCGTCGATAACGTTGTCGTTTCATCTCCAATGTGTAGTACACGAAAGAAAAAAACATTGTTGCAATTTGAATTTTTTTCATATCTTGTACCGTTAAAATGCTATCGACGAAAAACGAAAAACACCCCAATTCTCGAGGGTGCGTTTCAACCCTTAAAAATCGGATTCCGCAGGTATAAAAAAATACGTGTCACCTATTTTTACCTATTCTACAAGCATGCCAAATTTCATAGGAATCGGAGAGAT
This sequence comes from Ophion obscuratus, assembly GCA_964007375.1. NCBI lineage: Eukaryota > Metazoa > Arthropoda > Insecta > Hymenoptera > Ichneumonidae > Ophion > Ophion obscuratus. The sequence continues at coordinate 44,485,544 of OZ023317.1, forward strand.
GGATCTCGCAACCTTTCCTTGTTAGAACTCGATCCGTGCGCACTCTTGGGGCGCCGTGTTGCAAAGAGTGCAGTGAGAATCTTCCATGGAAGCGAAGAGTGCGCATGAAAGCGGAGTCGTGGTAAGTTGTGGATAAGTGTCCATGGTCACTATAATTTTCGTAAGCAAGCAAAACGGCGACATAACCTCTCAATGAAAACAAAATTTTGATCACAAATTTCAAGTATAATGACAATCGTTCGGTGCAAATTAATCGATAACCTTACAAAACGTGTTTAAATTTGTCAAAACATAAGGTCAAGCACATCGAAAATCTATTATTAGTCATAAAAATGGAAATAAATACCTTAAGGTTTTTATGGGGTTAAGTTAACATGTTATCACCGAGCTTAAATGTTTTCTGGACGTTTATAACCTCTTTGGTGATCACCCTGTGCAGTTTGAACACGATGCAACGTAAGGTAAATGTCCCAATTATTGAACAGGTCCCAATTATTGAACACTATCTTATATTTTTATTATTTCTCATTCACCTGCATGCATTTACGTATTTATAAAAATTTCATCACATATATGGAACTTTTAGTTATCGAAATGTTACCTTACTTGTGCGAAAAAAGCTTTAATTAATAGAGCAAAAATTATTTAATCAGCAACGGTGACCCGATTTGACGTATCGTGGTAACTGCTTATCGTTTTTGCTAAGCCGCGCCGCTTCATGCGTAAGGGCATAAAAAATACAAAAACTGTCGCATCTCAAAAAGTAAAGGCGTTTCAGGTTCCTCAGAAAATTTCTTACAAATAAAAATTTTTATAAAAAAAATTTATTTAATTATTTGTTAAAAAATACGGTGTTCGATCATTGAGACATAGAAAATGCAGTCTGTCCCAATTATTGAACACTCGAATTCTCCAAGATGGCGTCATTGAACCCATCAAAACATCGAAACAGTTAACGTGTGACAGATCGTGTAAATCGGATTTATTCAAACAAAAACTCTAAGTTCCTGAATAATCTCACCTTTATTCTTTTAATAATAACTCTAAGATCGTCAAATATATTTTTTATTTGTATTTTCGTGCAATAAACATAAAAAGGAAAGTAAAAAGAGAATATAACCTAAATGTAACCTAAAAATACGAATGTACTGGTCAATGTTTTTTGATCTCCGATATTTCAGGGAGCCAAGCTGCGACAAAATCAAACAAAAACAGAACATATAAATGGGAAGCGGAAAATAAAAATAAAATAAAGTTCGAGTCGAAAAGCAAAAATAAACCAAATGCGAATGAACCAAAAACCTGTCAAAAGAGACTATATATATATTTTTGTATTTTTACATGATTAACAAAATATTATTTAAGTGTTTCATTTTGCTTTTACTTCTTAATATTGTACCCAAAATAATATTTTCAGAACGAAAAAAGAATTCTCGAGAGTGTTCAATAACTGGGACATGCCTGTTCAATATTAGGGACATAGGCACTTCCAGTGTTCAATAATTGGGACATTTGCATGCTTCACATTGTTGTTCTTTTTTTTTCATTTGAAATCTTTTAAAAATACTTAAAAGGGTGATTTTTCGACAGTAAAAATATCAAAGTATCATTTGAACCTGAAAGCGATGGTTTTTTCTTGATTTTATATTTTTTCCTCACCGAATTCAATCCCCCAGATCCTTAGCTGTTCAATAATTGGGACATTTACCTTACCGTTTGTTTAGAAAACAATCGGCAACTCGACGTTTTTCGTGGGCTACTTACATTCTTATGGAAAACTCCCGATCATTTTCCAGAACATTATTAATATCTGTTAAGTGAATGTTACCACGGAACTAAAAAAATAAGTACAGTTCGAAATTTTTTTTACTCGGACCGGTATTCATTGTTGACAGCTCCTTGGGTCGATATTGAGGTTACGAACGCGGCACTTATGTCTCTAACTTCACGACACTTCTGCCAACCTGTGCATTATGATATACCACGATTTACGACGTTGCCAATTTGTTTCGCGTTAATTGAGCAATAAAATGTTATAAAAAATAATTATACAAAGTAATGAACACACTTAATGTAATCACCGAACGTTCAAAAATGCATTTTTTCACAAATAGACGTAGAAAAATAGTCCGAAAACGTACATTTAATATCACAATTATTTGAAAACTAACAGTGGGTAACAGTCAATCCGCTCGGTGCACAATCATAGGGCGTTCCCCACGTCCTTCACCCCCGACGGTTAAACCCCATAATAATCTTAACGAACTGAGTTGTTATCCAACACCTTGACAGGACATACGCTGCTGACAGATTAGGTGGTCTTGCCAACACGAGAAAAAATAAAACAATTGAGGTAGTACTAGCGGATTGACTAGTCAACAGAAAATCTATATATTATCGAATCTGAAAAAAGCAAAATATAATTTATTTGGGTATAATAATAAATAAGATACAGAAAATAATTACTCGAGAAGTGCATGTGATAACTGTTTGTATTATAGTTTGGTAATTGAAGTAAAATCGCAATCAGATTTGACTTGAGTTGTCAAAGGCGCATCCAAGTATATTGAAATCAATAACCATTTACTGATATCAAAATACGAGTGTATATTAAATTCAAGAACCATTTGCTAATATCAATATACGGTTGTGTATTAAAATTACCGATCCTAATTGTTAAGTTTATTTCAGAAATTGATAATTGCAATACGTTTTTATGTAAAAATTATCAAATTAAGACCACTCAATTCATGATGCTTTCGTGATACTTGTGTATATGATTTTTTCGCAGCTTTATCCCATAATTAATGTTGAATACTTGAATAATAATAAAATTTAAATGAAGTGAAATCACTGCACGTATGTATTTTTTTTTTTCATTATATATGATATTCCTCAGAGACACGGTGTCTTTCCCCCTTTACCATCCCCTCCTCCTTCCATCATTCACAATCCTCCCACAGTTCCCTCTTTACATTCCTTCCAGAGCCCCCCCCCCCCCCCCCCCAGAGTGTTGACCGCATCCACTCTTTCCTAATGCACTACTGTATCGCATTTGCACGAGGGCCCAGGGAAACTGCGGAAAACCTGGGCCGATACAGGCGGCTGGCTATATTCGGCTGAGTTTCAGTTGTATTACCATCAGAAATTCAGAAAAACTGCCTCCCACTCAGAGATTGACGCGCAAACCAGTGCACTAGCAAGCGTTCACCGCTCCAAGTATTGGCAGCCTCCAATGCTGCTTAACTTTAGTGACCGCCGAGCCCGTCCACCGACCGCGCGCCCATCTCCACTGCACGCGTGTATTTGAAATTCATGTGATTTTGAGATGTCGTCCGGGTCAATAATTATGAAAATCATGAAATGTTTCTTCAATATTAATATACGAACAAATGAAATTCAACTTAACTGTGATTTGTTTTTGACAAAGAATTGTTATTCTCAGTGGCTTTTGACTTGGAAATTCCATGTTGCATATTTTAAATTCTATATCCACGTGAGAATTTCATGTTCCTGTTTTAAATTTACGGTACAAGTGCCTCAAATTCAATTTCATTTACTGAGTTCGTAAAATTCAATTCTTTTGTGCCTTAAACGTAGTGTAAATTTAATATAATTTTCACATTGATTCATGTGATTTTCGTCAGCGTTTATGATTTTTTTTTTCAATTCCAGTTTCGCTCTTTTAAATGAATCTGTTGTGATCATGCATTGTACGTATCGTAAAATTCAGTTTCACATATATTTTTCAGGCAGCTGTAAATAAATGTCAAACTTGTTTTGTATTTTCAATGCTCTGTTTTTTACAGTTGATTTATTATACATCTGTAGTAATTTTCAAAGGAAGACACGGGTTAATGCAATACATTTTCCACAGATTTACAAACTTGTTTTTCAAATTCCATGTTGCGTCTATTAAATTCTACATCCACGTTAGAATTTCATGTTCCTGTTTTAAATTTACGGTACAAGTGTTTCAAATTTAATTTCATCTACTGAGTTCGTAAAATTCAATTCCTTTGTATCTTAAATGTATGGTAAATTTCATATCATTTTTTACAGTGTAGCTCCATCGCAACTCGGCAACGGCTTGTCTGAAGCAAAAAAAATCAAAGTCCATTAGATTCAGTATGACACCAGCTACAAAATCACCCTCGGATATAAAGTTGTATCAAAAAATAAAAAAATGGCAGATGAAAACCGAAAAAAGTTTTTAAAAAAGCGTTTTTTCAGCAGTTTTTTGCAAAAAAAAAGAGCAAAAATCAATATTTTAAAACCATCGAGGGTCATCTTGTTGCGAATCATGTTTACAATATGTGGTTCAAATTTCAAGAGAATCGGTTCATTAGTTTTAGAGATACGATGGAGCTAGATTTTGAAAACGTTTTTTTCGAGAAAAACGCGTTTGAAGTTTATACCATGAAAAAATCTTACCTAAACTCAATCGGCAATTCCTGCACCGTAAAAAATCCCTTCTGATTGCTCATCATCGTCGATTTCTTCAAGTATTGCCTGCTTTCGATTTTTTTACATTTTCAAAATGGACTGACCCCTTAAAAGCACCGCGTGCTCCTTGGTAGCGCGCACACTTTGGTGGCTCTACCCTATCAGTATTCCCCTATGTCGGAGTACGTCGTAATCGGGTTGAAACGTTCGAGGTGTCGAAATTCCGGTTGAGTCGTTATACGGTAGTGAAGTTTCGCCTGAAGTTGTAAAGACGTCTTGTCGCGCGGATATATAGCCGAAATATTGATATTACGCATGCTCGCTCAAGGATTCGCGATCGTTTCGGTTTCATCGTTCGAGAGAAGAACATCGAGGACTCGAGCGAGATCGAACATGTGAAATTCCACGCAGCTGCGCGCACGTACGCGCGGTCGTGATATAAAGCCACTAACGCGAGAATAGCTTGACTCTTCGCTTCACGGTTTTCCCTTTAAACGGGCCATAAGTTTAGCATGTCCTGCATAATATACCGTCATAATCAGCCGAGCAATTAGGTACGTTCGGCCGATTATTAATTGGGCATCGGAGTTATGCACACGCGAAAAGCGATCCGATCCGCCGAGAGCGCTATCGGCAGAGGCCGAAAGAAAGAGAAAGAGAGAACGAGAGTGCAAATGCGTGCTTGGCATGCTCGTGGGAATATGCCGACACGATCGTCCACGGGCCGAAATATCCTCGGCGCAACGAGCGAATTACAAACAAGATACTGACCAAGCTATAATTCGCGAACACACACACACACACACATGTATGCATAAATAATATAAGTAAATATTTTTCCAGATTTTATTGTAGACTTTTTATGGATATATGGGCAAAGGTGATTTTGAGGACGTTCGACTTCGAAGATCATCTTCAAAACTGGCGAAACGTGCTGAGAGTCGGAATCACATGGATATCTTGGTGTCCGAATATTTTTCCGTCATATATGTATAATTCACATGAAAAAGAGAAAATGGGCTGCTTGATCGAAGTATTTACGAAATTAATGGAAAACGGTTCTTATTTTTTTAAATCAAGGTCAGCGGATGTATGTTACATTCTTTAAGGGAGACTTTGTCCTTGGAGTGCCATATTTCAGGTGTTTACATTTTATTTTTTTTTAAAGGAAATGAGTAAAGCTTTTTGAGTGCGGTTTTTTTCTTGCTTTTATTCATGATATAGAGAACGTTAAAAAATTTTTTTTTTTTAAACCAAAATGGCGGCCGTTGCAGCTTCGCGAAAACAGGTCCTCAAATCGCGGGAGGTAAACGGCTGACATTACTGCCCCTTGTTGACACAGCTCTTTGTTGATCTGAAACACAAATTCAAAGCATATTATCAATCTGTGACCCTTTGGTCATGGAATGACGGATGGGTTTTTCGTGAAGTACAAACTTCGGAAAATGGCGGCAATTTAAAAAAAATCGAATTTTCGCGTTTTTTCGCATAAAAAGATAAACAATAAATGCAACAATGTACCTATCAAAAAAACGATCCGTCATTCCGTGAAGACATATTTTCTGAGTATGCTCTCCAAATTTCAGGTCGATATGTTAATTACAGCGGTCAGGACAATGTCAGCCATGTTTAAAAACGTGTTTTCGAGAAAAAACGCGTTTAAAGTTTTGTAATGTGTTTACACAAATGTGTTTATAATTACCGCTAATCGGCAATGCCTGGTCCATAGAGGCATCCCTCCTCTTCTTCTAGCTGCTCATATTGAGACGCTAACATCTCCCGCTAAATTTCAAGGACAAAGTCTCCCTCAATTAAACTACCCCGTGCAGAAATTGTCGTGGGGATTCGATTGGATTCCCATACTTGTCTCTACTTCCTGATAGGGATTGAATGGATCATCACATTGCGTTCCTATACTGAAACGTCACGCTCGTAGATTGGATTCTTATAGGGATTCCCAATTGGAATGTACGACTGCAATATGAATCCAAAAGGATTCTCTCATTAGCGAGAAGAATCCGATACGGTTCTTGATGGATCCCATGGCATTGTGTACGTTGAATTATCAAAACTAAATATGTAGACACACAAAATGAGTGGATCTTGAAAAGGTTCTTAAAAAACAATAAATCGCTGGATAAAATAAATCTTAAAAAATCGAATAGAATCGGATTACTGAAAATCCACTGTAGTTATCGTTTGTGATTTATTTCACTGCACTTTCCCATAGTTTCACAACACACGTGCAAAAGCGTGCAGGTTATGTTTCAATACGCCGAGCATTTGGCGTGACGGTTCACATATTCTTGATTCGAATGAGGTAAGAATTCTCAAACGGCTTCTATCGAGGGACAGTACAGAATCCAATTGGATCCCAATGAGGACTCCCTATAGGCGATGTCCATCACAAATCCCGATAGATATGGTTAGATAGATTTTGGGACTTCCCACCAAATTGTACACGGAATCATAAACAAAAATGAGAGAAAATAAGTTGCTTGATCGAAGTATTTACGGAATGAATGGAAATCCGCTTTTATTTATTGCTTTTTTTCTTTTCAACACTATCAGCGCTCAATATTCTTTAAATAAACTACGTTGTGCAGAAATTATCGTAGGGATCCAATTGGATTTCCACACTTGTCCCTACTTCTGGATAGGGATGCAACAGGTCATGACATTGGATCCCTATACTAAAACGTTACGCTCGTCCATTAAATTCTCATCAGGATTTCCAATTGGAATGTACGAAACCAATTTGAATCCGATACGATTCTTGATAGATGCCATCGCAATCTGTACGTTGAATTTTCAAAATAAAATATATAGATGAACAAAACAAGTGGATCTTCAAAAAAGTATAAATCTTATCTTAAAAAACTGTAATTCGCCTTACAAAATATGTGTTAAAAATCTATTTGAATGGCATCACTGAATATCCACTTAATTAGCGCTTACGAATTATTTTACTGCACTTTGACATAATATCACAACACACGTACACTTTCACGAAACATGCTGGTTATGTTTCGACACGCCAAGTTTTTTTTTTCGTGACTTTTCGTGAGGAACAGTGCAGCATCCAATTGGATCCCAATGGGGACTCCCTAGGTGCGTGCATCTCGGGACTTCCCAACTTTGTACACAGGATCACGGAAGGATCTTTCTTCAGGATATCCAACAAATTCCGGGCAAGAATTTCAAATAAAAAATTCTCAAATGACATCAATCGTGGAATAGCGCCGAATCCACTCGAATTCCAATGTGTCTCTACCAAATCCCTATAGGAACGTGGTAGGATTTTGGGACCCACCAACAAATTTCCCCACCGGACACACTCTCCATAACTTGGAACAATTCCAAAGAATTTTATTCGTCCATTGTTCTTCGGATATCCTCACCGGAAACGTCAGCGTCACAACCAAAGAGTGTAAAAACGAAAAACAACGTAAGAAATCATGAGTTATTCCGTGGATTTCTCCGAGAAAAAAAATAAGGTAAGCTCACGATACCGTATTAGTAAGCGTACGTACGTTGATGCTTCTGGGCGCTCTTTTTGCGATTGCCGAGCGTGAGCTGCTCGCCGTACGTATATGTAATTCACCTTTAAAAAGTTGTACGACGAAAAAAACGTCTGACAATTCCGAATGTCCCGCTTTCGTACGAAGCACGTGTGTCACAGCCTCAAGCGAGTTCAAAAGAGGATAAGAAGGACATGTATATATGATATCACGTATGCGCCGAAATTATTCGTATTACGATTGTACGACCTATAAAATAAAATAATAATGGCGTTGCGGGTTGGGGAACTGTACGAATCAATAATTCATGCATTTTTACAGTATGCATACTCGCGAAAGCGGGCCTGATTGGCCCGGTAATATATAGCCGTATATGCACGAGCCATACGAGAAAAGAGCCGGTCGAGAGTTTTGAAATTGAGGAACAAAAAAATCATTTTGCGCCGACGAGTCCAGTATTGCAATATATATGTGTGTGTATGTGTGTGTGTATATATATATATATATATATATATATATATATATATATATATATATATATGTGTGTGTGTGTGTGTGTGTGTGTGTGTGTGTGTGTGTGTGTGTGTGTGTATATATGGCTGTTCATGGATTCGTACGATCTCATATGACGGCGCCCAACGAGAATCAAGGCCGAAGCAATATAAATTCATCGAGATACCATAAGCACTCGAGGATTTTCATTACTCTGTGACACGTGAGCTCGAGAGCGCAGATGCAATGATCGCGAATGCACAATCCAGATCTTCGAAACCGTCGGCTCGTTCGCCCTTGCGGCCCTCCTGCTTCGCGGGATTTAATTGCGCCTAATTAGTCGCTCGTTTTCTCGTCAAAGAAGCTGGACGTTGCATCGACTCCCTCTTGCTTGCCGATTATACTTGCGATCCTTTGGAATTTCGACAGGATGAGAAATAGTGAAAAAATATATATATATATTTGAAATTACTTCCACTCTCGCTTTCTTTTTCTCTTTCTTTCTCGGTCGTTTTATCTTCTGCTTTCTGTCTCGCTGGATTCGCACGCAAAGTATCACGGATATGCGAAAAATAAGTTCCGTTCGAACCAATTTACGTTGGGTCGGCATTGTAAATATTACGATATCATAAGTCGTTTAAGATTGATGGGAATTCATCGAAATAGGTAGGAAAGCCATTCACGTAGGTTACTAAAATTAGTGAAAAAGGTGATTTAAAAAAAATGCCTGGTTGGTAATTTGCATAGAAATTTTGATAGGAATAATGGGTTGTTGAGTGCAAACAAATAAAAGAGTCATTTCCGGCGTTTTTTCGCACCCCCTGCATCTATTCTGCGATTTCATCCCTTTCACATTCAACGCCATCTTAATTTTTTTAAATTTAATTTTGGTTGAACAACAATGATCATTAGCGATCATCATAATAGAATGTACATGCGCATGAAGTGAAGCTGTTTTTTTGCAGACCGGTGCCGATGCAGGCGACTATATTTGACAGCGTTTCAACAATGTTGTCATCGAAAACTCACAAGGGACATCACTTAAGGGGGTCGTCTAGTGTGTCAGATCAAAAGAAGAGAAAACGGCCTTGCATGACTTCTTTGAAGAAGAGGAAGGTGTACTGTATGGTCCAGGCATAGCAGATTGATGGTAAGACCATTTTTTTATTACGAATTATATACAACTTTCAAACGCGTTTTTCTCAAAACACGATTTTTTCAAACTGCTGCCATGATACCTCAAAAACTATTTGATTGATTCTGCTCAAATTTATACAGCATCTGTAGTACGTATATAACTACAAGTCGAACTAAAATAATTAAGATTGCTTCGTTAGTTTTCTTTTTATCAACTATATAGACCACAAAAAAAAAACGAAAAATTGACTTTTTTTTCTAAAGAGTAAAAAAAAAAATTTTTTTAGAAATCTAGCTTTATTTTAGTTAGATGTAGAGCCTCAAGTCTCACGATTAAAATTGCATTTGGTTTTTTTTTTATTTCAGATAAGCAGAAAGACCGGAATCATGGCAGCAGTGGAGCACCTCGTTTTATATATGAGTTCCTGTTGGGCGGTGTATTTCCGACTATAATCTATAAAATGACTTCAAAAAATTCACAAACTTTGTTTAAATGTTAATTAAAATGATATACAATTTATAAATTATTTTATTTTAATAGTTTGTCAAAAAAAAAAATTCCCCAAAAAAGCATTTAAAAAACGGCCTTCATACTAGACGACCCCGATAAGTGTCCGCCTTCGATTTTGTTGAAACTCATATACGTGATGTCATATCACATCTTATATGTGACGTGATAATAAATCTATTAGACACGTGTATTTTTTTATCGGTCGAAAAACGGTTTTAAGGGAGGAAACCACTTCTTAAAGAAAGCCATTTCTTAAGGTGATTTTGCAGTTTCACCCACAAGCAGTCCACCCATCTAAATGAAACGAAAACCAAAATTCTTCTAACATAAGCCCACGAAAAATCAACTATGGAAGTATTTTTGATAAATCAAATTAAGGGCTGACACGCCTTTCTTTAAGGGGTAGTTGCGCCCCCTTAAACCCGTTTTCCCGCCAATAAAAACGGTATCTAATAGTTTTCAATGCTTTATCACATATATGAGTTCCAACAAAATCGAAAGCGGACACAAGTGATGTTCCTTGCCGGTAAAACGAGCTCGGTAGTAAGTGCGCGAGGCAGCAACTGGGCGGTCACCCATTTGAGTATCGGCCCAGACAATGCTGTCCAACTTGGGAGGTTGCCGAAGCCGACCGTGCAGTGCCTACTGCCCGTGAGTGCAAACAATGTTTTGGGGAGAATAAAGAGCACTTTCTGGTAGTTCCGTGGCTTAAGGGGTTTAATTAAACTTCAGGGAAAGAAAAGGAAGCAAAAACTAAAGTGTACTCGAGTAATTATTGCGGCTGCAACGGCGAAGCTCTATATCGGACCCGGGTGCAACGGGTGCATCGTTGCACCAAAACTGCTGTAAATCATGCAACAATATTGCGGAGCCAACCTATAGGAGAAAGAGATGGAGAGAGAGCGAGAGAGAGAGAGAGAGAGAGAGAGAGAGAGAGAGAGAGAGAGAGAGCTGAAACGCGCCTTTTTATACGTAGTGATCTTTTATGCACCTCGTACGTATATACGAAACGAGGAAAAGTTAGCGATGAGAGTTCGAGGCCTCGTCGACCCGAGCATTATGTTAATTTTTGCACAGCTTATTAGCACCGTAAATCATCGCCATTATGAGACTGCGCATACGCAAATATGTACACGCGGTACATGTGCAGCACTTTCGTGCCAAGGCATGCGCGATTGTATTAGCCGTTGTGCGATTATGGCTATTGAGCGGACGTGTTTGAATCTCAAGACAGATGGCCTAGAAATTTGGAAAATACGTTTTTCTTTTTTAAATGCATTTCATAATTCTACAGATTTTTCTAAGCATGCATGTAAAAATCGTTTAATGATACTCACAAAATTAGCCGTGATATAGGAATTATAAGGAGTACGCTCGGGGAGCGCGATCCAAATGAAGCAACTTTTTTTTATTTTCCTCGAAACTGTTTTTCCGAACGGCAATGACGGTATATCGATAACCGATTGGTCGATTGGGCTCAGATTTGGCATACACCTTAAGAATACTGTTTTTCAACGATGGTAGCAGAATTGAGTCGAAATCATTTTTTTTTATTCTTATCAAATTCGGTAAGTGGTCAAAAAAATCGGAACAATTAATCATCACAGTTTAGCATGCCGGCATGTTGAAATTCTTTTTTTTTTTTTTTGCTGAATCTGGTACTAAACATCACGACACTCATACTGATTAAAAATATATTCGGCTTTTTTCACATTTATACAACCTCCGCAACACTGGTCGCCAATTGGGTGGCGTTTTCTGCGCAACGTTGTGAACAAAACGTACAAAAAAACATAGCGATCAATTTTTAGCACTGGAAATGCTTACAAAACGGTATATTTTTGTTGAGGTAGGCTGGGTATAGGGGTTTGAGTTAGCTGGATGTCACACGAAACTAACGCTACCCCCACTCCACTGCCACTGTGTTGTAGCAGAGTGGGGGGAGCTGTGACATCCTGCATGCCTATGATCGGTTGAAAAATGCCCTCTCCCCACCCAATTCTGACCTTTTTATTAATTTTAAAATTATATTACATCTTGCATCACAAATATATTACAAAAACTATATAACAATTAGTATACAAACACAACCAAAACAAACAAACAAACAAACCCAAATACACTCAATTATTTATGTACCTCAATGTATCAATATTTGTGAAAAATAATGAAAACCAACTCATATTATTTACAAGTACCTGTTTTTATTATCCAAAAAGTCTCATGACATTTGCAATGCCATGAAATAGTTGCACTTTGTGCAATATCTGTAGATTTTTTATTTGCACTTATTTTTTAACGATTAATGAATATGATTTATTTTAAAAAGAAATGTTTAGTTATTCCATCCTAAAAATCACCTCCATCGCGGTCATCGAAGATAACGGATGCACCTCCGGAGACCCCGGTACCGCGGGATGAGTTCATCAGTCCAGGGGAGGTCTACGTTGAAGTTTCAACCAACGACGGAGAAAAGTATACGAGCCTTATTACAATATCCTTTTAAGCGGACTCCTGAAAATCACGAGCTTCCATCGCACGCCTTTCGCTAACCCGATATACGTTACAACGACCATATGGCACTCGAGCTCATCATGGCGCACGGGCAAACGAGTGGACTCTTTGATCGCACGAGACTACCCGTCTTACGTGCCCACCTGTCGCTTCCGCGGCTCGTGCACGTGTTCCCCGTGAATCCTGTCTGCCTGCGCCTCTCAAAGAACACGTGTATCGCACTGTAATGTGCCGTTGATTTATCGAGGAATTTGATTAACACAAACTAACTCGGTCGTTGATTCGTCGCAGCGAAACGTTCCGCGCGGGTCAATTTTGTACACGGAAAAAAAGAAATAGTACAAAATACAGTGGCTACACAGTTCGCATTGGACTCGAGCGATTGCACAGCGATATATACTGAAACACAGTGCTCAAAATACAGTGTGCTCAAGGTAAATTATTACAGTTCCAATGCTGTACTCTTTGGACTCGAACCACTCTACTGTATCTTTTACTGGAACACACAGTCCAAAATACAGTGTAGTCAAAAGTAAATTTGGACAGTTCAACACTGTAATATAAATTGAACAAAACTTGTGATTTGCCAGTTGGTTAATCTTTATTATGTACAATGAATGCGCCAGTTATATCGACAGAGTTTATGTAGACACACAAAAAAAAGTTTATCCATAAAAGAAGTTTGAAAAAATTGTGTAGAAAATATTTAAAAATCAGTCACATACACAAGAACGTACCTTTTTGTAAATAATTCTCTCTTTTTTATAATTTCTTGAATTATGTCGCACAAATTTCAACGTTCGCATCCTATCGACCTCGCACTACTAAGTGGCAATCCTTTGCTCCTGGCCACGTGCCTCACCCCACTCAAGTTCTAATTAGACAAGAACGTACCTTTAAAAACAAAAAAAATCTCTCTTTATAATTTCTTGAATTCTGTCGCACAAACTTCGATGCCGCGTCCCATCAACCACGCACTACTGACTGGCAATCCTTTGTGTCCTGCCCTCGTGCCTCACCTCGTGCCTCATTTGCGTACAGTATAAAAATCAGTGATCGCATTTAAATTTTACGGTTGAATATTTTTACTGAAATCACTGATGTATTCACAATATCAAACTGCAAATAAACCAGTGTAACTGCAAAAATCTCAGAGTGCACAGATAACGTCACGGACTGTCGAAAGAAGAGTAAAACTACCGTTCCACACTGTGAAATTTAATGAATCACTCTGTACTCAATACAGTGTACACTGTAACCCTTGCACTTTACGTACAGTATAAAAATCAGTGACCTCATTTAAATTTTACTGTTGAATATATTTACTGAAATCACTGATTTATTCACAATACCAAACTGTAAATAAATCAATGTAACTGTAAAAATCTCAGAGTGCACAGATTACGTCACGAACTGTCGAAAGAAGAGTAAAACTACCGTGCCACACTGTGAAATGTAATGAATCACTCTGTACTCAATACAGTGTACACTGTAGCACTTGCAGTTTGCGTACAGTATAAAAGTCAGTGATCTCATGTAAATTTTACAGTTGAATATTTTTTACTGAAAACACTGATGTATTCACAATACCGAACTGTAAATAAGCCAGTATGACTGTAAAAATCTCAGTGTGTACAGGGAAATTCGTCATTTTTGTGGGACAGGATTTACATTACTCTGTTTTACTGTAAAATTAAATATGGCACCCTATTTTTTATGCGTTTTATACTGTGATTTTCGCTGTTTCTTTTTTTCCGTGTACTGCAGTATAGAGAGAAAACTACGATTGTGCAGAAAACCCCAAAAACAGGTCGATTTTCAATATTTTTTTCTGATGAGGTCTCTGGGACGAGGGCAGGATTTTACACACAAATCTTGCCAAGATTGAGTTTTTATTGAAAAATATTGATGAATAATGGAGGTATTATTATTTAAGGCCTTAGGCCACAGTAACGGGTATAAAATCATGTGCAAATTTAACCATTTTTTTTCCGTATGAAAAAGTGATTCACTCGTAAAATTAATTACTCATCTATTTAGTATGAATATCAAGCTGATAGAATGTTTTTTTTTTCGATTTACCAAATGGCCGACTACTTGAAACTTCTCGAAACAGCTTTTTTCCAATTGGCGTGACAAATAACTTCAACAATTTTCACTCCATTAACTTCAAATTTAAAAGTTATGTTCCTAATTGCATTTCGCAGAGAAGTACGTAAGGAATGTCTGATTAATCGAAAACTTCATTTTATGAGCAGTTTTTGAGCAGTTATAATAAAATTTTTCACTGAAAATTCATTTCTCAAGTTCAAATACCTACAACTATTAAACAAAACAATATTTTTTAAATTCCGTACGTACTTTTCTAGGTATTCTAATGTAAATTGACGAGGATTTTTGTTTTTTGTTCTAGGTAAAAAATTGTGGATGCTAAATGTCACGCTGCGGAGCGCCTAAAAAAATATAACAAAAGTAAATATTAGTAGTCGGCCATTTTGTACATGGAAAAAAAATATATATATATTTTCTAACAGCTTGATATTTTTACTAAATAGATGTGTAATTAATTTTAGGTGTGAATCACTTTTTCATGCGAAAAAAAGTTGTTAAATTCGCACATGATTTTATACCCGTTACTGTGGCCTAAGGCCCTGAACGAAGTGTTCTTTTAGTCTGCATAAGCTTGGAGCCCAAAAAACAGGTCGATTTTCAATTTTGTTTTTCTGATTAGGACCTTAGGACGAGGTCACGATTTTACGCACAAGTCGTGCCAAGATTGCGTTTTTATTGAAAAATATTGATGAATAATGCAATGGTTATTATTTAAACAAAGTGTTCTTTTAGTATGTATACCTAACAATGAATCTTCCGTATGACCAGATATATTTTGCCAAATTTTGAAAGTTACAAAAATGGCATGCTGCGGAAAATAAAGTTTGACTTTCGACCAAAAGAAAACAAACTTCAATCTTTTGTTATTAACAAATGGGCAAACGTGCCAAAAAATTATCCAGTTATACGGTAGGCTCGGGTCAATTGGAACGTTTGTGAAACAATCGCAGAGCAGTCCGCATTAACCACTAACCGCCTTCGAGTTATTCAACTTGTTTTATTTGACCCGTATTTCTGTCGACGCCAGTCTACCCTACGATGAAATTGGTTTAATCTATGCTTCGTCCGAATTTTGAGGGAACCACACTGATAAATTCTAAGATCCGACTCACACCGTTTCATAAAGCATAGTTTCGAGAAATACGCAAAAGAAAAAAGGGCTATCTGACCCTTCACAAAAATCTCCATAACTCAGTCAATATTTGGAATTTTTACAAAATCTTCGTTCCAAATTAAAGTTAAAACCCAAATCTGCAAAAGTAAACAATAAAAGTGATATTTTCAAAAATTTCAAGGTTATTCAAATCCTTCTCGTCACAATTTTTTTTATCACTTTAAGAGTCACAAAGCCGTACGAAGGAACATCCGAAAAAAATTACTCTCGAAACGCAACAACCCCACATCTTATTTTCCTTCACTAGAAAAGTTACCCCAAAACAAAACCTTTAAAATTTGTATTTTCTCCAGGCGCTCCTGCGTCTCAAGATCAAACGAGCAGAGTTCCTTCGACCACTCCATTGACCAGAGCTTCGGCTGACCCGCGCACGATTCGAAAGCTGCTTACACTGTAACGTGAAATTTATTTTCTTTACACAGGTGAAATTATTTCATCGCGCATAAATTTGTATCCCTTATCGAGACGCGAAGAAAAAAAATGTCTTCAAAGGTCGAGTATGAATGAAAGAGAGGAGAGGGGAATAAAAAAAAAGCTGAAGGTACATGTAGTCCCGCGGTATCGCGTTTTTGTGTCCGCGAAGAGTCGTATATCCGTGTATACGAGTTTGTACAGCAAAGTGGCGCGCATAAAGGCCTAAAGCGAACATGAAGAATTGCAAAACTCTTTCCGCATTCGCACGAATATTTTAACCCTCCCGAAAGTAGCGGAACTCTCTCTCTCTTTCTCTCTCTCTCTCTCTCTCTCTCTCTCTCTCTCTCTCTCTCTCTCTCTCTCTCTCTCTCCGCCTCTCTCCCCCTCTCTCCAGGGGAAAGCACAAAAACGTCGACGAGTGGGATACGAAGCGCGTAATGCGTCGTGTTCGGCACAAACACATACACACACGGCTTATTTGCATTTTTTCGCGAGGTTTCATTAACCTCTGACCTGCCGTCGGGCCACCATGTATATACGTGCACACGCACATACTCTTTACGTGAATACGTATATGAATTGATGTATCTGCACACCCCGAGGAAGAGTATGGACATTGCCGCGTGACCGTAAGGAAGCGACGAGCATGTAAAATAAAGTCCCACCGAATATTCATATCGTACCCACCGTAAATATAACCGACGGCGATAAATTGCCGGATTCCAACGCGCGGTGGCGAATTATATTCGAGCGAACCACCGAAAGACCAATTGGCTAGAAACGATTTCGTCGTGAGAGATTGAGTTTATTAGCACTCGAAAGAAGTAGCTGCAACGCCGAGACGAAAGTCGAAAAATCAACAATACGGACACTATTTATAGATACATGTCAATGGGGAAATTGAAAAATGCCTGAAACTCTTCGGAGTTTTATTGTTTTGCTGTGCACAGGTTTAGTTATTTGAGAATATGACTATATTTCTATTGAACCATTTTTGTACGGTATGAGTACTGCAGTTATAATTTATAATTTATAATTGCAGTACTAAAATTAGTTATAAATGGTAATTTATAATTAAACGAACTATAAATTATACAGTTAAACAGCCGATTGAGTGCCGCAAAACTTTTTTATTTCTAAATTTCATCTCTATACTGATGCTATTTTAACACTTTTTATTGATATTCTACACAAGAATATAAAAATATACATTTTTTAAATGAAATCTAATTTTATTAAAAAAAACTAAGTTTTATTAAATATTTGTTTATCGAATAAGCTTCTTTTTCGTCATTTTCTCGAGTTAGACTTGTCGAGACAGTCGCGTATCAAACTCCAAGCGTAATCAGCCATCGTCTGGGTGTCCCATCTTCCCCGTTACGTATCTTCCATTATTTTTATGTCTTCGTTGAAGCGGTCTCCTTGCTCTTCACTTTAATAACATACTCTCCCCATTCATAAGAAATATATATTAGGCGGCTGGTCCGCACAAGCTCATCTTTGCTTTGCTGTCATCGACGTATCTCTGAATTAATTTATAACAGTAAATAATAAGAAAAAAAGAAAAAAAATCTCATATGAACCGCTAACGGCACTCACTATGAAACTAAGATTCATTTTTAAAAAAACCCTGTGTACTAATTTGAAACACACGTTGATATACAACTCCCCAGTAGTCACTTGACAAAAAATCGTACGAATTTTGACAGCACCATGATTTTTTTCCGTCGACGTCTCCCATTTTTCAATTTTTTTTTTTTTCAATTTTCAATTATCAAAACAGAAAAGAGCCAAAATTTCCATGACAATTTTTACCTCATCAGGCACACTTGAATGATATACACTTGCACCCAAACAAATTCCCATTGACATCTAAAAACGATCGTTCCTGTCATCATCGATTCCATTTCACCTGGAGACTGAAAGGATCGATTATGCGCCATCGATCACGAATGTCGGCCAATCGGCGATTATCGATCGCGCAAAAAAAAAAATAGGTCGCCCATATATTTCCTGGCCGTAGCCTACATACGCATAGACGAGACACGAACAAAATATATCGACGATAATAAAAAAAGTTCTCATAACATTCGTGAACCACGAGGTCCTCCTTCTCCCCCCTCCCCCCTCTCTCCACTCGTGCATTCTCCCTCTCGCCCTTGCCCGTGCTTGCGCGATCTCTCTCGCATCGCGGCCCCTCCGCGCGTCGACCGTAAATCTCGAAATTATCATGTCGAGAATTTTATACATCGCGGGTGAACGCCGCGAAAACGCTCGCGGGTGAGGCGATCCTCGCAGCTCAGGCTTGCTGAACCATGCGCGTACGAACGTGAAAGTCGCCCGAGACAGGGCGTATATAAAACACGTTGTTCGGTGCATACACATATAAATATATATATATATATATATATATATATATATATATATATATATATATATATATATATATATATATATATATATATATATATATATATATATATATATATATAGGGTGTCCTTCTTATCTCTGCTACCCGAAACAACTCGGTAATTATCGACGTCAAAAAAAATGTTCCAGACAAAAGTTGTACGGTATAAAGGGGGCCATCAAATGCGACCAATTTTTTTTTTATTTCGGCGGAGGCGCTGACGCCCAGTGAAGGTCACCTCCACTCTTTCAAATGGAATGGTACATTTTTTTCAACTATCTTGTGGAGCACCTGAAGCCGCATAAAAAAACATGAGGGGGTCAACTCGTTCAAGGTCATTCAAGATCACCTATTAAAATTAAATACAAATCTAAATATCTCGGATCACTACCAAATATTTGGTAGTGCATTTGGTTTTGTATTTCATTTTTATAGGTGATATTGAATGACCTTGAACGACTTTGACCCCTTAATGTTTTTTTATGCGGCTTGAGGTGCTCCACAAGATGGTTGAAAAAAAG
>OZ023317.1:44509796-44571041 GCA_964007375.1 Ophion obscuratus
ATTGCAAAAAATGTGTGTGCTATATGGACCCGACATAGCAGACTAATGGTGAGTCAATATCTCTCTGTGTGAATCCTACTTGAACTATGAAGCGCGTATTTCTCAAAACTGTATTTTTCAAATCGGCTTCCATAATATCTAAAAAAAAAAACGATTGAACGGATTTCGCTCAATTTTTATCGTATAGTCAGCACATCTGTACAGCCGTCATATGGAAGAAGGCGGCATCTATAAAAAATCGAAAATGCGAAATTTTTTACTGATTCCAACGGTACCAAAAACACGTTTTTGCGATTTTTTGTTGATGCCGCCTTCTTCCATATCACGACAGTATAGTTCTCATCCGAACTACAATATTTCTGATATCTCCCATATTTTTTTTAAGCTGAAAAAGTCGAAAAAAATGATTAAACTTGGAACTTAACTTTTAAAACCGTGCCAAAAATTCAATTTTCGATATTTTTACATTACTTCCGGCGATAGCCTCAGGTCTAAAAATTAAAATGCCTTTTGATTTTTAAATTTCAAATTAGCAAAACCTCTGAAATCATGGAAGCCGTCAGCCAACTTTTTTTACACATGGGAGTCTTCCGAACGGCGTGAAGTCGGATCAACTCGTTATTTTTATTTGATAAAATTCTGAGGGACTGTAAGAATGTTGATTCATGTGTGGTCAAAATTCAAAGATAGTGTATTTTAGTGGTCCATCAAAAAAAAATTCCCCAAAAAGCGAAAAAAAAAACTAGATCCCAGACGGGACGACCCCATTGATATGTCTGCATAATTGGACCTCAAAAAGTATTAGGTATACAAATTAGTTCAGTCCGTTTTCAAAAGATGGCTCTAGGTGCTATAAATGGTTGACGGCAACAGCTGATTTTTGCTGTATCGTGAAGTATCAACATCTCTCAACCAAATATCGTTTACAGACCTTTGAGTTTTGCGCATCAAGTATAATTTTTACTGCGGTGAAAATGTCGAATTTCGTCCCAAATAAGCACCGTTTGCGGGAAGTGTTGATTTTCTGTTTCAATTGGAAGAAAAGTACAGCTGAAGCCCACCGAATGCTGGTCAAACCATCACGGGAGACTTTTATAGGCAACAATTGATCCGTTTAAAACGAGCTATAGCCGAAAAACGTCCAGAATATGCGACCAGACACGAGTCCATAATCTTTCAACATTACAACGCTCGGCCTCACGTTGCTATTGTGGTTAAAAACTATTTGGAAAATAGCGGGTGGAAAATTCTGGCTCACCCGCCTTATAGCCCAGACCTTGCCCCTTCCCACTACCATTTGTTTCGATCGATGCAGAACGCTTTGACTGGAATACGCTTCACGTCACAACAGGGTATCAAAGATTGGCTCGATTCATTCTTGGCTTCAAAAGATGAACGCTTCTTCCGCAACGGAATTCATAAATTACCAGAAAGATGGGGAAAAGTAGTGGCTAGCGATGGACAATATTTTTATTAATGTATTAATTCACTTTATCATTCAAATAAGTGCGTATTTTAAGCGAAAAAACGGACCGTATTAAGTTGTACATCCAATTTAAAATTGAATTTCTGTAAAAAATTATCAAAAACTTTCAATTTTGGAAAAGCGAACATTTAATTTCAAATTCGTCCGGGTCAGAATGACCCAGTGTGTCAACGCAGGGTTAGTACAGAGCACGATACAGGATGAGCCGAACAAGTTGTTCGGCTCATGGAGACCTCTGTGTACCATTGCATTGGTGTTTTCTTGAATCTTTCATAATGCTTCCGCGTCCGAGACCCAAAGTTCGCGAGCACGAAATTGTGTGAGCGGACGGGGCGAAATTTCATTAGTCTCCGTCAGCCGTTATATCCTCCAGACTTCTCGATGAGTTATAATTGGCGCGCGGATGCCGAGCGAGAGGAAATCATCGAATCGAAACTACTGACCTACATAGTAATATATACGTGTTCGTGTATTCGCGGAGCCCCGTTTGGGAGCACGCGAGAGAAGGTTCGCGGTTCCTCGCGATGATTACAACCTGTCGAATTTTTGTTAATCGATCGTCGATCTCCGTCTCGTTCAATCGGACACGAAATTCCGTCGAATCCACTCACCTCCCCTCTGCCGCTCTCTCTCCCTGTCAAAAACCAGTTTCGCTTATTCGCGCTCGTTTGCATGCACCGGTATGTCTAGGCATGTACATCAACATACGAATATAGGGGTAAGGTTCCGACCCCCCCCCCTTCCCCCCGCCCCCCGCTCAAGCTGAAATTTTGCACAAACCTTCCTTTTAATATTTTAAGACAACCCCTAACGGAATTTTTGGCGACGCGCAATCGGTGTTGGGGTATTTTTGTTTCGACAAAACGAAGGGCGCGATAATATATGAGGCACTCCACGTCACTTCAGGCGGTAAAAAAAAATCTACAAATAATTTTTAAAAATCGACTTACTTTATTGAAAAATATTCACTGAGTGTCGACATTTTTTTTTATTTCTTACGTTTTTTTCGGTGATTACCATTTTTAAATATTTTTCCATTCAAATGGCTGTATCTTTGGCAGGATTTGACGTATCTACATTCGTAAAAAACGAAAATGTGCGTCTTTTTCTAGCCTTCCAGAAAAAAATTAATTTAGAGTTTATTGAGCAAGGCTAGTGCCCGTTTCAGGGAAAAATATGGAAAAATATTTTTTTTCTCACGGAAAGACACTCGTAATTTTATTTTTAAGTATTTCCCCGAATTGTGAATACGAAAAACGGATTTTTGGTATTTTTTATAATAAGGGATTCCTAAGCACCGTGAAGTAACAGCTTTTTTTAAAAAATGTTCTATTAATATTCGATTGAAGAGTGTAGAGCACTCGCTGTATGTTTTCCAGGTTTTTGAAATACATATAACATATATGTCATATGTATTGGAGCCTTGGAGTGCTCCACATTCTTCAATCGAATATTAATAAAAAAAAAAAATTAATAAAAATAGCTGTGACTTCACGGTGTTTAGGGATCTCATAGTATAAATAATACCAAAAATCCGGTTTTCGTATTCGCAATTTCGGAAAATTTACAAAAATAAAGTAACGAGTGTCTTTCCTTGAGAAAAAAAATATTTTTGCATATTTTGCCCTGAAACGGACGTTCAACTTGCTCAATAAAATCTAAATTAATTTTTTTCTGGAAAGCCATAAAAAGACGCACATTTTCGTTTTTCACGAATGTAAATGCGTTAAATACTGCCAAAGATACAGCCATTTGTATGGAAAAATATTAAAAAATGGTAATCAACGAGAAAAAACGTGAGAATTATTTAAAAAATTTCGACACTCGTGAATATTTTTCAACAAAGTAACTCGATTCTTCAAAATTATTTGTGGATTTTTTTTTACTGGCTGAAGTGACGTGGAATCCCTCATATATAGGTATGAAAGGAGACGTAGCAGATATAGATATAGTCGACGCGCGTTGAAAAAAAAACTTAAGGGCAGGTTCAAAAAATGGGCCAAAAAATGTTCGATTTTTCGCCAATTTTTTATGCGAAAAGTATTAAATATAGAACGTTCATATTTGGTATGTTGACTAAGCAGTCTTTATTGAACATCAAAATATTTTATAAAGTTTGACAAAACATGGTGGTGGGAGTGGGAGGAGCCGTGTATGTCGGTGCGCGGGCGATGACATTCTTCGCTTGCGGAAGTCCTAAGTCTCGGACAGGTGATCTGAAGCACAAAAATCAAACGTATTTTTACTTTGTACAATATTGTGTATAAGTTGACCTAGAATCAAGAAGAAAAGTTGAAAAATAAAAAAATAGTGAGCGATCGGAAGGAAGTTTGTTTTTTTCCCGAAAATTTTCGCAGTTTTTTGCTCACTATTTTTTTATTTTTCAATTTTTCTTTTTGATTCCAGGTCAACTTATACACCATATTGTACAAAGTAAAAATTTCATCACGAATCACAAAATTCACTTTATTAAGCTGCCGTTTCGTGAATGTTGCATATATTTCCAAAATTCTACTTCACCTACAGCGTATGGGTGTTACCTTTGAGAATCATTTTGATTTTTTGTTTCAGACAATTACAGCGCGACGAAGAACTCCAGCAGTGCGGAAACTTTTTGAGCGACTTCCTCTGAACATTGATAATCACG
Source organism: Ophion obscuratus (assembly GCA_964007375.1). Lineage (NCBI taxonomy): Eukaryota > Metazoa > Arthropoda > Insecta > Hymenoptera > Ichneumonidae > Ophion > Ophion obscuratus. Next base: position 44,513,930 of record OZ023317.1, read on the forward strand.
ACTGGCAATTTGCTTAAAAAATAATAATAAAATATTTTTGCATACTCAAAATATCAAATAAAAACACACAAAGTTACAAATTTCCAAGAGCATTCTTTACATGAAAAAAAAAAATCACGAAAATACCCTAATTTTTACCTTCTCAATGGTCATCCCCTTAAAAACAACTTCAAAACTCATTATCTCGAAAACTATTGCGAGGCGCCAAAAATCTCTTTAGGGGTTGTCTTAAAATATTAAAAAGAAGGTTTGTGGAAAATTTCAACTTGATCCGGGGCAGGGAGGGGGACTTATCCAATATATGAGTCTGTACGAATTACGGAATCTCCGATTACACGCGCGGAGTCGGTCTTTCGTCGCCGTTGTGTGCGTGCCGTGAACACGCGGGTGCGTTATATCGTTCCACGTCCGTATCTCCCCTACCGCGTTGATAAAACGTCACCGCGCCTTCGCCGGGTCTCCGGTTACGCGCTCATTTGCTATGAGCAAAATTCCTCTTACTCTTCGTGTAAAAACGTGTTTTTTTATTTTGTTTTTTTTTCCTTTTTTTTCGTTGGTCAACTCATGTTTGCATTGCCTCGCAATGGTGTCTCGTGCTGCCTCTCGCTCTTGCTCCTCGTCTCCCGCAGCAACCGTTGGGCTCCGATAATGGTCCGCCGCAGCGAAAGTAACGCCAGTACCGTCCGCTGTACTCCATAGACGTACTTCAGAGTCTTACAGCGAGACTGGCCATTATCGCAACTCGGCTTTGCCTGCGCCGTATATATCCCCGTGCTTGCGTGCAGAGACGGAGAAAAGCGAAGAGAACACCTCGGGCTTTCCGCACGGTTCGTGACCGAGTGCATAACGCGCGTCATTTTCACTACTATCGCGATGATGTATGCACGTGAACTCAGCTGATTTCCTACTTCTGTTTTTCAAACCCCACACAGTCACACGGCGCACGAGTTGCGCGGTGAAACACGAGGGAACTTGAGCGAGCGATAAATTTGCAAGTTTTTACCTCCACGGCGAACGGGCTTTTCTATTTAAGGGGGGCGAAATCTTCAGGCGAGGAAAAAATTGCTGATTTTCATGATTTTTTGTAAAAGAAAATATGTCTCCACCATTTTTGAGACTTGGTACGTTTTTTTACTTCTTTTGGCTGTTACACGGTATTTTTTATCAATCGTTAAAAATCGCGGCGGTCTGACACGATCTTCTAAACGAGCTGCGGCGGATGTTGTCAGACGGCGTGACACGTAGCGTGGGTGGGATTCGTCTGAAACAAAACCAACGGCGGTTTTTTCTTTCATTAACACTCATACGCAGAATATGAACCAAGAAAAAGTGACAAACGTTGAAAATCGATGAAATGGTACGCTTTGAAGCAAACACATTAAACTTTCCGAAAAGAAATGACTACATTCTGCAATAGAAAACAAGTTTTTTTTCAATTTTCAACAACATTTAGGTTCATGTTTTAGGCGATAAGGTTAGAAAGATTTATACCGAATTTCATCAGAATCAGTCGATTAGTTTTAAAGCTATACGTCACGCCAGTTTCGAGAATGCAGTTTAGAAGACCGTGCCATTCCTCCACCATTTTTGAAGATTAAATTTTTTTTTTAAATACCATGTAACAGCCAAAAGTAGTAATAAAACGTATCCTAAGTCTCAAAAATCGTAAAGAAATCGTTCCGTTAAAAAAAATCATGAAAATCCCCCTTAAATGCGAAATGAAAGATAGAGACTCTTTTCTTGGGCGAGAATTGTTGTTGCACGCGAAACGACCGAGCTATGCGAGATTATGTTGGCACTTACGTGAATGTATGTGTGTGTGTATATATATATATACATTTATTGGGAGCGTTCACGAGGGTGCCCTCTCCCATCTACCATAGAAATATACTCCGTAAGGCTGTGCATCATGTATAATTTCGCGGACGTTTCTTTCTCTTCCTTGCTGCGGGATGGACGAACGAGAGGAAAACGAGAATCCTGGCTCCCTCATTGACCAAGAGAGAGAGGGAGCGAGAGAGAGAGAGAGAGAGAGAGAGAGAGAGAGAGAGAGAGAGAGAGAGAGAGAAGGTCCTTATATATATATATATATATATATATAAGGTCCTGAACGAGTCGAGAGCCGCGGACGCGCGAAAGACCGCCTGTAGTCGGATAAGGGCGAGCTACCACCTCGGCAAACCACCAGCAAACCACAGGACGCGGTAATTACGCCGTATTGCCGAAGCCTAAAATTCGCGTGAGTCGCGAGGCCTCCGCCACGAAAACCCGAGAAGGAGAGGAAGAGAGAATGCTTAAAGTGCAAAAATGGCGAGGAAAGGAGAAGGAGAGAATTTTTCGAGAAAGGGAGGAGGAGAGAGAGAGAGAGAGAGAGAGAGAGAGAGAGAGAGAGAGAGAGAGAGAGAGAGAGAGAGAGAGAGAGAGAGAGCGAAACGGTGAAACCGCATAAAAAAGTGCTTAAAACCAGGCGAGGAAGGGGAAAGACGTCAGGGCGAAAGAGGATTGAGGGTTCGTCATACACGACTGCATGATGGGAAAAGGAAAGGGAAGGTATGAAGTATACACGGTAATGCAGAGGAGCGGATAGCCGGAGATAGAAAGAGACAAGGAGAGAGAGTGAGAGGGAGACAGATAAAGAGGCAGGGAGAGAGCGAAGGAAGAATGAGAAGCGGAGCAGGAAGAAGAATTTTGCGGGCACGGGTGCACCGAGCGTGACAGTGGGTGCAAGCCAAGAGAGCACACCTGCCCATTCCTCGAGAGAGCTTCGTCTTCGTTGCCTCGAGATTGTACAAGCGCCCTCTGTGATTTATGCGCAACAAAGATTTAAAACGACCGCGCGAGCGAAGACTTTCGGGAGAGCGACAAGTGTGGAACTACGAGCACTGGGTAATCTTCTTGACTGGTGCGGGTATTAGGTAGAGTTGCCTAAGTACCTTCCGGGTATGAGCAAGCTTGGGTCCCACAAACAGATCGATTTTCGATATTTTATTCTGGTGGAAGTGTTGGCGTGACGAGGTTGGGATTTTACACACAATTGATACATAGTCTTGTCATGTACCAGTTTTTTTTATAGTTGAATATTCATAAACAATGAGGTTTTTTATTTGAACTAAGTGTCACCGCTGCTGCATGGCCAATTGGTGTAGAAGGCTCTGGCGACTAAGGTGATCTGAAATGAACAACAATTTTTAGTATAATAATAACACTTTCATGTGACCGGAGACTTTTTATTTATCTTGAAAATTATGAAAATAACCAGCCGGAGAAAAAAATTGAGAGTCGACAGTAAGGAAAAAACAATTGATCGGTTGTTGTTAACAAATGGGTACACCATTTAGCTCGTGGTACGATTGGTGGGGATCAATGGGAGGGTCTGCATGAGCTTGACCCTCCAAGAAAGGTCGATTTTCGATATTTTTTTCTGATGGGAGTGTTGGCATGACGAGGTCGTGATTTTACACACAATTGATACATAATCTTGCCATGTTCGACTTTTTTTTAGTGCTAAAGATTAATAAACAATGGGATTTTTTATCCAAACAATAAAGTTGTACCGCTGCTGCACGGCCAATCAGCGTAGGAGGTTGTGGCAACTAGGGTGATCGGAAATTAAAAATAAACAAATGTATTTTTAGTATAATAATGACACTTCCATGTGACAAGATACTTTTTTAATTTGGAAAATTACGAAAATAGCAACCTGTGGGGACAAAATCGGTTATCGACAAAAAAGAAAGACCTTTAATAGTTTTTTTTTATCAACAAATGTTCAATCGTAATAATCGTAACTAATGCTCTGTCCGAATTTGAAGTGGATCGGATCGATAGATTTTAGATAGGTGGGACGGTTCACCGTAGCGCAGTGGGCGATCTAAGCCTCCACAAAAAAATCGTCATAAGTCGGTCAATTTTTGGGATTTTCCCAAAACTGCGTTGCGAATTAAAGGTAAGACCCTAGGCTATAAAACTATGCAATATAATAAACCACGTAACATAATAAAATCATTTAAATACATTGTTTTCAATTCAAAGCTTGTGCAAATCCTTGAATCATTTTATCCATCGCGCCTCATACAGCACCGCTGACGGGTGCAAACGAAACTACTGGTCAGCCATGTTGAGTAGCATGAATTACGAAAATGTGCTACGCCTGCGTGGTAAAATATTCAACGACTAAATGTTTGATCATTTTTGTTAGAGTTTGAACAAACCTGAACAAACAAATCCAAACGAAAAAACCCAAACAAACAAACCTATACAAACAAACTCAACCAACCCCAAACAAAATAATAAAGATTCGATTCGATCTAAACAAACAAACACACCCCAACAAACAAATCCAAACAAACAAACAAATCTATACAAACAAACTCAACCAACCCCAAACAAAATAATAAAGATTCGATTTGATCTAAACAAACAAACACACCCCAACAAACAAATACACCCCAACAAACAAATGCAAACAAACAAACAAACTCAACCAACCCCAAACAAAATAATAAAGATTCGATTTGGACGAATACGTGTAAATTATTCGTCCGGATAGTTTTTTAAACAATTCAACACATTCTATCCGAAAGATTATATATATGTTATTCGTCCGGGTACTAGCTAACACGAATCACAATAATATGTACGTCTAGTGGAAATACGGTGTGAACTGAGCCGCTATCCGGGAGAATAAAATACGCTTATTCGTCCGATATCCGGATGAGGAGACACACCGTTGCTGTATTCATTATTACACAATTGAATTATTAAGTTACAGGAACAGAAAATTACGTGTACGCCTCGAAGGATAGCACAGACATTTTTAAACGGCGTGCACTGCTTGGTAGTGCTAAAAAAACATGTTCTCTAAATTATATACCAGCAGAGTTGTTCCATAATCGCATCGGTACGTTTTAGGAATAATTGAATAGTTATTTTGAGTAGACTTTATTTTGCTCTGGGTTCGCGATCTTTGCACCGGAGTCAACACGCAGACCATAAATTATGGATGTGACAATTCCGCGCCATCGCGACCGCGCTGTTAACTTGTGGTAATTATGAGTACGATTTGGGATTGGCCTGGTACGAGGGAGGAAAAATATTCATAAATTGTACTTTTTTGATATTTTGCTTTTGCCAAAATGTGCATACATTGTGCGCATATCGACAATTAGTTCACTTTGAGTTCGTGTCATAGAAAAAAATTAATACATCGACGGCTAAGTCAAATCGTCTTTGTACACCATCCAAGGTGTTGCAAATAAAAAGGAAAATTCTCGGTGGGTACAACTTACAAATAACATCACTTTGGTGGTGTCCGTCTCCGTTTTTGCTCAAACTTATGTATGTGGTAGAACATTTCAAACTATTAGACACGTAATTTTTTTGGCCCGCTGAAAAACAATTTCTAGGGGTGAAATCACCCCTCAAAGTTAGTCATGTTAAGGGGTAACTGCAGTTTCACCTACAAGTAATTTATGATTTCAGTAAGACAAAAATGAACATTCTCCCCAAAACTGTCAATTTCTGTTAAAAATCATCGAATGTGTGTGGAACACGTTTTTTGCTTTTAACTGGGGTAATTTTAAACTTTGTATAAAAACTCCGTGATATATGTAATCGGCAGAAAATTTTCATCCGATAGACCCTTAAATCATCTGAAAGTCGAAAAAAAAGGTTTCCACCCTTGTGGCTACTTTTTCGAAATCGCCAGAATCCTGTAATTTTAAACAGCCATAGTAGCAGTCCTATTTGAGTTACGAAAACTTTTGCGGGGATTTCGGAAAGGATTTATGAAGTTTAAAAAAAACGCCACTTGATAGATTTCGATATCTAAATTGGTTTTTCCAGATAGACCACTTGAAAAATCGCCGAAAAAATGCGAAAAGGTATGTGTATGGAAAAATTGGCGAAAATCGACGATCCGACTTTAAAACTCCGCCAAAAAATCGAAAAATAACTGTAGCTCGATAAATCAAGCGGCAGGTTTTAGAGCAAACGATCGCGAGGAGAATGCGCGTGGAGCGTAGTTTTAAATAGAAGGGGAAAATAGTGAGCGGCCACAGAGAAACAAAAAAACCTTTTTTTAGTCAAAGTGTGAACAAAATGTAGATTCTTAATATTTTTTTTAAAGTCAATTTTTTTTTAAAGTCGTATATTTACCCCCTGAATAGGAATTCACCATAAATTGTCACCGAAATTTGCAGTTTAAAAAAATCATGAAATGTTTGTGACAAAACGATTTTAGCCTTTAACCGGCATAATTTTGAGCTTTCGACAAAAAGTTGGTGATTTTCATAATTGACGGAATATTGCCCATCGGATAGAGCTTAAAAATACTGTAAGAGTTGAAAAAGGAATGTGCGTAAACTTTAATTTCCGATGTTATCCCCGCTTTAAAATGTATCCCATTTCATTCAATTTAAGGGGTCTTCCCACTTTAGATGATAAAAAGGCTATTTTCATGATTTTTTAAAGATTTTTTTATTATAGATATTGATATAAAAGTTGTTATAGTTTCGAAATACAATTTTTTTTAAATGTATTTATTTAAATCACTATTTATAGACGAAAATGGTAGTTAAAAAAATGTCCTAAAAAAATTGTAGGTCTGCGCTGTTGATGAAATCTGGGAGATGGATCATCCGAAACAAAAAAATCAAACGGTGCTAGATTCAATATGTTAATGACTAGAGCGCATATCATATGATTAATAATATATGCAAAAATAACAAAATGGCGGATATTTTTCGAAAAAATCAAAAACGTGTTTTTTCACCTTTTTTCTGTCAAAAAATAGTGAATATAAAATTTTTGAAAAATCATTGCCATACGCTATAGCTATATTTAAAGAATATGTGGTTAAAATTTCATAAGGATCGGTTCAGTAGTTTTGAAGATTTTATCAACAAGCCGTCGAAAAACGTTGTTTCGAGAGAAACGCGTTCAAAGTTTGTTTGGGTTACAAAAATACATAAAAAATGGTTTTTTAATGTATTTACAAATTTTATTTATTAAGTGTAATTTTCGTTATTTTTCCGTGCACCTGAGTGGATTGGGTTTTTGTTTCACTGAAATCGGTGGTCTCAGGTAAAACTGCAAAATCCGCCGTTGACTTGTTTCACTCTAAGGGGTAGTTTCGCCCGTTAAGGGAGACTTTGTCCTGGATTGAGCAGCGGGAGATGTTAGCGGCTCAACATGAGCAGCTAGAAGAAGAGGAGGGATGCCTCTATGGACCAGGCATTGCCAATTAGCGGTAATTATAAACACATTTGTGTAAACACATTACAAAACTTTAAACGCGTTTTTCTCGAAAACACGTTTTAAAAAATGGCTGACATTCTCCTGACCGCTGTAATTAACATATCGACCTGAAATTTGGAGAGCATACTCAGAAAATATGTCTTCACGGAACGACGGTTCGTTTTTTCGATAGATACATCTTTGCATTTATTATTTATCTTTTTATGCGAAAAAAACGCGGAAATTCGATTTTATTTTTAATTGCCGCCATTTTACGAAATTTGTACTAAACGAAAAACCCATCCGTCATTCCATGACCAAAGGGTCACAGATTGATAATATGCTTCGAATTTGTGTTTCAGATCAACAAAGAGGGGGACAGTGATGTCAGCCGTTTACCTCCTGCGATTTGCGGACCTGTTTTCGCGGAGCTGCAACGGCCGCCATTTTGGTTTTTTTTTTTTAATTTTTCAACGTCCTGTATATCATGAATAAAAGCAAGAAAAAAACCGCACTCAAAAAGCTTTACTCGTTTCCTTTAAAAAAAAAAAAAAATGTAAACACCTGAAATATGGCACTCCAAGGACAAAGTCTCCCTTAAAACCGGTTTTCCACTGAATAAAAAAAAACGTAGCTAATGGTTTTTAAGACTACCAGTCAGTCTACTATATACACGAGTTCCGACAAAATCAAAGGCGGACACCTCACCGATGTTCCTTGTTAGGTAGATCCACCCTTCACTCTCGCTCCTTGACTTTATCCAGGCTCTACGCCGATCGAAAAAAAAAAAAAAATATAATGGAAAATCTTTCCATGGTTTCATGAAAATTTGTCATTTTTTTCCTTGCTTTCGTGGAAAAAAATCAGCACCTTTCATCACAGTATCAAAAATCCTAAACTTATTAGCGGATTAAGTAAGTCAGAAGCTACGATGTTTTGTGCTAATTTAAGTGTCGCAACGACGATAGACAAATAGAAACAGTTGTGGGGATGTGACAATCTGCAAGACGCGTTATTTCCGGTCTTACAAGTGAGGCAAAAAAATAACATTCGAAAGCCAGGGTGAACTAAATCGAAGAACAAAATGTATACGCGTATGCAGGCTCAAGTGCGATAAAAAGCTACCAACGCACCATGACGTTCGTGGATTATGGTACGGGCGAGTTTTCAATTCGAGATTCGAGCACTTAAGGTGCGGTAGAAACAAAATATCATTTCGATACGAGCCTATCGAATGCGATGGTTTAGCCACGATGAAACCGGCAATTTTCGCGAAATTCCCTCGAGGCGCACGTGCCAACATTATGTACACGAATATACACACGCACATTACCGGCAAAACATATGGATATACTTATCGAATTTTCGATCGGGCCCAAAACTTACAGATTTCTGCAAAGAAAAAAAACCACAAGAAAATGTTCGAGATGAAATTCAAAGGATACGAAAAACCACCTCCGTTGTATATATATTTTTCTTATTCTCTACCATTTTTTGCTCACTAGATGACGCTGCAAATGGTTATTTTTCGCACGTTCTTCCTGCTCCCATATACTCGGGTATCATTTTTTAAGAAATATGAAAGGGACTATCTTCGAAGTGAGACCCAAAAGAGAGCGGAATTTTTACCAACTTGTTTCGAAAAAAAAATTAATTTATGTCTACAAGATTTTCCTGCTTTTTGCAAAGCGGTGGAGGCTTTGAAAATTCGCCACAACTTGGGTGAGGTTGAAAATAAAGTACGTAAAGTGAGAGAAAAAAATGTCCAGAGATCAACGCTTGAAAATAAAATATCTATATCGAAAAAAAATTTAATAAAAAATAAAGAAACGTAGATCAGAGCTTTAAAATAAAGTACATAAAATAAATTAAAAACTTCAATAAGAAAAAATTCAACATGGATGAGAGCTTGAAAATAAAGTATCGAAAGTGGAAAAAAAACTCCAATAAGAAATAATTGAACATAGATGACAGCTTGACAAAAAAATACAAATTCTACCTACACAGTGTAGGTACACGAAAAGTGTACCTACACTTTTCGGCTGCAGTGTACGTGCACTTAAGGAGTGAGGTCTAGTTGGAAAAAAGGCCTTTTTCGGATTTTCTTTTCGGCCAAACGATAAAATAATTTACAACAAAAGTTCTTCCGTTTAAAAGATATATATTAAATGTAAACATTATAATTAAAAAAAAAAAATATGTTTCAAAATAAGCCGATACGTATCAATGGCCGAGGACGCTGCAAAAAAAAACAGGTTTTGCGGTGATCACTCTCACGCTGTGACGGATTATCTGAAACCAACAAAACAGGGGGGAATCTTTAATTAATGATATAATGCTCCGGTTGAACGGAGGGTTTTGAAAAATTTACATTTTTCACAAAATGGCGGACGTTGAAAGTCAAAAGTGTTGTTTTGACCAAAATTTCACTTACAAAAATTGACGATAAAAAAAATAATTGTCCAAAAAAAAATCCTTCGTTCATCCGGAGGAAAACTATGTATAGAAGAAGTGATATAAATTTAAACCCGATCGGTAAAGCCGTTCTCGAGTTACATTGATCACCGACTTCGAAAACATGGTTTTGAGAAAAACGAGTTTAAAGTTTTGAGTACGATTTGCATGCAGCGTCCACGGCGTCCTTCAAAGTTATGTATTTCGGCGAATAATGGCCTGATTTACATTCAATTAGTCGGAAAATACTCGTATGATATTATACTTTTAGAAAATGAAAAAAAAATCGATTTTTTGAAAATTCTAACTAGACCTCCCTCCTTAAGTACGGTAGTATCATTTATGAGCACAGAAGATAGAGATCGGACGTTTGACAGAAGAGATCAGCGTGTGAACAGAGACGTTAAACTCGAGTTTTGGTGCGTCATTTTGCGACCGTAACCGTACACTTGTATACGAGCGCGGGCGCCGTATTGCCCCGTGCTGTCGAATTCAAATATCCTTTATGTACGTACTATGTGTTTTTTCGCAAGCGCGAATAAAGAGAGAGAAAGAGAGTGAGATATAGAGACAAAGAAAGAGAGAGAGAGAGAGAGAGAGAGAGAGCTCTCGACGTATTCAACGCTTTCGATCGCTTTATTACAATATAGAATGTCAACACCTTGACATCGTCATTTATTAAAGTGCCAACGTCGATAGACTGGGTGCCTCATTTTAATCTTATACCTGACTTATTTCGAAAAATAATGCTCGGATCAAGTATTGAGTATAATAAAACTTTGGGAGTTCGAGGGGGACGTTGAGAAAAAAAATGTTGGTCCAAAATTCAAAACGGTGTCGATGAAATGACCAACATTTAAAAAAAAATGGGAACATGATTTTTTCACCAAAAAAATTATCAGGCCAAAGCTAACAACTTTTGTAGAATTTTTTTTTTTAAAGTTCATAATTTTTAGGATGGAAAACCATTTTTTTACTAAACTAGCGCTATCCAGAATGTACCACGAGGAGGTACAGTCTTTAACATCCGTAGTGTAAGTGTGCGTGAGTGTGAGTTTATTTATGTTCGTTTGGGTTTATTCGATAATCCAAACGAGGATTAGGTATCTGTGGCTCGTCACTTCCGTTATCAAACAAACCCACACGCACACTTACACTTGGGTTTGCTTTGATAACGGAAGTGACGAGCCGCGGAGGCCTAATTCTTATTTGGGTTTGTTTGGGTTAACGAACAACCCCAAACTCACACACACGCACACTTATACTTGGGATGTTGAGACTTAACCTCCTCGTCGTACATTTTGGATAGCGCTAAAATATTTAAAAAATGGTCTTCTAAGCTAAAAGTTATTAACTTGATCGAAAAAAATGCCTACAAAAGTCGTTCGTTTTGGCCTGGCAAATTTTGTGGGTAAAAAAAAGTGACGTTCCCATTTTAAAAAAAACATGTCGGCTATCTTAACGTCGCCATTTTGAATTTTCGAAGACATTTTTTTGAACCATAAAAGTTTCACTACACCCAGTACGTGATTGGAACAGTATTTTTCGAGATAAATCAGGTGTAAGATTTAAGTGGGACACCCAGTTTATATGAAGGGTCTCCTGTCGTGAATGGATAATCCTGCAACTGTCTATAAGTCATATGCTGAAATTTCAGTTTAGTAAAAGTCCCACGGTTTTCGAGATAAAAATCATCTGCTTTTGGTTTTTCGCATGCTATTTCTACAATTGATAATCTTTTTTTACCAGGTAAAAAAGACTCACGATTATTTGTTTTGTCTAAAATAATCTTCTTTTTAACCTCAAATGTTAAGGAAACTTTATGAAAAAAGATGTTATGCAGAATTTTCATACCAACCAATTCAACATCTGATTTTGATAGCCTGCGGTGTAAAAAAATGTACTACGTATATTGTGCCAATTACTTTAAAAAGTTGCTTAGTTATTGTCGATGTATATCATTTGTAGAAATGGCATGCGAAAAACGAAAAGCAGATGATTTTTGTTTTTCAAAAAATAACATAAAGCCCAAAATCTCGAAAACCGTGGGACTTTTACTAAGCTAAAATTGAGGACATGATCTAACCTATCGACAGTTGCAGGATTATCCATTCATAACAGGACACCCAGTATATTTATAATATTAAAGTCTATACAATAAGCCCGTAGAAGCGCCGGCGTTAATGCATAAAAATGTGACCATAATAACGCGGGTCTCTCTTGCACTTCGAGAGCATATATATATATATATACATATATCTATGCGAAAGACGAATCCACTCCGTTGTTCCGTTCCCAATGGGTTACTCGTGGTCCCATCATGCTCCTGACGAGATCGCGCCGAATATAAAAATATTAACGCAGTAATATTTATGGCCTGGGGAATACGGCTAGGCTTTAGGAACGACATAAAAACCCATAACGTTTCGAAACTGCCAACACGCATACGAGACTGTTTTGGGTCCGCAGGGATATTCGGGTCCGAGGGATATTCGGGCTCGACTTGACATTCCCGCTGGATTTTTTAATGGCTCCCGCCAGGACGTCGTTTTACGTGCCGTCGAGTCGAGAACGGTGGATATAACGTATTACGTGAAAAGAGGTAAATACGAAGAAGAGCGCAAGGGAAAGTATAGAAAGTCCAAATTTGAGTTCGGGTTTTCGATGCGTTGACACGTAAATCGAAATTAAATGGCTTCGTTCGCGGGCGAGCTGGACTCGGGCGATTAGAGTATAAAAATAACGTGGCAATGTTAAGGGGTCTGCATAAGCTTGGAATATTAAAAATACAATTTTTTAATCATATAGTTTTATAGCCTTGAGTCTAGGGTTACCTTTAAGGGGAGATATACACCTAGGAGCCGAAAAAAGGTCATTTTTGTGAATTTTTTCAAGGAAAACTATTTGAAATTTCGGATCGGGGTTTTAATTATCTAAAAGTATATACATTCAAAAACATGTTTAATTTTCTTTATTTAAAAATATTAAAAATATACAAGGATTTTGTATGATCCTTGGAGTGGCGTAAAAAAATCTGCGTATACGGTACCCACTGGCGTTCCTTCAAAAATCATCTGAAAACAAAACCAAAAAGATTATTAAATTAGATACTACAATCTAGTACTTGTCATAGCCGATTTTGAAAATATCGATTTATGACAAAATGGCGGACGTTTCAACATAAATAGTAATTTTTGGGCCAAAAAATAGTTATTATTTTGCCTATAAAACAAAAACTAAGCAACGGAAAAAAAAATCCTATGACAAGTACTAGATAATGGTGTATAGAATAATCACAAAAAACCTCAAGGCAATCGGTTCATTGGTTTTCGAGAATTTTTAGGTACCGTTATGAAAAACGTGGTTTTGAGAAAAACGCGTTTGAAAATTGTTTAAAATCTCGATGGTTTTAAAATTTAGATTTTTACTCTTTTTTTGCGAAAAACTGCGAAAAAACTCGTTTTTGTAACTTTTCTTTTTTCATCTCCCATTTTTTTTATTTTTTTGTTAAAACCTTATATCCGAGGGTCATTTTGTAGCTGGTATCATACTGAATCCAATGAATTTTGATTTTTTTGTTTCAGACAAGCCGTTGCCGCGTTGTGATGGAGCTACCTAGCCCACCTATTTTTGAGGCGTTACGTTACACTATAGTTTTTGTACTAAAAAATGAATAAAAATAAATTACATTTTTTCAAATGTATTTCAAGACTATTTATCAAGCCCAACAAATTTTATATTCATATCTTTTATAAAATCCTCAAAAAAAAATCGCGAAAATAGCCTTTTTCGTGGCTCCAAAGTGGACTGCCCCCTTAATATATTCGAAACTGTAAACGTTCGTAATATTTACAATTCGACGATTTGACGTCTCGAATTGTTTTGTGTATATTTACAGGCGAATCGATATTATATCTCTCAATACTTTGTTAAATCTGATATGTGTTTTCGCTATAAATCAACTTCGACATTTTTGTATTTACTCGATTAACTATTTACCAGACTATCGTAAGATTGATCTGTCTATATTGGAACGTTCACCATTCCTGAATTCGAAATTCCGGTCCTTCTGCATATTGATCGTTCGAATTTCCGATCCCTACTCGACAACAATATCGAAAAACGATCTTTTTTTCGGGCCCGAGCTCATGCAGACCCTCCAATTGATCTTCTCAAATCGCACAACGAGAGGAATGTTATACTCTAATATAAAAGTTGATATCGTTTGAGCCTCAGCCTCGCAAAAGGGACCGCGAAAGATCATCAAGACGTGAAAGAAAAAAATTGACTATTTTGACTATGCTCCGTATGGGTGGGGATCCAAATATCGAAGGACCAAATATAGATCGACAAATATTTCGAAACGACAGAATTATGAACTCTCAAAATAACGAAGGTTTAATTATTCGAAATGTTATGTTTCGATCGAAGAAAAAATCGAGTGACTATAAAGCAAAGCATCATTTATTCGAGAGCTCATTTATCTGAAAACGTATATTCAGATGGTCTGCAATTTGAGACATACAAATATAGATTGGAACAATCTGTAACATCCATATCTCCGAAACAGAAAAAAGCGAGTATCTAATATTCGTAATACCGCCTATAGCGAAAAGCAATATATCGAGACGCAAAATATCGATGGTCCGAAATGGCGAATGCCAAAATGGCGAACATGGTATGGATGCCGTCCCGGCTGACCGCTAACGCTATCTGCCTCGATCACAAGTTTTCGCCATCCGGGCCGTTCGACATTTTGACCCTTCGCTATTTTAACCACTCGACTTTTTGGCCGTTCGATTTAATGCTTTTTGTTTTTTGAACCGTCGCTATATTTACAATTCGAAGATTCGTCTTCTCGAATTATTTGGTGTTATTTATATAAGCAATTCGATATTATGTCTCTCAATATTTTTTGAATCGCTTTTTGTTTTTCGCTATATTTCAACTTCGAGATATTCGTATTCGGAATTTTCATTTACAACTATATAAACCCTCCGAACATTGATCTATCTATATTCAAACATTCGACATTTTTTAATTCGATATTTCAGCCCATCCGAATATTGATCCATCGATATTTCGACTCCCACCCCTCCGAATGCAGGAACAAAAATTGAGCCGAGTCAAAACCGGCTGTTTGGAATAAGTCATTCACATAGGGCTCTGCGTTATGAGCCGGTGGAAACATAGCAGGTACGTGAGCACCGGTGTATTGCCCGAGCTGGGTATACAACAACCTGTCGTGATGGGAGAGGTCTTAAGTTTCCCAAGAGCAGGGCTCGGGCGCCCACGCGAATCGCGATACTTAGCGGCACTCGCCGCGGTTATTAACGGTTATTACGTTACGGCAGTTTAACGATTAAAAATCAGCGAGTCCCTTCTCTCTCTCTCTCTCTCTCTCTCTCTCTCTCTCTCTCACTCTTGCTCTCTTCTATGTACCGGCGTATAAACCCACTGCCTCGAACGGACAGCTACACGTGGCCTCGGGGATAAAGGGCCACAACGTACGAGCCGCGATAGCTCTGATGTGGTATCGGCTGGATGCTGGACATACCAACGAAAGAGCTCTTTTTCGTACACCCATATATGAACCTACACATTCCTCGGCTCGAGAACAAGGCTGTGCAAAAATACCCGCGTGCTTGTGTTTCTACAACAAAAAAAACAGAAAGTTTAAAGCTCGTTGCTTAAGGGGTTAGACCGAGTGGCAAAAGTCGAAAAAAGTTACTTTTTTCGAAACGAATATATTTAGACAGAATATCACCTTATAAATGTTCCCTGAAAATTTAAAGGTGATCGGATCAAAATTAACAAATTTATAAGCTATGTTGACGCCCGTCAGAACGCTCGGAACGTCCTTCGGAACTTCAACCCTTCCTGCCCAAGTAGCAATTTTCAAGAAGTTGTCCAAAAGTCGACTAAGTGGGTACCAAATGTCCGCCCGGAAGTTATCTTAAAGTGAACAACCATCCAAAAAGACATGGTTGGACATATGGTCACTTAGAGGGAGCTTCCAAGCGGACATTTGGTACCCATTTAGGCAACTTCTGGACGACTGTTTGGAAATTGCTACCTGGGTGCTTGACACACTGGGTCATTTTGACCCGGACGAATTTGAAATAAAATGCTGACTGTCCTGAAACTGAAAGTCTTCAATAATTATTTATGACACCTCAATTTTATACTTATCGAATTTTAATTATGCAGACATATTAACAAATGTTTAAAGTGTATCCCGGATTTTATTCAATAAAAACCGACCGATGGATTGTTAAAGGTAAATGGATGAGATACTATCCGGGTCAAATTGACCCAGTGTGACAAAGCCGTGGCCAAATTTAAGTGTGTCAAGGAAGGGTTAAACGCTTTTTTCTCGAAAGTACGTTTTCAACGTTGGTGAGCAAAATATATCCGTGACGACTGCATCGATCTTTCTAACATTTTCAGGGCATTTTCTAGATGTAAAAATATAGTATTTAATCGAAGGATTTTTTCCTGATGTATACTTTCGATTTGATAAATGAAAAATCCCATTTTTTTTTGCAAAAATCAAGACTCACTTTGAACACGCGCGAATTTTTTAAATTTGACATTTCGGAAACTCCTTCGACTAATCATAGGATAAACTAATACACTAACAAAATCTGTTTAATTTTGTTAAATTACTTAACCAAGTTCAGAAGGGCACTGTTTCTAATTATTAATACATAATTTCTGTTTAAAACAATACACAATTTCTGCTCAATTTTATCATCACGATTCTCTTTAAAAAAATCCCAAAAGCCAGCTGTTCTCTGCTGCCACAACTCCGCATACCCCGTCACCTTATTTTCCCACCCATCAAAAATCCATCGTATCATACCGATTTACCGAACGCTCGAACAATCCGTACATTCGAAGATTCAGCTGAACCGAGACGGCGCATAATTTAATTGATTGAAAAACAAAAAAAAACGAACGAGCTTTTCATTCCTCTTATAGCAAAGCAAAAAATAAATTACCGCATGACTCACGAGTATTGCCAGAAATTCTTTTACAAAGACCCGACGGATTATTACCGATCCCTCGTGGTCCGTGAACGAGGATCGTTGATAACTATTGCCTCCATTGAAAAAATCAAAGAACCGAGACAAAAAAATAAAACAATTCGTGGAACAAAAGGGACGTGTGAAAACGAAACGTTGAGTCACGCGACGAGATCCCCCGATCAAATGATCCAAACGAACACGTCGTTGCTCCGAGAGTTTAGGTCGCGGATATAGTGGTGGGAGTATTTTCACGTATACAGACGTACTCATATATATATATACATACACACACATATGTGTATAAAAAATTGCTCGCCCGCTCAGTAGAGATACATAATACTAAAGTATGGATCTGGAGTGTGCGGGGGAACGAAAGAACAGCACCAGAAAAAAAAGAGAGAAACAAAAAAACCAGAGACACGTACCATCGTCGCACGCGAGGCCAGGACCTCGGGGCATTTACGACCAATTGCAAATCCCGCAAAGTAATGACCGTGCACGCGCTTCTTACATATACATACACACATACTCCCCCATATATATATATATATATATATATATATATATATATATATATATATATATATATGGGGAAATATGTATATGGGAGAGCATGTGTGTGTATCTCTTTGCCTCTCTCGGTTCCTTACATCAGGACACGCCCACACAGAATGCACGAGGGCATTAGCGTTACAACTGGACCAGAATATCTCATATATATGTATACACACACACACACACATATGAAAAATCGGCGTTACGTACCGCTCCGGTTATATTCGTGAACGTTCAAGTTCCCTCCTGCTCTTCCTCTTTCTCTTCGTCGATCTTTTGCTCCGCTGTGGCGCTCCGGGGCTATCGGAGCTTCGCAGGACGCGACGAACTGCTCTTCGAGAAAAGTAGGCGGTGGACAGGGTTAAGGAGAAGAAGAAGAAGAAGAAGAAGAAGAAGAAGAAGATGTGGGGAAGGAGAAAGAAAAAGAGTGACCGTATACCCGGGCACGCTTCATTCCTCTCCTCCACCCTCGTCCAAGTACTTCCTCGGTACTTACGATCGTCCTCGCGTAGTTTTATTCTGTCTGGAAGCGTGGGCGGCTGGAGCACACACCGGGCTGCTTTCAGCTTTCTGCACGACCGATCGGTTCTGTATCGCACGATTCACCCCATCCCCATTTCTTTGCACTGTGAAACGGGGTTGAATTGACATTGAGGGTAACTTTGACAGTCTTTGGGGCTACTTTGACAGAGCGCCAAAATACGGTTTGAATTGCTAAAGTTGATTGTAATGTTGAGTAAGTTGATTTTTATCTCAATTATAGTTATAAGACTGATTAAGTGTCTATGATTTTACCCTAGGTACTTGATCTTTGTGTACAATGTTTCCTTGATAAAAATGACTACTTGATTACTAACAAGGGGACAGTACGGCAGTCGGATTTTTGTAATTTTTCGTACTCATGGTACGTGAAGTTCAGAGCTCGAATATTAATATCCCAAAGCAGTTCGACGTCATATTCAGAAATTTTCGAGAAAATTGACTTTGAAGTTTTCGAGCGCACTCTTATCCCACAAAGATGCAACGATATTCGAACCGGGCTCGTGGCGTACCCGGTAGCGCTCGAGTCTAGTGATCGCGGGGTCGCTGGTTCGAGTCTCACTTCGAATTTTTTTTTTTTTTCATTTTTTTTTTAATTCGCATACCTCCGTCATTTAAATATCCCGATAAATTTTTGTTGTATATAATCACATATTATTATATATAATTAATATAATATATCTATATATGTTTATATATGGACAAAATCCATATATAGTTATTTATGTACAAAATTCATTATAGTTATACATAATTATATATTTTCTCATATATGATCATATATTATTTAAATATAACAATAGGTGATTATTTATAAAAAAATAAATAAATAATCCCGGGATAAAAATCATAAAATCTATGCTAATTCACATATATGTAATTATAATTGTCAATGATAAATGCAAGTCTTATTTTTGATTATCTCTTGCTTGAAATTGCGATATGCGTTGCAGCGTTTTTACGGTGTGCAAGATGCCGTGAAAATTACTGTTTTCCTTGTTTTTACGATGGTTATCACTCTGGCTCGTGTAACATTACACCCGATGTATAAAACAAACGAATACAGACCGAATAATAAAGTATTCAATTCCTTACCCGACGTTTTTCATTTTCATCCTAAAAATGTTGTTGGTTATAAATATTGATACTTGAAAATGTATGTTTATAATCAAGAGACAATTAAAAATACGACTTGCGTTTTTTCATTTAAAAAAAATAAAAAAAATAAAAAAATTCGAAGTGAGACTCGAACCAGCGACCCTGCGATTACTAGACTCGAGCGCTACCGGGTACGCCACGAGCCCGGTTCGAATGTCGTTGCATCTTTGTGGGATAAGAGTGCACTCGAAAACTTCAAAGTCAATTTTCTCGAAAATTTCTGAATATGGCGTCGAACTGCTTTGGGATGTTAATATTCGAGCTCTGAACTTCGCGTACCATGAGTACGAAAAATTACAAAAATCCGACTGCCGTACTGTCCCCTTGTAAGGGGTAAGGGTAGGGGTTTCAGCGTGAAAAAAAAACACTTTTTTGCGAATCTTTTTCATCTATATGGATAGAGGAAAATTTATTGAAACCTTTTGTACATTGTTGAGTGTCATTTCAAGAACATTCCGTGAAATTTGTACGCGAAAATATTCACAAAAAAGACGGTGACAAAGCTTTTCCAAGAATGCCTTTGGAAAAACACGATTTGCGGTGTTCACTGTATTTCAGCTGGAAATTATCTGAAATCAAGTGCCATTAAAATTGAGTCAAAGTATCATCAAATCCTCCTCCCAACGGTCTTTGATAATTTTTTCATTTCTAAACTTTCGGTGGTCATGTAACGTGCAAAGTGCTATTTTTCACGAAAAATTCCGCCATTTTGGCGGTGGAAAACCCCCTCAATGTAAAAAAATCTCAAACTAACCGTTGGGGGGAGATATTTTATATGTAGAAGGTGTGTACGAAGTTTGAAATAAATCGGTCATGTAGTTTTCAAATGGCAGTGATCGCGGACTTTGAAAAAGTGGTTTCGAGAAAAACGCGACACCGGCTTGTTTGTGGATATTTTCGCGTACAAATTTCACGGAATGTTCTTGAAATGACACTTAACAGTGTACAAAAGGTTTCAATAAATTTACTGTATCCACATAGATGAGAAAAATTCGCAAAAAAGTGTTTTTTTTTTCACGCTGAAACCCCTACCCTCCCCTTAAAATACGTTGTATTTCGTTTAATTTTATGTATAATGCATAAAATATTGTTTTTTTTTTTCATCATAGTGATGTCAAAGTAACCCGTAATATTTGACATTTCAATGCCTAGTCGAAGAAACGTATATAATAAGTATATAAGAAAAAAAATATAGGGTAATTCCAGGGGAGTTGGCCATCAGGGAAAGATGGACAATACAAATGTTTCATAGAACCACGCACTTTCACCTGTTACTGCTCAATTCGCTTCGCGTCGTGCGCAGGTGTAAGCGTACGAGCAAAAGTTTGACAAAAAAATGTTAGTAAGTTAAATTCTTTTTAATTATTCTGTCTATTGCTAATTTTTTTTGAATGTTTCATGTTTTACAATTTGGTGATGTTATTTTGTAAAAGTAATGGTTACTTTGGTATTTCTTGAATAGTTCACGAACAGTGCTTTGTAATAACCTCAAGATTTCGCATGTATTGTTTCTACTTGTTTACATTTTAGATGTGGCAATGGGTGGGAGTCGAAATATCGATGGATCAATATTCGGATGGGCTGAAGTATCGAATTAAAAAATGTCGAATGTTTGATTATAGATAGATCAATGTTCGGAGGGTTTATATAGTCGTAAATAAAAATTCCGAATACGAATATCCCGAAGTTGAAATATAGCGAAAAACAAAAACCGATTTAAAAAATATTCAGACATAATATCGAATTGCTTATATAAATAACACCAAATAATTCGAGAAGACGAATCTTCGAATTGTAAATATAGCGACCGGTCAAAAAACAGAAAGCATTAAATCGAACGCCCAAAAAAGTCGAGTGGTTAAAATAGCGAAGGGTCAAAATGTCGAATGGCCTGGATGGCGAAAACTTGTGATCGAGGCAGATAGCGTTAGCGGTCGGTCGGGACGGCATCCATACCATATTCGCCATTTTGGCATTCGCCATTTCGGACCATCGATATTTTGCGTCTCGATATATTGCTTTTCGCTATAGGCGATATTACAAATATTAGATACTCGCTTTTTTCTGTTTCGGAGATATGGATGTTATAGATTGTTCCAATCTATATTTGTATGTCTCAAATTGCAGACGATCTCAATATACGTTTTCAGATAAATGAGCTCTCGAATAAATGATGCTTTGCTTTATAGTCATTCGATTTTTTCTTCGATCGAAACATAACATTTCGAATAATTAAACCTTCGTTATTTTGAGAGTTCACAATTCTGTCGTTTCGAAATATTTGTCGATCTATATTTGGTCCTTCGATATTTGGATCCCCACCCGTGGCAATCTCTCCCGGGATATTAAGAGCGATGGCCACGTACAGTCGGTGTATGATGGCCATAGTATTAGTTGTAATGTGTTCAGGTAATTCATTTTTTCTACATTGGTTTTAGATGCCTAATGAGTACAAGAGAAAAGCAATTACTCAACGAGGCAATTGGACTAAAAATGATGAATTGTCGGTTCGTGCGAAGACCTTGAAAAAACGATATAAGAGGAATGACAAAAAATGTTGCGGAGAAAATTATTATGAAACTCGTCTCATCGAAGACTGGCTTCAGTGGATAGTGTGCCAACTTTGGGTACACAAAAATTATACGGATTTCGTTTATATGTGTTCTATATGAGGCCAAACGTAAAAAAAATTACGAATCAAAATATAAAAGCAAAGAAAAAACCGAGAGCATAATTCTGGCTAACTGGCCATCTCACCTCTGCTCCTATGGCCATCACACCCGGATACTCCGGAAGAGATAGCCAATCGTGATGTTAAAAAATTATAATTTTAAGGTTCATCTAATAGGAGTTAGTTTTAATTTCGTAAATAATCTTAAAGTTAAATGTTCAAAGTTTAATTACAAATGAAGATACGTTAGGAAACGTTTGTATTTTTATTTTGACGGATCCTTGAAAAAACTGTGGCCAAACACCCCGGACTTACCCTATATAAAATTGTGGGAGGGCTCGACTTTCTTATACATTTGATAGCCAAAGAACCCATTGTTCTATTGGAGCAAAAAAGTTGAAATTTAGGATTAAAGAAAAAAGTTACCATCGAAGAACTTCCAAAACCTGTTCAAAGTAACTCCATTTTACGGTACGTTTCGGCCATCTCGCGTTTGTCGATTGTGCACTCGACGGCAGCGACGTTTTCCTCGACCTTTGGACACGTCCATTTGGCTCGTCATCCCTCTTGTTCATGTTTATCGGGAGAACAATTTCAATCTATTCTCGCGTTACAGGGATTAGTCTTTGCCAGTCACGAATCGTCGATAGCGCGGAACGAGAGCGCGGCTCCGTGGGGATTCGGCCTATCGCGTGGTGTTCGATTTTCAATTTATCGGATCTTTGTACACCTCGCGTGTACTTCTCGAAATATACCTCTACGGCCATCCACTTTCTCTGTCTTCGATCCCTGTGTAGCTGCAGCAGCGGCGATAGTCGGATCAAGAGTGCTCGAATGTGTATAGTGAGCCTTACGAATCTTAAATTCAGCTCGTGCTATGGCACCGCATAGGCATCTGTGTGTAGCGTAAGAATGATCGCATCGAACACAGCTGGTGGTACGTGTCTTTGCCGTGGACCATTAAGCGAAGGGACGTTGTTTCATAAATTCACAACATACGCTGCAACATTTGGACAGCAGACGATTATGTGAAATGATTGTAACGAGCATTTGTAGACTATTATTTTTCGGATTCATAGATATGTATGTGGGTGTATGTGGATGTCAATGGAAAGACTTTGTCATTCATGGTGAAATCACTTCCTGAATGCAAAATACAAGAAGAATTGAAAAATGGCCAAAGACTTGAAAAGTGGTAAAAAATTGAATATAAGTGGTGAAAAATTGAGAAAAAAAAACTTAATTTTATGAATTTTCTCAAAGTATACATGTTCGAGAATATATGATTTTTTTTTTTCAAATTAGGACATTAGTACAGTCGTGCTGTCGCTGAAAGAACCCGGAATCGGAGAAAATTAGAAGAAGGCTAGTTTTTCGACAAGTGATATTGTAGGCGCCGCGGGTGCTAAATCCAAGTTTGCCTAAAAATCGGGGTGTAGGGTTCTTTTTTAGGGGATGAAAGGAGATGGGGGTGGATTAATGCCAAACTACAACCCCTACGAGGTCGGCGCCGTGAGACAAAATGTTCAGAAAAATCTGGGCTTTAGTTTTGTCCACGGCGCCGAAGTCGTGGAAGTTCATTTTGAGGGTGAAAAAGTGGGGTGAAATTTTGAAAAATCGGTTTTAATTAAATAACTCTTTAGAAAAAAATCGTACGTATTTTATTCAAATGGGAACGTTGTAGCCCTTGAAAAGACGCGTCGATCGAGTGGTTGATCATCACTCTCCGATAATATCTTCACCCCCAAAAAATGGTTAAAAAACCAAAAAAAAAAATAGTTTACTGAATAACTCAAAAACAATCGGTTTTTTGAGTATGGTTCAAATGTACGAAATGTAAAGAATAATTTTCTCCATATATTCGTTGCTATGGACCACCCTTGAATTTTGATTTTCCAACCCCTCTCGGGGGTTGAACATTCAAAATGAAATTCTGGGAAAACTATTGACGGCACGAATTCGCCGCCGTGGAAGAATTTGTAGCTTGAACCCTCAGCTACATTTTTGTCCACAGCGCCAAACTCGTATCTCTTTAGTTTCGGTCAATAGTTTTCCCAGAATTTCATTTTGAATTTTCAACCCCTGAGAGGGGTTCGAAAAAGCAACATTCAAAAGCTGTGCAAAGGAACGAAAATATAAAGAAAATTATTCTCTACATTTCGTACATTTGATCCATCGCCGAAAAATCGATTGTTTTTGAGTTATTCAATAAACTATTTTTTTGTTAATTCTTCAACAATTCTTTTGGGGGTGAAGATATTATTGGAGACGGTTGATCGAATACTCGATCGACGCGTCTTTTCAAGGGCTACAACGTTTCCATTTGAACAAAAATTGTATGAATTTGCCCTAAAGAGTTATCGAATGAAAACTGATTTTTCAAAATGTCACCCCACTTTTTCATCCCCAAAATGAACTTCCACGATTTTGCGCTATGGACAAAAATAAAACCCGGATTTTTCTGAACATTTTGTTTCCCGACGCCGACATCGTGGGGGTTGTAGTATGGCATTAATCCACCCCCATCCCCAAAAAAAAACCCTACCCCCCGATTTTTAGACAAACTTGGTTTTTAGCACCCGTGGCACCTACAAAATCACGTGTCAAAAAACTAGCCTTCTTCTAATTTTTTCCGATTTCAATATACAGCACGCCTGAATAGAAAATTGATCAAGTAAAAGACTTATACTGAAACTTTCAATCCCGTTTTTCTGGACCTGACCGGAATCATAGCTCTACCTATAACTGTCAGGTGCGAAAAAAAATCCGCGATCGCAGTAGCTATCGCTGTACGTAGTCGTTTTTTTATTCAGTATTTTTTTAGCCCTCGAATGTAAGTAAAAATTTCGCCGAAAATACACTTTTTTTTTACGTTGGCCATTTTCTGACTTTTTTCGAAAAACGGCTACGTACAACGAGACCTACATTTATATAGATTATAAAACCTTTGTATTTTGATTTTTCAGACCAACCATTATCAAGTTATCGATTCAGCGGTTGGACTACATTTTTTATACAGAGGCTGTATTATACCTCAATAACGTTTTTAACAACGTGAAATTACAAATATTAAAGAAGTAATCGAATTCCCTTTCGGGGATTTTTTTTCAGATAAACTACACAATCAATTGAGATTACAAAAAGGGTGTTTATCATACATATCAGTGACTGTGTAGAATAATTTTTTTAAAGCGATTAATTTCAAAACGGCGGCTATGCAGCGTTTATCTCAAACTTGCATTTTTTAAGTTGGCTGGAAACATATCTGATATAATTTTCAACCAATTCACTTAAAATGTTGAATATACCTTGAAAAATACATTGTCTATGGAAGTGCCTAGGATTTTTTTTTATATTGTATAGTTCATTTGTCATTAACAATTATCTGATGTTTTTAGGGCAAATTTTGGGAAAGTTAAAAATTTCGTCGGATAATTGTTGATAACAAAGGAACTATACAGTAATAAAAAAAAATCCTACGTACTTCCATAGACAATGTATTTTTCAAGATATATTCAACATTTCAAGTTCATCGGTTGAAAATTGTCTGAGTTACGTTTCCGGCCAACTTAAAAAATGCGGTTTTAAGATAAACGCTGCACAGCCGCCATTTTGAAATTAATCACTTCAACAAAATTATCGTATACAGTCGCCGATATGTATGACAAACACCCTTTTTTGTAATCTCGATTTATTTTGCAGTTTTTCTAAAAAAAAAATCCGCAAAAAACCTATTTTTTCGGCCTCTAGAGTGGCCTATGGCATACATTTAACTTATTTCGTGGAATTTTTTATGGAAAACGAACTAAAAATTAATTCAATAACCACACATTCCAACGAATTAAACGAAAGTTTAATTCGTTTTCCACAAAAAATTCCACGCAATAAGTTAAATGCATACTTAATAACATACTTTTTACCAAACCCCAAACAAATAATCCAGTAGCCAAGACAATAAAAAAAAATTACTTTTTTTCAGTCAATTTTAATATTCAATTAAAATTCAATTACTTCTTCAACATTAGTAATTTCATCGCGATAGGTGGCAAACTAAAAGCTACAAAGTCGAAAAACCAATAACTCTCGGAAATGAGCGTATTTTAAGGGTTCCCATTGGATGGGAAACTAATTTGAAGTTTGCAATTGAATTGTCAACTAAAAATCATATGATTATAGTTGGAATATATATTTCAATTACAAATTGAGTGAGGTATTATTCATCTCGTCGCGTATAGCCAGGGGTGTGCAAAACTTTGGCGCGTGTAAGTGCATTTTCGTGCTAAATCCCGTAATGTCGAACCGGCTCGTTCGAGTATATCAGTGCCTCCGGTAATTTTTCGTCGTCCATATACCGGTACGATAAACGTAGCATGTGCCCCGTGTATTCGTATGTGTATACGTATGTAAATATATATACATATACATATACATATATATATATAAAGGGCAAAGTAACAGAGAGAAGCCACCTGCTCTGCCACAGGCATACGAAAAGCCTCGGCTCGCGCGTCCACTTTATTAGCTATTATTATACGCGTGCTTTGGCTTTTTAGCTCAGTGTTTCGAGGCCCCGTATAGAGAGTTTCGCAAGAGACCGTTTTACCGGACCGGCTTTGCCCCGTGCCGTGTTTAGAAATATTTCACGGGCCATATTCCAGGGGCTTAGCTACCTCTCTCTCTCTCTCTCTCTCTCTCTCTCTCTCTCTCTCTCTCTCTCGCTCTCTCTCTCTGCTTTCCCATACATGCACGAATACATGCATGCACGTATTCATATGTATCGATATAGTTAAGCGTGCTACACTTCTACGCGACTTCTCGCTCAGTTCATTAATCCCCGAGGGTTTAGCCTAAACAAAAAAGGGGACGCGAGAATTCGAGGGTTAAATTTTCGGGGCCGACGAGAATCGCGTTTCCTCGACGTCTCGTGGACGAAAGACGATTTTTTAAATATATATATTTTTTTTTTGGGCCCGTATGTGCGTACACAAGAGTCTCGAGTGCAAAGCACACACGGCGGCATGCCTACACGAATAGTGGGAAATGCCTGCTGAGCGTGCTTCGTCATAGTCGCTAACGAGAAATTGCCACGTATAATGGATCCGTTTGTCCGTAATGTTGTATCGGACGAAACCGTTTTGCCGCCGACTAAAAGGGGAAACAAATTTTGGTGCTATGTGTGCAGTAGTTGATAGAACGTGCTTTTAAGATGTTTTTATATATGTGTGCGTGGGAGTGTGTGTGTATTAGGAGTGTGTAGTAATCTTTAGGGATTTTCAAGGTAAGGCGTAATTAAGGGGTGTCTCGAAATGACGTGAAATTTTTATTTATTAATCGAACGTATTTTTTATCTGAAAGGTACGAATATTTTTATTTTAACATAAGAGAGTACGCACTTTATAAACTTTTATTTCTAGAACAATCAATTTAGATAATACACTTTGTACCTCTTGTTTGAATGAAGCTTTGGTGATTTAGAAACATTATTTTGAATATAAATCTTGTAAAAGTGTAAATGTATTGCAAAGAGTACGCGGTAAGAACCTTTCATAGAAGCAAAGAGTGCGTATGAGAGCGGAGTAGTCGTAAGGAATAGTGGTAAGAATGCGAGTCCTACCAAATACGTGTCCTTGCTCTATGGTCACTATAATTTTCGTAAGCAAACAAAACGGCGACATAACCTCTCAATAAAAACAAAATTTGTATCACAAATTTCAAATATAATAACATTTGTTGGATGCAAATTAATCGCAAACCTTACAAAACGTGTTCAAAATTGTTAAAAAATGAAGATCAGTCACATCAAAAATGTATTATTAGTCATCAAATTGGAAATAAATACCTTAAAGGGGTAAACCAGTGTGACACTTTCAAAAAATCGATTTTTTGCCTTTTTCGACAGTTTATGCTTTCGAGAATATCCTGTAAAAAGGTCAAGGCCGTATCACCAATACTCCCCGAATGGCAGCCTTCTAAAGAGCAACTCTCAAAACTTCTCGAAACGAGGTTTTTCAAATTTGCTGACATTGTAACTCAAAGAGCAATTATCCGATATTTTTGATTGGATGGAAATTGACAGATTGGCATTGAAAAAAAAACGAACATTTTATAGGCAAGAAAACAGACTTTTTTCATAACTACGCCGTTTTGTTGGATTTTGATATTTTTCGAAAATCTACGTCATTGTACGGGAAATACCTTCCAGTTTAACGACATTTTTTCCTTTTTCGGTTTCAGCTACTGGATCGGCCGGAATCATGTCAGCAGTGGAGGAACTTTTTTTTGCGCCTCCGAAGGCAGCGCATAAGTCGCTTGGATCTCAATATTTTTCTATGAAAAAAATGATGTAATATAGGTCAAATATAGCCCAATATATTCTTGATTTTCCGAAACATTTAATTGAGTACTTTTCTTTCTAAAAATTCCCGAAAATCACCCAAATTTTCAGCGTTCACACTGCTATAGTCCCTTAAGGGGCGGGTAGGGGTTTCAGCGTAAAAAAGAGACACTTTTTGCGATTTTTTTAATGTATATGGATAGAGCAAATTTATTGAAACCTTTTGTACATTGTTGAGTGTCATTTCAAGAACATTCCGTGAAATTTGTACGCGAAAATATCCACAAACAAGCCGGTGACAAAGCTTTTCCAAGAACGCCTTTGAAAAAACACGATTTGCAGTGTTCACTGTATCTCAGCTAGAAATGATCTGAAATCAAGTACCATTAAAATTTAGTCAAAGTACCATCAAATCCTCCCCCCAACGGTCTTCGATAATTTTTTTCATTTCTAAATTTTTGGTGGTCATGTAAAGTGAAAAGTGCTATTTTTCACGAAAAATTCCGCCATTTTGGGGGTGGAAAACCCCCTCGATGTAAAAAAAATCTCAAACTAACCGTTGAGGGGAGGTATTTTATATGTACAAAGTGTGTACCAAGTTTGAAATAAATCGGTCATGTAGTTTTCAAATGGCAGTGAACGTGGACTTTGAAAAAGTGGTTTCGAGAAAAACGCGGCACCGGCTGGTTTGTGGATATTTTCGGGTACAAATTTCACGGAATGTTCTTGAAATGACACTTAACAATGTACAAAAGGTTTCAATAAATTTACTCTATCCATATAGATGAAAAAAATTCGCAAAAAGTGTTTTTTTTTCACGCTGAAACCCCTACCCTCTCGTTAAAGACCATTGGAATTATACATAAGCACGATTACATGAAGAGACACGACAAAGTGATTTTCCAGCACGACAATGCAACTGGGATTCCCTACCACACCCGCCATATTCTCCAGATATTGCTCCTTCCGATTAAGGTAAATGTCCCAATTATTGAACACTATGTTGTATTTTTATTATTTCTCATTCACCTGCATGCATTTACTTATTTGTAAAAATTTCATTACATATATGGAACTTTTAGCTATCGAAATGTTACCTTGTGCAAAAAAGCTTTAATTAATAGAGCAAAAAATTATTTAATCAGCAACGGTGAACCGATTTGACGTCTCGTGGTAACTGCTTATCGTTTTTGCTAAGGCGCGCCGCTTCATGCATAAGTTCATAAAAATTTCAAAAACTGTCGCATCACAAAAAGTAAAGGCGTTTCAGATTCCTCAAAAAATTTCATACAGATAAAAAATTTTATGAAATTTTTTTTGATTTAATTATTTGTTAAAAAATACGGTGTTCGATCATTGGGACATAGAAAATGCAGTGTGTCCCAATTATTGAACACTCGAATTCTCCAAGATAGCGTCATTAAACCCATCAAAACATCGAGACAGTTAACATGTGACAGATCGTGTGAATCGGATTTATTCAAACAAAAACTGTAAGTTCCTGAATAAACTTACCTTTATTCTTTTAATAATAACTCTAAGGTTGTCAAATATATTTTTTATTTGTATTTTCGTGCAATAAACATAAAAAGGAAAGTAAAAAGAGAATATAACATAAATGCAACCTAAAAATACGAATGTACTGTTCAATATTTTTTGCTCTCCGATATTTCAGGGAACCAAGCTGCGACAAAATCAAACAAAAACAGAACATAAATACGAGGAAGCTGAAAATAAAAATAAAATAAAGTTCGAGTTGAAAAGCAAAAATAAACCAAATGCGAATGAACCAAAAACCTGTCAAAAGAGACTAAATATATATTTTTGTATTTTTACATGATTAATGCTTTTACATGATTCTGCTTTTATTTCTTAATATTGTACCCAAAATAATATTTTCAGAACGGAAAAAGAATTCTCGAGAGTGTTCAATAACTGGGACATGCCTGTTCAATATTAGGGACATAGGCACTTCCAGTGTTCAATAATTGGGACATTTGCATGCTTCACATTGTTATTCTTTTTTTCATTTGAAATCATTTAAAAATAATTTGAAGGGTGATTTTTCGTAAGTAAAAATATCAAAGTATCATTTGAACATGAAAGCGATGGTTTTTTCTGGATTTTATATATTTTTCTCACCGAATTCAATCCCCCAGATCCTTAGCTGTTCAATAATTGGGACATTTACCTTACCACCTATTGTTATCGATCACTCATCGCTTGCCCGACCAACGCTTCCATGAAGCGTTGATTTCTTCTTATGAAGTTCTTCTTATGAAGATAGCAAAAATGGTCCGATTCGCGGATAGCATCCAAAGATGTGCCTTTATTTCGACGTGGAATCCACCTATTACCAAAAAGATGGAAAATAGTAGCATTGAACAATTTGTACCCATTTTACCACAATAAAGTCATATTTTTACCAAAAAATCCCTTGAAATAAATGCACACTCCCAGTATACAAGGAGGGAAGATCTTTCGAACGCGTTATCACTATGCAATGTTGAATATCAGCAGCTCTGGCTGTTTTGAGGACGGCTGTTCAAATGTTTAAAAGACAAAACTATCATCGACTACTTTGACTTTCGGTTTTCGAACGAAACGTTTCATCGATAGTAATTTACTTCATTTGTAGATTTATCAAATGCACCAAATTTCTCGATCGCGTTGTCCATTTAGTTGGACGTAACTAACGACGTCGCCGTCCCCGCGCCGTCCGGACGCCTCTCTGTATCAACGCCACCTCCCTTCAAACACATTTACGCGTAATTCGATCGTACAACTATGAAAATGGTCTCCACCACTCACGCTTATTTACCTTTCCTATCGGACGACATTCTCGTGGCCGCTTCTTCGGCATGTCCAGAATTTCCGAGACTAGGTGTCTTCTTTTTTTCTGGAGCCCGCGTGTGGAAAATCAATATTAGTCGATATCAGTTCCGAGGTCGATAAACCTCTTCGCTGTATCATCCGGCGAGTAAGTGGTGCGCTCTGAGATCGTTTCACGAGACTCGCCCACGACTGGGTAACGAAATGGACTTTCCGTCGGTGATAAGGTGGAAAGAATCCGACCAGGCGCCTCGGACCCTTGACCGCGACCCTCGGAGATTTAGTGATGACGTCGCCCGACGAGAGCAGGCGCTCACGACGAACAATGAAAGAACCGGAAATGACGGAGACGCCACATCGAGAGCACTCTCGATAGGCCGTTGACTGCGCGGCCTTAGATAATAATCAGAGTGCACCACGCAAAGCTGTTTCGTATATTTCAGGACTGGAAGCCTTCGAAAATCCATTTCTCAAAGGATGCGTCATTTTTAAGGTGATATTCTGGTGTGACAGGATGAAAAATTCGATTTTTTTACATTTTTCAACTCTACACCGTCATAGAATTGATATCCAATTGATGGTAAAGTTGATTTTTACACAGTGACCATCAGTACAGCTCTTTAAAGTAGAAGCGCTCGGTGCACGCGCTCGACTCCATTTTTTTTTGTTGCATTTTTCCACTCTATGCCGTCATAAAATTGATATCCAATTGATGGTAAAGTCAATTTTCACAAGTCAAGTTAAGGGGAGGGTAGGCGTTTCAGAGTGAAAAAAAAACACTTTTTTGCGAATCTTTTTCATCTATATGGATAGAGTAAATTTATTGAAACCTTTTGTACATTGTTGAGGTTAATTTCAAGAACATTCCGTGAAGTTTGTACGCGAAAATGTCCAGAAACAAGCCGGTGCCGCGTTTTTTCTCGAAACCACTTTTTCAAAGTCCGTGTTCACTGCCATTTGAAAAATACATGACTGATTTATTTCAAACTTGGTGCACACTTTCTACATATAAAATACCTACACCCAACGGTTAGTTGGAGATTTTTTTTACATTGAGGGGGTTTTCCACCCCCAAAATGGCGGAATTTTTCGTGAAAAATAGCACTTTGCACGTTACATGACCACCGAAAGTTTAGAAATGAAAAAATTATCAAAGACCGTTGGGAGAAGGATTTGATGATACTTTGACTCAATTTTAATGGCACTTGATTTCAGATAATTTCCAGCTGAGGTACAGTGAACACCGCAAATCGTGTTTTTCCAAAGGCGTTCTTGGAAACGCTTTGTCACCGGCTTGTTTGTGGATTTTTGCACGTACAAATTTCACGGAATGTTCTTGAAGTGACACTTAACAATGTACAAAAGGTTTCAATAAATTTACTCTATCCATATAGATGAAAAAAAAATCGCAAAAAAGTGTTTTTTTTCGGTGAAACCCCTACCCTCCCCTTAAAGTAGAAGTGCTCTGTGCGCGCGCTCGGCTCCAGTACGGCTACCCGTTTTTCTCGAACCGACCTTTTTTCACCTGGCGTTGGTGATTTTGGAGAAACGGCTTAACCAATCGGGCTAAAATTTATACTGCATAATCAGCATATGTATGGCTATCGTACGAAGTAGAGTTGTTATTTTATATTCCAAAATAACAAAATGGCGGCATTTTTTGCAAAGGTGTTCGAAAAACATATTTTTTTGTCATAATTCGGGTGAAAGTATGAGTTAAAATTAATATTTGTTAACAATTCTAGTTCGGGCGATAGCCATTCATATGCTGAATACGCAGTACAAATTTTAGCCCGATGAGTTAAGCCGTTTCGCCAAAATCACCAACGCCAGGTAAAAAAGTTGTTTCGAGAAAAACACATGGGTGGCCGTACTGGAGCCGAGCACGCGCACCAAGCCGTTCTACTTTAAAGCGGTGCATTGAGTAAATAAAGTGACTTTATTTCAATTGCTGGAAAGATCGACTTTACCAGCAATTGGATATCAATTCTATCATGGTATAGAGTTAAAAAATGCAAAAAAAAAATCATTTTTCACACCGCGACACTAGAATAACCTCTTAAGGGGTTAGGCAACTCTCGAGGCCGAATAAATAGGCTTTTTGGGGATTTTTCTTTCTTCAGAAAAACTATAAAATAAATCGAGACTACAAAAAAAGGTGTTTATCATATATATCAGTGACTGAATACAAACATTTTTTTAAAGCGATTCATTTCAAAATAGCGGCTGTGCAGCGTTTATCTCAAAACTGCATTTTTTAAGTTGGCCGGAAACATAACCCAAACAATTTTCAACCGATTCAGTTGAAATGTTGAATATATCTCGAAAAATAAATGGAAGTACGTAGGATTTTTTTTAATATTGCATAGTTCATTTATTATTAACAATTATCTGACGAAATTTTTCACTTTCCAAAAATTTGTCTAAAAAATTGTCACATAATTGTTAATAACAAATGAACTATGCAAAAATAAAAAAAATCCTACGTACTCCCATAGACAATGTATTTTTCAAGATATATTCAACATTTCAAGTGAATCGGTTGAAAATTGTTAAAAAAATTATTGTAAACAGTCACCGATATGTATGATAAACACCCTTTTTTGTAATTTCAATTTATATTGCAGTTTTCCTTAAAAAAATCCCCAAAAAACCTGTTTTTTCGGCGTCTAGAGTGGCCTAACCCCTTAATGGAAGAAAGATCGGAGATGAATTTTCACGACGTGATGCTGCAGTGCAGCAGGAAAACAAAATGATGACGTCATCATTTATATGCACTTGGAGAATACTGAGTTTTCGCAAAGCCGAAGCTGTCTAGGAAAATGTCTATGAGCTGCTCATTGGGGAAGCTTTAAATTAAACGTCGTACCATGTGCACTTTACTGCTCCTCCTTTTTTTCTCGCCGTTGCTCTCTCTCTCTCTCTCTCTCTCTCTCTTTCTTCCTTGCTCTTGGCACTCGGAACTCTCTCTGTGTGGAAAGAGGAAACGACAATCTACGACGCGCTTTACAGGGTGCCAGAGAGATAGAGACAATCTGCAAACACGAATTGGCCATTTGGTAGCCCCGTTCTCGCTCTTACGACGAGGGTGCGAGAGAGCTGGCCACTTCGAGCCACTCTGTCGCTATCGCACGATTCGTTTTTCCTTCACAGGTAGCCGCGACTCTACGTGTCCTAGTCAAACGCTGAATCTTAATGAAAAAAAAAAGTTTTCCCGAAATTTTGAACGGCAGTCAAGGGCACTACGTCCGTTTGATGAAAATTTGAAAATCTTTGTTCTCTGCATCTGATCCGAGATTCCTATATTAATGGGGTACACTTAGTTTGCGGCTGGAAAAAGAGGAATTTTCGTGATTTTTTTCGGGAAAACGTACGCAGGTTTTCAATTTTTTTACCGTCGAGTGTATGGTTCCAAGGTATTTAGTTCACGAACCCGAATATTTAAGACTTAACAGATTTTTGTCTATAATGGAGTAAAAATACATCCCAGTATACTGGTAAAATTGCAATTCAAGTTACCGAACTTTTAACGAAAAATGAGGACTCTAAAAATCGTCTCATTTGTATGGCACTTTACGGAGATGACACGCTGGCCACATTTCTATCTAGTGATTTATACAGTGAGTAACTCTAGAAGCCTGGTATAAACTGGTCAACGCGTGTGACAAATTCTAAACGTTAAGTACCGGCAACAAAAACAGGGGTTCACCGAATGTTTAAGGGAAGGTTCTACCCTGTTGGGCCAAAACATGTTCGATTTTTCAACAATTTTTTATGCGCAAAGTATTAAAAATAAAATGTTGATATTTGTTATGTTGACTAAGCGGTTGACTAAGCACGTATGACGGTGCGCGGGTGATGACATTCTTCGTTTGCGGAAGTCATGAGTCCCGGACAGGTGATCTGAAGCAAAAAAATCAAACATATTTTTACTTTGTACAATATTGTGGATAAGTTGACCTAGAACTAAGAAGAAAGTTTAAAAATAAAAAAATACCGAGCGATCGGAAGGAAGTTTGTTTTTTTCCCAAAAATTTTCGCAATTTTTTGCTCATTATTTTTTTGTTTCAATTTTTCTTCTTGATTCGACTTGATTGAGGACACACGTGGCTCCTCCCACTCTCACCACCATGTTTTGTCAAACTTTAAAAAATATTTTCATGTTCAATAAAGACCGCTTAATCAACATACCAAATATCAACATTCTATATTTAATACTTTTCGCATGAAAAAATTGGTGAAAAATCGAACATTTTTTGGCCCAACAAGGCTGAACCTTCCCTTAAGGGGGGAGCCGGAATTAGAAGATTGAAAAAAGAGGTTTTTCGAGATTTTTTTTTAGAAGGAGAAAAAACAATAGAGCCCAGTAAACATTGAGGTGTCTTGTCATGGATATTTGAAATGTATAAAAAAAAGATTCAACATGAAACAATAAATGCCTGTACATTTATCAGCCAATTCCATGTGCGCCACTGCAGTCCCCAATCGGCGGGAAAGATGCAGCTCGTAATTCTTGATTGAAACAAAAAGACCAATAAAATGTGAACTGTCGACTATTTTTCTACTGGGTGAATTGTGAAAATGGTGAAAAAATCGTGGAATTGTAACTTTTATCGGGTTTCAAGAAAAAAAGGTGTTTAAAAAAAAACACTTTCACGTGCTATAAAAATGACTTAAAAAGACTTTTTCAACGACGTTTTGAATTCACTTGGAAGAGGATTTTCATACTGAAGAAAATAAAATATGGTTTAACTCAATAGGTCGTTTAGTTTTTTTGCTATCACGTCCGCCAATTTGCAAAAATCTTGAAAATGAAAACTAGAGGAAACGCGCTTCAAAGTTTTCCATAGGAGGAAATATCAATATCAAATATCAATCGCTTCTCTGCTTTTGGCCTTGTATCTCTGAAAACATTTATAATTGGCCTCTGTAACTTTGTAAATATATTCTTGGTTATGTTTACCTATCGATTTAAATAACAAAAGAAAAAAAATATTTTTCGGACGTTCTTCTGCAGGCTCCGGCCTTCAAGAAAATGTTAATGATAAAATCCGGAAAATTGTGACTAGCCTAAGAATCTTTGTAGATACGACGTTTCAGAGAAAATGTTAAAATGTCCCTGGTCTACTAAATTTGCCCGATTTTTTAAATTCTAGTTTATAGTTGGATATTATAATTAATTGTGCAACTTATTTTTATTAAGCATTTTTGTAAATTACCGATGGTTCCAAGGCCCCTGCTTATGCCCCAACAAAATACGGCCCTCCACGAGAGGAATGCCTTAAGTATTCATATTAAAAAATATTTATAAACGTGGTAAATAAAATAGTTCGTGCAGACCGCTGTTTGAAATATGTTCTTCGCGCTGACCACTGCTGCTCGGAAACAAATGATCCCAAATAAAAAAATCAAACGTATTTAGTTTTCCGATGAAATTATATCATGCTTGGACAAAGGATCTGATAAAATTTTGATTTTTGAAAAAAATGGCTTCGATCCAAAGTGAAATTTTCGATTTTCGGTGAAAAAGCGCTCTATTTTCTTTGATAAAAAAAAACTATGCACTGAAATAAAATGTCTTCATTCAAGCACCGCTTTTTTATATGTAAAAGAAGCTTATACAATTTGAACTTGATCAGTGCAGTGATTTTTGGGATGTCGTGGTCACCAATTTTGAAAAACGTAACTTTGCCATAACTCCCTCAATTTTAAACAAATTGTCTTGAAATTTTCAAAGGGTGGGGATCCAAATATCGAAGGACCATATATAGATCGACAAATATTTCGAAACGACAGAATTATGAACTCTCAAAATAACGAAGGTTTAATTATTCGAAATGTTATGTTTCGATCGAAGAAAAAATCGAATGACTATAAAGCAAAGCATCATTTATTCGAGAGCTCATTTATCTGAAAACGTATATTCAGATCGTCTGCAATTTGAGACATACAAATAAAGATTGGAACAATCTATAACATCCATATCTCCGAAACAGAAAAAAGCGAGTATCTAATATTCGTAATACCGCCTATAGCGAAAAGCAATATATCGAGACGCAAAATATCGATGGTCCGAAATGGCGAATGCCAAAATGGCGAACATGGTATGGATGTCGTCCCAGCCGACCGCTAACGCTATCTGCCTCGATCACAAGTTTTCGCCATCCGAGCCATTCGACATTTTGACCCTTCGCTATTTTAACCACTCGACTTTTTGGCCGCTCGATTTAATGCGTTCTGTTTTTTGACCCGTCGCTATATTTACAATTCGAAAATTCGTCTTCTCGAATTATTTGGTGTTATTTTTATAAGCAATTCGATATTATGTCTCTCAATATTTTTTAAATCGGTTTTTGTTTTTCGCTATATTTAAACTTCGAGATATTCGTATTCGAAATTTTTATTTACGACTAAATAAGCCCTCCGAACATTGATCTCTCTATATTCAAACATTCGACATTTTTTAATTCGATATTTCAACCCATCCGAATATTGATCCATCGATATTTCGATTCCCACCCTTTTCAAAAAATCTTTTTTAAATATTACATTTCGAGAATTCGTGAAACCCCAAAAATCGATATTTTCAAAAATGTCGAATGGGAGATTCAAGCCCTCAATCGTCGATCGATGATTCATCGCGATGGTTCGACTGAACAAAAGTATAGAGATTGAAAAAAAAACCGCGATAACGAAGGAGAGAAGAGGAGCAACGAGTAAAACGACGATGACGCGGAAGCGTCCTGGCGCACATAATACCCAGCGAGAAACCGAACAAGATACCTCAACTCTATCTAAAATTAAATCTCCAGTAAACAAGAGTTTCACTATACCGGCGCACACAGGTACGCGTGACTGTCGTCGTCGAGACGCCGGCGCCGATGTGTGAGCGCGCCACAGTCGCGCTCCAAAAATTGTACCTTCCACCTCGTTCGCTATTCCGACCAAAAATTCATTAGAAACAAATATATATATATATATATATACATATATACATGTGTGTGTGTGTGTGCGTGTGTGTGTGTGTGTGTGTGTGTGTGTGCGCGCGCGCGCGCGCGCGCGCGTGTGTGTGTGTGTGTGTGTGTGTGTGTGTGTGTGTGTGTGTATAACAGCCTGGAGTTCGATGGCCGTGTGAGATTAGGAGTTTCCAAAGCGAAAACGCGACATGAAACATATTTCTTTGTGTTCATAAGAGCCTCGAAAAGTTTGCGGTTCGGCGGTCGCTGCGCGGATACGACTCGTAAAAAATCCACGGGTCTCTCGTAACGAACGCGCTGTAAAATGAAAAGGACCCTGAGGAGCGTGCTGCAAAAAGAAAGGACGAGAGATTTCATTCACCAGGAACGAAACACATCATACGACAAACGTCAAAATTTTCGAAATTTTATTGCCCTCCAAAAACTAGGCGTGTTTAGCGTGGGTTCAAAGTATATGTAGAAGTAACACAACATAAAGACTAGACACGCGTTGCCATGTTGATTCTACACGCTTTTGCATTTGGTAACGAGTAATGCGTTACACGTAATGTTCAGGTGTCCTCCTTCGATTTTGTTGAAACTTACATATGTTATGAAGCATTAAAAACTAAGTGACACGCATTTTTTATTGGCGGAAAAACGGTTTTAAGGCGTAAGGTCACTCTAGAGGCCGAAATAATGGGCTTTTCAGGGATTTTTTTCAGAAAAACTACACAATAAATTGAGATTACAAAAAGGGTGTTAATCATACATATCAGTGACTGTATACAATAATTTTTTTGAAGCGTTTAATTTCAAAATGAACATAAGCAATTCAAAATGAATAAACAATTTTCAACCGAGTCACTCGAAATGTTAAATACATCTTGAAAATACATTTTCTATCGAAGTACGTAGGATTTTTTTTTATACTGCACAGTTCATTTGTTATTAATAATTATCTGTCGATTTTTTAGGCACATTTTTTTAAACTGCAAAATTCGCCTAAAGATGGTCAGATAATTGTTAATAACAAAAGAACTATGCAATAAAAAAAACAATTCCTACGTACAGTAGAACCTCGATTATCCGAACTAGTCTCGGTCCCAATTAGCTCGGATAATCAAAAGTTCAGATAATAGAAACGTGGGTTTTTTGAGACGAGATCATAAACAACATTGTTGTTCATGATCTCGTCCCAAAAAACCCACGTTTCGATTATCCGAACTTTTGATTATCCGAACTAATTGGGACCGAGACTAGTTCGGATAATCGAGGTTCTACCGTACTTCCATAGGCAATGTATTTTTCAAGATATATTCAACATTTCAAGTGAATCGGTTGAAAATTATCTGAGTTATTGTTTCCGGCCAACTTAAAAAATGCAATTTTGAGATAAACGCTGCACAGCCGCCGTTTTGAAATTAATCGCTTCAAAAAAAATATTATATACAGTCACTGATATGTATGATAAACACCCGTTTTGGTAATCTCGATTTATTTTGTAGTTTTGGTGAAAAAAATCCCCAAAAAGCCTATTTTTCGGCCTCTAGAGTGACCTAACCCCTTAAGGGTTGAAACCAGCCCTCGTAGAAAGGCATGTCAGGGGGCAGTTTCACCCACAAGCAGTCGACCGATCGGAATGAAAATTCTCATCCGAAGCGATGAAAAATCCAGTAGAGGATCATGGCAGAAAACATAATTAAAGGGTAATCACCCCTATATTTGCCTTTTTCACCCCACACGTCGAAGAGTTGCATAAAAATGAACGAAATGGGGATGATTTTAAAGAGGGGACAAAATTAAAGGGTCTTCTCACTTTGGACTCTAAAAAAGGCCATTTTCATGCATTTTTTCGATAGGTTTATATTATAGATATTGATATAAAAGTTGTTACACTTAATAAATACACTTTCGAATTACACTTTTTAAAAATGTATTTATTTACGGAACTATTTATAGACGAAAATGGTAGTTAAATAAATGTCCAAAAAAAATTGTAGGTCCGCCCTGTTG
Organism: Ophion obscuratus; assembly: GCA_964007375.1. Lineage (NCBI taxonomy): Eukaryota > Metazoa > Arthropoda > Insecta > Hymenoptera > Ichneumonidae > Ophion > Ophion obscuratus. The sequence goes on from OZ023317.1 coordinate 44,553,713, forward strand.
ACAAAATCTCGAAGATGGATCATCCGAAACGAAAAAATCAAATGGTTTTTGATTCAGTATGTCAATGGCTGTAGCGCTTATCATACGATTTTTGACATATGCAAAAATAACTAAATGGCGGACATATTTCGGGGAAAAAAAAACAAAAAAAAACGTGTTTTTCACCGTTTTTGGCAAAAAATAGTAAATATCAAAATTTAAAAAAAACATTGTTATGCGCTTTATCTATAGTTGTAAAGAATATGTGGTTAAAATTTCATAAGGATCGGTTCAGTAGTTTCGAAGATTTTATCAAAAAGTCGTCGAAAAACGTTGTGTCGAGAAAAACGCGTTTAAAGTTTGTTTGGGTTAAATAAATACATACAAAATTGTTTTTACGTATTTCGAAAGTGTATTTCTTGGGTGCAACAACTCTTATATCAGTATCAATAATATAAACCCATCAAAAAAATGCATGAAAATAGCCTTTTTTATCGTCTAAAGTGAGAAGACCCCTCAAAGTTGACGTCTTTTCGCGCAATCGCCGGACAGCAAGCGTAAGGGGGTAAACCACTTCTCACATGAATTGAATCATCGCGCTCGTTTTTTCTGTATTTAATATGTCCCCGCAGATTGAAAATACTCCTAAAACCTATAATTCAATGTTTTCTTATATTTCAAATTTATTACACTTCTCTTAAGGGGTAAGGCCACTGTAACGGCCCAAAAAAAAGGTTTTTTCACTAATTTTTTGCTCCCGAAATTGAAGGTATTTGAAAAAAAACTTTTAATGGTGTTATCGGGCATACATTAAACTTTATTATAAAATTTTTTTACAGTAAAAAAAAAACAAAATGGCGGTTCCACAGCTATCTTCCCGGGACATGTTTTGCTTCCAGGGCTCCGCGGCACGCAGCACCACTGGTGCACTTTTGAATCTAGAACAACAAAAAAAACCATTAATCTAGAGGGCTATAGCTAGAGAATGTCGATCGGATTTTAAAAAGTATCAATTTTTGTGGATTTGGCGTGCGTTTGAAAAAAAAATTGATTTTTGACGAAAAAAACGGCAAGTTTTTTGTTAATAAAAAATCAATAAATAAAGTTCTTGAAAATTCCGATCGACATTCTCAAGATAATGTAAATGTTCACATCTGGTTAAAATTTCAAGTAAAAAAAATAAAAATTGTTCGAGTTATGCTGCGTGCCATTTTGAAAAACCATGTTTCGAGAAAAACGCGTTTAAAGTTTTGCGAATAGTTTTTTATTGGAAAAAATTTAAAAAAGAAGTTTCGGAGAAACTTAAACTATTTTTTATTTTAAACTTAAACTATTTTTTAAGCCAATAAAAAAAATCGATTTTTCAAAAAATGTACAGTGGCCTTACCCCTTAAGGGTAAAACTACCCCCTCGAAATTCCATTTCATTCGCGGTTTCAACAATTTTTTCTTCGAGTGCTGATTTCACCCCTTCAAACCGTTTTTCCGCCGATAAGAAAAAATACGTGTCACTTAGTTTTCAATGCTTCATAACATATATAAGTTTCAACCTAATCGAAGGTCGACACCTGAGGGGTGTTCCTAGCTGTACACTAGAATTTCCACAACCTTCATCTTCACTTTCAAGCTCATAACGTTCTAAATCAAGGTTTCCATAAATATCGGTAAATATCGAAATATATATATATATACATATATACCGGTATTTCGATATTCCAACTAGTCGATATCGAAATAATGCCAGTAATAGAAAAAGCTCTCACAGCCCAAGCTCTAAATGTACCGCAGAAGGGCTTTGTCTGTTCCCGCTCTCATTCCAATCCCGGAAAGTATCCAACACCTCTCCGTCGAACACCGGCACCTTTCGCTCGATAAATCGCAGCCAGGGCGTTTCGCGAGCTTCCCTCATCGTTAAAAGAGCTCCACAGCTCAGCAAGCCGTTTTCTAGGGGGTGGCGAGATAAGGATCTCAAAAGCGCGCAAACGTGGTCCCGCTAATTTGATTTTCAGAGAATCGTCGAACGTAAAGAAGAGAAGGTCCCAAATAGGGTTTTACAATCGGCACAGTAATGGCCCACTACTGGTTGCCAGAGAACAAACAATGGCGCGGTAATGGCTATGTAAACGGGCCAGATCCGCACCATACATGGTTGGTAATGGAAAACCATCAATGGCTGCTAAGACTTGGCCAACTATCATACGCCCATATTGGCCCAGCAACGGCTGCCGGATCTTCTGCCGAAAATGAAAAACAAAAAATTGACAAATTATGAATATAACAAATTCTAGTAGTGTCTTTTTTGTTTTCTTATGCTTTACGTATGTCCATGTACATAGAATATAATTGTATTAAAAACACGCATTCTGCATTGTTCAAGTTTTTACCTTTCATCGGGATCGAACTTTTGCCTTTCGTTCTAGTGTCGAGTGCCCTACCCACTTAGCCATTCTAACACTTACAGAATCCATCGTTTGTTCATTCCTTACTTTTATGCCGATAATTTTATTCGTCACATTAAAGTTTGCCGACAATTTTTTTGGTCCATTTAGGCTGTAAAAATAACTCGCGCGTTTTGGGTGAAGTTCCGAAAAACATACTACTCTGATCGAGCTGAAATTTTGCACCGAACTTCCTCTCATTATCCTAAGAGAAACCGTTAACGGATTTTTGACGACTACAATTAGTTTTCGATAGATCGCATTGTAAAGTTTATTATTTCACGCCATACGAGTATATCTATATATCCGATAGATACTCCCCACTCCTCCGGCCGCGCTGCTTCCTGGCAAACAGTGCTCGCCCGTATGTGCACATCACTTGCCATGTTGGATGGGTTTGTTTGGGTTTATTTAATATAGTAGAAGCGCAGTACAATAAATAACTTTCAATATACGATATATCGAAAACTATTGCTAGTCGCCAATATCCTTTTAAGGGGTTACCCCCACTTGCGATTTTGAAAAAATCGATTTTTTTTATTGCATTTTGTTTGAAGTATCAGTATCTGAGAATATGTCCTGAAAATTTCAAGTCGATCCGAACAAAATTGACTGAGATGTGAGCGTTGAAAGAGAAGAATCCGTTGTGTAAACAACCGGAAATTGAAACTTTAAACGCGTTTTTCTCAAAATGTTATTTCTGAAGTCGGTGACCAAGATTACTCGAACACTAATGAACCGATCTTCTTGAAATTTTGCAGGCTTATTTAATACATAAAAATGTAGTCTTTAATCGTTCGATTTTTTTTTTCGAAAAAAATGGCCGTTTTATAGCCAAAAAACGGTCGTTTTTTCGTTAAAATCGAACCATTAACTTCAACTGTCCGCCATTTTGTGAAAAATGAATATTTTTTAAAATCCTTCGATTAAAGACTAGTTTATACTTATATTTGACTAAATCCGTCCGCATTTTTTTTCAGATCATCCACTTCGCCGCAATGTTGGTCACCGCAAACCGTATATGTAAAAACATTATTTCGTTGACGGCCATTTGCCACTAAACAATGTAATATTTTTCAATAAAAAAATTACTGAAAGTTCTTCAAGATGTGTTCTTTAAGATGGTATATTGATCGATTAAAAAAGTATTGTAGTTTTCTTTAAAAAAAATGCATGAAAAAGGCCTTTTTTGCGCTACAAGTGGGGGTAACGCCTTAAAGGATCTCTTAAAATATTGAAAAGAAGGTCGGTGCAAAATTTCCGCTTCGTCCGTGGGATATACTTTTCGAAACCTTATCCCTTGTTTTTACGTGTTACAGTTTAACGACCTGCATTGGCAAAACACCCAAAAACAAACCATCAATGGCTGGAATAGATCTGGCAAGCCGTTCATCCGCCTACAGTACCCCAATGTTGGTCGACGAATTATTGGCCGATTATCAGCAGACCGTTTAATGGCTGAATGCTGGAATTTTTGTTACGACAGGCGACCCTATATGGGGTTCAGAGTTTCGTTCTATCGAGAACAGCGTGCGGGCGCATCTCGTCAAGGAGCGGGTAGGGGTTTGCACTTTTGAAAAATCGATTTTTTAAATCTTTTCTTATAGTTAAACGTTTCAAGTATATAATCCCAAAATTTCGAGTCAATCAGAGCAAAACTCTCGATGTTATTGACCATTTAATCCCGCTCCTCTGACACTGTAGCTCCGACTTCTCTAAACTTCAAACGCGTTTTTCTCGAAACCACTTTTTCAAAGCCCGTGTTCACTGCCATTTGAAACTACATCAACGATTTATTTCAAACTTGGTACACACTTTCTACATATGAAATACCTCCCCCTAACGGTTAGTTTGAGATTTTTTTTACATTGAGGGGGTCTTCCACCCCCAAAATGGTGGAATTTTTCGTGTAAAATAGCACTTTTCACTTTGCATGACCACCAAAAATTTCAAAATGAAAAAAATGATCAAAAACCGTTAGGGGGAGGATTTGATGATACTTTGATTAAATTTTAATGGTACTTGATTTCAGATAATTTCTAGCTGAGATACAGTGAACACCGCAAATCGTCTTTTTCCAAAGGCGTTCTTGGAAAAGCTTTATCGCCGGCTTGTTTGTGGATATTTTCGCGTACAAATTTCACGGAATGTTCTTGAAATGACACTTAACAATGTACAAAAGATTTCAATAAATTTACTCTATCCATCCAGATGAAAAAAAAAATCGCAAAAAAGTGGTTTTTTTTTTCACGTTGAAATTCCTACCCTCCCCTTAGTGGCATCCCGAAAGAACTCGAGCAGTCGGAGGATTCCGATCAACGATGAGAGCACAGGGCACACGTTCGCTTGGACTCGGTAGAAAAATTTGCATTCGCAGACAAACGGGGTAAAGCACTGCCTTCTCGCTGCTGGAACGACGCGAGAGAGAACGACTAAAAGCGCCTTAAATTTTGAGCCTGGCAATTATACTGGTATTTACTGCCTTGGACCGTTTGCATAGAGGGGTGAGAGTCTGCCATTGTGCTCTCGCGCGGATGCATTTGCATCCCTCATGCTGTGGTTCACGCCATACCCACACACGTGTGTATTCGCCCGTGCGAATTTGTGCGTTGGCAACGCCTAAGCTGCCCTCGAAGGATCCTGAGAGCCCTGCCAGAAGAGTTCGCGCGGGCGCGCACAACTGTCGATTGTTTTAATGGCCGAGTCGCTCCCGCGGGGCCCTAGCCATAAACTTCATTGTTTAGGCACGCCTTTCTGGCAGCGAAAAAGCCACACTCAGAGCTGGAACCAAAGTTTCACTGCGCCCCCGGGGACCACACCAAACCGCATCGACTCTGGAGTGAGGAGCGAGTTAACCACATTGAACGAGAGAAATAATCCTTTGGAAATAAGGGTGACGCCATATACCTATAGGGAATATAACGAGTTGGGGTCCTTTCTCTCTCTCACTTCGTCCCTCCTTAAGCGCCGAATCCCCGTCCTTTTTCATGGACAGGTCGTTTTTTCACGTGACAGTTTAGCGCGAGATGTATAAACCGACGATCCTAAGGCAGACATACTTTTGGATCCAAGAAGAGGCACTGTTGCACGAACATGTGCAAGCTGCTGGATGAAGCTGACTTTGTTCAAAAGTGCGGCGATCTTGACAACAACCAGCCATATGCCGGACGATAAATCCATAGATCGATCCAGACTCAGCCAGCATGGAAAATTTGCGCTCGAAGGATTTTCACGCGGATGTTCATCTGGATTTGATAGACTGCATCGAGAAAGATCGGCCCTTTGGCCCTTTTGCCGTAATTAGCCGGAGGTTTTAATCGTCCCGTGACTCTCTCGCTCTCTCGGAATAATCGAAATGATTTAGCATGGAGTCTGCTCGGTGGGGTGCCTGTGCACCACCCCCCGTCGTGCGAGCCCCGGCCAGTGCACACGCGGTTGTCTGCAGCCCCGATGAGATCGAATAAGAAGAGCTCTCTCTCTCTCTCTCTCTCTCTCTCTCTCTCTCTCTCTCTCTCATGCTTGAGGGTCCATAAAACGTGAGTCGAAGGATGTTGGATCTTCGAAAGTCACCTGTGACTCACCTGCCGATGCGTACGGCGCTCTCGTACGACGCTGCAAGATCACTGAGAACCGGAGCGAATGATTTCGAATCGTGGGTTTTAAAAACTGAGAAAGAAGTCATCGATTCAATGTCATTGGTGTTATTGAATAAAATTGAGTTGATTCAATTGTAAAATTGTTGGTGTAAATAATCGGATTTATTAGTCCAAACAAAACCCTATTGACTTTAATAACATGATAACATTGAAAGTCTTTTTTTCATTCAAAAGATATATTGTTAGCAGAGAACAATATATTATTGAAACTATCTAAAAAATTATCGCGAACAAATTATATAGTTCTGAATGCATTTTCTGGAACGAACAAAAAAGTTTTTCAATTCATAACATGAATATTGTTGATTCGAGTACACAAGAAAAATTGAATTTCGCTCGTTTGATTCAGATCAAATTTTTATTGAGTGAATATGTTATTTTTTTTCACCTTATCCGATATTGATTTTCAAGTACGTTATTTGTTAAGATATTAATATTTTTTTTTTGATTGAAAAATATTAAGCAAATGTCTGAATTGGTTAAAAAATTATGCGAAAATAAAATTTTGTTGCGCATTTGGTTGAAAAAATGCAACCAAATCATGGCCGAGCGCCACCGAAATTATAGGTGTGAGGAAACCCGTAGTTCTCGGAGTAACCGCTAGAAGCCGCACGCGCGCTCGTTTCTCGTAAGCGTAGCGCGAACCGAAAATCTCCTTAAACGCCGGAGAAACTCTAAAGACTATCGCTTCTTGGCCTGTGGCTAAGATCAAAGTGTAGTATCTGTTCTTATCAGTTGAATATCTGATATTCTCTCCACTATTATCGTGGATGATCATTCTGATGATCACTTTTTATTTACGATTTAAAACAAATTGGAAAACTTACATGCCATGGCATATTCGTTTCGATGTAGTCGAGAAATAATTAATTCTATTGATTATATTTTTTACGAAATAAAAAATGTTGTAGCAACCGCTTAAGGGAGTCTTTGTCCTTGAAATTGCAGCGGGAGATGTTAGCGGGTCAACATGAGCAGCTAGAAGAAGAGGAGGGATGCCTCTATGAACCAGGCATTGCCGATTAGCGGTAATTATCAACACATTTGTGTAAACACATTACAAAACTTTAAAAGCGTTTTTCTCGAAAACACGTTTTTAAAAATGGCTGACATTCTCCTGACCGCTGTAATTAACATATCGACCTGAAATTTGGAGAGCATACTCAAAAAATATGTCTTCACGGAATGACGGATCGTTTTTTTCGACAGATACATTTTTGCATTTACTATTTATCTTTTTATGCGAAAAAAACGCGAAAATTCGATTTTTTTTAAAATTACCGCCATTTTCCGAAATTTGCACTAAACGAAAAACCCATCCGTCATTCCATGACCAAAGGGTCACAGATTGATAATATGCTTTGAATTTGTGTTTCAGATCAACAAAGAGATATCAGCCGTTTACCTCCCGCGATTTGAGGACCTGTTTTCGCGGAGCTGCAACGGTCGCCATTTTGGTTTTTTTTTTTTTTCAAAAAAAATTTGTTTAACGTTCTGTATATCATGAATAAAAGCAAGAAAAAAACCGCACTCAAAAAGCGTTACTCGTTTCCTTTAAAAAAAAATAAAATGTAAACACCTGAAATATGGCACTCCAAGGACAAAGTCTCCCTTAATTATTTCGTCCATACATCTACGCATTGTATATTGAATGATTTCAATGGAATATAATATTATTTGAAGAATAATGTAGATATTCAGAGAACATAAGAGAATTTCAAATAAAATAATATGTTATTTGAATCAATCACATCAGTGGCACTCCGCGATCAGACATTTATTTGAATCAACCAATATATTTTGTTAACCAATTGGTTTTTTTTTCTCAGTGTATGCACGTGTATTCATCGATGAGCATCTAAGCGACCAAAGAATGCCTCGAACAGGGGCGATCCCCGATGATCTTGAAAATCCTCATGTCCCTCCACCGAGTCTTGACCAAACGTGTTTTCCGTCGAGTCTCTGCGGGAAAAAGAACTCAATTGTGAAGAAAAAGTAACCAAGTGTCATCTACCATAGGAACCTCATTTCGGAGTCTCCTATAAAGTATTTCATAAGACACGAGGTGGAGAGTCGAGTTTCTCGAATGAATTAACGCCCACGTTGTTTTATTCATGCGTTGGTTGATGGACTCGGGAGAATATGGGAGATAAAGTAGACCAGAAGGATGAGAACGGAGCTTCGTTTAGGAAGATTGAAAGAGCGCGAGGGAGTAGGGATAAAGTCAGGAATCAGTCGAGATGGAGGCTGCGCAAGAGCTCTGTCAGGCTAATGAGGGGGCGCCCTCATTAACGCATAGTCACTTGATGAGGCATTCGGCTTGCCCAGCCTCGACCACGTGTCTTTCACGGTTTGATGCATCGTCCGTAAGAATTAGTGTCGTCTTGGTCTATCGCGTGTTTGACTCTCATCGACGCGTTCCAGGACGATAAGGAGCAGGAGGAACAACGTCACAAAACGCCCCCGTAAGTTTCACGTGGGTTCGCATTCCCCTTTATACGCATAGCCCTGTCTCTCTTTCGCCCTTCTGACCGTCCGGATCCGACTCAACTTGGCGGTTCATCACTTTAATCGATTTTACGAACGCTCCCTCGCCAAAGTAGCAAGAAACGAGCGAAATGCCTACCGAGGGCCAGGAGATCCCGAGATGGGGCCTGATGAATGGGCGAATTATCAATGCGGACCAGTCGGATTAATATCGTTAATGAGGCAATGCTCGCTACGGCGATGCAGCGGTTATGAATTGAGCTGGAACGAGAACGATTTATACCGAGTGTCCGTGCCGGACGGGAATTAAACTCGTTCGAATGAGACTTTGGGTGATCATTCATTGATCGTGATTGTTTTTGTTTTTTTTTAAAGCGTCCCACATGCGATGTATCCTACGAAATGAATGCAGCTCGGATTCAAGTTCAAAGGCTATTTTAAAAGCATTCTTTTTCCGTACTGCATTCGGTGCACTTGTGAGACATATATTGCCTGGTTTGCCTTGCTATCTTTTATTGGAATACGAACGTGCACCTGGAGCTACTTGAAAAAAAAGCGTTTTTTACATTCGTCTTGTAAACTTTTAAGTCTCGATTGAATTTTATAAAATTCTCTCGCCATGCATTCGTTTTGATAACTTTAACTGCGCCGCACGATGGAAATAATTATCGTTCGTATTCTGGAAAATAAATGCAGCTCGGATTCGACTGCCGGGGCATATTTCAAAAGCATTTTTTTACCGTGTGACATACTGAAATTGCAAGATCGTTGTATATTGGCCGGTTTGCCTTGTTCTCTGTTATTGCAATCGAAATATGGGTACTTGGAGTTACTCGGAGAGAAACAAAATCATTATTTATTTTTCAATCCTTTTATCGCCAATTTGACCTTATAAAATTGCACTGCATTATTCGTTTCGTTAATTTTCTTTGTATTATATATTTGAAAAAATTATTGTTCAAGGACTTCGAGTGATGAAAGTATTTTTTTTTATTATTGAGCGCTACTGTATTATTTATTGCAGCTTCCATGTACAGGGTACTTCCTCTTATTACATTCCCCACCATATTCTACATCCTTCACATCCCCAATCGATCCCCTAGAGTGATGAAAGTATAAAGAGCTTACACCTAGTTGAAGTTTTTGAAAATATCGTTTCTTGGCTCAAAATATGAGATTCAAAAAGTATTTTCAGAAAATTTCGGGTCGATCCGTTCAAAATTGAGGGAGTTATGGGCGTTTATAGGTCGGTACCGCGAACCGGCGAACTTTATACGCGTTAGTCTCAAAATGACTATCAAAATCAGTGACCACGATAACTCGAAAGTCACCAAACTGATCAACTTCAAATTGTTTCTTCTTCAAATCTTTCATTTACATATCAGAAAGCCGTGCTTGACCAAAGATTTTTTCCAACGCATAGGTTTTCTTATCAACGAAAATAGAGTGTTTTTTTCACCGGAAATCAATACTTCCAATTTGGACTGTGGCCATTTTTTCAAAAATCGATATTTCATTAAACCCTTCGTTCAAGAACTAGATAATTTCATACAATATCTAAATGAGTTTGATTTTATTTTATTTCGGATGTCAAACGACAGTCTGCACAAACCATTGCACCTACCAAATTTATAAATATTGTTCAATAAACAAATTATAAAATGTACTTAAAACCATACTCTCGGATATGAAAAAAAAACTCTAAAATTCAGCACATGTCATCCCAGAAAAAAATTCACGAAAATTGTTCAATTTTCCGGCCACGAGCGAGATGTAATCTGTCAAGAAATAACAATAAACACTCGAGAAGCATTAGCTTCGTTCAGTACCGTGAAAAATACGAAAAATAGTGCAGAAAACGTAGAAAAATGAAAAATACTAAAAAAATAATTCCGAAAATACTTACGAATAATGGAATAATCGCAAAAATCGATCTTTTTTCTCGACTAGGAAATGAAACAATAAAGTTCCAAAAGTACCGACGAGCAACAGATGTGGCAATGGTCAAAATGCGCAATGGCGGGCCGTCTTGATCACGACGAGGCGAGACCTCCACGAATAGTTCGTCGCGGTGGATCGTCGATCTATCTCGTACTTTGGTGTGGCCCTCGATGTACAATAGACAGTATAAAGACAGATCTCCAAGAATCGAGTATAGAAAAAAAAAAGCGAATCGAAAATTCCTCATTTAATCGCATTGTTCGTCGGATCGCGTAAGACAATAGTTCCCAGCGGCAGTTGGGTGAACGCCTTTCCTCGCATCTGTACATTCGCGTATACCTGTATTCCTCAGGAGTACCCGCTTCGTTCCCCAAATCGAAGCGTAAAAGTAAGACAATAGGCGGAAAAAATCTTAGCACGGATCCTGACACGGGCGAGGGTAAATTTTTATTAGCGCTCCATCTTTTCTCATTCTTCTTCGTGTGTATCCTCTTGTTCATCCGCCGACTCAGCCGACGAGCGTGCCCCGATAATCGCAAAATCGAGGCGATGAGTTGTGAAACGAATTGCAAGCGGACGAGGGTTCCGCGCGCGCTCGTGTTTTACAAGACAAACTGGTATACACGGAAAAGCAAAAGCGGCCGATCATTTGCTATACTTGACCGAGATAAAACAACGGCAGCACGCACAATGAAGATCGTAAGCTCGCGCAAGTACAAAAGTTTTCTCGGCTTGAGACAATACTGCCGGCTGCGCGAAACAACGGCATTTTTCTTGTAAAGATCTCATCTGTATCGTGTAGACATTGAAAAATTTCGGGTATGACGAATCACACAGGCGGCACGATCACATCGGGAGAAATCATTCGTTTCAATCAACCGAACGCGGTACATGTACCGTTTTTTTTTTTTCAGCGGTTATATTTTTATTTAAGGGCGGGGTAAAGTATTAAATTTTTTTTTTCATTTTTTAAACATTTTTTAAATGAATGCATAATATATCAAGAATATTGTGTTAAAATTTCAAGTCGATCGGAGTAAAATTGACGAAGTTATGAGTATTTGAGCGTCTATTGCTCCATGCCGACCAAACTCTTAAGCGTTTTTCAAACTGTTTTTTTGAGACTTGTCATATTTGAAGTCCGTGTGCACGATAACTCAAAATCTACTGAACCAATCGCTTTGAAATTTTGCACAGTACTTCTTCACATAATTCACCAGGTATTGTCGAGAGCTTTTTTGTTTTTTTTTTTTATAATTACTAATTTTTCAACAACAAATTAGCCGATTTTTTTTAGCGAAAATCGGGTTTTTGGCTCCCAAGTGCTACGAAAAATCGAAAAAACAAAATCCTCCCGTCATGACCTCGAGAAACATCTCCTTTAACAAATGCATTTTGATTTTTTTGTTTCAGATGATTCTGTTGCGAGTTATGGTGCACACCGCAAACAAACTTTTTTTCGAGGCGCCTCCGGGGTTTAATTTTCACTCGCTCAATTTTGAATATTTTGCAATGCAAATTTAGGAGAATGTTGTTCAAATGTTACTTTATTATACGTAAATTTTTCAATAAACGAACACTATTCGTTACGCCAAAAAAAAATCTTAAAAACATGCCTTTTTTTCGCCGAAAAAATCGAACGAAGCAAGACATGAAGAAATCGACGATGATGAGCAATCAGAAGGGATTTTGTACGGTGCAGGAATTGCCGATTGAGTTTAGGTAAGAGTTTTTCATAAAACTTCAAACGAGTTTTTCTCGAAACAACGTTTTCAAAATCTAGCTCTCATCGAAGATGACCCTCGATGGTGTGACGTACGACGTTATTCTCTGATTTTTTTTTTGACCAACACACACATAATTGTACACGTGCGAGAAGCAGTAGAGTTAGCTACTTTTATTTTTCACCGCAACCAAAAATATAAACGTTCGAGATACCTATCACAATTGTATTGCTTCTCACGCACCATAGACGCGTGCATCACAGACCATAGCGAAGATATACGCTTTCCTTGTTTATCAACTGGTCACAATACCTAATGCATGTATTTTCGTGCAGCGAGCCGTTCCGCTATGTTTTCCCGCTCTGCATGAGAGCAGTAATAAAAGTTTTCCGGCCGGAGCCTCAAGCCCTATGATAGGGATCGGCAAGGCGACATGGTAGAGATCCAAAATATCCAACCTTTATTGCTTCTCAGAGGAGGTCGAACTCTCGAATAATAGACGAAAAATAGTTCTTCTCTGTGCCCAAATTAAGAGAGTAGCCTTTCTGGCAAAGTCATCTCGCCCTTATAAAACCTCCTTGTCTCGACGACAAGCGCGCAGTACAGCCGAAGTTTTTAACGCCGATACACTGTTCGTAATCCAGGTCTTCCGTAGAAGAGAGTGATCCGACAGTGGTTTCGGACGTATATTATAATGTATCAGTTTTCAACCAAAATTTTCACGCATCGTTACGCTGTCCGAAATCCGGGTCTTCTGTAAAAGAATGTGATTCGGCGTAATTGTTTGAGTCAATTTATATTGTTTTGTAATGAAAAGGGTCAAACTACCAAATATTTCAAGTACAAATTATTGTTATTCCGCGACCAGATCTCTAGAAGATTGTGAGAGTACGTGCGTGTGTTTAAAGAAATATTCAACGAAAGCAAGAATACGTTATTGTAAAGCGACGACACCGCTCCTGATTGTCAAAGGTATTTATCGCATTATAAATTTACTTGGAATGTACCAAATTATTATTTCATCGAGTGTTTATTAAACTATTGTGTGACTCAAGACATTGAAGTCCCTTTATTATCAATTTCCTAAATCCATAAAAGAAACAAGATCTCTCGAGGTCTCACAGCAAACGTTCCCACATAATTATTATCCCGAAGAGCACTCGTGACTCATTAGGGTAGTAATCGGAGTAAAGCGTTTACCGCTCGACGCTTATAACTCTAGAAATATATATCTTTTCTAAACGGCTTCGGACGTAACAATGGTTTTAAAATTTTGATTTTTACTCTTTTTTTGCGAAAAACTACGAAATAAACCGTTTTTTTTTTTCGTTTTTCATCTGCCATTTTTTTATTTTTTTTTATAAAACTCTATATCCGAGAGTAATTTTGTAGCTGGTGTTATACTGAACCTAATGGACTTTGATTTTTTTGTTTCAGACAAGCCGTTGCCGAGCAGTGATGGAGCTAACTAGCCCACTTATTTTTGAGGCGTTACGTTGAACTATAGTTTTGTACTTAAAAATGAATAAAAATGAATACATTCAAAAAAAATGTATTTAAAGACTTTATTTATCAAGCCCAACAACTTTTATATTCATATCTTTTACAAAATCCTCTAAAAAAAAAAATCGCGAAAATGGCCTTTTTTCGTAGCTCCAAAGTGGACTGGCCCATTATGCAAATAATTGAGGATCTGAAGAACAGAACCGAACTTGTCCATTGATTACTTTTCTCAAGGGGAAGTCAAAAACAGAAATAACCAAATAGAGATGAGTTCGAATTTTTAAGCTCAAATATATGAAGGCTCTATCAAAATGTAAGCCTAGACCTGTATGTAGGGCTACGCGAAAAAACGGAATTTTTCTTGTAAAGATCGCATCTATCGTGTAGACTTTGAAAAATGTCGGGTATGGCGAATCACACAGGCGGCACATCACATCGCGAGAAATCATTCGTTCCAATCAACCACATGCGGTACATTTACCGTCTTTTTCAGCAACTATATTTTTATTTGACTAAATAATTGAGGACCTGGCGAACAAAACCGCACTTGTCCATGGATTAATTTTCTGAAGGGGAGATTTACAAACCAAAATAATCAAATAGAGATGGGTTAGAATGTTTAACCTTAAATATGTGAATGCTGTAGCACAATTCATGCCTGGACCTGGCTTCAGTTTAATAAAAACACTAACTACCATGTGTTTTTTTAACTTTTATTTTAGACGAGTCCGGTTTCGAATGAGGATTGTGGACAACTCCGCTTTTAGATGAAAACCTCATCGACATATCCGGTTATATATCATATCAGTTAAGTATCATATCAACAGATTCTTTGAATTGAATATAAATTTATTTGTTATTATCAATTAAATAATTCTATACAAACTCTTCCATGTCAGGCTCACACCAATATCATTCAATGTCATCATCGTCATCACTGTGGTCATCTGATACTAATTTTTCATCCAGCCAGTCATGAACAAGTTCGTTTCTGCTTGAAAGAGGCATTTTTTTAACAAATTTGACGGTTTTTAGAGCCGGATTTGATGCAAAACATTTTAGGAGATAAAAAAGGTGTACTTGAGGGAAACACTCGTAAATTGACACAATGTGGACTAGTCCGGTTTTGTTTGCAAGCTCCTCAATTATCAGCCCTCGAGAAATTGTTAGCTGGAGTATACCTGTAATTTCGACTAAACTTTTCAATTTATTCATCCGCTCAAAAATTTACAAGATTGTAATAAATGCTTCACGGAGTTAATGTTCACAATGGCATAGTGGTGTCGGGGGGAAAGAGGTCGTTTTTCCCGATTTTTTTTCTTCTGCTAATTGATTTATTTGGGATGTGGAAAAAATGAATGCTGTCAAGCATATATTGAACTTATTTCGTGTTAATTTTTATTATAAAAGGTAGAAATTAACAACTTTACTGAGGTATAAAAATCGATAACTTAACAATGGTTGGCCTGAATCCTGAAAATACAAAAGTTTTATAATCTATATAATTGTAGTTCCCGTGATACTTAACCGTTTTCTTTTTCGAAAAAAAAAAAACAATTCACAAGACGGCGGGTGTTAAAAAATCGTCATTTTTTGCGAAACTCTTACTTATATTTGGAAGCTCTAAAAATACCAAATTGCAAAAAAAAAAGGTTAGGTATTGCGATAGCTATTGCAATTACGGATTTTTTGGTTTTTCAAAATCGGGACAATTCCACTGTGGTGTCCCACAGTGACGGGTGAAAAAATCGATTTTTTTCACATTCTTAAAATATACATAATCAAAAAAAAAGTTAAAAATGTTCAGGTTGAAATATCAAAAATTGACCAAGTTACAGAGGACTTAGCGAGAGCAGGAAGCGCAACGATTTACGTGTACTAAGCTCTCAATCACGTTTTTCTCGAAACGACTTTTCTCAACCTGGCCAGAATCATAATTGTAGCTATAATTGTTCGATTTTCAATTGAGAAAAAAAAATTTCCGTAAGTGCTGTCATTATACGTAGCCGTTTCTTTTTAATTTAGTTTTTTAAGCACCTGAATATAAGTAAAAATTTCGTCAATATGACACTTTCTGCAACACCCGCCAATTTGTGCATTTTATTTTTCGAACCGCGACTACGTACAACGAGAACTACGTGTATATAGATTATAAAATTCTTTTATTTTTATTCTTCAAAGCGACGGTTCTCAAGATATCGATTCAGTCGTTGGACCACATTTTTTTATGGCGAGGCTCTGTTATACCTCATAACGTTGTTAATTTGTCATTTTTTGAAATCAATTTTTACGCAAAGTTAATATGCTTAATAACATCTTTTATTTATATTACTATATTTATTATAAGATGTTATTAAGCTAATATGCTTAATAACATCTTTCTTCCAAATCCTAAATAAACAATCTAGTAAACGAAAAAAAATATAAAAAAACGACTTATGACAATTCTCTCTGTCCATTTTCTTACAACGTCTTCACCGAATTTCTTTTATACATTTCCAATAAAAAAAAGTCATTAAAAAATGTCACTTGAAATCCTCTGCGATTCAAAAAACCGTTCGCTGCATTCGCACGCGCTCGTTTCGCCAAAACTCGCCCAAGGTTCGCGCTCGTAGAGATACGGTTGCGTTAACGGGCGCTTTAATAGGGTTGTTAATTTTTGGCGACGATGACGCACTCATAGGGTAGATATGCAAAAGAACGTGCGCGACTCGAATGCTGAAGCGTCGCGTCGGCGACTGAGCGGCGATGAAATAATGGCGCTATTCCGAGAGATTCTCCGTTCTTCGGTGGCTTCTTTATAGCGTGCATAAAGCATTCTCATCCTCTCAGCATCGACATACGCAATATCCGTTGCGAACAGCCTTTTTTTAAGTAGAAAAAAAAATTACGGAGTGCATTCGATCGTGAAGGTTGAGTGAAAATCAGCCGGACCTTTTTGGGACTCCCGTCAGAGTCACTTTTAATGAAATCGCGAAGTGATTTCGGCAAGCGATGCAGCGACCTAACAATTCCTTGGGGAAAAAAGAATTCTACGGCCTCGAAATTGAATTCGGCAGCGTCACGTAGACCGTGGAACGAGGATCTTCGCAGTGTAGTAGAGAATGTGCGAATGATCCAAGTCTGAAGATACGATTCATCCAGCACAATTTTTTTTCCACTCTCTCTCTCTCTCTCTCTCTCTCTCTCTCTCTCTCTCTCTCTCTCTCTCTCTCTCTCTCTCTCTCTCTCTCTCGCTCTGTCTCTCTCCCTCTCTCTTGCCATAATCGAGTTTCTATTCGCCTCGAAAAATCACGAGACGCGGCGTGAAGAATGCGAAGAAATAAGAGTACGAAAAAGCCCAAAAAAAAAAAATCTTTGGCGTTTTATCGTGAGAAAACCAGTCGGAGAATGCTCTTGAAGATCGAGCAGCTTTCGACTGGCCAGGATCTTAACAGCTTTCCATTGTCGTCGATTAGAGACAAGTGGTTTTATCCCTGCCCCTCGTACACACGTACACACCTAAGTTTGTATACTTTTACAGTGGTAAGATGTATGCGTGTATACATCGAGGCGTTCGTGATCGAGGAAGATCTTCGCATATCGGCTCGTTCTTTGTGAAC
>OZ023317.1:44571241-44641826 GCA_964007375.1 Ophion obscuratus
GGGATCGCGATATTACGATCGGCATATATCGATGTGTGTGGTAGGCATTTAAGGTCCGATGCCTCCCTCCTACCCTCTATAAGTGTATGTCCGCTCTTTCCGAATGCTTGTATCTTGGCGTATGTATATTTTCATAGCGTATATGCGTGTATAGATGTAGCAGTGCATTGATGTTCGCGATGATTCCGCAGTTCTCTCTCTCTCTCCCTCTCTCTCTCTCTCTCTCCCTCTCTCTCTCTCTCTCTCTCTCTCTCTGTCTCTCTCTCTCTATCTCTCTCTCTCTCTCTCTGTCTCTCTCTCTCTCTCTCTCTCTCTCTCTCTCTCTCTCTCTCTCTCTCTCTCTCTCTCTCTCTCTCTCTCTCTCTCTCTCTCTCTCTCTCTCTCTCTCTCTCTCTCTCTCTCTCTCTCTCTCTCTCTCTCTCTCTCTCTCTCTCTCTCTCTCTCTCTCTCTCTCTCCCACTCACTCTCTTTCTTTTTCAAAGCCTGCATCCTCTCGGGGCATCACAATTTCGCACAATTTAAAATTAGCCACACCGTGGACGCGTACGTACACGAGACCATGGATATAAGGTATATTAGGATCGCCCTCGACACTCTAATCGCCGTCGACTGTGCCTTGTACATCTTAATTCGCCATAGGCATCACCGAGGAGCATTGATTTTTTGTGGCCACTCGTAATGGTCGTCTAACGACCGAATCTTATTGCTTCATCGTCTCGAAAAATCTGCAATTCCGGAGACCACCCTGGCATATATATTTTTTTCAAATATGTCTCACTTCCTGTGCAGAAATTTGTTGGGGAGTCACCGCATCTTGCCACATCCCTACGAGGATTTAATAGGGATGCTGCACGTAGGAAGTCTACAGGTGCTTTTTAGCTTCCAAAAGAGTCAAATAATGGGGTTATGAAGCGCGACGTGAAGATTTCATTTTTTTAAATCAAGTTACAAGCAAAAATATGACGAGATAGGTAGCCGCTTACCTGGGTGTGTATATAAGGGGAGGGTAGGGGTTTCAGCGTGAAAAAAAAACACTTTTTTGCGAATGTTTTTCATCTATGTGGATAGAGGAAATTTATTGAAACGTTTTGTACATTGTTAAGTGTCATTTGAAGAACATTCCGTGAAATTCGTACGCCGCGTTTTTTCTCGAAACCACTTTTTCAAAGTCCGTGCTCACTGCCATTTGAAAACTACGTGACCGATTCATTTCAAACTTGGTACACACTTTCTACATATGAAATACGTCCCCCCAACAGTTAGTTTGAGTTTTTTTTACATTGAGGGGGTTTTTCACCCCCAAAATAGCGGAAATTTTCGTGAAAAATAGCACTTTTCACTTTACATGACCACCAAAAATTTAGAAATTAAATAAAAATTATCGAAGACCATTGGGGGGAGGATTTGATGATACTTTGACTGAATTTTAATGGTACTCGATTTCAGATAATTTATAGCTGAGATACAGTGAACACCGCAAATTATGTTTTTTCAAAGGCGTTCTTGGAAAAGCTTTGTCACCGGCTTGTTTGTGGATATTTTCGCGTACAAATTTCACGAAATGTTCTTGAAATGGCACTTAACAATGTACAAAAGGTGTCAATAAATTAACTCTATCCATATAGATGAAAAAAATCGTAAAAAAGTGTTTTTTATTCACGCTGAAACCCGTACCGTTCCCATAAGGGTTAAGATAAGTTTTATACTTTTTTTGAGATCCACTTCCTTTGTATATCTATATAGTTTGTTTATAAAATCCAATGAACAGTACGCGATGGCACCCCTCAACAATCGTATCGAATGCTGTTCGATAATGTGAGAATCCTTTAGGATTCAACTTGGATTCGTACATTGGATTACAATTGGGACTCCTCAGTGGAATCCAATGTACGAGCGCGACGCATTAGTACAGGGATCCAATGCCATGACCCATTGGATCTCTATGAGAAAGTCGAGACAACTATGGAAATCCAATTGGATACCTACGATGATTTCGACTCGGGATGTTACACTTTATCGTTTTCCTTCCTTTCGTGATCGAAAGGAATTTCTTTCGATCACAAACTTTCGTGAATCGAATTGGCACGAGGGTAAACGGAAACTGTGATAGTCACCCCGTAAGTCATCGCGCAGCTAAGGGGTCACCCATCCAAGTATTGGATGGACAGGTCACCACTCTTCGACACAAGGAATCGTTGCAGCCGCATACCAATCGCGCCTCCATTACCATCGCTCTTGTCCGAATTTACAAAAATACCGATCCACCCGATACACCTGTCCTCTCGGCTTTCTCTCGCCTCATTTAAAAAGCAAAATTATGGGTGCTGCATGACACTGACTGAGTTCAGTCAATAATGATCCGCGTTCGATTCCGCAGTCCCGGAAATGTGCGGTTGACAAAAACGCGCGTTGCAGAGGAACATGTCTCGTTTAAATACAGCTAAACGACACCTGTCTCCAATTCCGTTCGGCCACTTTGAAAAATGATGAATTTTTGTGGTTCCCCAACTTACGGGAAATGAAGTCGAGCGTGGTTAACAGGAACGCACATAAATCGGTGTAGGTAATAGCGCGGGCAGGATTTCCGAAAGCCTGAAAAATTGCACGGGGCTGTTACGCGACAGCCCATAGCGTAGCAGGAGCCTGATAAATGAATGGAAGTGCAGCAACGTTTAAACGAAGCGTCCCCCTCGTCCGGTGGAAGGAAGTGAGGATGCGAGAAACACCCCGAATACAGGAAAACCGCGATTTTTGAGTGATTGGCCGGGAAAGGGGGTGAGGGAGCTAGAATTGGAGAGGAGAAAAAAAACTTGGAAGCGACGTTTCGTGAGGATGGGCCACGTAGTGTGGACGAGCGTCGAGGAGAGTTGGTGGTATTGTTAATGAGAGCGCGTGGCGTGACGTCTACCGTATGGCTTCGTATACGGGCCGTTGCGGATGTATATATATATATATATATATATATATATATATATATGCATGACTACCGGACCCTACTCGGTAGAGGTTTTAACGTTTGGTAATTAATTCGAAGTCCCTCCTCTCTCTCCCTCTCTCTCTCTCTCTCTCTCTCTCTCTCTCTCTCTCTCTCTCTCTCTCTCTCTCTCCTCAACCGATGTAAAACATTGCTCCTCCGAGTGTGCAACGCAGATCTATCAGGCCAGGAATTACGAGCGATAAAACTTGTCGGTTGCTTACGTTCTAGAACGGCGCGATCTCAAAAATTATTACGACGTGTATAACAGTGTTAAAAAATTACATGCAAATGGAAATTCCTCGCATTGCTTCCTGCTAATTCGTGTGCATTCTCGAGTCCTAGTTGGCGACTCACTTTATTAGCCAACTTTGATTTCTCTATTGCGGAAATCTTATCGACGGACAACGAAAAAAGAATCTGCAAAAATGCGCTCTTCGTTTTGCAATTTTTCACAATTTTCATTGAGGGGACTTTAGACGCTAAAAAAGAGGCTATTTTCATGAATTTTCGAAGTTATTACACTTAATAAATACACTTTGAAAATTCATCAAAATTCGAGAATAACGCGTTTAAAGTTTGTTTGGGTTATAAATACATAAAAACATTTTTTTAAATGTATTTCGAAAGTGTATTTATTAAGAGTAACAACTTTTATATTAATATCTACGATAAAAACCTATTTAAAAAAATCATGAAAATAGCCTTTTTTCGCGTCTAAAGTGAAAAGACCCCTTAACGGGTTATGCCTAGTTGTAATAGTCGAAACTAGCTTCTTTAAAAAAAAATCTAGAATATCGTGATGATGAATTTCTCCAAAAATTTGATTTTTGAAAAAGTATCATCTGGAGAATACTATAATTTTTTTGAGTGAAAATATTTAATTTTAATCGAGTTACAGCCGATGTCCGGGAAACACCTTTTGAAAATGTATTTTGCGGTGAGCAATGACCTTCTCAATCATGTTATCCGAACTAAAAAAATCAAACAGATTTCGTTAGTTTATTAGTTTATCCTATGATCAATCGAAGGAATTTCCGAAATATCAAATCGAAACAAAATGGCGTGTGTTCAATGTGAGAGTCTTGATTTTTGCGAAAAAGATTGGCATTTTGGGTTCATCAAATCGAAAGTATACGTTGAAGAAAAATACTTCAATCCAATACTATATTGTGGATCTAGAAAAAGCACTGAACATTTTAGAAAGATCGATGCATTAGTTTTTGAGATATTTTGCTCACCGACTTTGAAAACGTACTTTCGAAAAAAAAAGCATTTAAAATTTCGAACGACGTTCCGAGCGTTCCGACGGGCGTCAACACATCGGCCCATAAATCTGTCAATTTTGATCCGATCACCTTGAAATTTTCCGGGAACATTTATAAGATTAAATACTGTTAAAATATATTGGCTTTGAAAAAAGTCATTTTTTGACTTTCGCATCTAGGCATAACCCCTTTAAGGACCGCACCAAAGCCATTTACCCCGACTAAATAGCACAATTTGTCCCAAGCTCCAAGGTATTCTTCATATTTTTCATTCGACCTTCTCAAACCCGAGGGATCGTTTCCCTGTGCCCACGTGCTACTACTACCGATGGGACGTGAACAATCGGCCATGGGCAACATTCTAAAAGTCTTTCCATATTGAAAACGAACTACCCACCTATAAAAGTAAAGATCTCGTCAAAGTTCGCACGCAAAGCAACACCAGCCATGAAACAGAACCACCGAGCCCGAGACAATTCCAATATCCCTACAGAATTCCCAACGACCGAACATCCCCCGTCCACCAATACGCCAAATTTGAGCGTGATTGGTCCACCCAGGTAGGAATTGACGATGAAAAAAGGGCTCGCCAAGCTCTGAAACAAGGCTCACATTTTTTAATTCAGGCTCAGCACCAGCCTGATTTCAGGCCTAGCTGAACCTCTGAATGATAACGCGGTTTCAGGCTATTGCATACAGGATTGACCAAAGGCTGGTAGAAAAGCCTGTACTGAGCCTGAAAAGATGAAACAACAAGGCCCAAAACGAGCCTTAATGAAGCCTTCACGATCATTTATGACCAGACTTATCCTAAACTCTTCTCGAGGCTATATGAGGCCTGTTTTTAGTTTTCTATATTCCAGATTGGGGTAAATTTAATAAATTTGTAAAGAATGTTTATTGCGTCAAATTGATTTAGAAAATTAAGATAGAGGACGAAGTAAAATGTCAGTAGCGTAATTTTTTTTTGCAGATACACAATTTCAAAATATTCTCGCATTTATTGCTAAATTTTTTTTTTTCATAAAAGTACAGAAAAAATATTATTTGTAACTTTTTTTTTATCACAACCTGAAGCAAGCCTGTATCCAGCCTTGATTTCTTAGCCTTAAAATTCACCGGCTGACTAAAGCTTGAAATAACCCTGAGTTTAGGCTAAGCAGCCAGTCTTGGTTCCAGGCTGCTCCAAACGATGCAAAGAAACCTGGCCCAGGTCTGTCTCGCTCAGGCTCGGTGAAACAAGGCTCGCACAAGCTTGTTTCCATCGTCAGCCTGTGGATTTCCTACCTGGGAAGTGGTTCTTGTGATACCAGGCTTGCAACAGGCTGCGAGTCAATCGCACGAGACACGAAGGAACGTTTCCTCTCAGCAACGATGATGCACACCACGGTGATACTTTGTTCAATCAAAGTACCGTGTAAATAGCTACCGTTTCTATAGCACAAAATAAATAAATGCGAGAAAATTGCCCGCTCAGAGGGATCCCGTATACATTCAAGCTGCATACACTCGCTCATTGCGGAGTATCGTTTATGCGGACGGTAGGGTTGTGTACCGCAGCAGTTCGGAATCATTATCTTGAATTACTGGACCGCCGTGTGCATGAACACGCGAGAATCGGCCTGTTATATGTTGCCCTTACTTCTGCATACACACACCCATACGCACCCATACACACCTACACACACACACACACACACACACACACACACACACACACACACACACACACACTCTCTCTCTCTCTCTCTCTCTCTCTCTCACGCTCACACGCACACGCACACACACGCACACTCACACGCACACACACGCTCACGCACACACGCGCGAACACACATACACACACACGCACCCATGCCCACACACACACACCCATACGCACCCAGATATGCACACCCACGCTCCCACACACCCACACACACACACTCTCTCTCTCTTTTTCTCTCTCTCTCTCTCTCTCTCTCTCTCTCTCTCTCTCTCACACACACACACACAGTCTCTCTCTCCCACTCTCACGCATCCATATACACGCACACATACACTCCTGCACACACACACGCGCGCGCGCGCACATACACACACACACACGCACATGCACCCATACCCACACACACACACACCCATATACACACACACACTCTCTCTCTCACACACACACACACACACACACACAAACACACACACACACACCCACACCCATACGCACCCATACACACACCCATATACACACACACATACACCCCACACACACACACACACACACACACACACACACACACCCGCACACCCACGCCCATACGCACCCATACACACACCCGTGTACACACACACATACACGCCCACATCTCCACACCTGTACACACTCCCACACACACACACAACTCTCTCACTCACTCACTCGCACGAACACACGAACACACACGTTCATACATATATTGCTCAGGGATAATCTTACCCTGACAAGATTTCTCGTAAAACGGGAGCGCGCGTTAATGCGTGATCTCGAATCGCGAGTAGTACGATAATGACGCAGCATCCACGAGCTCGGGCGGCACACGCATCTTCTCGCGGCGAGACGGGCTTTAGTGTGACAGAAATCCATACAAATGACACCCATACGCAGAGAAGCAACGTTGTAACGTCCATCCGCGCGTGTGAACATGTATATCCACGATATCTCTACGTTAACGTGCGAAGCGTTTGCGGCTACATGTGTATATTCGAATGTGGTACGGGTTCGCAAACTAAAAGTAATTTGCGCGTCACGAGAGAGCCATAAACGGCAGTGCCACCGTTAAGATAAGTCTTCGTACGGAGCACACCGAATGCGCGATAGCGTGCAGCCGTTAAACGATCATCGTTGTCGCGAGTAATAACGTACACGCGGCTATTGCCAGGCTAAAGTACAGGGAGTGTATCACAATATCTCAATTAATCGCCCGGCGAGCTTGGGATGAAATTGAAAAATCGACGCAACCACCGAGCTCTCTGGTCCGACCTACATTACGAAATGAATACATTTATCTACGTGTGTCTCGTATCGTGTGTGATATCGATCGCGTATATCACGTGCATAAGACGCTGAGTTATGGCGTCAATGGAGAGAATGCACATGGGACACGCCACCATCCCGTAGAATTCACGGCGGGATTTGTTCGTGCACACGATATTGATGCTGATAAGAGTTCCGGAATACCTTGGTCGCGATAGGCAGATCGCGATTTTTCGCCTTTCGAAAGTGTGGACGGCTGACGCTTATGGCGGGAATGGATTTTAGGGTCGTTTCGTATTGAGAGGTCTAGATGATATTGAAATATCGAAAATTAGGTTTTTTGGGTGGATTGTTTTGCAGCATAGGGTCTTAACTTGAATTTTGAAATAAAATTTTTGTTCGAATTCCAAAGATTGAGCGAATTGTGGGGATTTTTGTGAAGGTTCAGATCTCTTCAGTGATTTGCCCTTTTTCTTTTGCGTTTTTCTCGAAATCGTGTTTTGTGAAACTGGGTAAGTCGTCTGTCAAAATTCAGTTGTTCGATTCATGTCAAATTCGGACACGGCATAGTTTATGATGTTTTCTATTGCATGATCGAATCATTTTCGATTGATACTGATAAGAGCTACGTTCTGGAATACCTTGATCGCGATACGCATATGTCTATTTATTACCTTTGGAAAATATGGACGGAGTCGAGTGGAGCTCACGACGGGAATTGAATTTTATGATGGAATCATCACTGTGCAACGGGTCGATAAATAGTTGATATTTGCAATTTTTTCAACTGTTAAAATACGCTAATCAGTCTGGTTTTTTATGCTAATATTTGCGATTTTTTTTTCGATGGTTAAAATACGCTAATTAGTCTGATTTTTTTATGTCGAATCAAAGCACTCATGGGGAATAGAAAATAATTGTTTACACGTTTATTTTTATTTTAAAAAAATGTAGTGGTTGAAAATGTCTTCGAAAAAAATTAGTCAAAAGATGATTAATTAGTATGATAGCCGCTATCTTGCTATGGAGATTTAAAAAAAATCAAAATTGACAACCTGGCGGCGCTTTGATAAAGAGTATCGAATTTAGTCTATTTTTTCGACAGTTTTTCGGTAAAATATATGAATATTAAAAAAAAAAAAAACTTCCATAGCAAGGTAAAGAGTGGCGTGAAGAATGTTGTGTCAAAATTTGCGTCGGATAGCTTGAAAACTCCTCCTTTGAAAGTGCACACCGTTCTGAAAAACGACATTTCAAGAAAAACGCGTTTGAAGTCTCGAGTGCGGAATTTTCATATAATTGTCTACTTACGATCAATCGGCAATGCCAGGTCCATGTTTGTACAACAAAAAAAACCGAGATATTTACGAATTTGATATTTTTTATTCTTTGAAACTTCGAGGCTTTCGTCCCCCATTTGAATGGTTTTTCGTTTTTATTTTTCCTATTTTTGAAGATACGAAGATGAACGTTCAATACTTTTTTACGGATTTTTATGCCCCAAACAACTTTTGTTTGACATATTATTCGATAAAATCATCATGTTCTGGATTAAATGGTGTTTTAACTTTTTTAAACATTTTCTCGGGGGTTGATTGCAAAATTATTATCGCCATTCGATTCAGCGACATCCAATTACCCTTAGATCAATTTTGCGTATTTATATCTAAAAAGTGCTTACTTTCATGCTTATTGCCTGGACTATAAATAAAAGCTTGTAAAAACGCCGGAGCCGTTTTCCCGCCATGTTCTTACAGACATACAAAATTCCCGAAAACGATATTCGCAGCCCCGTATTCTAACCCTACTAGCTTACGTTTAGCCTAAAAAAAAAACATTTTTATGATATGAGCAAAATTAATTTTTCAACACCTACTTAGTGTCCACAAAAAATTTCCATCCCGGATCGGTTTGCTCCGATTCTCGAAAACAGAATCCATTGCATGCTTTTTGCAAATTTGACTTGCCGAAATTTGGCTCCTTCTAAGGGCGCTATACCAGTGTGAAAAGCTTAAGCCTCTCAGCAGGCATTATTCGAGGAAGAGGAGGGTCCATTGTATGGACCAGGTATAGCTGATTAGCAGTTTTTATGGTGAATATCATTTTATCTTGCAAAAATCTATAGTTAAATCGTTAAACGCGTTTTTCTCGAAATGACATTTTCCAAATTTTCTGACGTTGTAACTCAAAGAGCAATTATCCGATTGACTTGAAATTTGAACTGAGTACTCTTGAATATATTTACTCCACAATGACGTAGGATATTGTTGATTGGATGAAAATTGACGATTTGGCATTGAAAAAAAACGACCATTTTATAAGCAAGAAAACAGACTTTTTTTCATAATTACGCCATTTTGTTAGATTTTCATATTTTTCGAAAATCCTACCGAATTGTACAGGAAATACCTTCCAGTTTAACATTTTTTTCCTTTTTCGGTTTCAGCTACTCAATCGGCCGGAATCATGTCAGCAGTCCCCCATGGAAATTTATATACGCAAAAATATACTGCAAATTGATTTTATTAATAATTGTAATGTATGTGAAATGTATGCCATATATTGAAAATATATGTTGCATATATGTGCCAAATTTTAATTTTCGTGACGTTTTTATATATGAGATGTATATGCGTGGTATTACTGTATATCAATGTATCATATACCAATGATATATGTAGCATTCACCCTGCATATATACCACATATATTTAGCATATATGTTGCATACACACTGCAAACATACCACATATATACTGCATAAATGGTACATATATGCCACATATATACACATATGCGTAGCATATCTGTATATAGTGTTTACATGTAATAGCGTACTTTAACTGTAAGTTACGTTTTTTTAAGTTTAAGTTTTAAGTTTTATTAAGTTTAACTGTAATAGTGTTTATACACAGCATATATTTCTTGTCAGGAATATGTATCAAAAATGTATGCGTCATATATGACGCATACATTTTTTATATATTTTTCTGACAAAAAAATATATTTAAAATATATCGAAAATATATGCGTCGTATATACCTCATATATGCATCATATATAGTGTTTATACGTAGCATATATTTTTTTGGTCAGAAAAATATATCGAAAATATACGGGTCATATACGCGTCACAAGTTTGATGCATATATACTGAATATATACGTATTATTCTATTTTTCGTCACTATATATGCGACCGATATACTCTTCTCATATATATATATATATATATATATATATATATATATATATATATATATATATATATATATGTAGCATATATTTTCTGCATATATTCTACATACATAAATTTCCATGGGGGGTGGAGGAAATTTTTTTGGCGCCTCCGAAGGCAGCGCATAAGTCGCTTGCATCTCAATATTTTTCTATGAAAAAATTATGTAATCTAGGTCAAATATAGCCAAATGTATTCTTAATTTTTCGAAACATTTAATTGAGTATTTTTCTTCAAAAAAATTCCCGAAAATCACCAAAATTTTCAGCGTTCACACTGGTATAGCCCGTTAACAATGTACATTGAGAATTCTACGATGCGTGAGAAACGAGAGGTGGGGGAGGTGTGCAGGGACAAAGAAAATGGAATACATAAGCATATCGTTTGTGAATGACGTTGTATCGCGGAGTGTGTCGCGGTGGATGCGCCGAGGGGTCTCCCAACCGAGGTAATGACTGGAGCTTCCGGTGTTCACGAGCCCATGTACCGAACAACACGTATATACCATTGCGCGATCCAACTGTATGAGCGACGGCCCCGTACAGCAATGTATGTACATGTATATATATTTATATATAAACACGCGACCCTATGCAGGATATCCGACATTTAATCTGATTTCTGGATTATACGCCTCCAAGAGCAACGATAACAAAGCTTCCCTCCCTCTGTCTTTCTCCCTCTCGCTCTTTCTCACTCCCTCATCAACCCCGTTTAGCTACATGGACGTACCAAACCAAACACCTTCCCCCTCCCCTCGAATGCGGGTGTTCCAGTGTTTCCGGAGTTTCCTCTACGGTCCAACACTGATGCATACATATACGTTGTCTTTTTCACTTTCTCCCTCGATCATTACCATCCACCTATTCCAAACGGATGTTCTCCAATAGACTCCGCTCTCTCATTTTTCTCTCTTTTTTTTTGCATCGCGTTCGCGCCATTTCCGATCCTTCAATAATTCCCGAATAACTCGGCCTCCATCGTTTCCCGTCAACCGAAAGCTAACAATTTCGGCTGATGTCCTCGGTCCAGTGGTGGACAGTGGAACATTTATTTCTAATTTACTTTCCTTCGCCTCGGAAAGGCAAAGTTCCGTAATTTTTTTTTCCGATGCAGCTACGCCTGATAACCGATATTCCGGTTTTCATATGATCCGCAAATTAAAGGGATTGACGTCTACCGAGAGGCTCGAAAAAATGGCCATATTCCGATTTTTTTGGGAAAGGAGCCTTTGAAGGATCATAACGATGTACAATTTTCACAAAATCGATTTTTTTGCCTTATCCAATGGTATAATCGATTATCCACTGCCACTCGAGAGTTTGGATACACCAGTTGATATTTCTTGCCGCACTGAAAGTTACATAGCTTGGTCAAAAAGAATATATATATATATTCTCAATCAGTATGAGTATTCTGAGCACTGGTAGCAGAATAAATACTTAACAAAATTTTGTTACATAATGTCGGCCTGTTAAACTTTGATTAACGATATTTCATACATTTTCGGGTATTCGACGAGTTAAAAAATGTGTGCAGAATTATTGTTCGACTCAATTCTGCTACCAGTCCTCAGAAAGAGGCTATCGAAGGTATGTGCAAAATTTGAGCTCGATCGGTCAATTAGTTATCGAGATATCGTGGGCGCCGATTTGAAAAACATAGTTCTGAGATATACGCGTTCAAAGCTGCTTCCGGGCCGCGCTACCCGAGCGCGCGGCTTGCTTATAATTTCCATTACTCTGCTTATTTTTTAAATATCAATAAACGGTTTTTACGCGCGTTTTAAGAAAGGTCTAAGGAATAATAAAAGGAAAAAAATATCAATTTTGCCAAATTTCTAGACCAAACTACTGCCTTAAGCCGATTGAGGTAGAGCTTGGTAGGAATATTGATAATATTGGTACCTTCTACTTGACGAAAATTGTTTTCGCAAAATTGGAAGAAAAAAACACAATTTTTTTAATCCACATTTTACAGAGATGTTGCGTGAAATGTTGATTCTTTGTTGTAAATGCCCTCCATTTTCTCAAATTTGCATTTTCTTCATTCTAATCACCGTTCTTCATTTTAATCACATGTTCTAACCGAAAAAAATGTTTGAAGTTTTTTGCAAATCAAAGTCTACGGGAAGCTAGACTGCACACCGATTCGCAACTTCCGCGGAACCTTGTTGTAACACTCCGTCACAGCTCCGCCATTTTGATGATGAATTAATTTGAAAAAATTGTTTTGTTTACTTAAATATACTATTAAAGTATACCTAAAGTTTGATAATTGTAGAGTAATTATTTCTTGGTTTAAAAAATACCTCAATACTGATTATTTTTGTCCTGTCTAAATGTATATTCCGTCTTAAAGTTTGAATTATGGTGCAGCTCCCGCTCGCCTGGCCGACTGTTAGAAGCTGCAGCTCATTCAATTTTAGGAATATTTCAATGAAAATTTCAGGGAATACAGCTAAAAGGTGATACTATAGAATACAACTATTTTTGGAAAATGCAATTTTTTAGCCCACCTATGTAGATGTAGCCCGTTTTAAGTTCACAATTTTGAAATCCGCGCTTTTCCACAGATTTTTCGCACAAAAGGACAAAAAAATCCGATGAGGGTTTACTACCTTGCAAACCTGTAGAAGTCTCGATGGAATTGTTCATCTAGCACGCTTTATGCAAATTGGCTGGATACATTTTTCTCGAGACCGAGTGGAGCTATACAAGTGCTGCAGTTCGCTCACGCATCAGCGCTAGAAATAAATGAAACGTACGTGGAGACGTATAAGAACGTGAAAATCTCGTTCGAGAATTGCTCGCAGAAAGAGGTGAACTGTCATGCACTCGAGGCTTGTATGATTGCAAAGACAGAGGGGAGATATATATCGGGTGGGGCAACAACTATTGGCGGTAGAAATATTTTACAACCTGTCAGACTTGGAAGAAATCTTTTCCCACAAATGTTGGGGAGTTCGAAAGGGGTCTTTGAGTGGTGGCTATGAAGTGCATCCAGATAGAGATTTCAAGGTTACCTCCCTTTTTCCGAATGGGACGCCTATTTTTTCAGACATTTATCAAGGGACTAAAAATAAATGCATACACGAAATTTCAAGATGATCGATTAAGATTTAGTATAAACAATCGATGAAAAATATTTTTTTCATTTTTTAAGCCTAGAGTCGACAAAAAATGCTGCAAACGCTTAATTACGTAGTTTATTGGACACATTGGTAAAAGTTCAACGAGAAAGCAAATGATGATCTGGAAAATGCTCAGAATACGAAATTGCCGTTTGCGTTGCATTTCTGACACATTCTCCCTAAATATCAAGATCATATAAACTTGCTCTTGATAAGAAACCACGTTGCGGAATATTCAATTCTGTACTGACAGAAGTACAGAATCTGTCGTAGTACTTTTCATTCAAGAAAACACACGTTATGGAAATCACAAACTTCTCACTGATTCCTAACAAAGCCTTACGACTTACCCGGATTTCGCTCAACATTAAGAGATCGTCAGTCTAACGGGTCGAAAAAAAAACTGATTTTCGCCATTTTCTTTTCGACGGTTAAAATACACCAATTAGTCTGATTTTTTAATGTTGAATCAAAGCACTCGTAAAGAACAAAACATCAATATCTAAACGTTTATTTTTATTATCTTTACATTTTTTTAACGGTTGAAAATGTCTTGTAATAAAAGGAGTCTTCACGGTTGTGGCCTTAAATGTTATCTGAAACAATATTTGTAAAAAGATTATTAATCAGTATGAAAGCCGCTATCTTCCTATGGAGGTTTTTTCAAACCAAAATTGACAAAATGGCGGCGGCTTGAAAAAAAGTATCGAATTTAGTCTATTTTCTCGACAGATTAAAAAAAAAGCTTCCATAGGAAGATAAAGAGTGACGTGAAGAATGTTGTATCAAAATTTGAGAAGGATAGCTTGAAAACACTTCCTTTGAGAGTGTACACAGTTTTGAAAAATGACATTACGAGAAAAACGCGTTTAATGTTTCGAGTACGGAATTTTCATTTAAGGGATAACACCACTCTAGCGGCAGAGAATAAGGCCTAACTTTGACAATTTATTTTGGGAGTATTTAAGAAGGAATAGGATTTCTATTGAGAGGGTTTATTTAACGCTTATTGAAGTATAAAAAAAATGTATTATAATTTTCATACAAAATGGCGGTGACAGAGCCCATTTTGAAAAACGTGTTTTTACAAATAGCTTTACGGGACGACGGTTTTCTCGTAAAGTATGAGACCTGGAACAAAAACCAAAAAATAATTATAATCTATATATTATTAGCTATGGGAGTACGTAGGGATTTTTTAATCAAATTTTGGAAGAATGGCACACATTGAAACAAATAAATCGATTTTTTGCCCCAAAAAATAAGCAGTAAATTACTTATGAAAAAAACGTTTACATTTAATTTAAAAAACGGCTGCGTCCTCGCAAAGGTGTTCGAGTAATCTGTCCTCCCAGTTTGAAAAAAGTGGTTTCGAGAAAAAAAAACGAGTTAAAAGTTGTACGAGGCGCCTGAAAGAAGTCCGAGGCGCTGCGGCAAAATCGGTAATTGAACCTTAAAAAACAATTCGCTACAGGATCAATTTCATATTGTTTTTACGACCCCAAAGTATTTTTAAAGCAAAAAAAACGATTTTTGCAAAATCCTAGAGTAGCGTTATGCCTAAAATTGTCTACTTACGATCGATCGGCGATGTCAGGTCCCTGTTTATAACCGTCTATACTATCGGATAATGCAAAGAAATCATCGATTTTTTACAAACTGTACACTGTGATAATCCCTTAAACTATTATAACCTCAGTTTGAGCCTCTTCGTTAAAACAGACTGACGTGATTAACAATACAATCAATGCGAATGCAGATTGCAAGTGTGCATCGAAAGTGGTGGCCATCACTTTGAGCACCTTTCATATAAGAGTAAGTCAAAAGTTTTGGCAACGTTTTTTAAAGCAATTCTTCCCAAAAACATTGAAAATTCTTTTCCATCGATTTTTTTAATACTAAATCTTGATCGTGATCAAAATTTAGTATTAAAAAATTTTTAATTAAAATATTAAAATCTTGGAATTTGGTGTGTATACTTATTTTCGGTTCCTTAATAAAAATCTGATAAAATAATAGTGGTACCGTTTAAAAAAATGGCGATGACTTTAAAATCTCCAAAGTGCTTCCACCTGGATGAATTTCGTAGCCACCACTCAATGACCCCCTTTAACAGTGCAACTTTTGTGCGAAATGTTTTCTCCTAAATTTGATGGGGTAGAAAATATTTCCACTTCTAACAGTTGTTGCCTCACCCGGTATATGAGCAGTATATAATACGTGGAACGTGCCTCGAAGACACAAGTACGATCATTCGTATTTTTATTGGTCGGTTGTGGTCGTTTTTGTTATTATTATTACTATTATTATGTATATATGTATATATATAAATAAATATATATACATGTATATATATATATATATATATATATATATATATATATATATATATATATATATATACATATCATGGGGTTGATACTCTTATTCTAGATATATACTAGTGATGTGATTGTTCTGAGTTTTTTCACGCGACAGTATTCTAAATGAAAATACGTCACGAGTCCGTTCACGTGCGCATTCGCGACTGAAACACGTCCCGCGAGTTATACCTGTTCATCTCGTTCCGTCGCCTGCACTATTTTTCTCTTCTCGATGCGACGCAAAAATAGTCTCCGACTATTGACAAGAATGCGAGATACATCCAGGAAAACGATTAGATCCCCCTTAAACCGGAGGTTGAATCGCGTGACCAAATGAGGGACGCGGGGGACGCGCTTGGGTTGGATTGAGAACATATTTGGAGCCCTTGATGCTAAAAGTGGTCCGCTCCCTGCCGACAATTATCGCGTCGCGGAGAAACGACCGAAGCGTTAACGAGACGGAGTGAGAGAAATGAAACACACGTACGTTACCTACTGTTACCGGGGAGGGGATTGGCGTGCGACGCTCCCACTCCACCTTCGACGATGCCTGACGCTGACGATAACAAAGCGAGTTAGCTCGCTTTGTTAGTTTTTTTATTTATTATTTTACCAACGTGTTATTCGTAATCAACGCTGCCGTTGTTCAATTATGATATTTCGGAGCGAAGAATTTTAATTCTGGGCGAAAATTTGACAGAGAATGTTGAAAGCCGTTTTTTATCGTGTGAAATACTTTTTTACTTTCTGGAAAAAATTATTAACAACATTAAACGTTGAAAAAAGATGAAATTGAGATGCATTAATTAAAGACGTTATTAATCTGTGCAGTGATTTTTATTGGGTTTCTTTTTTCTTTCCCGTCTCGGCTGATTCTCTCATGCACCTCTAACCGTTTTACAGTACCTTGAGGGCTTTCACCTAGTTGACAATTTTGAGAATGTAATCGTTGAAAAATATTTTCTGAAAATTTCAAGTCAATCTATTCGATATTGATTGATTGTTTATCATATGCCTCGTTATAACTTTTAGGCAACAAGGTACCAGTAAGGAAAAATAAATGAAATAAGTATAAAATATTAAATTGAGGGAGTTATTGGGCGTATAAATCCGACCTAAACCTTCAAAAGCGTTTTTTCTTAAACTGACTCAAAAATTACTGCAGCGATCAATTTAAAATTATACAAGTTTCTTTCACATATCAAAAAGCAGTGCTTAAGGAAAGTGGAGCAATTCAGTTGAGTCGAATGACGGTTTATTCATTTTTTTTTTTTTCAATGAACCTCAAAAAAGCATACGAGGTACAGATTTATTCTGTGTATGCTTTTTTAAAATATATAATTAAAGGGCAACACTATGCAGTTTAATATTTTTCTTACGTAAAGTAGAAAAACTTTTGTGTTACTACCAACTTGAAAAAGTATGA
This sequence comes from Ophion obscuratus, assembly GCA_964007375.1. Taxonomy (NCBI): domain Eukaryota; kingdom Metazoa; phylum Arthropoda; class Insecta; order Hymenoptera; family Ichneumonidae; genus Ophion; species Ophion obscuratus. Next base: position 44,588,634 of record OZ023317.1, read on the forward strand.
CATTATCGATGATTATTATAAAAAAAACTACAACAACGAATGTTTTATACAATTCAGAATGAAATTTTAAGTACTTTATAATTATGCCTATTCATATTTACGTCACGAGATTATTGGCCCATGGTTTACGATGGGCAAGATGAGAATGTTTTTTTCTAAATGTTTACAAAGGTTCAGTTTGCGTTAATCCGTTGTGTGAAACAGTTTATCTTGGTGCTAAATAACAAGAAAATTACATAACCTTTAGTGTGAAAGTCTTGCGCATCTAACCGCACATTAAATTACATATATTAAACTATTTTTTATCTTTGGTGTTTGGTGGTAAAAAAATTCAAAAAATTCGTAAAGACTCAGTATAGTCGAAACAATAACATGTATTTTTTAAATTTAAATTTAACCTTGGTTTGTGGCTAACGCTCCAACCTCCTTAAGCGCAGGAATTTTTCTTTTTCAAAGCACTTTTTCATCATCAGCGAAAATAGGAGCATTTTTCTCACCGACAATTGATGGTTTCACTTCCGGACTGCGGCCATTTTTTCAAAAATTCATATTTTTCTAAATCCTTCGTCCAAGCACTCGATAATTTCATGGAAAAACTAAATGCACGTGATTTTTTTTATTTCGGTGACCACCGCGAAGGACGTTTTTCAAACAGCGGTCTGCACAAACCATTGTATCTACCACATTTACAAATATTTTTCAATGCAAAAATCGTGAAAGATACTTAAAACCAAACTCTTCAATGTAAAAGAGAAAAAAATATATAACGCGCACTAGTTTTTCCAAAAAAAGTTAACGAATATTCCTCTTTTTTCCAGCCACGAGCTAGATGCAACACCTGAAGACAGCGGGAAAAACAAAACCACTAGAGACAGCTGTCCTCTTGTGACAGCTCCACGGGAGATCGACAGAGATAGAATAATCCCCCACTAATTGCGTCTTTTACACTATCCCAGTGACGAATCACGCTCACAATCGGTCATAAAAATCTCGATCAATTTTCATCGATAATTTGTTAGCTCCACTCAAAGAGTGGAGCTTTCAAGGTCTGTGCTCATCGATTCTGCCTACAATTAATCTTGTTCACCTCGTGGGAAAAATCAATGCTCCATGGGCACTGCACCGAATCAAATTCAGAAAAGCTCAAAAAGCATCTCGCTTGAAGAACCTGTCAATAAAATTACTCCTCAATTCATTTTGGAATACCTCATGCATATTGTGTATATAATTGCACGATAAAAAATGCAAGCAAATATAAAATCGAAAATTAAAAGAGTTTCGCTTCCTGACATTTTGTCCTAAATGCCATATTATTCGACTTAAGCCATCCTAATCATCAGAGTTTCGAGCGAAAATAGTCCAAACAAAAATCTCACAGGAACATTCTTTGAAAACTCCAGGCAATCCAGTATAAACTTATGCAACTTTTTACATCTACGACATTTCCTCTTTTAAGAGGAAATGTCGTAAATTTACGTTTAATTTTGGCAAATGCACCGTAAATCAAGAATTATAGGGTTTACCCTATAATTCTTGATTTACGTTGCATTTGCCAAAATTTATCTTTTTCAACAAAAAATGAAATAACTTTGCGAAAAAAAATCGTGCGAAAATTTAAAAGGACCGAAAATGGACCTTCTGCCACCCCTTTCAATATTATCATGGATAAAAATGACAACAAAAAAATTCCATAAGTTATGCGCCCAATTCTCGATGGTCGAAAAAAGCCGAAAAACCGACACGTTCAAAAGTGCGTACCGGGTCGAAAAAAAATCATAAAAAATATTTCAAAAAGCAAAACAAAGCTGAATTGGTTCCCTTTAAAACGCCGTTCGTTAAACTCGGTTACGTGCTTTTTTGACGGAGCTATCTAACTTTTGGTGCGGCAAGAAATATCGACTGGTGAATCCAAACTTTTGAGCGGTAGTGTATATATATATATATATATATATATACACTACCGGCCAAAAGTTTCCGGACACTTCAGATAGTTGCAAAACTTTCCATCACTGGATAATTGCCAAATAATGTTAGAATATTACAGTTCAATTAATTTTTTTATTTTACGAAGATATTATACAACTCTGTATAATTGATTTTATTATTCTAATATGATTTTGCAATCATCTGAAGTGTCCGGAAACTTTTGGCCGCTAGTGTATGTATATAAAAAATACATATCAAACATATATATCAATAAAAGAGATCTGCAGTGGACTCGGACAACTTGAACGTTCTTGAGAGATCGCGTAACGTCTGCAGACATTCCGCATTACTTCATCAATGAGGCGAGAGAGAGAGAGAGAGAGAGAGAGAGAGAGTGGGAAAGAGAGAGAGAGAGTCACCCGTTATACTGACGTTAAAATCGATTTCTATCGCAAAATGAGATTTAATTGAGCCACCGTGGAGCATCCCCTGGGAGAGAAAAGGCATCGCGAGAGCAATTATTTTTATTTATCGACTCGATAAGATGGGCCTCGCGTCTACGATCCCGTTAAACAAGTATATTTAATCATTGTGTATATATATATATATATATATATATATATATATATATATATATATATATATATATATATATATGACGTCGACTGACTAGACGGTATTGAAGAAGAATTCTGTCACGTTTTCGAAGACGAGAATCCATGAAAGAAAAAAATGATCATTAGGATCCATACTTTCATAATTCAATTCAGTCAGCAATTAAATTCTTTAGAAGCCTGCTTTATGCTTTGCTCCGCGGTTTTATCGATTCGCGAATCGCGACGATCACGCTTACGTACGAAAGTCAGTAGCAGAAATACGACGACGACGAGGACGGCGAAGACGAGCTAAATCGTTAGCTATATGTACGCGGCCGGTCAACGTCCCACGAGCTCGGATTCATAATGAAAGTATACGGTGGCTGCCCATGACACGTTCACATGACCCTTTTCCGCGCGGCGCTCAAACCCGCGTCACAGTTCTCATGAAACATTATACGTGTTCGTGAATGGGATACGTGTCGTTACGATACTTCCGGCGGATAGTTTTGCTCGACACACGAAACACAACCGAATGCGTATACACACACGCGAGCGGCTGTAACGAGTGTCACGAATCCGCGATATTTCTGCAACTCTCGATTAGTAACGGAGGGGGGCATTTTTCCCCGAGCATTTAATTTTGTATCTCGCGGAAATAGAGCGAAGGTACCGTGAAACGGGGTTAAATTGACATTAAGGGTAACTGACAGTTTTGGGGGCTATTAACATAGCGCCAAAATACGGTTTTTTAAAAACTTTTCTAATTATTTTTGACTTTTTTCTTTTGTTGCTCAAATTTGTTGTTCAAGTTTGTCATAATGTTGCTTAAGTTGATTGTAATGTTGCTCAAGTTGATTTTGATCTCAATGATAATTATAAGACTGACTAAGGGCTTGGGCCACTCTAGAGGCAAAAAGGGCATATTTTGTGATTTTTTTTTCAGCGAAACCATAAAATCAATCGAAATTACAAAATAGGGGTTTTATTATACACGTAACTGGCTATACAAAATTATTTTTTTCATAGCGATACGTGTAAAAATGGCGACTGTGCAGCACTTTTCGATGACGTCTTTATTTGTGGAAGGTCAACGGCCGGACCAACAGCTCCTATTATTTTCGAGTTATGATGAAACACTAAAGTTTTTTTCGATTATATATAAGACTAGCTATAGAAGTACGTAGAATTTTTTTGATATATTGTTTTTTGCCAAAATGGCGCATTTCCAAAACAAATGAGAAAATCATCAGAAAATGATTTATAAAAAGGAACTATGCAATATAATTTTAAATATCCATCGTAGTGCCTTAGAAAATGTAATTTAAAATATACAGTTAAAATTTCAAGTGAATCGGTTGAAATTTGTTTGGGTTATGAGTCCGGCCGACTTGAAAAATGTAGTTCTGAGATAAACGCGTTTAACGTTAGCCGAAAGTCACGACATGAATAATGTTTCAATACCTTCAATCTTCGACAATCTTCGAAAATCGAGTACTTAGAGATTTTTCACACCCATTATCTTTTGGAATATAATTGTATAGGTACTAAGGTATCTTGATAACAAACAAAAAAATCGATTTTTGGAAAATCCTAGAGTCGCCTAAGCCCTTAAGTGCCTATAATACTACCCTAGGTACTTGATATTTTTATCTAAAATGTTTCCTTAATAAAAATGACAATTTGATTGTAAACAATCGTTGTTTTCTATTTTATTTCATGTATAATGCAGAAAATGTTACAGGTTTTTATAAATGTAATGTCAAAGTAACCATTCATCTTTGACAAAAGTTGCATTTCAATGCCTTGTCAAAAAAACCCTCCATTCGAGGTTACTTTGACACTTTAGAAAAATATATATAAAATTGTGGAGGGGGCTTGACTTCCCTATACATTTGATAGCCAAAAGACATATTGGTCTATTGGAGCAAAAAAGGGGGAATTTAAGATGTTAAAAAAAAGTTACCTACAAAAAACATTCAAAACCTGATCAATGTAACCTCATTTTACGCTATGTGAAAGTGGTATGAATGGATTGGAGTAGTTGCCAATATTTTGACGACCTTACGTGCAGTTTTTCGATCCGTCAGATATGACACTTGACATTTTTGCAGTGAAAATAACGTCATTGGTTCGAGAAGATTGTGAGATGAATTTTAGTGAAAAAAAGAGGATAATTTTACTCTTCGCTCGTAAGTTTTTGGAGTTTTACGGTGGGTTCAACGATCGTTTGATAACCCCGTCGGTATATGACCTACAGAGATAAAATGAATGATGATCGTCCAAATTACAATCGTTGAGGTTCGAAGACCTTGTTTTGGCGGCCTTTTTTAAGGAGGCGAGATACTTTGAGGCGAGCAAAAAATGGCTGTTTTTTTTAAAGAAAATATTTCTTCACTGTTTTTGAGACTTTGGGCATGTTTTATTGCTACGTTTGGATGTTACATGGTATTTTTCTGTATTCATATTTAAATGTGGCGTAAGTATGGCACAGTCTTCTATACGGGTTGCGGCGGATTTTTTCAGACAGGGATGAATCTGAGGAAAAACCAACGAAGATTTTTCTTTCATTAATCCTCATACGCCGAATATGAGCCAAGAAAAAGTGAGAAACGTTGAAAAACAGCGAAATGATACACTTTGAAACAAAAATATTGAATTTTTCAAAATATTATCTACATTTTGCAATAAAAAACGACTTAAAAATTTTTTAAACATTTAGGTGTTTTAGACAATAAGGTTAGAAATATTTATACCGAATTTCATCCGCATTGGTCGATTAGTTTTTTAGCTATACGTCACGACAATTTTGAAAATGCAGTGTGGAAGACCGTGTCATACCTCCGCCATTTTTAAAGATGAATAAATAAACAAAATATTATGTACCAGCCAAAAGTAGTAATAAAACGTACCCTAAGTCTAAAAAATGATGAAGAAATCTTTCTTTGAAAAAAAAAAAAATCCCGAAAATCAGCAAATGTTCCCCTTGCCTAAAAGTATATCTCCCTCCTTAACGGTTTGCAAATAGCTTCCGAGGTGACACTCCCTCGGCCAGTAAAAAAATCTGCAATCCACTCGTTTCAAAGAACCTAATTTTTTGTTTTTCAGATTCTGTTTATTTTTTTTCAGTTCTACAGGTTTTGAACTTCATGTTCTCTCTAACAATCCACCCTCTTTCAATAGCAATCAAATCTAAGGTTCGGTTTGGCCGTGGAGGAAAAATTGGCGAGTCACATCGTCTTCCAGCCAACTTCGACCGGTCGCTCCTTCGCCAATCGATGCTTTTTTTCGCCTCGTGCACACATATACGTAGTTTTTCGAATGTGACTCCAAGCTGCCGTCTTACCTTCGCATTAATTCGACAAGAATAAACATGATATATAGGCCCGCTGAATAAAAATGTTCGCTCTTCACATTCGTGAACTTTCGACCTACCAGTCATTTCTCTCCTACGTCTACATCATGGCAATACCAATTGGCAAAAAAAGAAAGGAAAAAGGAGCTTAAAAAATGTTTTACGATCGTCTCGAGTCGCGCATCGTTACTCAACGCGATAAAGCGGAGAATGGGGAATGGAAAATTAACGGTCGCGTATATAGCAGAAACGAGCGTCATCGCGCGCGTGCGATTTGTATAGTTCCGCCTCCTCGTGTACATACAGGGTGATAGAAAGGTCGATGCAAAGCCTTAAGGAGGTGAGAGACCATCTCGTTAGGAACATTTGTGACCTAGGTTACCTTAGTCCAAAGTCTAAGGATTGCGAGTTATTATGGTAAGTATGATTTTTTGAAAATTTCCCAAAATTAGGTACTAACTCGTTTACCTCTTATGTTAATGCTATTTTTTTTTAATAGCATTAAGGGGTTACCCCCACTTGCGATTTTGAAAAAATCGATTTTTGTTTTATTGCATTTTCTTGAAGTATAAGTATCTGAGAATATGTCCTGAAAATTTCAAGTCGATCCGAACATAATTGACTGAGATATGAGCGTTGAAAGAGAAGAATCCGTTTTTCGTGTAAGCTGAAATTGAAACTTTAAACGCGTTTTTCTCAAAATGGCATTTCTGAAGTCGGTGACCAAGATTACTCGAACACTAATGAACCGATCTCCTTGAAATTTTGCAGGCTTATTTAATACATAAAAATGTAGTCTTTAATCGTTCGATTTTTTTCGTTAAAATCGAACCATTAACTTTGACTGTCCGCCATTTTGTGAAAAAAGAATATTTTTTAAAATCCTTCGATTAAAGACTAGTTTATACTTATATTTGACTAAATCCATCCGCATTTTTTTTTCAGATGATCCACTTCGCCGCAATGTTGGTCACCGCAAACCGTGTATATAAAAACATTATTTCATTGACGGCCATTTGCCACTAAACAATGTAATATTTTTCAATGAAAAAATTACTGAAAGTTCTTCAAGATGTGTTCTTCAAGATGTTATATTGATCGATTAAAAAAGTTTTGTCGTTTTCTTTTAAAAAATTCATGAAAAAGGCCTTTTTTGCGCTACAAGTGGGGGTAAGGCCTTAACATAGGAAATATTTTTATTTTTTGACGAGTTTTTAATTATTCAACACGTCCCATTTAGTTAGTTGTGTGGATACAGATGATTGTATTGGTGTTTGTCGATTGAATACACATTAAGGCCGAAGCCTGAATTAAAAGGTCCGAAATATATATGTTTTTAGTTGCTCATATCGATAGATAAACTATCCAAGAATATATTTACAAAGTTACAGAGGCCAAGAGTAAATATTTTAGAAGACACAAGGCCAAAAGCAGAGAAGCGATTGATATTTGATATTAATCTTTCCTCCTATTGAAAACTTTGAAGCGGGTTTTCTCCAGTTTTCATTTCCACGATTTTTCCAAATTGGCGGACGTGATACCAAAAAAAAGTAAACGACCTATTGAATCAAAGCAAAATTTATTTTCTCCAGTATGAAAACCTCTTCTAAGTGAATTAAAAAAGTCGTTGAAAAAGTATTTTTTAATAATTTTTATAGCACCTTGAGGTGTTTTTTAAAATACGTTTTTCTTTCAAACCTGAGAAAAGATATAATTTCACGATTGTTTCAGCATTTTCTTAAATTTTCAGCATTCACCAGTGTGAATGCTGAAAATTTGGGTGATTTTTGGGATTTTTTGGAAGAAAAGTACTCAATTAAATGTTTCAAAAATTAAGAATATATTCGGCTATATTTGACCGATATTACATAATTTTTTCATAGAAAAATATTGAGATCCAAGTGACTTATGCACTACCTTCGAAGGTGCCAAAAAAAGTTCCTCCACTGTTCCTACAATGTCAGCAAATTTGAAAAATCTCATTTCGAGAAAAACGCGTTTAAAGAATGAACTATCGATGTTTGCAAGATAAAATGATATTGATATATAAATGATATAAATGATACTGATATTCTTGAAAGTACAAACTGTCGAAAAAGACAAAAAAAAAACGATTTTCTGAAAGTGTCACACTGGTATAGCCACTTAATTCACCCAGAAGAAAACTACGTGATAATTGGAAAATGTATTGGTTTTTTTGTTCCCGTCAAAAATTACAAGCTGTATCTTTCCCGCTGATTAGGGATTGCAGTGGCGAGATGCACACGGAATAGGCTGATAAATCTGCAGTCATTAATTTTTTTATGATGACACATTTTTTGCATACATTTCAAATATACATGAAAAGATACGTCATTGTTTACTGGATACAATTGTATTTTGTCCTTCTAAAACGCTTTTTTGGACCTTCCAATTCAGGCTCCCGCCTCAAGCTAAGACGCAAATAAGTTTTTTAGTTACCAATTATTGTCTGTTTGAACATCATGAACGAGTACCCAGTTTTGGCAAATTTTCCAAACATCATACTTACCATGATAACTCGAAATCCTTAGACTTTGTACCAAGGTCACCTAGGTTAGATAAGTTCCTAACGAGGTGACCTATCACCCTCTTAAGGTTTTTTGCATCGACCTTTCTAACACCCTGTATAACGAGATAAATCTTATACGAGGAGACAAAGTCCGTCGCTTCGGCGATCTCGTGTCCGAGTTCACGCGAGCGCTGCAAGCACATATACGTTTATCGTCGCGAGGATGAGCTTATCGAGAATTATCGATAAAGCTGTTTGCTCGTGTACACACACGAAGACATAACGTCCGAGACGAGGAAAAGATTTTTGTAAATGTATGTATGTACGTAGATATCATTAAGTGTGCGTGTTACTTGCGGGTGATGCTTTCGCACGGAGCATTCTTTTTATGCACTATTATCATTTATAATTGCTTCCCCCCCATGGCGCCTCCCTCGCGATTTCAGCGAGAAGTGCGAGAGGCGCAGATACGATTCGAAGAGAATGGGAGCGCGAGTATGAGGAACTTGATCGGAGTTCACGAGACCCCTGCCGGCCCCCGTGGGTTCGAGAATGAATAATCGCATACGTATCCTCCACAGTGGGGGGTATGTAACACGGAATTGCAGTCGCGAGCTGTCTATCGGTAATCGCACGAAGATTCCAACCCAATGCGATGCAATTTTCACTTTTCGAGGGTAAACATTCATTAAAAGTCTCGGGTATTTGTTTCGATAAACAAACGGAATTTTTATGTCCTGATCTGTTTTTTGTCATTTTTATTGTCTTCATTTAGGAAGCATGAAAATATGATTTATCAATGAACACTTTACATTGAATATTTTCTGTTTTTGGTAAATTCTATATTTTGAGTATAAACAGTTCGAAATTTTGTATTCTGAGTCTAACTTTCGTGTCGTTCCAAAATTGATAGAAACTTGCACAGAATTGTAATCTTGTTGAACTTAAGGGAAGATATACACCTATGAGCCGGAAGAAATGTCATTTTTGTGAATTTTTTCAAAGAAAACTATTTGAAATTTCGCATTGGGGTTTTAATTATCTAAAAGTATATACATTCGAAAATATGTTTAATTTTCTTTATTTAAAAATATAAAAAATATAAAAGGATATTGTATGATCCTTGGAGCGTCGTAAAAAAATGTTCGTATACGGTACCCACTGGCGTTTCTTTAAAAATCATCTGAAAAAAAAAACCAAAAAGATTATTAAATTAGATACTACAATTGAGTACTTATCAAAGCCGATTTTGAAAATATCGATTTATGACAAAATGGCGGACGTTTGAACATAAATAGTGATTTTTGGGCAAAAAATTAGTTATTATTTTGCCTATAAAACAAAAACTAAGTAACGGAAAAAAAATATCCTATGACAAGTACTAGATAATGGTGTATAGAATATCCACAAAAACCCTCAAGGCAATCGGTTCATTGGTTTTCGAGAAATTTTGGGTATCGATTTGAAAAACGTGGTTTTGAGACAAACGCGTTAGAAAATTTGGGAATGAATAAATCATGAAATTTGTCAACTTACGGGGAATCATCGATACCAGGCCCATAGTGTAGGTCTTCTACGGTCGACGGAATGTTCGTAGCTTCTAAATCCTCGACCTCGACCATCTAGGTGTATATCTCTCCTTAATTACTTTCTCGTAGTTGTCGGAATAATCTCATGCTTGGAAATGTGACGCTTATTCTCAATCTGTACACTCAAATCCCAAAAACTATCGAATATGTTGAAGACTTTTTTAGAGGGTCTTTTCACTTTAGACGCTAAAAAGGCAATTTTCATGCATTTTTTTTTATAGGTTTGATATTATAGATATTGAGATGAAAGTTGTTACACTTAATAAATACATTTTCGTAATACATTTAAAAAATTCAAATATTTAAAATATTTATAATTAAAAATATTTATAATATATAATAGAAAAATTTAAATATTTAATTAAGTCACTATTTATAGACGAAAATGGTAGTTAAAAACAATGTCCTAAAAAAATTGCAGGTCTACGCTGTTGATAAAATCTCGGAGATCAATGATCCGGAACAAAAAAATCAAACGGTTTTAGATTCAGCATGTTAATGGCTATAGCGCATAGCGTATGATTTGTGATATATGCAATAATAACAAAATGGCGGACATTTTTCGCCCCTTAAATCCGAGGGATTAGAGAATAGAGAGACGAGCGACGGGGGGTGCGGACACTCTGCTGTGATGCACAGATTTGACGAAATTATAAAATTCCCTTTACGTGTAGAACTCACTGTACCAAGGGTACACAACGACATTCGTTAATTTTTTAAGGGGTTCCGTGGGTTTCGAAGCCAATGAAGAGTATTTTTTCTCAATTAAAAAAAAATATAAATTATTTTGTTCAAAATGTTAAGCACATAAAAGAGCAACATTTCAACAATATAAAGAAAAATTCTTTGAAAAGTTTGGAAAATTCATCCGATGGGAACTTGTTTTCGGAGACCCCTAAAAAAAAGTGTCCTCGTGGTGATCAAGATAACTCGTGATAGCTTTATCTGAAATTAAAAAACCATTTTTTTTTCTGTTAGTAAATAAGTAAAGCTCGTGATGGAACGAAGGATTTAAAAAAAAATTGAAATTTGAGTTTTTTGCAGAGATATTTTATAATTTTCAAACCCACGTAACCCCTTAAACGTGGCTCTCGTATAATTTACGCGATAGGACGCTACTGCCACTCTTAATATAGCAATAGCGCGAAAACAGAAATTGTTCAAAACAAGTTAATCGCAGGGGAGCGCTCGCCACATCGTCAACATAATTTTCCACCCGCAATCTCTTTCTCTCTCTCTCGAGCCGACAAAGAGCAAGAGTGAGAGAGAGAGAGAGGCAAAGAAGAGAAAGAAATTATGGGATAACAACAATCTCGAATCGCTCCGCTCCCGTTTGAGATTTTACATGCGCAGCCTCGTATCGTACGGCACATTACCGTAATATGTAACAACGCCGCTGGTGGCCTTGCTCGCGATAATATCCGCGACGCGAGACCTGCGAGACGCGATAAATAATAAACATAAATAGCGTAGAGAAAAATCTGACGAGAAATATCGCCCCCACCGATAATTGCGACACCGCGTTCTATTATGGACCCTAATAAATGGTTCGTTTGGATCGAATGAAATTTTGCTCGAGTCTCGGCCTAGGTTTTTCTTTGATACTCGATGAATTAGATATACATTTACTTCAGGCAATTGTTTCGATCGATTGGATCTGTCTCCGAGAAAAATCATTTTTTTGTGATATGCTATTTAATTTGAGAGGCCAGTCCACTTTGAAAATTTGAAAAAATCAAAAGCAAGCAAGTCTTGAAGAAATCGACGATGATGAGCAATCAGAAGGGATTTTATATGGTGCAGGAATTGCCGATTGAGTTTAGGTATGAGTTTTTCATAGTATAAACTTCAAACGCGTTTTTCTCGAAAAAACGTTTTCAAAATCTAGCTCCATCGTATCTCTAAAACTAATAAACCGATTCTCTTGAAATTTAAACCACATATTGTAAACATGATTTGCCACAAGATGACCCTCGATGGTTTTAAAATGTTGATTTTTACTCTTTGTTTGCGAAAAACTGCGAAAAAACGCGTTTTTTTACTATTTTCGTTTTTCATCTGCCATTTTTTCATTTTTTGATAAAACTTTATATCCGAGGGTCATTTTGTAGCTGGTGTCATACTGAATCTAATGGACTTTGATTGTTTTGTTTCAGACACGCGTTGCCGAGTTGTGATGGAGCTACCTAGCCCACCTATTTTTGAGGCGTTACGTTAAACTATAGTTTTTGTACTTAAAAATGAATAAAAATGAATTAAACATTTTTTAAATGTATTTCAAGGCTTTATTTATCAAGCCCAACAACTTTTATATTCAAACCTTTTATAAAATCCTCAAAAAAATCACGAGAATAGCCTTTTTCGTGGCTCCAAAGTGGGCTAGCCCCTTAAACAGACTTGTTGGTTCTAATGGATTCGTATATGTGGTGAGTAAACGAACATTTATTTCAGCATGGAAATAAAATGCTACGGCTCGTAGCTGAACTTATGTTTGGCTTTGATCGGATTGTATCGAAGGCTGATAAACTTTCATGCTGTCTATAATTTTCTTTTTATATTCCTACACGACGTCGCGGATTCCGTCACCAAATAATGGCAGATCCGAACTGAAGCGTTAAAATTCAAATTAGCAGGCGCATTTCTACATAATTTACGAAGATTGGTTTTTGAGGTTAACGGGTCTGCATAAGTTTGGGGCTCGAAGAACAGGTTGATTTTCGATATTTTTTTCTGATGAGAGTATTGGGATGGCGAGGTCGGGATTTTACACATAGTTAACACATAGTCTTGCCAAGTTCGAGTTATTTTATATTGGAAAATATTGATAAACAAGGAAGTTATTATTATTGAAAAAGCTGCCATTGCTGGATGGCCAATCGGTGTACCAAAAATGTACTTTTAGTGTAATGATAAAACTTTCGTATAATCGGAAACTTTGTTCAATTTTGAAAAATACATGAATGCCAAGTTGTCGAAAAAAATCGATTTCCGATTAGAAAAAACAATTTTAATCATTTTTTATCTGCAAATTGATAAACATATGAAAGATGGTTCGGTCATACGATATAGATGCCATGCTATGCTGTAGCTATGCTACGATAGAAAACTATGCTCAGTCCAAATTTAACGCCTTATATACCTTTGAAAAAAACGTGTTTTTTTTTAAATTGGCTTAAATGATGTATAAACATTCCAAGAATTATACGATTGATATATATATATATATATATATATATATATATATATATATATATATATATATCTAAACATCCTAAGGATTATATGGTCCGAAAAAATGGTTTTAGACCTTTCAATGTGATATCTTGAAACCTAGTTTTCAAAATTGCGCGAACTCGTAGCGCCTACAATTTTTGACCGATCGAATTCAAATTTCAACGTTAGCTTCTCAGATGGATTTTCTAGCGAAGTACGCATGATTTTTGGAAGATTAACAAGAACGGTTTTTATAAACAAATTAAGGTCATTTTTAGTCGAAAATGCGACATTTTTTTTCAGTATGTACAGTATATTTTTTCAATATGTTCAATTAATTTTTTCAATATGTTCAATATATTTTTTCAATATGTTCAATATATTTTTTCAATGTATAAAACTCATGTAGATTGCGAATTTTTTTTTTCTGTACGTGCTCATGTGCGTCTCCAACGAGTCCGCCTGCGAAGTGCCTCAAAAAGACATTCTCGTATACATACGTATAATAAACCCTCCAAACCTCATTTTAATTGTTCCATTAGTATTTTCCAAAAAAGTTCCAAACAACCTTATTATCCGACCATTCAAAGGCACATAAGTCCTCAAAATAAATCAGACAACTAGATGTTGAAATACGGTTTACACCATTTCACAAAACATAGTTTCAAGAAAAACGTAAAAGTCAATATGATAAATCGCATCAGGCCCTTCAGGAAAATCGTCATAACTCGGTCAATTTATGGATTATCTTGTGCAAATAATAATCTTTGTTGAAAATTAAAGTTAAGGGCCATGGCTACGAAACTATGCAAAAAATCGTTTTTCCTATTTTTAAGGTTACGCAGACCCTTAATCTCATTGCGGTTACTATATAGTACGACGCCCCGCTCGGAACATTAAGCGATTTCTTGTTCCGCCTCCTAAACATTCATTCGAATCTCGATAAATCATATAGTCGATCAATAAATACTCTACCAAAACATATATTTGACTTCAATAAATCATTTCTTCATAGTTAGCACTGATAAAAAGTTTATTCGAAACGACAGCGTGTGCTTTGATTGCAACAATTTATTTAAGTCTAATAAATATTCAAACAAATCACTTCTTCGGATACGATGATCGCCGTGACAAAATGCGACACTCGAGACGTCTAATGCCCGTGCTGATTTCTTCGATTTAAATCGGGGGCCTGAATCAGAAGGTCCGAAACATGTTTTTTTTTTTCAATTGCTTAAATCGATAGATAAACTATCCAAGAATATATTTACAAAGTTACAGAGGCCAATTGTAAATATTTTCGAAGATACAAGGCCAAAAGCAGAGAAGCGATTGATATTTGGGTAAATATTTACAAGTGGGGCTCCAGCCCTAATCGGCTCCAACATTTTTTTCGCGTGTTCGGGGCTATTCTGCAGTATGAAAATATGTTTTTTTTTATGATGGGGGAGGGGTATTAAGAAAAAAATAATATTTCCGGAAAATATTCGATTTTTGAAATATGTTTGTTTGGGTTATTTGTGTTGTTCGTTTGGGTTTTGTTTGGTGACATCAAATGGGTCAAATGACAAACCCATGTCATTTGACCCACTCAAAAAAGGGTTTGGGGGTTGAAATTGTCTTCCCCCGACTTAAATGTTACAAACAAAGTGCCCTGAAATACATCGACCCAGTACAAAATGTCTAAACCCGTTTTCTAGCTGGAGCCCTACTTGTAAATATTTACCGATATATGCTATTGATATTTCCTTCTATTGAATACTTCGAAGCGCGTTTCCTCCAATTTTCATTTTCACGATTTTTCCAAATTGGCGGGCGTGATAGCAAAAAAACTAAACGACCTATTGAATCAAACTAAACTTTATTTTCTTCGGTATGAAAATCTCTTCAAAGAGAATTAAAGGAGTCGTTGAAAAAGTATTTTTAAATAATTTTTCTAGCACGTTAAAGTGTTTTTTAACACATTTTTTTTCAAATCTGAGAAAATTAATAATTTCACGATTTTGTCAGCTTCTTCTTAATTCACCCAGAAAAGAAATATATGACAATTAAAAATGTTATTGTTTTTTTGTTTCAGTCAAGAATTACGGGCTGCATCTTTCCCGCCGATTGGGGACTGCAGTGGCAAGACGCACAAGAAATGGGCTGATAAATATGCAGTCATTTATTGTTTCATGTTGAATTTTTTTTTACATATTTCAAATTTCATTACATGAAAAGATACCACAATGTTTACCGGGCTCACTTGTTTTTTTCCTTCTAAAAAAATTCCCGAAAAAACGCTTTTTTGGACTTTCTAATTCAGGCTCCCGCCTTAAGGGGAGATATACACCTAGGAGCCGGGAAAAAGGTCATTTTTGTGAATTTTTTCAAGGAAAACTATTTTAAATTTCGGATTGGGGTTTTAATTATCTAAAAGTATATACATTCGAAAATATGTTTAATTTTCTTTATTTAAAAATATCAAAAATATACAAGGATATTGTATGATCCTTGGAGCGTCGTAAAAAAATCTGCGTATACGGCACCCACTGGCGTTTCTTAAAAAATCATCTGAAAAAAAAAAACCAAAAAGATTATTAAATTAGATACTATAATCTAGTACTTGTCATAGCCGATTTTAAAAATATCAATTTATGCCAAAATGGTGGACGTTTGAACATAAATAGCGATTTTTGGGCCAAAAATTAGTTATTACTTTGCCTATAAAACAAAAACTAAGAAACGGAAAAAAAAATCCTATGACAAGTACTAGATAATGGTGTATAGAATAACCACAAAAAACCTCATGGCAATCGGTTCATTGGTTTTTTCGAGAAATTTTGGGTACCGATTTGAAAAACGTGGTTTTGAGAAAAACGCGTTTGAAAATTTGGAAATGAATAAATCATGAAATTTGTCAACTTACATGGTATCATCGATACCAGGCCCATAGTGTAGGTCTTCTACGGTCGACGGAATGTTCATAGCTTCTAAATCCTCGACCTCGACCATCTAGGTGTATATCTCTCCTTAATATATTTTCTCGTAACGTACTCGCGTTCATTATCGCGAATAAGTTTCTCTTTTGAGCGGGCGCGACCGCGCGTACGTGGTCTCGAGATATCCCGCGCGGTGTAACGCGCCAGTCCGTATATCATAAATGCTCTCGCGGTTGAGACACGCCTTCGGGTTATCGAGACACGCGCTAATAAAGTCAGCATCGTCGAACGCGCCGCAAGATTCGATAACGGGAGAACTCGTTTTATCATTTATCTCGCTGCTCACACGCGAATCTTTGTTTTTTTTTTTTAATCTTTTTTGTTTTGTTTTAATCTTTCATGTTGTCGGGTGCTCGCGCTCGCAAAGTGCTCCTTCACACCTATGACAGAGTCAGTGAGCGCGGGAGACCATGCTCGTGCGCATGCATAAGTGTTTGGCTGTTGGTGCGTAACGCGCGCGGACACTTTTATCAGTAGAGAATCAAGATAGAGGCTCGCGGATTATTTGCTAACGCGAAGACCGGCGTACGTCGAGCGATCCCCCGCTACGTTTTTCTCCCTCGTAACGCACCGATCGATAAAATTGTTTATTATTGCACTGAGAAAATAATTTATTTTTAACAAGCTCGAGAAATCTCGGCGGGCAGACCCAATTTTAGAGGGCAGCGATATGCTGCCGATTTCTTTGTTTCATACGCATTAAGGGACAACACCACTGTGACGGCTTCAAAAAATCGATTTTTTGAAAAAAAATCTAGAAAAATCTAAAATACATTTAAGATTAAGATGCCGTTGGACCTAGGTCGAAAAAATAATTATTTTCGGAGATATTGAATATTTTGTGGAGCAGTGCAGCGCTCCAGTGGAGCGGTCGCAAGCGGTAATATTTCTGAATATCGCCATAAGCCGCCTCTTCCTGAGGAAGTATTGGAGGCAATTACGCCAGTCTTCGAAAATTTGAGCAGAGACGATTTGCTGCAGCGTTGTTTGGGCGGCTTCATGCAAAACAACAACGAAAGCTACAACAAATCAGTTTGGGCAATAGCCCCCAAGTGTCAGTCCGGGAGCAAAAAAATCGTCGATATTGCAGCTGATATCGCGGTATTATTATTCAATGATGGCCTGAGAAGCCTCATGAAAGTTTTGGAGACGTTGGGGATAACTATCGGCCCAAATTGTTTCAATTTTTGCGTTGAAACCGACGCAGCGCGGATCGAGCTGGCGGAGCGCTCGCTCACAGACGCTGCAAAAGAGGCAAGAAAAGCCTCTACAAGTTCGAGAAAAGATGCTAGGGACAATGATTTGCTTCTTGAAGGCCAGCTATATGGTGCCGGCATCGCTGATTAAAGGTAAAAAATAATTTTTTCCAATTTATCGCATAAATTAACAAACCTTAAAGGTTGAACGCGTTTTTCTCAAAACCACTTTTTTGAGTGCAGCACGCAGCAGAACTCGAGCAATTTTTATCCGATCGACTTTAAATTTGGACTGCATCAATAAAACTAGATTATCTAAAGAAGTACATAGGATTTTTTCGATATCTCAATAATAAAAAAAGTTATAGCCTATTTTCGACGAGAAATTTTGCTTGAAAATCGTCCTTTAAATTCAAAAGCGTGCCTATTTTTTAAAAACCAATATTTTTTCAAATCCCTGTGTACTTCTCTTCAAAATAACATATTATTAACGAAAACACTCGGTATTTTTTTTCAGATCGACTTTGAAGAGAGTTCTGCTGTGTGCCGCGAACCACTGCAGAGGCAACAGTACCTGACGCGGGAACTTTCCCAGCGTCACCATGGGGCGTGAAAAATTTGAAATTTTTTTTTTATGTATCTTCAATAAACAACGAAAAAAACAAAAAAAAATCGAATATCTCTTTTTTTCCCACAAAAAATAATTCACGAAAAATGGCAAAAAAACCGGGGGTCACAGTGGTGTTCTGCCTTAAGGTAGTAGTCTGGTCTAGAGCGAGATTTTTTACGTCATTTTTTGTTTGGAATAACTTTTAAACCATTGAAGCTGTCTTGATGAAATTTTACATACATATTTATTGTTCCTTTGAGAATGTATCTACATTAAAAAAAATTATTTTATATATTTTCATGTAGTTTTTTTTACAACATGGTCCGCCGAAAACCGCCTCAATCGGCGCCCACTCTGAGTGATGTTGTATGCATCTGAAAAAAAAATATATATATATATTCTCAATCTGTATGAGTATTCTGAGCTCTGGTAGCAGAATTGGTACTTAAAAAAATTGTGTTACAAAATGGCGGCCTGTTAAACTTTGATGAACGATATTTCATACATTTTCGGGTATTCGACGAGTTATAAAATGTGGGCAAAATTATTGTTCGACTCAATTCTGCTACCAGTCCTCAGAAAGAGGCTACCGAAGGTATGTGCAAAAATTGAGTTCGATCGGTCAATTAGTTAGCGAGATATCGTGGGCGCCGATTTGAAAAACGTAGTTCTGAGATAAACGGGTTGAAAGTTTCGATACAGTTAGATGAGGTTTGCGCGCGGCTTCCTTATAATTTCTATTACTGTGCTAATTTTTGGAATATCAATAAACGATTTTGACGAGCGTATTAAGAAAGGTCTAAGGAATAATAAAATGAGAAAAAAATTGATTATGTCAAATTTCTAGACCAGACTGCTGCCTTAAGGGGTTATGCCTAGTCGCAAAAGTGGAAACATCATTTCGTCAAAATCAATATATTGGGTGGTTGAATAAGTTCTCGTTGTTTTTTGTTCCGATTAATGCTTTATTTGGAAAAATCATTCCCAATGCTTTCAAACGTTTCGAAACTGTTGTGTGATCAATTCCAAATGATTCTGCAAGTTCAGCTCGCGCCTGATATTAGTCTTTATGAAGCAATGCCTCCAATTCAACACATCAAAATCATTATTTTCGAAGCGTCTCAACCAGCTGTTCTCAAACTTTTTTAGCGACGAAACCCTTTGGAAATACTAAATATTTTTACAGAACCCTGAAATGAGCGAAACCTGGTTTTATGTTTATTTTTAAATGAAAATCACACAAAAATAGGAACTTTTCATAACAATGTATTAATTCCACTGTAAATTGATGAAATTGTTTCCATTTATTGGGAGCTATGAAGGTGTTTTTTTTTTTCGACGGATCCCCAGTACTCCGCGGAGCACACTTTGAATATGGTAAGCCTAAACCAATCTCTGGATGTTGTTCCGACAGAGCATGGTCGCCGTAAGTCTCAACAAGAATTCTGTGTGATTCAGCTGCTGATTTAAAAAAATAACGTAGTGCAGCAAAATTCGCCGCAAATACTATTTTTTTGCCACGAAATTTGACATTTTTAACACTATGAAAAAGAAAGTTGTTTACACATCGGTGAAATGCCACATTGAATTTCCAGCTTCCTAACATAGGGTGACTCGAAATTGCCTGACATTTTAATTTATTAATAAAACGTAATATTTATTCATAAAATACGAATATTTTTATTTTAATGTGAAGTACAAAGATGTAGGTTACGTGTGGAACACAATATCCGATGAATGGCATAAACGGCATGGACTTGGAAGACATATTCTTTCAACAAGATGGCGCAACCTACCACACTGCGGGCGAAACAATGCAGTTATTGCAGACGAAGTTTCATGGTCGTGTTATCTCGCGCCGAGGCGATGTGAATTGGCCACCAAGATCATGCGATTTGACGCCGTTGGACTTCTTTCTTTGGGGTTTTCTAAAAGGAAGAGTGCATGCCAATGATCCACAGACCATTCCGGAGCTCACGGCAGCAATTGGACGCACCGTTAATGAAATTAGTCCGCAATTATGCCGAAATTTTGTTGAAAATTTCGTCAAAAGAGTGAATATTTGCGAACAGGGATGAGGCGCCCATTTATCGGATATTGTGTTCCACACGTAACCTCCATGTTTGTAGCTTGTATTAAAATAGAAATATTCGTACTTATCCAATAAATAATACGTTTTATTCATAAATTTAAATGTCAGGTCATTTTGAGACACCCTGTAGTACTTCTTTATAGATGCGTTACTATTTTAAACTACACGCACGCAGTTCTGGTAACGCCATCTGCTGGAAAACAGCGGGAACTTATTCAAAGCCTTTATATTTTGACAATATATCGTCTTATAAATGTACCCGAAAATGTTGAGATGATCGGATTAAAATTGACAGATTCATATCTGTATATCTACCTATGTTGATAGATTGATGTTCTAATCTATGTTGATGGATAGATTTTCTTATCTATGTTGACGCCCGTCGGAACCTTCCGAGCAGCGTTCGAAACGTTAAGGGGCCAGTCCACTTTGAAAATTTCAAAAAATCGAAAGCAAGCAAGACTTGAATAAATAGACGATGATGAGCAATCAGAAGGGATTTTGTACGGTGCAGGAATTGCCGATTGAGTTTAGGTAAGAGTTTTTCATAGTATAAACTTCAAACGCGTTTTTCTCGAAACAACGTTTTCAAAATCTAGCCCCATCGTGTCTCTAAAACTAATAAACCGATTGTCTTGAAATTTGAACCACATATTGCAAGCATGATTCGCAACAAGATGACCCTCGATGGTTTTAAAATTTCGATTTTTACTCTTTTTTTGCGAAAAAAACGCATTTTTAAAAACCATTGTCGTCTTTCGTCTGCCAATTTTTTTTTTTTATACAACTTTGTGTCCGAGGGTCATTTTGTAGCTGGTGTCATACTGAATCTAATGGACTTTGATTTTTTTGTTTCAGACAAGCCGTTGCCGAGCTGTGATGGAGCTACCTAGCCCACCTATTTTCGAGGCGTTACGTTAAACTATAGTTTTTATACTTAAAAATGTATAAAATTGAATTAATTTATTTTAAATGTATTTCAAGACTTTATTTATCAAGCCCAACAACTTTTATATTCATATATTTTATAAAATCCTCAAAAAATCACGAAAATAGCCTTTTTTCGTGGCTCCAAAGTGGACTGGCCCCTTAAACACTTTTTTCTCGAAAGTACGTTTTCAAAGCAAAAATCGAAGAAACTACTTTTAGAATCCAAGAAACTACCACTAGGAACTTTCTGGGGCTTTTTCTAGATGTAAAAATATAGTCTAGATATAAAAATATATCAAATAGTATTTGATCGAAATATTTTGATTCCGATGTATACTTTCGCTTGGATGAAAGAAAAATGCCGATTTTTTTGCAGAAGTCAAGACTCTCACTTTGAACACGTGCCATTTTTTGTAAATTTGACATTTTGTAAATTCCTGCGATTAGGCATAGGACAAACGCATATATTAACGAAATCTGTTTTATTTTTCTTTTATTAGATAACCTGGTTCAGCAGGGCATTGCTCACCGCGAAAAACGTTTTCGAGAGATGCTTCCCGGACATCGGCTGTACATCGATTATAATGAAATATTTTTACACAAAAAATTGCAGTGTTCTTCACGTGATACTTTTTCAAATACCTAATTTTTGTAGAAATTTGTCAATGCGATGTTCTATTTTTTAAATTCCAAAAATGAGATGTTTTCGAATCTCACAACTAGACATAACACGTTAAAGAGTCCCCCTCTGTAACTCGTGCTTAAAAACATTGAGACACGTAAAATGTCAGTCAGTATGAATCCAGCGCGTTTTTTTTTTTCACTGCTAGTGTCAACAACCACCTAAACGATTATGGTATCTTCTTTATTTTTGTTTTCAAAGAGGTCACTGTGCAAAAAAAACCAAGTAAACGTCGTTTGTTTGGCAGTCGCTTGACAAAAATAATATTCAACTCCGATGTCGTACACATGCATGTGTGATTGCATTATCGATATCAATATTGTGTATTTTTGCTTTTAGGAGGTCTGAGAGACGCAATCCCAGACAAAAGTATCGAAATTCACATTTGGAAAATGAACAAATAAGTCTTCGGCCTGAGATTAAAAAAAAAACAAGTTTATTGAATATGTGGACGAAAAAATATCCCCCTCCGATCTGGTGTCACATAATACAAATACTAAAAAGTACGTAAATGCTTTTTCCCAACATAGTTACGAGTCAAACAGCATCCCATAAGATTGCATGCAAAACGACCACGAATCCATAAGTCTACAATGTTCAAACGTGTTTCAGATCGATCTCAATACTCGCAATGCTCAGAGCAAACGATAAAATAGTGCATCCGACCCTAAGGGGCTACATCTACCTAGAGGCCCGAAAAAAAATGACGAAATTCCGATTTTTTTTCCGAAAAGCGGTTGGTGACAAAGAAACGCATTTTTTCAAACACAAAGGTTAAACAACAAAAAAATGGCCGCGGCAGATGATTAATTTTTTTCGCCACGTTTGACGGTGGACGCTCTCCACCTTAAACGGCCCATCTGAAGTCTAAAAACCAAACGGGTTGTTCAAGTCAACAATAAATACAAGTCATTGACGATAGTCGATTTTTAGAACCATTTTTTTAACAACGTGGCGACCAATTGAAACTCCAGAATAAAAAATCTTTGAAAAAAGTCGTTACTTTTACGTAACTATTAAAAAATTAAGATAGATTTAAAAAAAGTAAGATCGTCAACGACCTTTAAATATTTAACATCGTATCTCCTGTAAATTTGGAAACAATGCATCGGTTGCCTTCCGAGATATTATGTCCACCGATTTTAAAAACAATGTTTCGAGAAAAACGCGTTTAACCCTCAGGGTACGGACTATAAAAATGTAACGGTCCGTACGGACATCGGTTAGCCTAACCCGGCAACTTTGATCGACTGTAAATTGGGCTGCAATTAATTAATTAAAAGATTTTTTTCTAACCGATCGAACATTTTCCCAAAAATACGATGGTTTTGTCAGATTCGTGATACGCATTTATTTAAAAAAAGTTATGGTTAAAAATATAAACTTGTTAAAAAATGGCGCTACTTTCAAAATTCACTTGGGTTGCGCTAACCCAGTCCGTACGCTGAGGGTTAAAATTCGAAGTATAGTGCTGCTACCGCTCACCCAGCCAACTGTTAGAAACTGCAGCTCATTCAATTTTAGGAATATTTCAACGAAATGTTCAGGGAATATAGCTGAAAAGTGATACTATCGAATAAAAGTATTTTCAGAAAATGCGATTTTCTAACCCACCAAGTTAGATGTACCCCGTCAATGACCATGGTAACATCCAATACCTCCTCCAAATTACCCTGACAGCGAACTTGGCATTCTCTTCTACGCCTAGGAAGATCACCGTTTTGTAATCAGCTCCAGTCGGGCGTACGGAAAAACCAGCGTTATCTCATAACAATCTCCACCTAATCTCACTATCACGAAGCGAAACACGCGATCGTTTCTTTTCGCTATCGGAGTACAGTACGCGGATACACGTGTTGCGCCTTCGACCAAACAAGATTCGATCAATCGTATACGTCATTAGCTGCAAACAGGATTTCGTATTATCACGCGATTTATGCGAATATGCGTCATTCGCATATATCCTGGTCTTTTCATAGGAGGATTAAAGACACGGGATTAAAAAGAAGAAACACCTCGTGTTTGGACACTTGAGATGACGCGCGATGCTGGAAGTGTTATAAAGTCTCGCGTGATCGTCAATCGATAACGCGCGTGGCCGAACGTTTTTTTTTTTCTTCAAATTCTGATAATTATCGTTCTGGAGATTTTTCGACCTTTACTGCGATATTCTTATCGACGTAAGTTTTGTTTGCGGAGAAACGGGCACGAAGTAATCTTGTTAATTTACAAGAGGCAAAAGCCAGTCTGATCGTCGTTTTCCAGCAGGAACTCGTGTCCAAAGCAAATTTGCCTAGTCTGGTCACGCGTATTCTTCTCGATCGCGTCACACTTAAACAGCCCCCTTCTCTCTCTCTCTCTCTCTCTCTCTCTCTCTCTCTCTCTCTCCCTTGCTCTCTCGGGACGTTGCTACAGAAAACTCGTAAAGTCCAGTCTCTTGTCCCCGCATTTATATATCCATACATATGCATACAGGCCGCCCGCTCGTGTTCGAGCATAAGACATCCATATGTGCTTTTGCGCGTGCTCTTCGAAATTTTTTATTTTTTCTCCGTTTACCGGTCTCATTATTGCGGGGACCAGCACGGGACTCGGGTTTACACACTTTACTACACGCGTTCACGGTACCGCGAGCGCATACAAGAGCCGTAAGTGGAAGCAACAGGTCCGGCACGCTGGTAGGTCCGAGTTCCTAGAGCTGAGAAATAATATGCAAACTCATTTATCTACACGTTCGACTTCTGAGAGCAGAAGCCATCCATATATGTATGTACAGGTATACATAAGCCGCCGCGTTCAGGTAGGCTTACGAAGGGTCGCGTGGTTCACCAATGAATGTTGGATGCCGATTTTTTCAGACTCGGCGTTGTCCGATAAAAGTTCAATCCCGGAGTTTCCGTAAGGCGGTTATGGCCTATAAAGGCTTAACTGGAGATTCGCCGATATGCCATTCGCGCGGGACTTCAATGATATTTTTATATAATTTTGGAACCTAATTTCGAGTTGGTTTAACTCGGATAATTGTATAAGGGCGTGAATGTGGCTTTTTGTATGACTAGTGTAAACTGAAATTTTAGTGCAATTCGAAAATTTCCATTAAGCAGCTGCACTTTATTGCCTCGATTTTCATGTTTTTTTTTTTTTTTTGGTCTTTCGAAAGCGATGTAGTGGATCTTATGGAAATTCGGAGCTGAAGCTTAATATGAGATGTCTGTTTAAAAACATGATGTTTTAATATTCATCACTGAAAAGTTTAAGCCTTCTTAAGGGGAAACCGCACGCGGCCTGTATCTCTCTCCTTCCTGTGTACAAATTCGTTGGGAAGTTCCCAGATCCTACCACATCCTTATAGGGATTTGAATAACGTCGTTTGAGAATGTTTTATTTAACACTCTCAACCGGAATTTCTTGAATCTCCCAATAAAATATCCTTTCGTTATCCCGTGCACAAATTTGTCGAGTCCCAAGATGCACCTATATTTCTATGGAGTTATGTTACGCATATTAATGCCCGTCCATGAAGAGTCCTGATTGGGACCCAATTGAATTCTGCATCGTTCCCCCCATGAACGCCATTTGAGATTCTTACCACGCCGGAATTAAAAATATGTGAAAAGTATCAAGACAAGACACGACGTGTTGAAAAATAACTTGCACGCTTCATGAGTACGTGTATGGTGATATTATATTAAAATAAATAGCAAATGATCATTAAAATGAATTTTCAGTATTGTGTACTTTTTTCAGATACAATTTATGCAGTGAATTTTTGAAAAGATTTGTATTTTTTGAGATAATTTTTTATACAGACTGCGATGAGATCCATCAAGAATCAGACCGGATTCTGTCCGACAATGTGGGAATCCTTTAGGATTTAAATTGAATTCGTATATTGGATTCCAAAGTAGAATCCTGATTAGAATCCTCTATACGAGTGTGGCGTTTTAATATAGGGATCCAATGCGATGACCAATTGGATCCTTATCAGGAAATGGGAACAAGTATCGGAATCCAATTGGATCCCTACTAGAATTTCTGCACAGATTTTCCCTTTCTCTCCCTCTCTCTCGTTTTCATTTATACAGCTTCTACATCTTTCCCACACTCGTGGCTCGGCTGTTGCCTGATTTTAGATTTGCGAGAACAACGCGATGCTCCATGACCTCATCGTTGACCACCCGCACTCACGAATATGAAATCCTTGAGAATCCCTAACACGAAGTCATGTTATTAGTTTCTCCATCACAATTTCCCAGCCCAGAGCATTAAGAAGTTTCTCCAAAAGTTCAATATACCTCCAACATACCTCCGAAAAGTTCCTCCAAGTCCAATATAAAAGTGTGCATCGAAACCTACAATTTCCCTCCATACCCACTTGATTGACACAAAATCGTGGAAACAGCCCCTGCGTGATTGACGATTCGCCCGAACACAATCATTCTTTTTACACTTCCAATTCCAGTGGCGCATACGTAGAACTGTATACAGATATCTATCTAGGCAAACAATTCCAGTTTCGCAAAGTTGGAAAGCCGGACGCGCGCGCGTGAGGGAACTCGCGTATCCTGCTGTAGAGAGGCGGGTTCGTTCGCAAGGAACATGACCGCGGGAGCGCCACAAGTTTCCAGGATTTTTCTGTTTCCTGCAAGCATGCGGTATTCTATGTTCTAATATATATATATATATATATATATATATATATATATATATACATTCGCCGAGGGGATATATTCGTTTCCTCGAAAGGAAATGAACTATGTTTTGCGATACATAGGCGCTTGCTCGGGCTCGAGCTACGTGAGCTCGTGGTTGTAAAGGCCGCGCTATATTCGCGACACGGCACGTCCGCGGAAACGAACACCGCGTGCGTTTGAACGACGACCAACGTCGATGACGGTGACGACCACGGCTAAGCAGAGAATGAATGCGGGGCCTATATACACGTACCGTTTTTATATAAAACACAATATATATTATTTATCGATAACGTACGCTCGGTTGGTTTGCGCGTGACAAAAAGAGAGAGATATATGTAGACCAAGGCGGAGACGGTGATGAGGAATAACCGGCATCGCGGTACAGGGCGCACGGGAGTTCGTGCGTGCGATATTGCCATTGCGTTCGCCACAGACCAATCGTTGTGCATACAGGGTGAGGCACATAAAGTGTTACAGAGCAATAGCACTCATACTATTGATCATATCCAAAAATATTTCAGACAAAAGTTTCAGTGTTCGAGAAGGCCGTCATACTGGACCACCGTACTTTTTTTATCCGTGGAGGCGCTGAAGCTACGTCAAGGTCAACTCCACTTTTTTTTAAATGGAACTGTGTATTTTTATCGATGACATTATTGCCGATTTTAAGACAAATTCAGCGACCTACAACACAAGGTCATTCTAGTCATGACCTTGTCATGACTAGAATGACCTTGTCATTCGTACGCCTATTGTATGAATACCTATTCATTCCATACTTTTCACACGCAAAGTATGAAAATAGTCAAACAATCGAAAAACATCGGAATAATCACTTTCGAAGAATCCACTAACCTTGATTTGGGTCTACCTACAGAAGATGCTCGAGGTGATGACCCTCGACTTGTGAGCACTTGTTTGGTCGCTATTTTCATTTCTCACGATACCAATGTTTCTTATCGGCAGCAAGTACGTATTTTTTGTTGACATGTCAGTTAGTCACGCATTACCTTCTAATGTGAGTATATCGGATCGCGAAAATGAACGATTTTCAAGAATCTTTTTATATGTTGATGGTGCTGGGGGATTGCCGTAAACATTATAGAAACGCCCAAGATTCGGATACGGCTCGTTATCCGGATAGGCAACAAAAGTCGCGCATGGCTTTTAAGCGATTAGCTGACCGTTTCTGTCGCTTGGGTACAGTGAAACAAACACGAGTCAAACGTCGACCGATTGTTAATGAAAATAATGCGGCTGCTACCTCAGCTTTTGTTGCACTAAATGCACATGCGAGCAGCAGGCGAATGGAAAGAGAGAGTGGAATTAGTCAGCGATCTGTATTAAGAATCTTACATCAACACAAGTTCCATCCGTATCGTATGTCATTACATCAGGATTTTTACGGCAATGATTTCCTCAATCGCGTCAATTTCTGTAACTGGATTGGTAAAAAAATGCGCGAAGATGTCTCATTTTTGAGTCATGTGCTTTTTTTTGACGAATCTAACTTCACAAATACGGGAAATGTGAATAGGCGTAACATGCATTATTGGGCAAATGAGAATCCTCGATGGATGAGAACTGTACCATTTCAACATCCGTGGTCCGTTAATTGTTGCTGCGGCATTGTCGGCGATCACGTCAATGGTCCATATTTTTTTGAAGATCGCTTGACTGGGCAAGTTTACGCAAACTTTCTGCAAAACGTACTGCCTCAATTACTGGAAGACGTGCCCTTGCATGTTCGCATGAACATGTGGATGAAACACGACGGTGCACCACCCCATTATGCTCTGCGTTCAAGACAAGTGATGAATGAGATTTTTGGTGAAAAGTGGATAGGACGAGGCGGCCCTGTAGCTTGGCCACCTCATTCGCCAGATCTTACATCACTAGATTACTTTTTATGGGACTTTTTCAAAGAACGCGTAATGGCGGTAGCATCCACCACGCATGACGACATGAAAGAAAGAATACGCCGAGCATGTGCCGAAATTACACCACAAATATTGGCTGAATGTCGCTTTTCATCAGCGAATTAACAAGTGCTTACAAGTCGAGGGTCATCACTTCGAGCATCTTCTGTCGGTAGACCCAAACCATGGTTAGTGGATCCTTTAAAAGTGCTTATTCCGATATTTTTCGACTATTTTCATACTTTGGGTGACTAGAATGAACTTGTGTTGTAGGTCGTTGAAGTCCTATTAAAATCGCTAATGATACCATCGAAAAAAAACATACATGTTTCCATTTAAAAAAGTGGAGTTGACCTTGACGTAGCTTTAGCGCCACCACCGATAAAAAATAAGGTGGTCCAGTATGACAGCCTTCTCGAACACTGAAACTTTTGTCTGAAACATTTTTATTGCTCTGTAACACTTTATGTGCCTCAACCCGTATATATGCAGGGTGTCCCGCTTATCTCTGCCACCCTTAATACTTCGGTAATTATCGATGTCACAAAAAAATCTTCCAGACAAAAGTTGTACGGTGTGAAGGGGGCCATCAAATGCGACCAATTTTTTTTATTTCGATGGAGGCGCTGACCCACAGTGACGGTCACCTCCCTTTTTTAAATGGCTTGGTGCATTTTTTTCAACCATCTTGTGGAGCACCTCAAGTCGCATAAAAAACCTTAAGGGGTCAAAGTCGTTCGAGGTCATTCAAGGTCACCTATTAAAATGAAATGCAAACCTAAATATCTCGGATCACTACCAAATATTTGGTAGTGCTCCGAGATATTTAGATCTGTACCATCGATACTGACCTTGAACGACCTTAAACGAATTTGACCCCCTAATGTTTTTTATGCAGCTTGAGGTGCTCTACAAGATGTTTGAAAAAAATGTACCAGTTCATTTAAAAGAGTGGAGGTGACCTTCACTGTACGTCAGCGTCTTCACCGAAATAAAAGAAATTTGTCGTATTTGATGGCCCCCTTTACACCGTACAACTTTTGTCCGAAACATTTTTTTGTGACGTCGATAATTACACAGTTATTACGGATGTCAGAGACAAGAGGGACACCTTGTATCGTGACTGAAGATGACTCAAGATGAAGACCTACGCGATGTTGAATGCCCGACCATGATCCTTCCCTCCTTCGTAGACAACCTCCACACCAGAATCCCGATAGCTATTGTGATGCTGCATACCGAATGCTCGCGGCACAAGAAAATACCAACATCTCGTTTCTTCCCTCAATTTCGCATAGATTCCTCTTCTTCCATTTCTCGCCATACTCATGTCGACGCATCAATGTTCAGCCGACGTTTAAGGGAAGAAGAACAGATTCTGTCCATTCGAATAGTGTGAAACGTAAGAGGGCGATCCATGGATAAACTCCACGTTTCAGAAATTGACGGTACTGTTATTTGGCAAAACGTTGCGTCAATAACATCTTCCTGTCGATTGTTAGAAGAGCTACTTTATCGCACTTTATTGAAACTTCATGGATATTTGTGCTGGACACCCGTGCGGAAATTGAGTTGGGGCTGCGATCGGGCCCGAATAATATTCCCCTAACTTTATTCGGGCCCTAATCTGGAAGCTACATGAGGGCCGTTAGCGGCCGGTCACACTTTGTCAACAAGGGCCATTAAGGGGTAAGGCCACTGTAAATTTTTTGAAAAATCGATTTTTTTTTATTGGCTTAAAAAATAGTTTAAGTTTAAAATAAAAAATAGTTTAAGTTTCTCCGAAACTTCTTTTTTTAATTTTTTCCAATAAAAAACTATTCGCAAAACTTTAAACGCGTTTTTCTCGAAACATGGTTTTTCAAAATGGCACGCAGTATAACTCGAACAATTTTCATTTTTTTTACTTGAAATTTTAACCAGATGTGAACATTTACATTATCTTGAGAATGTCGATCGGAATTTTCAAGAACTTTATTTATTGATTTTTTATTAACAAAAAACTTGCCGTTTTTTTCGTCAAAAATCAATTTTTTTTTCAAACGCACGCCAAATCCACAAAAATTGATACTTTTTAAAATCCGATCGACATTCTCTAGCTATAGCCCTCTAGATTAATGGTTTTTTTTTTTTGTTCTAGATTCAAAAGTGCACCAGTGGTGCTGCGTGCCGCGGAGCCCTGGAAGCAAAACATGTCCCGGGAAGATAGCTGTGGAACCGCCATTTTGTTTTTTTTTTACTGTAAAAAAATTTTATAATAAAGTTTAATGTATGCCCGATAACACCATTAAAAGTTTTTTTTCAAATACCTTCAATTTCGGGAGCAAAAAATTAGTGAAAAAACCTTTTTTTTTGGGCCGTTACAGTGGCCTTACCCCTTAAAGGCGCAACGACCGGGGCCTTATAAGTTGCCTCAATGGCGCCTCATCAAAACCATTTTAGCGCCCTGAAAATCTCTCAACGGTGCCTCATCAAAACCATTTCAGCGCCATAAAATATCCGTATCAGTGGATATACTGGTATTTTAAATGCGTCAGGGTATATCTGTATTTGTTTTTATGTAATTGTTCATGTGCATAGGTGTGGGCGTGAGTACATGTGTATGTATGTGTGCGCGCGTAGAAATGTGATTTCGTATTTGCATGTGAGCCTTTATGACAAACTGCCATGACAAAATTAACACAAAAAATAATGTGAGACGAACTCTCTTCACTGCAAACATTTATTTTTGAGGAACTATCCACTATGATAACATTTTGCAGAATTCTGATAGCTTGTAACACTTAAGTTTGAAATTATAAGATTATCACATTGATTATAGTTATAGTCACAGTCTGAAATGAGTCTGTAAGGGTACAGAACGCGAAGAAGCGACATTATATGTCCGCTGTATAAAGTAAAGTATTAATGCCTCCAATAAAAGTAATATTATCTTAGTTTTAATTAGGAAATTATTAAGTAATTGAATAAGTAATTCTCAATCATTAATATATCACGGAAAAATATCAATGTATCACGGGGAAAAAATACACCACGGAATTCACTTGTTTTTCTGCAAGGTTCACGTAGATAAGACATCTCGATGAGACTTAACGCAACCTGCGCCCCCCATGCCAGTATTTTGCATTATTTAAACAAATATATTCTACTACATTCTACTACCATTCTAAGGAATGGATGTGTAGTAGAAATAAAAAAAATATATGGGTCTACTGAATCACTAGAATCTATTTCCATTGAGGGAAAGATCTGGAAAACAAAGACCAATTTATTTACTTATCCTACACAGTCACATAAAGTTTATGAATGGGAAATATCAGCAAAGTTTTCAGAAGAAATAATTTTCCCTATGATGAGTATTCAGCGGAAATTAGTTGCTATAAAAATGTCGAGAAAACCGGTTGGGACTGTTCACACTTATGCGCTAGCATTACTCCATGTATGAGTGAAACTATGAGTAATTGTTTGTATCTATGTAAAAGGTTGCTTTAATTTGATAAATAAATACCGTCTGATGTTTGTCTGAATATTTGTGTTCATCGTTGATTTTTTATTTGCTAATGCCCTTACTCTTTTTCCCAATTTGCGTTCGATAATATTATTCGATCGATGTACGAGTATATAATCGATTTGAATAATTGAAATACCATCATCCATGTATCCTAAGCTATTTATACTGGTTTATCACTATAATAGTCAGATCTGGGCCTATTGTGGAAATCCCTACTTCTTTATCCCTATACTGGCCAAGTCTGGGCCTATTGTGGAAATCCCTACAGGTTTATCCCTATAATGGCCGAGTCGGGTCCTATTGTGAAAATCCCTACAGGTTTATCCCCATAATGGCCAAGTCTGCGCCCATTGTGGAAATCCCTACTAGGGAAAGCACTAGGGAAGCCCTGAAAGGCCCTTATTTTTATTAGGGATGCCCTATCAGTTTTCCGCACGGGTATTGGAAGGAGATTCGTGCCAAACGCAAGAATTCCCGCAAATGACCCTTATTCGGCTCAAAACTCGACATTTTCGCACGAAACAAATTATGTGACGCTGATGCAAAATCGCTAATATTTCACGGTTATGGTCTTGCCAGATGGCGAACCTCACGATATAACGTTTTGCATCTGACAATTTCAACCATAACCTCCCGGTGGGGTCATCTTTCGTCAAACGGCGGAGACTCATTTGTACTCCCAATAGAAGCCATAACAGACTAATTTGGCTAACTATTGTTTAGAAGAAGTATATTTTCTGAGTTGGTGTAGATTTCTATTACTTGTCATCTGGTGTTTCTTTGGTCTGACACCCAAAGTTCGTTGTAGTGGCTATGTAATGGTTTGGTATTTGTTGATAGGGATTGACTCGTTCATGGAGGGGGAGAAAGAATTATTGGCACTGAAGAAACGAGCATATGCGATTCTTCGTACGCAACACGATTTTCAATGTACATCATTATGCCACTTGTAGCGTAGACTTTGCTTGAACAATCATTCTCTACGCACGAATTACATTTATTCAGATCATTCGTTCAGTCGAGCGAGCATCTGTTGGGCAGTCTGTTCTTAAAGAGTTTCGAATTCAGTATAGATGATGTCATCAACCATTGTTTTGACTGAATCTAGCCCGCCAATGTTGAAATTTCAAGGAGTTTAAGCCGAGTAGTCTTCGTTTATTGATTTCTTCCTTGGAACCGTTGTGCTTTGGGTGCAACGTTGCAAAACGGATGCAAAAAATCTAAAAAGTATTTTTTTAGATATTCCTAAAAAGTATTTTTCAAGATATATTCAACATTTCACGTGAATCGGTTGAAAATTGTCTGAGTTATGTTTCCGGCCAACTTAAAAAATGCAGTTTTGAGATAAACGCTGCACAGCCGCCATTTTGAAATTGATCGCTGCAAAAAAAATTATTGCATACCGTCATTGATATGTATAATAAACTCCCTTTTTTATAATCTCGATTTATTTTGTAGTTTTTCTGAAAAGAAAATCCCCAAAAAGCCTATTGTTTCGGGGTCTAGAGTGGCCTAAGGCCTTAAGGCGTTATACGCAGTTGCAATGTCAAAAAGTCGTTTTTTTCACGATTTTTTTCTGGAAAAGGATTTTATTTGGGCATAACGAAAAGTATTAGGCAGTGTAGTCTTTTAGCTTTAGATTGGCATTTTTTATTTTCAAAAATATTCATGAACATTGCTCCTGTAGGAAGTCTCCTGGAGATCCCCGAAAAAAGTGTCCGGCGGTGAGCAAAGTATCTCCGGTTTGGATTACCTAAACTGAAAAAACCAAAAAGATTCTTTTAGGGTATAGATGAATCCAGGTATTGATCGGAGGAATAGTAGAAATTTTAATTATTGACAAAATGGTGGCTCCGGAAAGAAACAATTTCGATTTTCGACCAAATTTTTTTCGTTAAATCGTTGAAAAAAAAATAGAAACAATTATCGGAAATCTTATTCCTTCGAGCAATACCTGAAGAATAATCTGAAAAGGTTGTGTTAAAATTGCAGACCGATCGGTTGAGCCGTTTTTGAGAAATCGTGCTCACCGACTTTGAAAACATCGTTTTAAGAAAAAACGCGTTTGAAGTTTGAAACGCGTTTCTCGGACGCTCGAGCGCTCCGAGCGTCCTTACAAATATGTGTGTATTTCCGAGAATATTCGCTGGATCGATTTGAAATTTTAAGGGAATATACTCACATATTTGAATTCCAAAAATGCAATAAAAAAAAAACCATTTTTTGAAATTTCTAACTGCGTGTAACCCGTTAACGGCCCTTTGGTATTACAAAAATGAGTTCTTTGCGCAGTCCTCATCATCAAGAGTAGCAAAGCTCCCGTTATATCTCAGATGGTGATCCTTATGTATATTCGCTGGGAGCTGCGATACTGGAGGTATCGCATACCATTGTCTATCAGGTGGTCCTTATGTATTTGCAGCCACAGTTCCGCATCACCGCACCGGCCAATCGTGGCTGATTTTAATTGATTCGCCGATCGATTAAAGTCATCCGCCTTTGGCTGGTGCAGTGATCCGGAACTGCATGCTTGTAAACACATGAAGACCACCCCATGGACACGGAAGCTTCAGTATCTCGGCTGTCAGCCATGATGTTTGCAGACTATACAACGCTTGTGGAACGTCGACGATGCCCCGAAGCCACAACAATTGGAACTCATCCGGCAGCTACAAATTTATCGGGAAATTGGCACAAGTCGATTGCACCGCGAGTCGCCGCTATCCTTTTCTTCGTTGGCAGTTGCGAGTTCCTTTTCTTTTGCCATCGAGGCGTATACCGGTTGAAGATTCTTTGCGAAAGTGAGCGTGACCAGGATCTGCGAATTCCGCTCGCAGATCGCCCTCTCGTATACGCGGTCGCGCATACCCAGACGAGGCAAATAATCTTCTAAGGATCTACTTCATGCCCGTTACCGTGTTCGTAAAGTAACAGGGGACAACTGATATATATCCCTCGTAGCGTATTACCTTATTGCCGCATGTACGTCGGGGAGCTGATACAACAAGCTTAAGGTCCACTTTCGTGTCGTTGACTTCATTGAGAAACATTTGTAGAAGAGTTACACATAGGCATGGTACATTATTAGTAGTCCACCGAGACTGGAGAATCCGTTCACTTAGCATTCCCGCGGCGGACTCGGCCTCCCTTTATTTTCTCGTCTTTCATGTATTCGCATACTTAGACACGCATATACACACACATGGATATGGAGCCGGATATTTCGAACCCTCTATATCCAGGTAATGTCGATTAGCATCACATTCGGCTGACATCGATGCGATAGGTACATCGATGTGATGATACATCGATGACATCTCATGATTTCTTCCATTTTAATAACCTATCATTGATTTTTGGGATCAGGGCGGTCTTTGGAGTTATCTTCGCACGTACACGCACATACACACACATGGATACGGAGTCGGATACATCAAACCCTCTATATCCGGGCAATGTCGATCAGCATCACATTCGGCTGACATCGATGTGATAGGTACATCGATGTGATGATACATCGAGGACATCTCATGATTTCTTCGATTTTAGTAACCTTCCATTGATTTTTTGGGATCAGGGCAGTCTTTGGAGTGATCTGCGGTTTCCTTTCACTTAGCCAAAAGCGATTTTACACGATGCCGAGTACGGGGACAATTGGCTACTATGGGGACGTTTCTAAAACTGGAATGTCTTAAAAATTGACTTTCTCCATGTATGTGTATGGATATATATGGACACGTCAACCCACGCAAAAAGACCATACAGATATATGTATACGGCCATATATGGGACATTACGGTCTCGTTTTACCCACAGTGTATCAATGTCCCGGGTGTATAGCATTGACAAATGGATTTAGCGTTCCACCGCGGTGTGTTTCCTAATGACGTGGTAATCCGGCATCCACTTAATTTGCGTGCCCTCTCTTTGCAGCAGCGCAGCGGTGTCATACACACGGTAGTATTAAAGGCGAGGTTATAAGAAACGAAAAAAATGAACGCGAGACGAGGAACGAGTGGAAAAAAAGTACAAGTAAAAAAAAGGAGCGAAAAGTGAGAGGGCCGGCGGAGGAAGGATCCGTGTACAGATGCGCGAATGCCTGAGGCGAGTAATTTACTTTTCTCCCGCATGCCGAGAGTGTATATGTGTGAGAGACATGCAAGAGCGTCCCTCTTGCTCTTAAGAGGTCCAGCGTGGACGCAGCTGGGAATTGCCCTCTCGCTTTGCCGCAACTTTGGTATCTTCGCGAGAACTTTAATGTTCGCAAGGTTTGTGGTGTGTCTATGTGATACCGCTCGTCCTCTCTCGGACTCCCGCGCTCTCTGTTGCTCGGTATAATCAGCGACTACGAGGGGAGGGACGGAGTGCGAGAGAGAATGAGAGGAAGAGGAAAAAAGTGGCAATGGAAGGCAGCGAGAAGCCTGAGAACGCGCGGGTGCTGGAGCGTATCATCGGCTCCGGTCACTCTGCTAAAATTACGCGCAGCGCAAACCTGTGATGGGTGTAACGAAGTACAGAGGATGGAAAGAGAAGGCTCCAGGTTTGGGTTTATCGCGTGCCTGCTTTTTTCCCTAAGGAATTTCTCCAGATCGTACGCTTGATGACCAATGATCCATTTTTCCTGCCACGTCTTCGATATGAGTCCTCCAGAAGGACTTCAGGCTTCCCGTGTAGAAATTTGAGTCGGGAACAAGTACTGCCCCTGATCTACCTTCCCTGGATAATATCAGGCTCTGGTCGGGCCTTCCACCCTGGAATAGGTTCGCAATGTAACGGGTCTGAGGCTAGGTCCCGAACTGCTGTTCCCTTTCTGAGGAACTGATCAGGAACGGGCTGGAGAACAAGCGGTAAATGGCCGGGAAAGTTGTAGGGAATAGATCAGGAAATAACCAGGAACATACGAGAAAATTAAAAATGATGTTTCAGCGTTTTTGGAACCTTTGAGGAGGATCGGAATCGGAAGTGTATTAAATTCAGTATTTCGACAACATATTGTTTGTTGGTTGTCTACTTGCTAAGGTAGTGCAAAGTTTTTCAATAAGGGAGAGTAGATGTTTAAATGGAATAAAACAAGCTGTGTGTGAGGTATTAACGAAATCCTTTTTCGATTTGAAAGGCCTGTGCAGGTATAACATCGTTCAAATGTCCGCCGCGACTTCTCACGGTGGTACGGATCCAATTGGTCAAATTTTCAATTACTCTGCCGCATAGATCCGGCTGAATTTGAGCGATGACTGGGTTATGTTGACGTTAAGAGCATCGGTCGATTGCGGCTTATTGGCATAGACCTGTGACTTCAAGAAACCCCACAAGAAAACGTCTAGCGGGGTCAAATCGCACGACCTTGGTGGCCAATTCACGTCACCTCTGCGAGAGATAACCATACCCTCAAATCATTCATGCAGAATGTGCAACGTGGCGTCCGCTGTGCGGCACGTACCGCCGTCCTGCTGGAACTACGTGTCGTCTACGTCCATATCATTCAATTTGGGCCAGAAGAAATTGGTTATCATCGTTCTGTAGCATTCGCCGTTGACGGTGACGGCCTCACCAACGTCGTTTTCAAAAAAGTACGGACCAATGACGCCGCCGGCCTAAAATCCGCCCCAACAGGAACTTTTTGTGGATGCATTGCCACCTGGTGAACCTCGTGTAGGTTAGCGTCGTCCCATATATGGCTATATTGCTTGTGAACATAGCCATTCATCCAAAAATGCGACTCGTCACTAAAGATGATTTTTCGGCCAAAATTGGGGTCCTAACGAACACTCATTTT
The DNA here is from genome assembly GCA_964007375.1 of Ophion obscuratus. NCBI lineage: Eukaryota > Metazoa > Arthropoda > Insecta > Hymenoptera > Ichneumonidae > Ophion > Ophion obscuratus. The sequence continues at coordinate 44,626,237 of OZ023317.1, forward strand.
GACAATAAGGTTTTATCATTTGGACGTGCCATTCAATCATGTAACTTGCCATGGTGATTTGGTATCAGTGACTGAATAATAAACAACGTATTGGACAGACGCCACCAAAACAACATGGCCGCCACAGGCCGCCAACATCTACCCGCGTTAATTGAAAAATCCTTTATATGAGTGTATACAAACGCTTGTTCGCATTTACTGATATGCAAAGAGACAGAAACACGTACGCCGATTACTATCTGAGTGAAAAGGGCCTAGAGTGCAAAGGGTTATTCCACAAGTATCACAAAATCATCAGCACGCTGTTAGTATAGCACTTCTGTACGTGGTTTAACTCACAGGACGAACTTTTATCCTCGTACGATGGTCCCTTGCTTACGCGAAGCGCTTCGGTTGTAGCCACTTGGCGGATTTTTGGCGAAATACATTGAGGTAATGTCTTCCGGCCAGAACATTGATATTTCCCAACATGGCGGCAAGGCGTTCAAAAACCACGAATGACCTGCTTTACTTTCTTGCCTCATAAAATACTTTGGCTATTCTTTACGCTCAAATCATCAGTTATCGTGATATCGGTTTTCATGATAAGCATTGTTATCCTCGTCGATTATCATTGATAAAATGAATGCTTTTAATGATGAATAGAATTAGAACAGATGTGTTAGTATCATCCCAATCAATTATAAATATCTTTGATGAGGTGAAAAGCAAAGTAGATTTTCTTTAGTTCATAAAGACAAGTTCCACTTTTCAGAACATGTCAATGTTCTGGCCGGGTATACATTACGTGAAGATGTACTTGCTCGCAATGTATCCCGGCCAGAAGATTGTAATTTCCAAATATAGACGGTAAGCCGTAAAAAAACGATGTTGCGATCTCCTCGGTTTGTTCCATGGGAGGGCCACGTCAGGTAAATCAGACAAGGCAAGTCTGGTCAGGACCGAACACAAAGTAGGGAATGCCCGGGAACATTTCTACACCTGTAGAGTCATTGTACTTTTCGCAGAACCTGGAACCGTTGCCCTTCCGTATTTGAGCCTAAAATAGGTTAGCCGTCATAGACCGACTTACGGTAACTAGCCAATTCACGATTAGTCTTCGATCCCTGGCGATTATCTGATCCATCATAATTAGTCAATCGATCATAATCATAGCCCAAACCTCGGTACCAGGCGACTCGAGCATAGAGCTCGAACCACCAACATCGTCAAGTCGAAAAGCAACCGATGAACGAGAGATAGCATACGATGGAGGAGATACGACGAGAGAAAGCAAAAACGCTCAAAAGTATGACCGCTCGTGATGGAAGATCCAACATCTACAAGATCCATAAAAAATAATGAGCCGGAATACACACGTTGGCAGAGCTCAGAGACGCCGGTCGCTTTATATTGATGGCAAATTGAAATTTTATCCCACACTTGCATTTTTATTTCGGTTTTTGTAAGCTCACCGCTAATATCTCGAGGATGTTGACCGTAGCATCGTCTCTCTCTCTCTCTCTCTTCTCTCTCTCTCTCTCTCTCTCTCTCTCTCTCTCTCTCTCTCTCTCTCTCTCTCTCTCTCTCTCTCTCTCTCTCTCTCTCTCTCTCTTCTTCTCGCATACGAAGAGCGATATACACGCAGTGACACACACACGTAAAAATACATCTTATATGCGAAACCGAAAAAACATCAGCATGGCGCACACGAGGGGTTACCGGTAGCACACGATATGCATATTCGAGCATATACGCGTTTATGTTAATGAAATTCAGAAGCGACGAGAGAGCGTGCGCTGTACACGACGAGATGTGCGCACACGCGCCCGCTCAGCCCCCCCCCCCCCCCCCCCTTTGCCCCCCTGGCAAAAGGAAGATGATGGAGAGAAACACATATGAGCACGGAGGACCCGTGAGGTCGCAGCGGGAATATAATTTTTTTCTGTGCACACTGTGCATAACTGAGAGAGGAGGATTCTCGTGTTACATGATACATATGACGAAGCAAGCATGTAGATATATAGATACAGAAGAGGAAAGATTGTTTTGAGGACGTAGAACTTTGGGGATTGTTCTTATAGCAGCCGATGGTACCCATACCATACATTATGGAAAGCCCTAAAGCTTCGAAATGACCTTTACCTAAAGCATATTAACGTCAATACCTCAAATCAATGATTCGCTTAGAAAAATGTTAAGGACCGTCCTCACAACAGCCAGATCTATTGATAGTCACCACTGCGTAGGTATAACGAGCACAAAATAGACTTTCCTCATATGTACACTGTGACCTCTCATATCGGCACAGAGGCGGGATCGGCCCGCATTACACTTACAAAAATGGAGGTTTCACACCATCAACTTAAGGGGTTAGGCCGCTAACGGGTATAAAATCATGTGCGAATTCAACAATTTTTTTTCGTATGAAAAAGTGAATCACTCATACAATTAATTACACATCCATTTATTATGAATATCAAGCTGTTAGAAAATATTTTTAAAAAAATTTCGATGTACAAAACGGCCGACTACTAATATTTTCTTTTGTTATCTTTTTTTAGGCGCACCACGGCGTGATTTTTAGCATCCAGAATTTTTTACCTAGAACAGAAAACAAAATTTCTCGTCAATCTATATTAGAATACCTAGAGAAGTACGTACGGATTCTAAAAAATAGTGTTTTATTCAAAAGTTGTAGTTATTTGAACTCAAGAAATGAATTTTCAGTGAAAAATTTCGTATAAAACTGCTCGCAAAATGAAAAGTTTTCGATTAATGAGAAATTCCGCACGTGCTTCTCTGAAAAATGCAATTAGGAACATAACTTTTAAACTTGAAGTAAATCGAGTGATAATTATTCAAGTTATTTGTCACGCTAATTGGAGAAAAGCTGTTGCGAGAAAAACGCATTTAAAGTTTTGCATACTCTATGGCCATGCCAGAGGTAGGCTTACGTTATGCGATCAAAGTCGGTGAAAAAAAATGTTCTTGCTATAAATTGAATAGTAACTTATTCTTATGATGATAAAGTACCGTTTTACCGAGAGAAAAAAATCGATTATTTGAAAATTCTACTGTGGCCTTACCCCTTAAGCCCACTCTGCGCAGCTGAGGTACAGTTGATTGCAGTACCCCTTAAAGCCTTCCTTTATGGTCTCGCATGCTTCGAGCCTCACGCTAGGATCTGGAGCTTCTCCCACCATGCGCTACACTGATCGATCATCGGCAGATAGTAGGGGGTAGTGGCATCTGTGGAGGTTCCGATATGAGAGGTCGCAGTGTATATGCGAATATATGCAACGAATATAAATATGTATACATACATGGAGTTGAAAGACCGGTGTCGTTGGGAGCACATCGGGCACTTCAGCCAAGTATTAGCATCGAGCAACTCGTCGACTCTTTACACATAAACACCATCTGATTTTATAATGAAAAAGAAAACTACATGGGACATGGGAACTTGAGGTAAAATATTTCTATTGAGGGCCTATTTGAATAGCCTGGGAGGAAAAGTACCGAGACCATTTATTTTTTAAGCTTTTACTCGACGTCACATGAACTTCGATGATGTCAACTGCTTTAGTGATGTTCAATTGAGACTTTGTGTCCTTTTGGCTAAAAATTGACAGTTTCTGTATGCAGTACATTGATTCTTCATTGTTTGTTACGTACTTTCGTGATATAAAAAAAACTTTTGAACCTGCGGGAAGTTGAACATTTTGCTTAACACTGATCACAGTTAGGCATTGAATGATGATACGGTGAACGTGACAAACATGATGATTTACTAACGTGATCGACGTCCTCGAGCTTGTAGTAATGAATCTAGGAAAAAGATCGCTACCATGTTGATACTTTGCCTTACTTCATTGAAACTGTATTGATATTGTGCTGAACATCGACATTCATAGCACTAAGATATGTAGAAGAAACAGTGGAGTAATTTGGCTGACTAACGTTTAAAGAACGTAAATTTTTCTGAGTTAATGTATATTTATGTTGCTTATCTTCTAGTGGTCATTCGGTCTGACACCCGAAGTTCGTGACCATCTGCATCATCCAGTGACCATAATGGTTTGGTGTCTGTTGATTCGGATTGACTCGTTCATTGAGCGGGGAGAAAGAACTACTGCTACTATAGAAAAAAGAATATGCGTTTCCTCGTATTAAATATGATTTTTAATGTAAATCATTATGCCCCACATGGCATGGACCTTACTTGAATAATCTTTCATTACGCTCGAATTACATTTATTGACATCATTTCTCCGTTTTTCTCACGCTTTGTTCGACAGTCCTTTCCCGAAGAGTTTTGAATTGAACATCGATGATAGATAGCCGTCGAAATGTTTTTCAATCATTGTTTCGAGAGAAGTGAGTGCGCCAATGTCGAGATACCACGGAGTTCCCTTCGAGGGCACACCTCCGCCGCCAACCTATAAGTGCATCTTGGGTCAATCCGGCCCAAGGCGGTTTTTTTAATCGTTGTATTCCGGTAAATATGCATTTTTTTGTAGAGACGTTTTTTGTAGTAAATTACTCATATTTCATGGCCCTAAATTTATTTTTTGACGAAAACGAAAATTAAATGTCAAAACATTCGTTCAAAGTGGAGCATACGTTGAAAAATACTAAATACGTAGGGTCAAAACGACCCAGTGTGCACTCGGAGGGTTAAGCCGAAGTGTCTCTATGTTTAGGTTTCTTCCGTGGAGTGGCTGGGCTTTGGAATTGTCCTGCCATCGCCATCGTTTCATTGCCTGCAGGATTGATTAGTATGGGGGTCGAAGTAGAACTCCTCGCGGAGTCGTCTCGCGGTGAATCGTTTGATATGCAATTCGGGCAATATTTCGCAATGCGGTGATGTGCTTTGCAAATCGAGCACGACACCGACTCTACTGATACGTATATCCAGCGTTCGGTTTCTTCATGTATCACGCGAAGGATTTGAGGGAGACGACCTGCATCTTCTAGTCTGATGTAAACTTCCCGTTTGAAGCTGAGTATATGTGCGAATCTTGGATCTGATAGACCTGCATTCACGAACATTATCGAGGATGCCAGTTTCATTCCGAGCGATGCGAATTGTTCTTCGATTACGCTGTGAGGTATCTCTGGATAGACGTTCGATAGAATAACTCTTTTTACTCTGTTGATTACTCGGCGTACAGGAAGCTGTTGGTTTGCCACCATTAACGATCCGACTGTGAGGAGGGCATCGACAATCTCTTGGTGCGTGAAATACACACAAATGCGATTATTTGATATTTTGGACACGAATTTGATCACTCCCGGGTTTGTTATAGCAGCAATAGCGCTCACATACTTTTCTATTTCCAAGTCATTGGCCCACTCTATAGTTATACCATGGTCTTCCTTGAGGAACTCGACGCTTTGAGTGTCTGTGGAGCAGCTTGCTCTGTGAAATTCTGTATTCATTTTAGTCGGTCAATGAAATAATGTTGTGCGCAGCAATCTACCACTTCCGCGGAAATGCCACTCCATTCACGAAAGTGCCCTGAGCACTTGTGAGCTGATTCAGTTTTATACGTTCAACACGGCCAAACTCGGGTCACTTCCGAATGCAACCGATTGAGACGAGAGACTGTAAGCGATGTGCCAAGGCACTTTTAAGTCTTGACGTTGAAGATCTCAGCGAATAATGCGTAGCTTTAGACTTATCGGAACGGATCACAATTGTACTAGTGACTTAGGATCGCCAAGGACGTTCCGTTAGTTCTGATAGGAGTTTTTATTCGATTTATCATCACTTATCATCAGATGAACATGCCCGCAATGACGTATGAAGAAAAATTGTGCACGTGAAGTACAGCACGTGAAAATGCGCATTAAAAAGGGTATATATATACATAAATACATGGACTCGCTATCAATAGCAGGAATATTCGCTTTCTGGTTCGCGATAACTTTAATCTTCGATCCGTCAAGTGTGCAAGTGGTATATCCTACAGACTAGATAAATACGCTCAGCTACGGGAAATGAAGGATTCAGGTGGCAAATCAATGAGGCAGTCCTAATCATAATTCAAGCCCTCAGAGGGCTCACAAGGAACATCACTTTGGTGTCCTCCTCCGATTTTGTTAAAACTTTTTAACGTGGAAGAGTACCGAAAACCCAAACAAACCAAGAGACACGTATTTTTCTATCGGCGGAAAAACAGTTTTAAGGGGCGAAACGCACCCTCGAAAATAGGGGTGTTTTTCGTTTTCGTCGATAACGTTATCGTTCACATCTCCAATGTATAGTGAACAAAAAAATGACACTCATTTTTGGGATGTTTTTATAGAAAATTTGTGACGGTAAATTTTTACAAAAATTCGGTATTTGAAATGTATCATCTGAAAAACACGGTAATATTTTTTTTTTTGTAAGAAATATTTCATTATAATCGACTTACAGTCGATGTTCGGGAAGCACCGCTCAAAAACGTATTTTGCGATGAGCAATGCCCTTCTAAACCAGGTTACCTAAAATAAAACAATCAAACAGCTTTCGTTAGTATATTAGTTTATTCTATAATTAATCGAAGCAATTTCCGAAAGATCAAATATAAAAAAAATAGCGCGTGATCAAAGTGAGAGCTTCGATTATGGCGACAAAAAATGAGCAGTTCTCGTTCATCAAAGCTAAAGTATACATCGGAAAAAAAAATCTTTCATCAAATACTATATTTTTACATCATAAAGCAAGAGAAAAAAAAAAGAAAAAGCCCCAAAGATTTCAGAAACATCGATACAGTAGTTTTTCAGATATTTTTCTCACCGACTTCGAAAACGTACTTTTGAAAAAAGCGTTTAACGTTTCGAACGACGCTTCGAGCGTTCCGACAGACGTCAACATAACAGCCTATGAATCCGACAATTTTTATCTGATTACCTTGAAACTTTCAGAAAACATTTATAAGCTGCTATACTGCCGAAATGATGGTTTTGAAAAAAGGAATTTTTCGACTTTTCATCTAGGCATAAACCCTTAAGCACCGCCAGTGAGAAAGTCTCACCACCCTTTAAGGATTCGCACAAGGCTTTCGAACCCAGCCCCGATATATTTAAGGGGCTATACCAGTGTGACACTTAAAAAAAATTCGATTTTTGTGTTGCCTTTTTTCGACAGTTTAGACTGTCAAGAACATCGTTATCATTTATATCAATGTCATTTTATCTTGCAAAAATCGATAGTTAAATCTTTAAACGCGTTTTTCTCGAAATTACATTTTTCAAATTTGCTGACATTGTAACTGAAAGAGCAATTATCCGATTGACTTGAAATTTCAACTGAGTACTCTTGAATATATTTACTTTACAATGACGTAGGATATTTTTGATTGGAAGAAAATTGACGATTTGGCATTGAAAAAAACGACCATTTTGTAGGCAAAAAAAACAGACTTTTTCATAACTACGCCATTTTGTTATATTTTGATAATTGTCGAAAATTCTACGTCATTGCATAGGAAATACCTTCCAGTTTAACGACATTTTTTCGTTTTTCGCCTTCAGCTACTCAATCGGCCGAAATCATGTCAGCACTGGAGGAACTTTTTTTTGGCGCCTCCGAAGGCAGCGCATAAGTCGCTTGGATCTCAATATTTTTCTATGAAAAAATTATGTAATATAGGTCAACCATAGCCAAATATATTCTCAATTCGGAACATTTAATTGAGCACTTTTCTTCCAAAAAATTCCCGAAAATCACCCAAATTTTCAGCATCCACACTGGTATAACCCCTTAAGGAAAACCAATAAAGCCCGCTCCCCCACCCTAACTCACCCCCTGAAAATCCCTCACCCCGTTTATCCGCTTCCATCTCCCCCCTCTCTCACACGTCGTACCGATCTTCGCGTATGCCAATCGAGTCGTGCTTCCACCTGATCCCGCCGCAAACAAAAAATACATACAGCGCCTATCGCGAGGCCGCGTTGCCGCCGTTTCATCATATCGTCGATGCCGATACACCGATCGCATATAACCGGCGCTTGAGATTTCATCGTAAGTCACCGCTCGCAAATTTGCACAAAGGTTTATAAAGAACATCAAGCGCGCGGTCTTTCGAGTCCTGTACGAATTCTCTTTCTCGGCCCGAACCGACACTCTGCGAGATCGTATGCTCGTTCGACGCACACAGCATCCATCGTCCGGACGGCATGCACGGGCAACTCTTTTATTATTATTTTTTTCGTTCACATCGCATACCGCAACGGCGGGTGGACCACTCCGATGCATGTGTACGTAAACGCGTACGTAAACGTGTACGTAGACAAGAAGCGCGACGCAACGAGGAGGAACGTTCGATCGGCAAAAAGTGATCGGGAGCGATTTATTGCACCTTTCGGACGAGAAAGGGCCACGGTGGACAGAGGCATCGGTCTCTGACTCTTTGCTCGCGGAGAGATATCTTATCTTCGAGACACCGGCGCGCGATGCACCGCACACCAACGAGGGCAGAGGACCTCTCGTTCTCTCTCTTTCTTCGTGCACTCCTCCGTGTATTATGGTACGTATCTTTAAATATATATATATATATATATATATATATGTATGTATGTATATACGAGTCTGTGTGCACGTGTACATCTCGCCCCGTGGGGCTTTCTTGCGTTATTTCGTTCTCTCTTGATACCACGCAACGATAAGTATATTCCCTCGGTTTTATCAGATCAAACGTGTGGCGCAAAAACAAAAGCGCGACCCTCTTTATTCCCCCCCCCCCCCCCCCCCCCCCCGAGTCTCCGTCTCTCTCCCTTTCGGATCTCCGTGGCTGTCTCGTTGGACTCGTAAAAAATATGATAAAATCCAGCGAGTATATAATTATACACGCGCGTATTGATCGGTTTGATCGAAAAATCGCGGGGACGAGCATCATCGACGATCGGACCGCGCGATTCTCATGCGCATGCGCACGATATCGAAACAATACGATTCTCAACGATCGCGGCAACATCACCGTCGAGTCTCGGACTGCCGGGATCCGCAGCGTGCGTTGAGGGAAAACAAATGCAGGGGATGCTCGGTCGCTGCATATGGAGCAGCCCGAAATGTCAAAATCGCGAAGATAGATCGTAGCTGAGATGGTGCGCGGAGAAAAAAAAACCAATTGAATCAAACAAAAATATGTTGGTTGATTCAAATAAATGTCTGATCGCGGAGTGCCACTGATATGTGATATTGTTACAATACTATAAAATATTGGCAAATGTGATTGATGCAAATAACATATTGTTTGATTTGAAAATTTCTTTTGTTCTCTGAATATCTATATTATTCTCAAATTAAATTATATTCGATTGACATCATTCTATATACAATTTGTAGATATATGGATGAAATAATCAAGCGGTTGCTTCAACATTTTTTATTTCGTATAAAAATATAATCAATAGAATGAATTATTTCTTTACTACATCGAAACGAATATGCCATGAAACGTAAGTTTTTCAATTTGTTTTAAATCTCAAATAAAAAGTGAGCATTAGAATGATCATCCACGATAATAGTGGAGATAATATCAGATATCCAATGAAATATCCATGGAGAGAATATCAGATATTCAACTGATAAGAACAGATACTACACTTTGATCTTAGCCACAGGCCAAGAAGCGATAGTCTTATTTTCTCCGGCCTTTAAGTAGATTTTCGGTTCGCGCTACGCTTACGAGAAACGAGCGCGCGTGCGGCTTCTAGCGGTTACCCCGAGAACTACGGGTTTCTTCACACCTATAATCTCGGTGGCGCTCGGCCATGATTTGGTTGAATTTTTTCAACCAAATGCACAAGAAATAAATTTTATTTTCTCATAATTTTTTAACCAGCTCAGACATTTGCCTAATATTTTTCAATCAAAATAAAATGTTAATATTTTAACGAATAATGTACCTGAAAATCAATATCGTATATGGTGGAAAAAATAAAATAACATATTTACTCAATAGGCATTTCATCTGAATCAAACGAGCGAAATTCAATTTTTCTTGTGTACTCGAATCAACAATATTCATGTTATAAGTTGAAACGCTTTTTTGTTCGTTCCAGAAAATGCATACAAAACTATATAATTTATTCGCGATAATTTTTTAATTTCAATAATATATTGATCTCAGCTAACAATATATCTTTTGAATGAAAAAAAAAAACTTTTAATTTTATCATGTTATTAAAGTCAATAGCGTTTTGTTTGGACTAATAAATCCGATTATTTACACCAACAATTTTACAATTGAATAGTCGAAATTTCATTCAATAACACCAATGATATTGATTTTTTTTCTCAGTGTAGTTGATTTGGCAGATGAATAATTGATGAAAAGGATGAAATTGATGTTGAATTGCAACTGCCAACTGTTGATAACTGTTGTTCAGGTCCAAGAGGATTAGTTGGCTGCTGTTGAAAGCCACGAGCTTCTATTTCCTACAGTCCTATTTCTTCGGGAAGTCGAGAGTTGACATCGATCCACCTGGTTGATGGCCGTTTTTGCATCGCCTGCCGGTGGTCCACCCGATCACTTTTCCGCCTCGCATATCAGTGAGAACTTTGGGCACTGAGCGCATCTAACGAACCCGGGCGCAAGACGAGGAGGAGAAGAACTGGATAGGGTGGTCGAAGGGTGGACGGTGTGGCAGAAGGTAAAGAAGGATTGCACTCGAGGCAGTCGCGCGTTCTCAACGACCCGTGAAGAAGAGCGATAAATTAAGCGAGCTTATCGTGGATCGTTCTCGCACTCATCTGCCCCGAAGGGCCCAGAAGCTCGCTCTCGTCTTGCTTTTTCTCCCATCGGCAAATGCATTTTGCCATGCTGATAAGCCAATGGCGCGGCCGCGTCAAAACGCATTTTGGCAGCGACGAGAGAAACGGAAAAAACGATGAACGACGATGATGCGGAGTTCCTTGTTTCTTCAGGAACTTACAACACTATGAATCTGTCTTTCTCTTTGCTCTCCCGATCTAAACCCCTTTTCGTGCTATAAAAAGAAGCGGACGTATTGGTTTTATGTCCGCTTGCTTTACGAGTAACCGTAAAGACAACTGGTCGCACGCGGCAATTTGCCAAGTGCATCAGCAGGGAGAAGGAGACAGAGAGAGAACGTGTATGTGGCCATTTTTCGTCTGTGTGGGAGACAGTATCAGCTGCAAGCAGTACTGCAATCCCCGGTGGTAAAGAGACGCGTGATACAGGAACGATGTGATCCTGCCTTCTGTCACGTGCAGATCAGCAAACGATGACACCCGAGCTCGATTTATTGTACATCCACTTCTCACAATGGAAACGTTTGTTGCAGCGTAACAGAATATGTTTTGCCAAGCATGTGCCGTAAAATGGGGTTACTTTGAACAGGTTTTGGAAGTTTTTTGTAGGTAACTTTTTTCAACATCCGCAATTGAAACTTTTTTTTGGTCCCATAGAACAATGTGTCCTTTGGCTATCAAATGTATCAGAAAATCAAGACCCCGACAATTTTATATATTTAAAAAAAAAAGTGTCACAGTAACCTCGAGTGTGGGGTTTCTATGACAAGGGATTGAAATGCAGCTTATGTCATATATTAAAGGTTACTTTGACATCATTTTGATACATTTTAAAAATATTTCATGCATTATAGATGGAATTAAATTAAAAACAACGATTTTTTACAATCAAATTGTCATCTTTATTAACGGGTCTCCTCATTTTAGACGCTAATAAAAAGGCTATGTTCATGAATTTTTTCATAGGTTTGTATTATAGATATTGTTATAAAAGTTTTTACGTTAACAAATGTACTTTGGAAGTACATCTTTAAAAAAAACTTTTAACTAACCTTAGAATGGCACACTGGGGTACATTCGTGCCCCGCGAATTTTGTAAAAGTACTCAATTTTACCAATTAAAAATTTTCTTTTCCCTTCGGATGAAACTTTGATACACTTATCGAATTTTCTGAAATTTTTAAATAGTACCATCGCCTTCCTCGTTAAAAGCCGAAGGAAATCATGTGCTTCCAGAAATTTTATTCACTATTTATAACCCCAATAATGGGGTCCTAAGTGTGGGGTACATTTGTGCCCCAGTGTGCCTTTATAAGGCAAAAAGATAAGTGTACCATTCTAGGGTTAATTTAAGTCACTATTTATAGACAAAAATGGTAGTTAAAAAAATGTTCTAAAAAATTGTAAGTCTGCGCTGTTGATGAAATCTCGGAGATGGATCATCCGAAACAAAAAAAATCAAACGGTTTTAGATTCAGTATGTTAATGGCTATAGCGCATATCATACGATATTTTATATATGCAAAAATAACAAAATGGCGGACATTTTTCGAATTAAAAAAAAACTTTTTTTCACCTTTTTTGGCAAAAAATTAGTAAATATTAAAAATTAACAAAATCCTTGATATGCGCGATGGCTACAGTTGTAAAGAATATGTGGTTAAAATGTCATTAGGATCGGTTGAGTAGTTTCGAAGATTTTATCAACAAGCCGTCGAAAAACGTTGTTTCGAGAAAAACGCGTTTAAAGTTTGTTTGGGTTACATAAATACATAATTTGTTTTAACGTTTTTCGATATTGTATTTATTAACTATAACAACATTTATATCAACATCTACAATATAAACCTATCGAAAAAATCGTGAAAATAGCCTTTTTAGCGTCTAAAGTGAGAAGACCCCTTAAGGAAACATTTTACATAAAAACATCAAGTGCCTAGGGTCGATTTATAGGCACTTAATCAGTCTTATAATTATCATTGAGATCAAAATAAACTTGAGCAACATTATAATAAACCTGAACAACAAAATTGAGCAAAAATAGAAAAAGAAAGTTAAAAAATAATGAGTCAAACCCTCACTTTGGCGCTCTGTTAAAGTAGCCCCAAAATCTGTCAGAGTTACCCTCAATGTCAATTTAACCTCGTTTTACGGTATGTTCTCAGAAGCGTTTTTGATTAACGACGCTGAAGAAACTGACGTATATTCCGTAATTGCTATACAAAGCATCAATCGAGTCATCGAGAGATGCGTTAGAAAATATCAGACTATGGCGATTTATTGATGTAGAGAATTGTAGATTGAAAATGAGCCCGGCGCGACATCAAATTCGGACACGGACGCTCATTACAAATGTTTCTTACCTTTAGCTTAGACATTGTTCCGGAACATTTTGCGGAGGGAAATGATTTGATAAAGTAATTAATTCGACATATCATTGTTTGCGACTACATTTATTTTGCTTCTGCCAAAATGTGTTAAACTTGAGGCCATATTTGGAGTGTACATCGCTTGTTAAATGATGTCATCATAAAGTTTTCTTCCAGGAGATCATTAATTCAAATCATATAAATGTTTAGTAGCTGGGAACATCGATGTGCATCATATTCTGAACGGGGATGCTGTATTGTTTAGTAATCGGTTTATGCATGAACTCTAAGGCTAACCTTCACCATTATTAAATAAACATCGTGTAGATAAAGGTCCTAATTTATATTTAAGGGAGAACACCACTGTGATGAGCCGAATCAGAGTAGTTTTTCCGATTTTTTAAATCTGTTAGATTATTTGTTTAGCATTTGGAAAAGAGGTATGTTATTAAGCAATCATTGAACTTATTGCGTGTAGTTCTTTATTTAAAGAAAATAAAAATTAGAAACGACATTGAGGTATAAAAGAGCCTCTGTGGTGTAACGACCGGGTCGATAACTTGACAACAGTTGGGCTGAAAAGAAAAGTATTTCTTTTTTGTAATATATATAAGTGTAATTCGTGTCGCACGTAACTATTTTTCGGAACAAAAAAAAATCACAAAACGTCGGGTGTTCAAAAAAAGTGGGTAGTTCTGTAGATAAGTGACTTTGACGACAAAAATGTTGCTACTGTCTCATTTAATGGGATGTAAATGATAATATTCAGTGGGGGGAAGCTAAAATTTGTCATTAACAAAAATTGTCATTAACGAGCAGACAATCGTTAAAAACAATTTCGAATTTCTCAAAACCTAAACCTAACCTCGAACTTCAAAACCCCATAACTTTTATGGGGGGGGGGTCAGCTTCCCTCGACTGAATAACATCATTTAGAAACTCGATAAATGAGATAATAGCAACAAAAAAATTTAGGCTCATTTTTCGAAAAAGTCACTTATCCAAAGAATTGCCGAAAAGTGTAATATTGGCGAAATTTTTACTTATATTCAGGGGCTTTAAAAGTACTAAATAAAGAAACTGCTACGTACAACGGTAGGTGCTGCAATTGAAGAAATAATGGTTTTTCGAAATTGAAAATCGGACGGTTAGTTATCAGACAGCTAGGGTCAGGTTTCCGGCCATATCAAGTAAAATCGTTTCGAGAAAAAGGAGATTGAAAGTTTTAGTATACCTAAAATGGTTGCGCTACCTGCTCTCACTGAATCGTCTGTAACTTAGTCAATTTTCAATATTTTAACTTGAAATACTTTCCCTTATTCTTAAATGTGTAGACTTTGCAAAAATTCAAACGAAAAAAATTGATTTTTTTACCCGTCACAGTGGTGCCCCGCCTCAAAGTCGTAATTTCTGATTTACCCTTTTACGTTGACAAGTTCCGGGATTTCGTCTACGAGCCCCAAAAGCAAAAACGATTTATAATTTCGTAGCAGGAAATAAAAAAGTCCCTCCACCTTTGAGAAGATATTACAAGAGTCAAATACGACGCGTTTCCCAAGAGTCAGTGACCATCAGTTGAAAAATTGCTTTATAGTGAACACATAATTTCATTAAACGTCAAAAAAGTCCAGTAGGCCGGGATTCGAGCGAAACAGCCGCGGTTGACTCAGGAGGAAACACATTCGAGAAAATTGAACAATTCTATCATACGTGAGAGCATCTGCCTGTCTCGTTTTTTATCCCCAAAACTTGGATCCCCGGAGACTCACTAATTAAAATTCAGAGGACCCTCTCGTGACTCAATCTCTTTGGAATAAATTTCGGTCTTTCTCGCTTTCGTTATAAGATTGCTGGCTGAGGATTTGTATCCCGCGTGTACTACGAAACTTGGCTTTATAGCTATATGCCAGACGACCTGTTCGTTCTCAGCCCATCTCTTTGTCCCAATTCTTTTTTGTCCAAACTGTATTCGAATACTATGGACCTTAAGGCACACCATGTACAAAACGTTTCGTTTTTTCTCACAAACTCTGCATTCTCTCTCTCTCAATCTCTTTCTGACGCTCGACCGCAGAACTCGGGACGAAGAGACACAGAGACCTACATTGCGACGACCACAAGAGGTTCGTAGGACCCGTTGGGATCGCGCAAAAATCGTACACGCCTTTATAGATCTCACGGGCCCGATGGTGGAGAGACGACGAGAGATATCCTCGCGAGGCAAAGGCGAGGCAAAGGCCGAGTGTGGGTTTTCGAAGAAGGGCAGTAAAGTCCTTTCACCGTGTGGCTACAGATTTATGCGTAGTAAAGTCAAACGTCTCTCTCTCTCCCTCTGTCCTTACGATCTTACAAAGCTCTCCAAAGAGTCTCCAAAGAGGACGAAAGATATTTTTCGCTCTCCCTCTCTCTCTCTCTCTCTCTCTCTCTCTCCCTCCCTCCCTCCCTCCCTCCCTTCTTCCCTCTCTCTCTCT
>OZ023317.1:44642026-44709526 GCA_964007375.1 Ophion obscuratus
CGAACGCAATGTAAGGCTGAACATTAGTTTGGCCCGCCGGTACTTACGATAGTTACCGCAGCATCGTAAATTATTACCCACGCCCCGAGATTTTTAGTGCCCATTCTCGACGCGAGCCCACAAACTTTCGGTACCCGGAACGACGACTGGAGGACCATTCGCGAAATCTGACCGCGATGAAACGACATTCGAGAAGTCTATTGCTCCTCGGCCAAAAGTTTGTCGCGCGTTTTTTTCGTTGGCTACCATGTCACGTCAGGCAAACGGTACTTGTCCTCGCCACGCGTCGGACAATTTTTCTCACACAACGAGGGCCAAAAGAAAAAAGATTCGCACCGAAAGCATATGGCGGTACCAACAACCTGAATCGCGCCATTCGCTGGAGGAGCCAACGATCTGAAAGTGGACGAAACGTCATCGTAATCCGAGCTTAAGGAGGGACATCAACTTGTTTATTTTAAATTTTCAGATCAACCACTGTCAAGGCAGTTTTTATGCGGAGGCTCTCTTATACTTCAATAGCGTTGTTAGTTTCTAATTTTGCAAAAATAAAAACTTACATGAAATAAGTTCATTGCGTGCTTTATAAATCTCTTTTTTCCAAATCCCAAATAAATACTCGCGTCGATTTAAAAAAAAAATCAGAAAGAACGACCTTTTTCGGCCCGTCACAGTAGTGCCCCCTCCCCCCCCCCCTTAATTATTTCTGGCTACGAGAATTATGAAATGATGATAAATGTCTGGAGTCCCCACCGGGTTTTTTCTACTGTAGCGATTCTTAGGCGATAAAATATTCTCGTAAAAAAATCAAGCGGAAAAAGTCCCTGCGATGAAATATTCCCAGAGACAACAAATAGCCAACGCAAGAAAGCATAGATTACTCGTGTCATAATGCAACAAAATTACTACTCAAATTATTATAAATAAATGTACATCCCCAGCTATTTATCGAATGCAAAAACAATGTACACGCAATAATTACCAAATAGCCTAGCAAAATGATTAATTGTCAATATACCATAACAAAATGTAATTAATTCCCCAATGGTTTTATCTAAAGACCAATTGCATACAGTATTCTTCAAACCACCCATTTTACCAGCGGGACCGTACGCAAAAATTATATTTTACCGTCGTTTATTCGTCTCATCTGCAATCCTCCAATGACCAGCACTAGGACCGCTCACCCATTCGAGCGAAGATTAAAAAAACCGTCTTCGTCCCCCTATACTAATGTAACTCTGCAAGTGAAAATTTCGTTTCGTATATATTTCGAGAACGCTAACACGGCCAACCGCGACGCCTCCCGGATAAATCCCTTCCCCTTAATTAATAAAACGTGTTCGCTAATGTTTACGAGGGCCTGCCCTCGTGTACGATCTATGCGCGCATGCGCAATATAATGCCCGGCGGTACCTGAAAGGGGAGGTCGTACTCCCGATAAATCGAATCAGCACAGCCTTCCCATGCCGAACACACGGTAAGAGCAAAGACGTGGGCATCCGTCGCTATTACAGAGGAAGCGAGAGGGCAGAGAAAAAAAAGACAGCATGATACGAGAGCGAGTATATTACTTACACGCTGTGTATATAACGATTATACTTGCCTGCCCTCTTCAACTGCCCTTCCTCCCTTCCATGTCCAACCGTCTCCTTTGCAAGCCGGACGATGGAGAACATCCTGCCCCACCTGAAGCTCCTTCGACTGGGCGTTTAATCAATAAGAAAATTACGGTTGCGCCGGTAAGCAATTAATATAGTAATTAGAGAGGGTGCCGAGAATGCACGCCCGATTGTACATACATGCCTTCCAATCAGCGCTGCACGATCCTCCCATTTTGACCCCCTTCGCATTCGCGTCGCGAATCGCCAACATTTCGCGTGCTCGAGACAGCCCATTCCTTCGTTCATTGTACTCAATCACACGAACATTAACCCTACACCGACTTTTATCTCTTCCACGTACATACGAAGCCCCACTTTTGCTTTCCACAATCGAACAAGGATGTATGGATGAACGACGGTAATTGGCAATTGTCATTTCGCTAGGATAATCATGGCTGTGTCACCTGAAACAAATGTCAAGAAGCCTCCCGAGTCGATATTTTCAGCCTATTTTGCCCCTCCAGATCCTCACAGTGGTAGGAGATAAAGGCAGTAAAGTAGCTTCGCGTTCAATATAAAATGAGCTCCTACTTAACGCCTAGAACGGGAATATATTTCCCTTTTCTCCACTTGCAGGCTCTGAGGAGGACGTCGAATGACACACGTATACACGCACATACATACACTCTATTACGCATATAAAGATGCATATGCCTGAATACGCGCATGTGAGACACACGTATATACCCGCGCACATACATGCCTAAGCGTACACCAACACACGTATACTAGTACCTATACGTATGCATGTATGCATACATGTATACGTGAGGGCAATTCCTATCAAAAATACTGTAACTGTTTGCCCAAACTCCATTTCTTCCACTTTGGAGAGTTGCTGGAGCTGCAGGGACAAGTTTGCAGTGAATGTGAAAGGCTCGCTGGGTGGAGATAATGGAAAGGCCATTGGAGTAGTAGGCCTCTACGGCGAACGCACGGTCCTACCTAGTCCAACGCATGACGGTTACTGAAAACTATCAGACCTGCTCTTTCGAATGCGACCATCCCCACCCTCGTTTCGTCGAAACAGCGAAATGCACGATAGGCCCAAACGCAATCAAAAGAGGAGCTGCAATGACTTCAGCTAGGTTAGGTAGGACTATAAGGGCCTATGCAGGAGGTAAGCAGCAAAGGAAGAGCATGTTAGGACCCATAGTAGGACTTCTAGCAGCAAAAGAGGAGCTGCAACGACTTCAGCTAGGTTAGATAGGAGTATAAGGGCCTATGCAGGAGGTAAGCAACAAAGAAAGAGCATGTTAGGAGCCCATAGTAGAACTTCTAGCAGTAATCAGACTCAAGTGAGGCTGACACGATCAAAGGCCTTTAAAATAGGCTGAAAATTTCGACTCGGGCAACGCCTGACGGTTTCTGAAAACTATCAGACCCGCTCTTTCGAATGCGACCATCCCCACCCTCGTTTTATCGAAACAGCCAAATAGGTCCAAAAGGAAAAGCACGATAGGTCCAAACGCAATCAAAAGTGGAGTTGCAATGACGTCAGCTAAGTTAGGTAGGAGTATAAGGGCCTATGCAGGAGGTAAGCAGCAAAGGAAGGGCATGTGGCGGCCAATTGTAGGACGGCTAGAAGTAAGCAGACTCAAGTGAGGCTGGCATAGAACGAAAGGCCTTTAATATAGCCTGAAAATTTCAACTCGGGTGATTCATTGATGAACGACGGTAATTGGCAATTGTCATTTCGCTAGGATAATCGTGGCTGTGTCACCTGAAACAAATGTCAAGAAGCCTATCTGCAACTTGATGCAGAACTACGGCAAAGTGGGAAAGTTCGTGTACCAGCGCATAGCAGAAGATGGAAGTAGCAGGAAGACACATGAGCGTTAGTACGTGCATAAAAGGACTGGAGGATAACGTGTGATAGCAGGAGGATGCCGATGTGTGCGCAGGTACTCGAGTGAAGAAGAGCGCGAGAACGACGGAGAAGCCGAAGGGCGTAAGATTGTAAACAGGCGCTTCCAAGATGGGAGTACACTCCGTACATATGCATACACGTATCCATGTATAAACTTCCATGTACGTACCTACTATCGGGGTCGTAAGTATGTGTGTAATACGGAATGGACGTGAGAAGATCCGAGTTCCCACAGGTGTCGTCGAGTGTGGAGTACACACCGCGAGGAAAAGTAGACACGCGTAATACGTTTCGCAGCATGACCTTCGCGTTGATGCATCCTCTTGGAAATAAGATCCTCCGAGGTCCCACATCGTATCCTTCGAGGCCACTCATTATGTCAATGATCCGTTGGGATGTATGATTATTGCGTGATATCTTTATGATGAATAGCAGATAGAACGTGTAATGATGGAAGCAACGGGGTATAGCGCTATCCTTCGAAACTCGTTAGTCTCGAAACTCCTCTCTCCCTCCCTCTCTCTCTCTCTCTCTCTCTAGTCTCTCTCTTACATGTCGATATGTCCACGTCGAACAATGTATGGCCGCTCCTGGCGCACGGAGGTAACAAATTGTGTATCGCAAATCCGCGAAGCCGACGGAAGGGATGTATATTGATGTCATCGGGTTCGAAATAGGATATAAAGTGAAAACACGTGGTATAGGAAGCCAGCGGCAAGAGCGGAACAAGAGAGAAGTATAAAATATGTACGGCAAGGGAACGCGGCTGTGCCGTATCTGTAATGCGATCACTTTGGCACTGCGGATCGACGATAGCATCATTAACCCTACGCTCGTTCACTGCGAAACACTGAATAAGATCTTGTTACGCGATATCACGGAGTCAACCTCCCTTCACGCTCTCTCTTCACGTTCGCTTGCTCTTTCTGTCTCTTTCTTGGAGGCTGGAACTTGCTCCGGACGCTTCTTTCGTGGACCTATAGGACAACGACGAGGGAGAAGACGACGAGCTCAGGAGACGGGGTAGTCTTGTAAGCTTGCACAATGACCGCTAATTAAACGGCGGTGAACGGACTCGCGATTCAACAGCTTGCACACGAGCGTCGAAAATATACGCGACCGTGATTGCTTTGTTCTGACTATGCAGGAATTTGTTGCGAGTCCCCGGATCCTTCTACATCCCTATAGGGATTTTATTGGGAGGCCGCACGTAGGGAGTCCACGTTGGAATCTAAGTAGACTCTGCGCTATTCCCAGTTGATGATGTTTGAAGATTTTCAAAATTCTCAACTGGATTTCTTGGATGTCCCGAAAAAAAATATCCTTCCATGATCCCGTGCCCAAAGTGGTTGGGGAGTCCCAAGACGCACCTACATCTTCATGGGGTTTTGGTGGGGAGCTCTGACGTCCTACCACATGCCTATAGGGATTTTATAGGGAAGCCGCACGTGGGTAGTCCACATTGGAATCCAAGTAGATCACGCGCTATTTTCCGATTTACGTTGTTTGAGTATGTTTTTAATTTGCAGCCGGAATTCGTTGGACCTGCCGAAAAAATATCCTTCCATGATCCCGTGCCTAAATTTGTTGAGAAGTCCCAAGATGCATCTCCATGGGGATTTCTTGCGGAGCCTCCAGATCCCACAACACCCCTATAGGGATTTTATAGAGAAGCCACACGTAGGGAGTCCACATTGGAATCCAAATAGATTCCGCGCTATTCCCGATTGACGACGTTTCAATTTTTTTTCAAATTCTCAACGGGAATTTCTTGGATGTCCCAAAAAATATTCTTCCATGATCTTGTACACACATTTATTGGGGAGTTTCAAGATGCGCCCACATCCCCATAGAGATTTGTGAGGGACACACAGGGAGTCCTCATTGGGATTCAATTGGATTCTGGACTGTTCCCCAATGAACGCCATATGAGAATTCTTACCACGTTCGAATCCGAAATATGTGAAAAGTCACGAGAAAAAACTCGGCGTGTTGAAACATGACCTGCATGCTTTGTGATCGTATACGTGTGGTGATATTGTGTGAAGTGTAATAAAATAAATAACAAGCGATAATTACAGTGGATTTCCAATAATGTGTTTCAAATTGATCTTTAAGATGATCCTTTTCCAGCAATTTATACTTTTTAAAATCCACTCCAATATGTATATCATATATTTTGTTTAGAAAATCCAACATACAGAATGCGGTGGGATCCATCAGGATCGTTTCCGATGCTGTTCGATAATATGGGAATCCTTCAGAATTTAAATTCGATTTGCACAGGGGACTTCAATATGGAATCCCGATTAGAATCCAGTACACGAGGGTGACGTTTTAGTATGTCCAGTGGGTCCCTTTCACGGAGTAGCGACAAGTATGTGAATCCAATTGGATTCCAATCTTTGCATTGGTGGTTGGAATAAGGTTTCCGCTACACGTAGCGAATTGACCACGCGCTACCATGTCACCAAAGTCATTGGACACGAATCGTCATGGAGAAATGTGCATGCCTTGTCTTCGCAATTCACCATTTTCCATTCCTCGACATCTTTACCGAACTATTATCGCCAGAACTGAGGATTCCCGAGTTTCAGCAAAAACAAAAGCAACGCGGGTATAATAACGACTGGAGTGATCGGGAAAAGCGGCGACGCCTTGAGCCACACAAACCGCTAATACAAAAAACATGATACAGTCTCAGCATCTTTTCTCCGGCTCTCTTTCTCTCTCTCTCCCTCTCTATCTCACTGTTATTAGTCACACGACCCAGGGCAAGTAGAAAACGCCGTTTCAATTTGCCCTGGGACTCTGTGCATCCGTGAGATTTCTAGTAACAATTTGCTTCTCTCTCTCTCTCCCTCTCTCTCTATCTCTCTGACGAGCTGCCAAGACGATTAAAAAAAAATTCCACATCCCGCTCCAGACTGACACCGCAGTGGCATGAATGCGGTAGAGTATCTTCATAAAAAATCGACCACGCTCACGCACGCTCGCGTTTTTTTTATCAGCAAAATTGCGGCGAGAAAAAAGGCAAAGGAGCAAACCATCCAGACTGATGGACAACGGACACTCGAGGCTGTCCAGCGTGTTTCCCTATGATCGCCGTCATCATGGTCGTCGTCGGGGCCTCTCGGGTGAAACATAAGTCAGCCACTCTGGATCGTTGGCTGGCGCGCGCGCGTAAGTCAGGGTAGCCGCCAATTAAAGGCGTTTACGGGAGCAAGAGAGCAGTTAAGCAGTTTGCTGGTTTCGTATCGAGGCCGACGAGGACTGCGACTGCCTCGCTCTCTCTCTCTCTCTCTCTCTCTCTCTCTCTCTCTCTCTCTCTCTCTCTCTCTCTCTCTCTCTCTCTCTCTCTCTCTCTCTCTCTCTCTCTCTCTCTCTCTCTCTCTCTCTCTCTCTCTCTCTCTCTCTCTTTCTCTCTCGCTCTCTCTAACTCAATACATATACATCGACCCGTATAAAAGGTCGATTCGGGTTGTAACTTTATACGACCTGGGCCTTTCTTTGTTCGGTAGCGTTTTCTACATACAGGGGAAGTCGAGGCTAGATGATAACGCTAAGATCATGTTCAAATAAAACAATACATATATGAGTCAGTGAACTTTAATAATTTTTTGAACTAATCAACATTTATTAATCCTTTAATTTTGGAAGCAAATAAATCAGTCTCTGATTTGTACCATACAATATATATTTTTAATTGAACCTGTATTTTTCCCGTCTTACCCCGTATGCGGGGCAAGATGAAATAGCGCTTGGTTAATGAATACGCACGAATTATTGGCATCTTTGGCAAATAAAAGTGATTTCATTCTCAATACACTGACAGAAAAATTCTATTGATATGAACTAGTCGCGTCTATTTGATTTTTGTTTATTTGAATTAAGTAAATTTTTCGTGGAATCATTTCCTATTGCATTCCATTATTGAAATTATTTACTTCAAATATATTTATTTATTCGAATCAAAATATATTCAATATCGGCCAATAACTAAATATTTTATTTAATCCTGATAAATCTGTGATTCGGTGTCATTTGCTCAAAAATCAATTTAGTTGAATTCACTAAATGGATCAATTTTATTTTTTTTAAATTAAATTAAATAGAATTTTCGTGGAGTCAGCCATTTTTCTATTTGATTGAATGGTCTGTCTTTATTGCAATACACATATCAAAGAGGTGTGAGGGTAGAGAGGGTGGAGAGAGAGAAATTATATATATATATATATATATATATATATATATATATATATATATATATATATTAGGTTATGTTAGAAAAATATATAGCATGTTGTTCGATAAAACTCTCTAATTGTCACAGTGATATTAACTAATTGATATGGCAGCGTGCGTAGCTATGAGTAGGTGGGTTCTAGGTTCGATTTCCATATAGGTGAAATATTTTCTGCGATACAAATCATCTCAAAAGGCCAGGGAATGACTAATTACGATACAAAATCGTTGTCGTAAAGTTCTCAATTAAGTATTCCATTTCATTTTGGATTTATGAAATATTTTATGTAGATAGTACATTTAGATTTACAGTGTACACTGTAAGCAAATGGAGATTCAGTTGACTCGACTCTTTATAAATTCAATTTGAATATATTCAATATTTAAAAAGAATAGCTGATACACATGAAAAAATATCCTTGAAACAAATAAGATCGTAGTAGGCCGTGAGCCAAGGAAAAAGCCTATTTGATTTAAATAGATCCTATTTATATTTATTTTTTAGCGGTGTGCCATCAATTTGATAAGCCAATCATCTAAGTTCTGTGGGATTAGTCCGAATAATCTTGCTTCCATATCATTTTGATGATTTGTAGGTTCTTTTCTTCTTCCCCTGGTAGAAATACCGGTTGACGAGGAACCAAAAGTTTTCCAATAGTTCCATTTCACGTTTTCTAACGTAAATAGTGGTACGTTGTAAAATATTCCGGGTTTGCGATAGCTTGTATTCATCTTGCCCCATTAGACGGTTAACGAATCAACAAAAAATCACGCAATAACCATGGAAAATTCTCACAAACCGTTCTCATTTATATTAAGGGGCCAGTCCACTTTGAAAATTTCAAAAAATCGAAAGTCAGCAAGACTTAAAGAAATCGACGATAATGAGTAATCAGAAGGGATTTTGTACGGTGCAGGAATTGCCGATTGATTTTAGGTAAGAGTTTTTCATAGTATAAACTTCAAACGCGTTTTTCTCGAAACAACGTTTTCAAAATCTCGCTCGTTCGTATCTCTAAAACTAATAAACCGATTCTCTTGAAATTTGAACCACATATTGTAAACATGATTCGCAACAAGATGACCCTCGATGGTTTTAAAATGTTGATTTTTACTCTTTTTTTTGGGAAAAACTGCGAAAAAACGGGTTTTTTTTTACTTTTTTCGTTTTTCATCTGCCATTTTTTTATTTTTCGATAAAACTTTATATCCGAGGGTCATTTTGTAGCTGGTGTAATACTGAATCTAATGGACTTTGATTTTTTTGCTTCAGACAAGCCGTTGCCGAGTTGTGATGGAGCGACCTAGCCCACCTATTTTTGAGGCGTTACGTTAAACTATGGTTTTTGTACTTAAAAATGAATATAAATGAATTAAATTTAAAAAAATGTATTTCAAGGCTTTATTTATCAAGCCCAACAACTTTCATATTCATATGTTTTATAAAATCCTCAATAAAAATCGCGTAAATAGCCTTTTTTCGTGGCTCCAAAGTGGACTGGCCTCTTAATAATTAGGACTTTCATTGTGTTTACCTACCTGTCTGTAATCAATATCAGCAATTCAAATAAACTGAAAGGATGTTAAAATTTACCAAAAATTGCATCGTTTTGTCAAAAAATCGATATTGTTTTCCTACTCAAGACGCGTGCTTCCACCACAGTTGATACTTTGACATTCATTCACCTTACCGACACCCCACCAAACTCCAACGGGAGCACTGTTCGGTGGCAAAGCTTAAGATTCATCGGGTGAGAGTCGAAATATCGTTGGATCAATATTCGGATGGGCTGAAATATCAAATTAAAAAATGTCGAATGTTTGAATATAGATAGATCAATGTTCGGAGGGTTTATATAGTCGTAAATAAAAATTCCGAATACGAATATCTCGAAGTTGAAATATAGCGAAAAACCAAAACCGATTTAAAAAATATTGAGAGACATAATATCGAATTCCTTATATAAATAACACCAAATAATTCGAGATGACGAATCTTCGAATTGTAAATATAGCGACGGTTCAAAAAACAGAAAGCATTAAATCGAACGGCCAAAAAGTCGAGTGGTTAAAATAGCGAACGGTCAAAATGTCGAACGGCCCGGATGGCGAAAACTTGTGATCGAGGCAGATAGCGTTAGCGGTCAGCCGGGACAGCATCCATACCATGTTCGCCATTTTGGCATTCGCCATTTCGGACCATTTGCGTCTCGATATATTGCTTTTCGCTATAGGCGGTATTACGAATATTAGATACTCGCTTTTTTCTGTTTCGGAGATATGGGTGTTATAGATTGTTCCAATCTATATTTGTATGTCTCAAATTGCAAACGATCTGAATATACGTTTTCAGATAAATGAGCTCTCGAATAAATGATGCTTTGCTTTATAGTCATTCGATTTTTTCTTCGATCGAAACATAACATTTCGAATAATTAAACCTTCGTTATTTTGAGAGTTCATAATTCTGTCGTTTCGAAATATTTGTCGATCTATATTTGGTCCTTCGATATTTGGATCCCCACCCGATTCATCTTACCCCGCGTATTCGTCTTGCCCCAAGTTCCCTCACAGCATGTACGAAGTCCTCCATGCCTCAAGGTGATATCCCCGAGCAGGATGAATATTCTCCGCGGCTGTATGGCGTACACAGGCAAGAGAGCAGGGCCCGACGAAAAAGATTCGCTGGCGAGTGCAGCAATCGAGAGATCCCCGCGTTCATTCGAATTCCACGGCAATGTTTTCATCACGGTGAACGATAAAACGTTTTTTGTGCTCCACGCTGCCGTGTCTCCTGATCACTCACCGACAACACGGGCGAAGGGTTTAATCTCTTGAAAAGTGTTGCCCCGGTCTGCTGATGACGCGGGCAATGATGAAACTCGTGGATTTTTGCGTGAACGATATTGCCGCGCGCAACATTGCCGGGAATGATTGTGCGCGGTAGAAGCCGCGAAAGCGACGATGATCGCAGTGCCGGGGGAATTTCAGGCCACGGGAGTGCCGTTTTTCTCGGTGATGGAAAGGTCGTAGGATCGAGAGAAGGCACCATTATACAAGAGCGACAATGATCATTCCTCGAGATTGCCATCCACCGCTGGGATTCCCCTTGGCAAACCTCGCCCCATCGGCGCACTTTCGGATTCCTCTTGATTACTTCCCGGTAGATCGACCCGGTGAAAACACGCGCGAGCCCGAGCATTGACAGCATTCAGGAATTTTATCGTCAGGGTTCAACGGTGATGAGGACGGGTTGATGGTTATACGCACGGTCGAGATTATTGCCGATTTTTAAAAAAACACAAAAACGATCCGTATATATGTCTCGGTGCACGGTAGTCGATGCCGCGAGGCACTCGATGACAGCAGCTGACTGTCGCGTCGTTTCCTCAATCGTGGATTTTTTTTGTCCAATCGCCACAGACGCTGCTGGTGTTCGATTAAGGGAAGGTTCTGCCTTGTTGGGCCAACATTTTTTCGATTTTTCACCAATTTTTTATGCTAAAACTATTTAATATAGAATGTTGATATTTGGTATGTTGACTAAGCGGTCATTATTGAACATCAAAATATTTTTTAAAGTTTGACAAAACATGCTGGTGGGAGTGGGAGGCGCCACGTATGTCGGTGCGCGGGCGATGACATTCTTCGCTTGCCGAAGTCCTAAGTCCCGGACAGGTGATCTGAAGCAAAAAATCAAACATATTTTTACTTTGTACAATATTATGTATAAGTTGACCTAGAATCAAGGAGAAAAAAGGAAAAATAAAAAAATTGTGAACGATCGGAAGGAAGTTTGTTTTTTCCCAAAAAAATTCGCAGTTTTTTGCTCACTATTTTCTTATTTTTCAATTTTTCTACTTGATTCTGGATCAACTTATACACAATATTGTACAAAGTTAAAACATGTTTGATTTTTTTACTTCAGATCACCTGTCCGGCACTAAGGACTTCCGCAAGCGAAGAATGTCATCCCCATGACATAGAATATTCCCACTCCCACCACCATGTTTTGGTAAACTTAAAAAAATATTTTGATGTTCGATAAAGATCACTTATTTAACATACCAAATATCAACATTCTATATTTAATACTTCGTCGCATAAAAAATTGGTGAAAAATCAAACGTTTTTTGGCCCAATAAGGCACTACCTTCCCTGAAGGGATAAGGCCACAGTAGAATTTTCAAAAAATCGATTTTTTCCGCTAAAACGTTGCTTTGTCATCATAAAAATAAGTTACTATTCGATTTATGGCAAGAACATTTTTTTTCACCGACTTTGAGCGTATAACGTAAGCCCACCTCTGCCACGGCCAGAGGCATACGTAAAATAAGTATATATTGCTAAACTCCATGAGTTTCGATATTATCTACATACGCACTTTACTGCATATGGGCCTAAATAAATCCAAATAAAACAAACACAAACGGCAATCAAAACAAACCGAACCAAACTCGGGTATGTTGAATCGCGGGGTGCGTAGAACACTAGGGCGGGCGGAGGTCACCGCGGATAGGTATGTAGAACACAGGGGTGGGCGCAGGGGACTTCGGATGGGTGCGTGGAATCGTGGGGTTCGTAGAACACTAGAGTGGGTTTGTTGGGCACCTTTGATAACATCGAAACTAATAGAGTTTAGCAAAATATATTTACTGGAGTATTATCCCATCTTCTTGGAAAATAATAATTTAAGACAAAATTTGTATAGAACATAAATTATCAGTCTGTTGATGAGCTACAACTTTCGTAGAAGACATTTTCCTCTACGATCAACATTTGTTAAAATAAAATTAAAAAATTACAAAGAACCCGTTTTTTCAGTGTTTATCTTGAAAATCAAATTTGCGCCAATTTTAATTATCATATTCGTGTTCAGCGAGTCAAAATAAATAAGTATACAAAATTTCAAAGAAGAAAGCAGTATGGGCTTTTCGGAACTACACCCTTATCACGTACAGATCGAAGCCCCGAAAGTGACAGTGGGGAACAATCGTAATGTAAAACATGAAAAGCGTAATGGCGACCTTCGAGACCCGGGCAAGCCGAGGAACCGGATCAGAGCAGCCATCCGGATCGACGATAACCGAGAACCCTCTCGAGGCATACGAGAGACTACACGCGAAACTCAACAGCGGTGCGGACTCTCGCGAGACCTCCGGGTCACGAAGTGAGGAGGAAGAAGTTTCGGAGAAAGGGATGACCAAGTATGGTCATCGATGGAATTTCACGGTACAAAGTGTTCGCGAGCCACGATCACCATGCTTTGCCCACACTGAGTGAGCGGAATTAATCGCAATGATGTGGCTAGCTCACTCCAATGTATGAATAATCATATTTTTCCATATTTCCCAATAATTCCCAACATTTCTTTTAAACATGACGTGTGGAAAATTATCGTTCAGGAAAGAAACTGCCTCGACGCAGGATGAACAATCGAAGATGAATCCATACAACGAATTTTCATTGAATTCCTTTGGGGCAGTATCGTTGTCTAGAAATTGGAAAAACTCATTTTTTGAAAATTTCATTTGATCATTCTACAGACCTTTCTAAATACGCCTGTGAAAAGCGTTTAATGATACTCATACAATTTTCAAGATTAAACATGCCGCCATTTGGATAATTTTTTTGTTGCTGAATCCCGTACCAATACTTCACAACACTTATGCAGATTGAGAATAAGTTTGGTTTGTCTTAGATTCATACAAAGTCTACATCACTGATCGCCAATTGGGGGCGTTTTCGGCGTACCGTTGTGAACAAACGTACAAAAAAATTTTGTACGTTTAATACATTTATAAGTACGTAATAATACATTTTTTATTATTTCCATATGTTCATATTTTTGAGGAAATAATACACATGTGTAAAAAATTGAGAAAAAAGTCGAAACGTACAAAGGTTATTCCATCGTAACAACTTCGACAACAGCGCTCTAGACGGCAATACTGCCTTAAGGGGTTATATACAGTCAGGAGGCCCAAGAAGATCGATTTTTCAAGAAGTTCTCTTGAGACGACCTTTAAATCTTTTAACGTGAACATTTGTACACATATTATGGTAACTTTTAACTGTATTTTAACATTTTTTTATGTGTAAAAATAGTTATTTGGAAAGCTGCTATAGCTGATTTCCGGGAGCACCTCTAAAAAAGGCGTCTTGCGGTGAGGACGATATCTCTGGACTGGATCATCTAAAATGAAAAAACCAAAAATATTTCGTTAATATAATGAATTATCTTGTAATTGATCGAAGGAATAATCAAAATAATAATTTTTGACAAAATGGCGGCTTCTCCAAAAAAAATCGATCTTTGACAAAAATTCAGGCCTTAAATTGTTTATAAAATGGAAAATATTTATCGGTGAGAAAAAACCTTCGATTAATTATCCATAAATGTACTTGGAAAGATTGTGTTAATATTTGAGACTGATCGGTTCAGCTGTTCCCGAGAAATCTTGCTCACTTTAAAACCACAGTTTTGAGAAAATCGCGTTCAAAGTTTCAAAAACACTTTCGAATGCTCTGACACGTCATTAAAAATGTGCGTGTAACTTCGAGAATATTCGCCGGATTGACAAGAAATGTTCTGTGTGTGTACTTAAATATATGTACATTCCGAAATTTACAAAAAGTCGATTTTTCCAAAATTTTAACTGTATATAACCCCTTAAGGTAGGACACTGCTGTGACGGGATGAGAAAGGTCGTTTTTCCGAATTTCTTGTATCTACTAGATTATTTATTTGGGATTCGAAAAAAAGTTATATCATTAAGCATGCATTGAACTTATTTCGTATACATGTTTACTTTTTTAAATAAAAAATTGACGTTATTGAGGTATAATAGAACCTCTGTATGAAAAATGTGGTCTAACAGCCGGATCGACAACTCGACAATGATTGGTCTTAAAAATGAAAATAAACAAGATTTATGATCTATAAATATAATAAACAAATGCAGATCTCGTTGTACGTAGCAGTTCTTCGAAAACAAAAAAAAATCATACAACGGCGAGTGTTCAAAAAAATTTGAGGTTCTCTGAGTGATGATTTTGGGGAAATTTGAACTTCCATTCGGAGCTTGAAAAATAGTCAATTAAAACAAAATGGCTCCACGCAACGATGTCACTGCAATGACGGAAATGTTGATTTTTTTAAAATTGAAAATCGGACAATCATAGCTAGATTTATGATTCCAAAGTTTTAGTACACGTAAATCGTTGCGCTACCTGCTCTCACTAAATCGTCTGTAACTTTGTCAGCTTTCAATATTCAAGCTCGGATTTTTTCATATATTCTCGAACATGTACACTAGGGTGGCCCAAATATGAGCTCTATTTTTTCCTTTTTCTCACCATCCAATTATCTTCTTTAAAGAAAAAAAAAAAATAGTCGCGAAATCTGCGAGCGGTCAAAAAATATTTAGAGGTCGCTTAGTCTTCCCAAAAATTCAAATTTTTATTAAAATATCGATTTTTTTTTTCGTTCACATCTCACCCATGAATATTACGCTTTATAATTTTTTAATCACCCTCGCGAAAGCTCTAGCTGGTCAATGAATATTTAGTGGTCGCTCAAGAGCTTCGAAATTTTCAACTTTCGCCAATTTTTTTTCTCATCCCACTTATAAATTTTACACTTTCTAAAATTTTCAAAACAATTAATCGTTTTTCTGTAGAAACAGATTTTTCAACGTTACCTCACACTACTAACCCAAGAATTATAATCTTTTTTCGCATAAAATAATTCTTCAAATCTCTTGTCCGTAAACAAAATTATAGGTTCCCAGTTTTATAGGATTAGAAGTGTCAGGTAAATTTAAAAAAAAAGTGTCTATAGAAAAAAAAGCATTGATAGTTTTGAAAATTTTACAAAGTGTTCTATTTATGAGTGAGAAGGGAAAAAAAAATCGCGACAAATGGAAATTTCGAAGCTCTTAAGCGACCACTAAATATTCATTCTCCGTCTAGGGCTTTCGCGAGCTTAATTTTTCAATTATGAGGGTTCATTCATTAAATCAAATTATGAGGATTCATTCATTAAATTCATGGGTGAGGACTGAACGAAAAAAAAAATGATTTTTCAATAAAAACTTGAATGTTCGGAAGGTTTGAGCGACTTTTAAATATTTTTCAACCGCTCGCAGATTTCGCGACAATATTTGTTTTTTTCTACAAATCACATAATTGGATAGTGAGAAACAGGAAAAAAAATAGAGCCCAAAATTGGGCTCCCTAATGTACACTTTGAGAAAAAGCAAAAAAATCGCTTTTTTTACCGTCACAGGTGTGTCTCGCCTTAATGTCTCGATACCAAAAATATATTTTGTTTTCGCAGATATTATACTCAAAATGACAGCATGCTAGACATGCGTATCGTTCTCCAAACGTAAACGTCAAAAACTGGCAGAGTCAATAAACGGACTCAGTACTCTGCGTGCACGTTTTCATTTTTTTCATAGTGAACAGAAAAGTTATTTGCGTCTTACAGTTTCGATCAACATCTTCTGCAAAGTTGTTTTTTTTTCCCAGTAATTACACAGTACCCAAGCATTTAGAATATGACGTTTCGTCGACTCGAGTACGCCCGAGTGTCTCGAGAAAATCGAAAATCAGCCCCGCCGTGGATCAATACAGGGGAGTAAAAAAATGAAGCATATCCTGAAAAATAAAGCCTGAGAGGTATCTCTCGCTGACACGCGAATCGACAGCCGACAAGCGAGGTTACGAGAGAACGATATAACAAGGAGATATAGTCCTCTCCCGCGTGTGTAGAAGAGAAACTCCGTCGAATAACCGACCCGCCTTGAACTTTGCCTTCGCTCATTCGCGTTATGCGCCCCAGGATTTCTTGGCGGCTTATATGGTACTGGATGGCGAGAAAGATAGACGATCACGTGTGGCAAACGTCCGTGTTATCCCGCCGGTTATATTGGCCCCCGCTCTCCTACCGGATAGCGAGCACTAAGTGCATCGATGCACGATTTATAAACATTCTCCTTGCCGAGATTCCACATCAGTCTCGATAGCGCGAGTCTCAACCTTGAACCTGTTGCCTCGAAACTATACCATCCGAAAGTGCACTGACTCGTGTTCTATCTGTGCTTCATGCAAAGCCGATGCATTTTCACGTAAATGCGAGCGCGGTTGAAAAAAAAAAAGATTATGTTATATTGGGACGGTGAATAAGTTCTCGCAGTTTTTTTCGTGAAAATTAAAGCTTTTTTAAAAAGAATATTGCTAATTCTTTTTAAGATCTCTAATAAAAAGAATATTGCTAATTCTAAGGACAACACTATTCGTGTTGTCCTGCCGTTTCAAAAAAGATTGTGCCGAAAAAAAAAAGATTATGTTATGTCGGGACGTTGAATAAGTTCTCGCAGTTTTTTTTTCGTGAAAATTAAAGCTTCCTTCAAAAAATATTGCTAATTCTTTTTTGGGAAGCTTTAATTTTGACGAAAAAATTGCGAGAACTTATTCAACGTCCCAATATAAGATAATCTTTTTTTTTCAACCGCGCCCGAATTTTTCGCGCAGTTTTTTCGTGCAAAATAAAGCTTCCTTAAAAAGAATATTGCTAATTCTTTTTAAAATCTCTAATAAAAATAATATTGCTAATTCTAAGGACAACACTATTCGTGTTGTCCTGCCGTTTCAAAAAAGATTATGCCGAAAAAAAAGATTATGTTATATTGGGACGTTGAATAAGTTCTCGCAGTTTTTTCGTGAAAATTAAAGCTTCCTTAAAACAAATATTGCTATTTCTTTTGAAACGGCAGAACAACACGAATAGTGTTGTCCTGCCGTTTCAAAAGAATTAGCAATATTTTTACACGTTGAATAAGTTCTCGCAGTTTTTTCGTGAAAATTAAAGCTTCCTTAAAAAAAATATTGCTAATTCTTTTTAAGGAAGCTTTAATTCCAATCCCAATTCACGTCCCAATATAAAATAATCCTTTTTTTTCAACCGCGCCCGCATTTTTCTCGCAGTTTTTTCGTGCAAAATAAAGCTTCCTTAAAAAGAATATTGCTAATTCTTTTTAAGATCTCTAATAAAAAGAATATTGCTAATTCTAAGGACAACACTATTCGTGTTGCTCTGCCGTTTCAAAAAAGATTACGCCGAAAAAAAAGATTATGTTATGTTGGGACGTTGAATAAATTCTCGCAGTTTTTTCGTGACAAAGCTTCCTTTAAAAAAATATTGCTAATTCTTTTGAAACGGCAGAACAACACGAATAGTGTTGCCCTGCCGTTTTAAAAGAATTAGCAATATTTTTACTCGTTGAATAAGTTCTCTCAGTTTTTTTCGTGAAAATTAAAGCTTCCTTAAAAAAAATTTTGCTAATTCTTTTTAAGGAAGCTTTAATTTTGACGAAAAAATTGCGAGAACGTATTCAACGTCCCAATATAACATAATCTTTTTTTTTTCAACCGCGCTCGCATTTACGCGAAAATGCATCGGCTTTGCATAAAGCATAGATAGAACACGATTCGTTTCTCTATTCTCAGATATCTCTCCCCTTAAATATCTCTATTTTGGAGCAGGTTTAATGAGAAACATCTCTATTCCGAAATATCTCATGTCTAAAACAGTTTTCTGCCAAAACTTCTCAATTCGTAAAGATCACAATGCCACAATTATTCAGTTATGAAATATTACTGCTCTTAAAGGGTGTTCTCACTTTAGACGCTATACAAGGCTATTTTTATGCATTTTTTGATAGGTTTATATTATAGATATTTATACAAGAGTGGTTACACTTAAGGGGTAAGGCCACAGTAGAATTTTCAAAAAAAAAACAATTTTTTTCTCGCTGAAACGGTGCTTCATTATCATGAGAATAAGTTACTATTGGATTTATAGAAAGAACATTGTTTTTTCACCGACTTTGAGCGTATAACGTAAGCCCACCTCTGGCAAGGCCATAGAGTACCCAAAATTTTAAACGCGTTTCTCTCAAAACAGCGTTTTTCCAATTGGCGTGACAAACAACTTCAATAATTTTCACTCGATTTACTTCAAATTTAAAAGTTATGTTCCTAATTGCGTTTCGCAGAGAAGTACGCACGGAATTTCTGATGAATCGAAAACTTTTCATTTTTTGAGCAGTTTTATACGAATTTTTTCACTGAAAATTCATTAAAATACCTACATCTTTTGTATAAAACAATATTTTTTAAATTCCGTACGTACTTGTCTAGGTATTTTCATGTAGACTAACGAGAATTTTTGTTTTTTGTTCTAGGTAAAAAATTGTGGCTGCTAAATGTCACGCCGGGGAGCGCCAAAAAAAAAAGATAACAAAAGAAAATATTAGTAGTCGGCACATTTTCTACATCGAAAAAAATAATATATATTTTCTAACAGTTTGATATTCACACTAAATAGATGTGTAATTAATTTTATGAGTGAATCACTTTTTAATACGAAAAAAAATTGTTAAATTCGCACATGTTTTTATACCCGCTACTGTGGCCTAACCCCTTAATAAACACACTTTCGAAATACATTTTTTTTACATGTTCATTTATTTAAGTCACTATTTATAGACGAAAATGGTAGTTAAAAAAATGTTCTAAAAAATTGTAGGTCTCCGCTGTTGATGAAATCTCGGAGACGAATCATCCGAAACAAAAAAATCAAACGGTTTTAGATTCAGTATGTTAATGGCTATAGCGCATATCATACGATATTTTATATATGCAAAAATAACAAAATGGCGGACATTTTTCAAAACAACAAAAAAAGGTTTTTTTCACCGTAATAGTAAATATCAAAATTTAAAAAAATCCTTGATATGCGCTGTAGCTATAGTTGTAAAGAATATGTGGTTAAAATTGCATAAGGATCGGTTCATCAGTTTCGAAGATTTTATCAACAAGCCGTCGAAAAACGTTGTTTCGAGAAAAACGTGTTTACAGTTTGTTTGGGTTACACAAATACATAAAAACATTTTTTTAATGTATTTCGAAAGTGTATTTATTAAGTGTAACAACTTTTTTATCAAGCTCTATAATATAAAGCTATAAAAAAAAGTCCTGAAAATAGTCCTTTTTATCGTCCAAATTGAGAAGAGCTCGTAATATTGGAACGCTAAAGACGAAGTCCAACTCGATGAAAGGCGACTGAAGTTATAACGAACTGTTACATTTCCCTACATTGTTTCCTACGATTGTAATTCTAATGCAAAATCATCCAGATTAACAATGGAAGATAAATCGCAAACGAATTAATTTTGCAATTAGTGAATCATTCGTTGGTGAAAATCAGCCTAGTACAATGATCCACAATAAGCTTTCTGAAAATCGCCAGTTGTCAAGATCGTTTTCTCGCACCTAAAAACAGTAGATCAGCCCATTTGATCTAAACATTTCAATCTTCTCCCAAAATCAAATTTATCCAAATAGTACATTTGCTCGTTTTGTCGAGTAGGATACGAGTCTCCATTATCAATATCGTTACTAACAATACGAATTATTGTTTTTTTTATCCATATTTTTTTTCAAAATACGCCTTTCAGCTCTCAAGAACTCCTAAATCCTTCTATTCATCATTCCGAACGAGCGAGGCCGAGTTGAAATTCCCAACTTTGAATGATCAGAACGCCCAAAACTCCGAAAGAATACTATCCCTAAAGATCAAAACTCCAAAGGAATTTTACACGAAAGACCAAAACTGCAAAATTCTGAACACCGTCAAAAAATAATTCGGCTATGGAAGTTTTAAAAGTTTCAAAATTTTCAATAAATCGATGAATTATTTCAAGATTTTTTTTTTTTATCAAGAAGTGATTTTACCTAAATTTTGAAATTTGTCTAAACAATGTTATACGTTCTGCGTCATTTACAGTCAACTGTGTAGACTTTCGCTGGCATGATCTTGACGAACCTGGTAATTTCGGAATATTAAAATTCGGAATTTTATAATCGGAAAGTTATAAAGTTTCGAGTCCGAAATCGTAAGCAGTTTTCACCAATTCTGTTGACATGTACCCTCCGGGTTCCTACAAGTGCTGCCTAAATGCCAAGACTAAGCAATCGTATTTAATAATAACAATAATAACAATAATAATAATAATGTTGAAACTAAGGCCGAATTTGTATGCAATTGAAAAGCAAAGTCCTCCTCGATATATGCCCTGCGGATTCTCATCGTATTCCTAGACGAGGATACTTACAAGAAGTATATAACAGTAATAATAATAAAGTATAAAAATAATAATCGACGACGGTACCAATCACAATTTGTAGTTTGAATAAACACGAGAGTTTTATCGGCCTGCAGTGTACACAGCTCCATGTGAGTGTATGCGAGAGTGCCCGAGGGTTCCTTCTAGCTGGACTTGAGTACAAATAGTCCAATAAGTGCACCACGCCACCACTGGGACTATGTGTGTCTCGACTCTCGCGCGCGGCTCTCTCGCGATATAGCCCGCGAGAGCAGGCCTCTCGAGTACGTGTTTCAGTAGGAGAGCTACGGTTGCAGGTTGCGGCAAAGGTCGTCGGGAGGCTCGGAGGTGCAGGGTTCCCACACTTCGAGCTCCGAGAGCCCGAAGCGCTGGACCGGCGGGTCAGATTGCCGTGCGCCTCCAGCGCCCGTATATCCTCCGCGAGACCGCGAGGGCAATGTTACACGACACGCGATTCTTCGCGGGGCGAGGTACCTTTAGGCGAGGAAAAAATTGCTGATTTTCATGATTCTTTTTTTTTTAAAGAAAAGATTTCTTCGCTTAGAGACTCAGAGCGGGGTGAAGCCAGCAGAGAGT
Organism: Ophion obscuratus; assembly: GCA_964007375.1. Lineage (NCBI taxonomy): Eukaryota > Metazoa > Arthropoda > Insecta > Hymenoptera > Ichneumonidae > Ophion > Ophion obscuratus. Next base: position 44,663,578 of record OZ023317.1, read on the forward strand.
ACGCACTTTATAAACTTTTATTGCTAGAAAAATCAATTTTGATAATACAATTTGTAAGGTAAATGTCCCAATTATTGAACAGCTAAGGATCTGGGGGAATGAATTCGGCGAGAAAAAAAATATAAAATCAAGAAAAAAACCATCGCTTTCACGTTCAAATGATACTTTGATATTTTTACTTTCGAAAAATCACCCTTTAAATTACTTTTAAATGATTTCAAATGAACAAAAATAATAACAATGGGAAGAATGCAAATGTCCCAATTATTGAACACTGGAAGTGCCTATGTCCCTAATATTGAACAGGCATGTCCCAGTTATTGAACACTCTCGAGAATTCTTTTTCCGTTCTAAAAATATTATTTTGGGTGCAATATTAAGAAATAAAAGCAAAAGATCAAACACTTAAATAATCTTTTGTTAATCATGTAAAAATACAAAAATATATATTTAGTCTCTTTTGACAGGTCTTGGGTTCATTCGCATTTGGTTTATTTTTGCTTTTCAATTCGAACTTTATTTTATTTTTATTTTAAGCTTCCTCGTTTTCATGTTCTGTCTTTGTTTGATTTTGTCGCAGCTTGGCTGCCTGAAATATCGGAGAGCAAAAAATATTGAACAGTACATTCGTATTTTTAGGTTACATTTAGGTTATATTCTCTTTTTACTTTCCTTTTTATGTTTATTGCACGAAAATACAAATGAAAAATATATTTGACGATCTTATAGTTATGATTAAAAGAATAAAGGTAAGTTTATTCAGGAACTTACAGTTTTTGTTTGAATAAATCCGATTCACACGATCTGTCGCACGTTAACTGTCTCGATGTTTTGATGGGTTTAATGACGCCATCTTGGAGAATTCGAGTGTTCAATAATTGGGACATTTACCTTACTTCTTATTTAAATTAAGCTTGGGTCATTTAGGAACATTATTTTTAATATAAATCTTAAGGGGAGGTACCTGAGTAAACGGCGAGAAAAACAGGCAAACTTCGGGAATTTTTATCTCAAAAACTAATGTTTCGATTGGATCTGGGTTTTTTTCGTTGGAAAATATGACATTGAGGTATGTTTAGGAATTTTTTAAATAAATTCGTTGAATGGAAGCGATTAAAACGCGATTATCTCGAAACATAGTTTTCAAAGTCGGTGCCAGATGTATCTCGTAAACGGCTTGTCCGATTTTGTTCAAATTTTGATACAATATTCTTCGATAGTTTGTCTCGTTCGCCATGTAGGGGTTTTTCATTTGATTGAACCATTGCTTTTTATGCAATGTGTATACAATTCAAAATCGTCGGAAATTGCGAACGAAAAACGAATGGTAAATTGAAACGGTCGCGATTCCGTGAAAAATGAAAATTTCAAATAAATTCTACGTGGCGAACGAGGAAAAACTATCGACGAATATTGTATGCAAATTTGGACAAAATCGGATAAGCCGTTTTCGAGATACATCTGGCACCGACTTTGAAAATTACGTTTCGAGATAATCGCGATTCAATCGCTTCCCGTCAACGAATTTATTTTTAAAAATTCCTAAACATACCTCAATGTACACATTTTCCAATAAAAAAAACGCGGATCCAATCAAAATATTAGTTTTTGAGATAAAAATTCCCGAAGTTTACCTGTTTTTCTCGCTGTTTACTCAGATACCTCCCCTTAAGCAACATTTTCGAAAAATATTTCTAATAAGGCTTAACGGGCTACACCTAGTTCGCGGCCGGAAAAAAGAGGTGTATTCGTAAATTTTTTTTTTGAACATGGGTGCAGTTTTTAAACTTTTTTTTCACAGTAAAGGGTATCATGTCAAGTATCTTTGACAATTTTTTTATTGGGTAATATTTCTAAACCGCGGAGATACAGAAAATTGCACAGACCGCCGTGCCAAAAAAGTCCTTCGCGGTGACCACTCCTGTTCGGGATCAATTCATCTTCAATCAAAAAATCAAGTGAGTTTAGTCTTTGTACCGTATTATCTTGTCTTTAATCGAAGCATTCAAGAAAACAATGATTTTTGAAAAAATGGTCGCCGATCGAGTTTGATCGTCGAAATTTCGGTGAAAAAAAAACTATTTTTTTATATAAAAAAAGTATGCATTGAAAAAAAATCCTTCGATTAAGGACTGTCTTTTGATATACAAAAAGTGTCTGTGAAATTTGAAGGAGATCGGTTTAGTGGTAAATATTTACAAGTAGGGCTCCAGCCCTAATCGGCACCAAAATTTTGTTCACGTCTTCGGGACTATTCTGCTGTATGAAAGTATTTTTTTATGATGGGGGAGGGGTATTTTATTAAGAAAAAAAATGTTTCCGAAAAATATTCGATTTTTGAAATACGTTTTCTGTATGCTTACTCTAATTCGTTTGGGTTTGTTTGGGGTAGTACAACATTTCTAAACGCCTTTTCTAGCTGGAGCCCCACTTGTAAATATTTACCGGTTTAGTTGTTTTTGACATATTTTGGTCACCGTTCGCTTACCGAGAGGTAAAGAGGTAAGCAAACCTACCTGTAACCGCCCATAACTCCCCCAATTTTCAACGGAACGACTTGGAATTTCCAGAGAATATTTTTAAAAGTTTATATTATAAAAATCCGTCCAAAACGAAAAATCGATTTTTTCAAAAAATCCAACTATGTGTAACCCCTTCAACTTCGAACTCGTCCCGTGCGCAGCCTTAGGGTGCTGTGTTGCAAAAAGTACGCAGTGAGAACCTTTATATACGTGTAACCGCACCAAATACTAAAAACACGTATTTAGTGCGGTTACACTATTCTAGTGTAATATTCTATGGTCACTATTATTTTCGTAAGCAAACCAAACGGCGTCATAACCTCTCGAAGAAAACAAAATTTCGATCACTAATTTCAAGTATAATAACATTCGTTGAGTGCGAATTAATCGCAAACCTTAAAACACGTGTTGGAAATTATTAAAAGATAAGATCAAACACATCGAAAATCTATCATTAGTCGTAAAATTGGAAACAAGTACCTCAACAAAGCGAATTGTTGTCCAACTTTTTCACATGACATATGCCGCTGACAGGTTCGGCGGTGTTGCCAACATCAGAAGAAATGAAACAATTGAAAGCACTGCGTACTCTTTGGTGGCTCTACCCTATGTTTCATTACTACTATTGACTGGGTATTTTTGGTATTTTTTTTATTCTACATAGTTTTTACATGGTATTTTTTATTTTGAATAGTATTTTTTTATTAATTTTTAAAAATGGCGACGGTATGGCACGGTCTTCTAAACTGGTTGCGGCGGACGTTGTCAGACGGCGTGACACGTAACGTCGGCGGGATTAATCTGAAAAACGAGCAACGAAGATTTTTCGATCATTCACACTCATACGCAGTATATGAACCAAGAAAAAGTAAGAAACGTTGAAAATCGATGAAATGTCACACTCTGAAACAAAAATATTGAATTTTCCGAAAAAAAATAGCTACATTCAACAATAAAAATAAATATCGTTTATTTTCAAAAACATTTAGGGTTATATTTTAGACAATAAGGGTAGAAATGTTTATACAAAATTTCATCAGAATCGGATGATTATTTTTTTTTTTAGCTATACGTCACGCCAGGTTGGAAAATGCAGTTTAGAAGACCGTGCCGTAATTCCGCCATTTTTAAAGGTTAATAAAAAAAATGCTATGTGGTACAGTAGTATTTGGCATAGCCAAAAGTAGTATTAAAACGCACCCTAAGTCTCAACGATGGTGAGGGAATGTTTGCGTTAAAAATAGCAATTTTTAACGCAAACATGAAAGTCAGCAATTTTTTTCTTTGCTCTAAGGTATCTCCCCCCTTGATTAAGGGGTCTTTTCACTTTCACTTTCATTAATTTTCTTTATTACTCACTTTCATAAATTTTTTTCATAGGTTTATATCATAGATATTGATATACAAATTGTTACATTTAATAAATACACTTTTGAAATACATGAATTTTTTTTTTCAATTTATGTAACCCAAACAAACTTTAAACGCGTTTTTCTCGAAACAACGGTTTTCGATGGCTTGTTGATAAAATCTTCGAAACTACTGAACCGATCCTTATGAAATTTAAACCACATAATCTTTAAACAACAACAACAACTTAATTTACACCACATAATCTTTAAACAACAAAAAAACAACAAAAAACGTGTTTTTTTGTTGTTACTTTTTCGAAAAATGTCCGCCATTTTTTAATACATTTCTATACATTTCATACATTTTTTTAACTATCATTTTCGTCTATAATTAGTGTCTTAAGTAAATATTTTTTTAAAGTGTATTTCGAAAGTGTATTAATTAAGTGTAACACCTTTTATACCAATATCTATAATATAAATCTATAAAAAAAAGTCATGAAAATAGCCTTTTTCAGCGTCTAAAGTGAGAAGACCCCTTAATGACATTCTTGCGGATCCACATGACTCAAGCACGGAGTGTCGCCGTGGACGCGCATTGTAACGCAAACTCAGCCGGATGTTGGGAGATAATCCGATCGCGAATTAATTTGCATGCTCGTAATCCGGGATTTCCTTGATCACGAGTTTCAATTCTTAGCGTAGCTCGAGCCGGAGCTACGCTGAGTTTACCGATATTCGTTCCGTCCATGACCTGCCTACTGTCAAGTACGCGAACCCGTGGCGGAGCTGCACTACCGAAATATTAGCGGACTGGTCAACTGTTCCTTATTACCACGTTATGTCTCGAACAATAGGCCTGTCCGTACTTTAGCACGGCGAGCGCGCTACTTCCGTATGTGTGTCGAAATTTGATACATGGGGATGGCTGGGGATCCAAATATCGAAGGACTAAATATAGATCGACGAATATTTCGAAACGACAGAATTATGAACTTTCAAAATAACGAAGGTTTAATTATTCGAAATATTATGTTTCGATCGAAGAAAAAATCGAATGACTATAAAGCAAAGCATCATTTATTGGAGAGCTCATTTATCTGAAAACGTATATTCAGATCGTTTGCAATTTGAGACATACAAATATAGATTAGAACAATCTATAACATCCATATCTCCGAAACAGAAAAAAGCGAGTATCTAATATTCGTAATACCGCCTATAGCGAAAAGCAATATATCGAGACGCAAAATATCGATGGTCCGAAATGGCGAATGCCAAAATGGCGAACATGATATGGATGCCGTCCCGGCTGACCGCTAACGCTATCTGCCTCGATCACAAGTTTTCGCCATCCGAGCCGTTCGACATTTTGACCCTTCGCTATTTTAACCACTCGACTTTTTGGCTTTTCGATTTAATGCTTTCTGTTTTTTGAACCGTCGCTATATTTACAATTCGAAGATTCGTCTTCTCGAATTATTTGGTATTATTTATATAAGCAATTCGATATTATGTCTCTCAATATTTTTTAAATCGGTTTTTGTTTTTCGCTATATTTCAACTTCGAGATATTCGTATTTGGAATTTTTATTTCCGACTATATAAACCCTGCGAACATTGATCTATCTATATTCAAACATTCGACATTTTTTAATTCGATATTTCAGCCCACCCGAATATTGATCCATCGATATTTCGACTCCCACCCCAAAAAAACAACTTTTTCAATCCACTTTTACAGAAATGTTGCGTGAAATGTTCATTTTTTTTGTAAATGCGTGTCATTTTCTTACATTTGCATTTTTTTTCATTTTGGCGACCGTCACATACAAACTGTACATGCCACAGCTCTGTCATTTTTATGATGAATTAATTTTAAAAAATTGTTTCGTATACTTAAATATACTATTAAAGTAAACCTAAAATTTGATGACTGTAGAATAATTATTTCTTAGTTTAAAAAATCCCTCAATATTGCTTATTTTTTACCTGTCTAAATGATTCGCGTGTAACGAAAGTGGACATCAAAGCACAAGCACACTCGAAAGAGGCCCGAACTGCCTGCATAGTGCATAGATTAGGTGTGCAACACGATCGCGAATATGAGGAAGGACACTTATATGGTTCCGGAATCGCTGACTAGTGATATGACGATGATATTTCACAAGATCGTGTAAAATATGTACCGAAACATTGAACGCGATTATCTCGAAACTACTACTGTGTCCAAAAAATAAGGTGACATTGTATTTATTTCGAAAATTCTTTATTTATTTTTCCAAATCAATTTCATCCCCTTCAAAGTAATCCCCTCCCGATGCAATGCACGTATGCCAGCGGATTTTCCAATCTTCGAAACACTGATTGTACTCACTTTCCGGGATGGCCTTCAGTTCCGTCTTCGCTGCGGCTTGAATCTCCTCTATCGTATCAAAACGGTGTCCCCGGAGCGATCTTTTGAGCTTGCTGAACAGCCAGAAGTCGCACGGCGACAGATCAGGTGAATACGGTGGTTGCGGAACGATATGGGTTGAGTTTTTGGCGCCGTGCGACTTCTGGCTGTTCAGCAAGCTCAAAAGATCGCTCCGGGGGCACCGTTTTGATACGATAGAGGAGATTCAAGCCGCAGCGAAGACGGAACTGAAGGCCATCCCGGAAAGTGACTACAATCAGTGTTTCGAAGATTGGAAAATCCGTTGGCATAAGTGCATTGCATCGGGAGGGGATTACTTTGAAGGGGATGAAATTGATTTGGAAAAATAAATAAAGAATTTTCGAAATAAATACAATGTCACCTTATTTTTTGGACACAGTAGTACATATCTTGACACGGCCGGATTGATATCTTGAGTAACTTTCACACTATTGACTGGAATTTGCACAGTTAGCGTTCAACCAGTAGTCATTTTGGGTTCACGATCGCATTTTTTTAATTAGATCAACCATTTGTTAATAACAATGACTTGAACATGCTGTTTTTCAAGAGAAAAATGAGGTTTTCTTTGGCGAAGTCGTAACTTTTGGATGACGGATTGGGGCTCGTAAAAAGGGGAAGACCCCATACGGCTGAAACAAATCAATGAAAAATATAATGATATTTAAATGTTTTCAATTCTGATATCGATATATGGATATTATTCGAGTTCAACATCGGATTTTTTGTGCGATATTTTGGTTTTTCGATATAAAAAAATCGGTTTGCATGCTCTTGGTAAGCCTCGTGTAGCAATGCCTCAAAGTGGCTCGGGGCTCGGCGCGTGCAGGCCGTGATTGTACGTCCGTCCTGTTCCATCGTCGGCCCCGTGCGCTCGCAGCAACTCTCTCGCACCGCCGCCACACGGAGGTCCGTACACCCGCAACGGACCACTCACCGCCACTCGCATCCCCCCCCCCCCAACCCCTTGGCAAAACCGACGCTCCGGTCCCGCGGTCCGCAATCTTTTCGCCGTGTTCCTCGACCGCGTTTGCCTCGCATTTGCCTCGCGCTTGATGCGGTTTCGCGCGCCCTCGCCGCATCCTGTGCCGCACGACGAAGCGCGCGGGGCGGAAGAGCGAAAGACGCGCGACTCGCCGCAAACTGTGAGCCCTCGCGATACTTTTGTCGTTACAGCGAATCCCCATTGGCGTAAGCCTCACTAATTAATGACATTAAAGTTTGCAACGAAAAATTATAATTTTTCAATTGGTCACATTTTTTTACGCCAATTTCCGTTGCGAAAAACCATCAATCATTTTTTAAGTTGCATATTTGCAGATCGAGAATTTTTATCTGCAAAAAAAGATTTTGGAACATTGTAAAAATGAGGAAGTAAGGATATATCAAGGAGTTTTCCAACGAGTTGCATTCCAACGATGCAAACTTCAAGACCATGCTAGCTATACGTATGCCCGAGAAGTATGACGGATTTGTGCACATTATGGCGGGATATACATTTAGACAGGAAAAAATAAGGAATAGTGAGGGATTTTTTAAACTAAGAAATAATTATTTTACAATTATCAAACTTTAGGTATACTTTAATAGTATATTTAAGTATACAAAACATTTTTTTTTTAACGAATTCATCATCAAAATGAAGGAGCTGTGGCATAGTGTTACAGCAAGGTCGCCGAGTTGCGAATCGGCGTGCAGTCTAGCTTCCCGTAGACTTTGATTTGCAAAGAAGTTCAAACGTGTTTTAAGTTAGAACATGTATAGTTTCTATGTAACGGTAAGTAAAATGAAGAAAATGCAAATTTAAGGAAATGGTACGAATTTACAAAAAAAATCAACATTTCACGCAACATTTCTGTAAAATGTGGATGAAAAAAGTAGTTTCTTTTCCAATTTTTCAAAGACAATTCTCGTCAAGTAGAAGGTACCGATATTATCAATATGTCTACCAAGTTTCACCTCAAACGACTTAATAGTTTTTGAGTAATCCCGCACGCCAATTTCGATAATGCAGTTTTGAGAAAAACGCGTTTGAAGTTTACGCCTGCTCCGAATCCAAGCGGTGAGGCACAGCGTTGACGGGCTGTAAAAAGCTGTATAGTACTATCGCTTGAAGAAATAAAAAAAGAAATCGATTTTTTCATCGTTGTAAATGTATATTTTGCTTAATTGCAACTCGATCGCGATAGAACCTTTCGACTCATTAATGTTTTTCTTAAGGGGAGGGTAGGGGTTTCAGCGTGGAAAAAAAACACTTTTTTGCGAATTTTTTTCATCTATATGGACAGAGTAAATTTATTGAAACCTTTTGTACATTGTTAAGTGTCATTTGAAGAACATTCCGTGACATTTGTACGCGAAAATATCCACTTCCCTTAAAGCGTCTGGATAAGATTGAAAGTTGAAAAAGACGACCTCTTTATTGCACAGTTCCATAGGCTAGTATTGACTTGAATTTACAACGAAGATTTCGTAAGAAATCTAAAGTTGACCGTGTTATGGCGATTTACTAGAACTTTTTCCTTCCTTTTTTTTAAAAGCGTTTTATGAAACGGTGTAAGTTGTAGGGTAAACCGACCAGTCAATAGACGAATAACGACACTGTAGGATTGAGGAGGACTGTTAAATGAAAATATTATTAAAACAAGTTTTTCAATCGCTATAGCTAACAGAATATATTATTCTAACAGTAGAGAAAAAATACATATGATCAAAGTTGTTTTTTGCCTGAAACTCGACTTTTTTTCCTACAGCTTACCATTTACGTAATTCTCAAAATTTCCAAAAACCATCCGTTCTTCCAAAAGTTTTATTACCTTACCTTAAAGTACATATTCTTCATTTTCAATTTCACATCACCCAATTTGCCAGATCCAGCTCGGGCAGCAAACCATTCGACCGTTCAGCAACGGCTCTTTGTCCAAACAATAACAACTTCATTATTTATCAATATTTTTTCATTTGAAAGAAAACTCAAACTCGACCAGACTATATTAATTATATGTAAAACCCCGACCTCGCCATCTCAATACTCGAATTAAGAAACAATATATAAAATCCTCTCGTTTTAGGATCCACGCTGATTATCACACCTATCAACATTGCCGGATTGTCAAAAAATAGCCGGCGAGCCTGGATCGAATCGTGCGTCGATAAACTACAAAAGCCAAAATAAGTTTTCTTACTCTACGCAAATACCTACCCGAACCGATCTGCGCATGAATATCATTGCGATATCGCAACATCTCATACCCCTTTGAGATTGCCTTATTTGAGCGGACGCTTGACGCAATTTCATAAAAATGGCAAATAATCGTGATCCGTCATCGCCGTTGATCGGTATCCGTTAACTTGACGGTGTATCTTTCATCACCTCAGCCAGCCCAGATCTCACACGCACACACACACGCACACACACACACACGCGCGCGCGCGCGCGCGCGCACACACACACACACAGACACACTCACATATATATATATTTATAATTCCTCTTTCGCTTCACGACAATTTCGTGATCGTAAAGTCGCGATCGTCGAGGCAGAGACTGCGCGAGAGAGCGGTGCAGCGGTAATAACTAATATATATGTATACATATATACTTACTCCAGGATGCCTCTAGGTAAGGGGGAGAGACTCTAGGCGCGTGGCTGGAATGCAACGGCGCGCGGTTCTTCGGTTCGGTCGGTCGCGCGAGTGGAACACGACGCGCGTACCAGAACGAAACGCCAATGGGAGAGAACCGAAATGAAAGAGTAGCGCAGAGGGAGAGACAGAGAAAGAGAGAGAGAAGAGAGAGAGAGAGAGAGAGAGAGAGAGAGAGAGAGAGAGAGGGAGAGAGGGAGGGAGGGAGGGAGGGAGGGAGGGAGGGAGAGAGAGGGAGAGAGAGGGAGAGAGAGGGGGAGAGAGAGAGAGAGGGAGAGAGAGAGTTCCTCGCGATGTCGCGTCGTGGCAATGCAAGCCGACCGCGGTGGTGGGTGGAGGTGGAAGGAGCGTGGTTCTCCACACTCCACGGTCGCGTGTGAGGCACAAGAAACGAACGTGAAAGCACAACGACGAGGCAAAAGTAGCAAGAAGGAGCGGGTGGACAAGGGAGAGGAAGAGGATGAGAGAGAGAGAGAGAGAGAGAGAGAATGAGTATACGAGATGAAGAAAAAAAGATAAAGAGTTGAGAGGCGACTTATATGTACCCACTGGTATAGTAGCCTGAGAGCGCACCGGGGAACCGTGTGCTTCCCACCGTCTTGTTGAGCTCCTGGGTCCGGAGAGGATGCTCACGAGAAGACCGAGAGAAGGGATTTCACAGCGCGATCATTGCCATCCACTCTTGAGATTACCTATCTCTCCCTCTCTTTCTTCGACTTTTTCTCTCTCGCCCCACTCCCTTCGACTCCCTTTCTACCCTTTTCTTTTTGCCTGTCCACCCGCTGATACGCTAGACCGACATCCTGTTGCACACCGAGGCTGCGTATACACGTACAATCGGTGTAATGGTGACTTTGATCGTGCTGCGCTGGAATTAAATAATTCCGTTCAAGTTCGCAACGAGATGTATGGGAATAGAAGGCTACGAGCCCGTTAATATTTACGTAATATTGACCATCTGCAGATCTGGGTGCTGCGACGACGGCCATTGGGTTAAAATTGGGGCAGAAAAATAGGTTGATTTTCAATATTTTTTTCTGGAATGACGAGGTCGGGATATTTCACGCAATTGATGTACAGTCTTGCCACGTTTGAGTTTTTTTTGTTGTTGAAAAATGTGGATGAATAATGAGGCTATTAGTATTTAAACAATGTACCGCCTTTGCTGCATGGCGCATCGGTGGAGGTGGGTCTGGAAAACAAGGTGGTCCGATGTGAACAATGAAAATTTACTTTTAGTATAATAATGAACCTTTCGGATGGCCGGAGATTTTGCTGGAAGTTTGACAATCACAAAAATGCGAAGGTGTGGAAAAAATGTACGATTTCCGATTTAAAAAAAATACGATTTTCATCATTTGTTATTAACAAATGGACGAAGATGTCTCATAATCATCCAGGTATACGATAGAACGTGTTACAAACTACGGATGAATTAATTTTGAGATACGAATCACACCGTTTCATTAACATAAAGAAGGGGCTGTGACACTTCACAAAAATCGTCGCAACTCGGTCATTTTTATTTTGTTTTCACGATTGCCTTGGTGCAAGTTGTATTAAAGGGGGAAGATACCTTTAGGCGAGGAATTTTTTGCTGATTTTCATGGTTTTTTTTTAATTGAGGAAAGATTTCGTCACCATTTTTGAGACTTGTGTGTTATTACTACATTTGGCGGTTCGTTGAAAATCACGGAAGTATGTTCCGTATAAATCTTTCTAACCTTATTGTCTAATACATGATCCAAAATATTTTAAAAAATTAATAAACGTATTATTTATTGCAAAATCCAGCTATTTTCCGGAAAATTTAATCAGTTTGTTTTAAAGCGTACTATTTCATTGATTTTCAACATTTGTCACTTTTTCCTGGTTCATATTCTGCGTAGGAGTGTTAATGAGAGAAAAATCTTCATTGTTGTTTTTCAGATTCAGGGGCTATACCAGTGCGAACGCTGAAAATTTGGGTGATTTTCGGGAATTTTTTGAAAGAAAAGTACTCAATTAAATATTTCGGAAAATTAAGAATATATTTGGCTATATTCGATCTATATTACATAATTTTTTTCATAGAAAAACATTGAGATCCAAGCGACTTATGCGCTGCCTTCGGAGGCGCCAAAAAAAAAGTTCCTCCACTGCTGACATGATTCCGGCCGCTTGAGTAGCTGAAACCGAAAAAGGAAAATATGTCGTTAAACTGGAAAGTATTTCCTGTACAATGACGTAGGATTTTCGAAAAATATAAAAATCTAACAAAATGGCGTACTTATGAAAAAAGTCTGTTTTCTTGCCTATAAAATGGTCGATTTTTTCAATGCCAAATCGTCAATTTTCATCGAATCAAAAATATCCTACGTTATTGTGGAGTAAATATATTGAAGAGTACTCAGTTCAAATTTCAAGTCAATCGGATAATTGCTCTTTGAGTAACAATGTCAGCAAATTTGAAAAATCTTAATTCGAGAAAAAAGCGTTTAAAGATTTAACTATCGATTTTTGCAATATAAAATAATAAGAGATACGGCCTTGAAATGTTTACAGGATATTCTTGTAAGTATAAACTGTCGAAAAAGGCAAAAAAAAATTCAAAGATAAAAAAAATACCATGTAACAGTCAAAAGTAATAATAAAACATACCCCGAGTCTCCAAAAGGGTGAAGAAATCGATCCTTAAAAAAACATCATCAAAATCATCCATTTTTTCCCGATCTAAAAATATCTCCCCCCTCAAGACTCTGTGCTATAACCATGCAATAAAAATATACAGTTTCCATTTCTTTTTTGTTTCGTTAAGGCGTTAGGCCCACTTGTAGCGCAAAAAAGGCCTTTTTCATGAATTTTTTTAACGAAAACTACAAAACTTTTTTCATCGATCAATATACCATCTTAAAGAACACATCTTGAAGAACTTTCAGTAATTTTTTTATTGAAAAATATTACATTGTTTAGTGGCAAATGGCCGTCAATGAAATAATGTTTTTATATACACGGTTTGCGGTGACCAACATTGCGGCGAAGTGGATCACCTGAAAAAAAAATGCGGATGGATTTAGTCAAATATAAGTATAAACTAGTCTTTAATCGAAGGATTTTAAAAAATATTCATTTTTCACAAAATGGCGGACAGTCAAAGTTAATGGTTCGATTTTGACGAAAAAAAAACGGCCGTTTTTTGGCTATAAAACGGCCATTTTTTTCGAAAAAAAAAATCGAACGATTAAAGACTACATTTTTATGTATTAAATAAGCCTGCAAAATTTCAAGAAGATCGGTTCATTAGCGTTCGAGTAATCTTGGTCACCGACTTCAGAAATGCCATTTTGAGAAAAACGCGTTTGAAGTTTCAATTTCCGGTCGTTTACACAACGGATTCTTCCCTTTCAACGCTCATAACTCAGTCAATTTTGTTCGGACCGACTTGAAATTTTCAGGACATACTCTCAGATACTTATACTTCAAAAAAATGCAATAAAAAAAAATCGATTCTTTCAAAATCGCAAGTGGGGGTAACCCCTTAATTCCGCCGTCAAAACGCTCCTTGAATAGTCTCTCACAAAAATATTCTAACATTCATCTGGTCGCTAAAGTCCAATATGTCCAACGTCTCCAAAATCACCACCCCGCTCCCCGAATCCATACACACAAATGCTATATCCGTCGATATCGCTAATTATTTAACGCTTTCGTGACATTCTCATACCCGATAGATCTTGATTGCACTCAATCTAGCCGGACGTGTCGCGCCTGATTACGCTTATCGTTGTATGACGATTGAGACGCAGTACCTGTCCTTTTTTGTTTCCATCGAATCAACGATGAAGAGATAGAGAGCTTTTACATACGGGGTAGGCGCACAACGCTTGTCGTCTGCGCTCAGATTAACGATACGTCGTCTCGGTATGGAAGTGACATTGGGCGATTACAAATAAAAGATTCGCGTTGATTAGCCGCATATACTGCGGCACTCTCAACGGTCCCTCAATGCCGAAGTACAGTGTGTTCAATCGCCAGACGATCTTATACACGCGTGTACATTAGGGCGATCGCAAACGTGGTGCACGTATAGGAACGAAAGTTGCTTCGATTAAGAGGACGACGAGCTGGATCTACCAGAGGAAAAAGGGGACCCACTTAATTGCAAGCATATATATATATATGAGGCAGCAGCGTTGGTAGAGCAACTCCGGTTGCGTCGGACCCTTCGAACCGATATCCTCCTCCGTATACATCTAACCGTCCCTTCGTTCTACTGCGAGAATCGTAACCGTCCACATCTCTTCGATTTGCATATCCGGAGCGTCTCTGTCTCTGTCCTTCTTCCCTTCACCCTCTCTCTCTCTCTCTCTCTCTCTCTCTCTCTCTCTCTCTCTCTCTCTCTCTCTCTCTCTCTGCCTTTCAATCTCCTTCCAAGCCTCGTCGTAGCAGCCCAGAGGGATCTCTATCCCTTTTCGCATGTTCATCGCAATGAGATAGAGAGAGAAAGAGAGACAGGGAGACACAGAGAGAGAGAGAGAGAGAGAGAGAGAGAGAGAGTGAGAGGCGAACAGCCAGACAGAGAGAGAGAGAAAGCGAGATGGATAGCTACCGCATTCCCCAGACCCGCAATCTGTTAATCGCCCCCGCAAAGTTCCCATCGAGCGGTCCTATCCTCTCTCAACCTTTGTCGATCGTGCATGCTGCACACAGCAGCAAAATCAGGAGGGCAATGCTGAGGAACACTTCCTGCAGTTAGTATCATTTCTCACATTCGTATTGACGACGACTGCACTACATGTATCTACTCTTTGGGCAGCGGGTCTTGCAGACTGGGGATCCCTTTTGGATCGCGCAAACTAGATAAAACGTTTCAGAGCAGATCGCCACCACGTGCAGAGTGGAAAAATCACTTGGATCAACGAAACGGTCCATTGAGAGGTGACCAATCGAATATTGAGATGAAGCACTAAAATATTTGATTATAGTGTTCTTTAGTTCGATAGAATAAATCGGTTTGTAAATAACCTGATATTTCGTCTTTACGAGAAATATATTGTTGGCATGTACCCAACATCACCAAGACATTATTCAATGGGGGATTGGGTCAGGCCGAGTCAATTTGAGGACTACCGATCGGATGATTCCTAAGATTCTCGACCCTCCAACATTTATGGGGTGGGGATCGGAAAATCGAAAGATCAACATTCAGGACCCTAAATTCGAATTCTGTTATAGCGAACGTTCCAATATAGATTGATCAATCTTATCATAGTCTGTAAAAATAGTTAATCGAAATTGTGAATACAAAAATCTCGAGGTTGATTTATAGCGAAAACAAATATCAGATTTACCAAAATAATGAGAGATGTAATATCGATTCGCCTGTACATATGCACCAAAAAATCCGAGACGTCAATTCGTCGAATTGTAAATATTACGACAGTTTACAATTTCGAATTCATTAAAGCGAAGGACCAAAAAGTCGATCAGTTAAAATACCGATGGGCCAAAATGGCGAACGGTTCGGATAGCGAAAACTTGGGATCGAGCAATACTACTTGCGCTTCAGAATGAAGATGGCAGATGGCGTTAGTGGTCAGTCGCGTCAGGCAGCCATCCCATGTTCGCCATTTAGGTATTCGCCATTTCGTACCATCGATCATTTGCGTTTCTAAGATCTACACATTCGAAGTTTGTAGTCTCGATATATGGCTTTTTGCTATAGACGGTATTACGAATATTAGATACCCACTTTTTTCTATTTCGGAGATATGAATATTGTAGATTGTTCGAATCTGCATTTGTATGACTCAAACGGCAGACTATCTGAATATATGTTCTCGAATAAATGAGCTCTCGAATGAATAATCCTTTGGTGTAACAGTTATTCGATTTCGTCATCGGTCAAAGGATCAAATTTCGAATAATTTAACCTTCGTTATTTTGAGAGTTCGTAATTCTGTCGTTTCGAAATCTTTGTCGTTCTATATTCGGTCATTCGACATTTTGACCCCCACCCTTATTTATGCACCGTAATCATGTGTTTTTTTTTTGTTTGCAAACTTCACCCCCAAGCGCACATGCCCGTCGAGAAGACTCAAAAAGTGATGGAATAAAGATGATAAAAAGGGCGTCGAGAGAGGACTGTAAAAAAAATTGTGTGCGAGTGAGAAGAAAGAAGGGTAGGTCGAAAGCGCGATTCATGATTTATGCAGTGGTGGCGTGTAGGACGCAGGGTGTATACAGAATTGTTTATACGCGCGCTTGTATTATCATTGTTGGCATCTCACAATGGGCCAGTGCGCCAACGAAATGCAATATTATACTATGGGCACAGCCGCACTCGTGATATAGCGTTTCAAGAGAGAGAGAGAGAGAGAGAGAGAGAGAGAGAGAGAGGCAACACGCCGAGCTGGCTGCTTATCGCGGGTGCGCTTTCGCATAATGTGTCATAAATAGGCGGCTCGCGCGCGCTTCGCTTCTGCTGATCGCGCACACTAATACACACACGTGAATGCGAGCTACGTATGCACATACGTGTTGGCATACCACGTGCTGAAACAATAACCATTGTGGTGGCTGGTACTGTTTATAAATAAGGTTCTCGTAAGTGCACTCCGAGCACTCCCCGTCAGTATTATAGTGTGGTATAGGAAAGAGCACGAGCTGCTGCTGCTGCGCTGTATTTCCTATGTACACCTCACACGCATTCGTGCACAAGTGTCTTCTCTGATTGTGAGTGTAATGGAAAGGGCTTGTGCACCGTGCTGTTTGCTCTCAGCTCTTCGGGATGTTCACCAACGCGAGATTCGTATGGGACTAGGCCCCACTCAATCTATCTTGCAAAGGACGTCACTTTGGTGTCCGTTTTCGATTTTGATGAAACTCGCGTATATGGTAGACGATTCGAAACTACTGGGTACGTATTTTTTTTAATTTTATTTTTATTTTTTTGATTGGCGGAAAAACTGTTTCATGGGGTGAAAGCACCCTTAGAGTGAAGTGGTGGGTGGGAGTCGAAATATCGATGGATCAATATTCGGATGGGCTGAAATATCGAATTAAAAAATGTCGAATGTTTGAATATAGATAGATCAATGTTCCGAGGGTTTATATAGTCGTAAATAAAAATTCCGAATACGAATATCTCGAAGTTGAAATATAGCGAAAAACAAAAACCGATTTAAAAAATATTAAGAGACATAATATCGAATTGCTTATATAAATAACACCAAATAATTCGAGAAGATGAATCTTCGAATTGTAAATATAGCGACGGGTCAAAAAACAGAAAGCATTAAATCGAACGGCCAAAAAGTCGAGTGGTTAAAATAGCGAAGGGTCAAAATGTCGAATGGCCCGGATGGCGAAAACTTGTGATCGAGGCAGATAGCGTTAGCGGTCGGCCGGGTGGCATCCATACCATGTTCGCCATTTTGGCATTTGCCATTTCGGACCATCGATATTTTGCGCCTCGATATACTGCTTTCCGCTATAGGCGGTATTACGAATATTAGATACTCGCTTTTTTCTGTTTCGGAGATATGGATGTTATAGATTGTTCCAATCTATATTTGTATGTCTCAAATTGCAGACGATCTGAATATACGTTTTCAGATAAATGAGCTCTCGAATAAATGATGCTTTGCTTTATAGTCATTCGATTTTTTCTTCGATCGAAACATAACATTTCGAATAATTAAACCTTCGTTATGTTGAGAGTTCATAATTCTGTCGTTTCGAAATATTTGTCGATCTATATTTGGTCCTTTGATATTTGGATCCCCACCCTTTCAAGGCGAGAGGATTAGAAATCCACAATTGGTATGTTGAAAGGAAAAATAAAAACAAGGGATGAACTACCACCCCCTTATTTTGCTCTTTCTCAGCACACATTTGAACGAAGTGCATTAAATTGAATTACCCCCCACTTCGAAGGGGTTAAAACCGAAGTTTACGCATTTGTGCCTTTTTGGCGGATAGCAAGCTTAAGGGGGCCAACCACATTCTATATATTTTCGACGATTTTAAATAAGAATCGAGGGTTCTAGGGGAAATGAAAGGGCAATTCGTATTGTGAGGGTAAAAATACCTCGATTTGGACGTGTTAAAAAAATATTAAAAATCCAAATTTTTTTACCATCTTGATAAAAAGTCAGTTTTACTGAATCGTCCTTAATTTTTGTTGTGTTCCGATTTGAAACTCCGCTCCGCGGTTCATTCTTTTCGTAACCGTATCCGTTTTAAAGTGCCGTTTGATTAATCGAACTCCGTTCAGTTTTCGATTTTTGGCGTAATTTCAAATCCAAAGAAATTTTCAGTATATCAGATAGATTTCGTCGATTCTGAAAAAGTGAATAGAGCCGAATAATTTTTTTCGTTTTATACACCCTTCCAAGAATCTAGCCAACGGAACAATTTTCTGCTTATTACAAATATGACGGAGTTGTTTTTTCGAGAGCTCAAAAATGGACCGGCTAAACGTGAAAAACGTGTTATCATACATATCCGACCATTCTTCATGGAAATTAAGAGTTTTGGTGGAAATGGGAGATGAATTCATATTTAGAGGGTAAAAATACATCGATAGTGTTTTTTGTTTAAATATTAAAAATCCATATTTTTCACATTTCGGCCGGAAAGGTGTCTTCACTCAATCGACCTCTCACTACTTTTTCGTTGCGATTTGAAACTCCACTTCGCGCTCATTCCTTTCGCAATCGTATCTTTTTTCAAATGCCGTTTGATTTATCGAGCTCCGGTTATTTTTCAATTTTTGGCAGATATTCAAAATGAGACCATAGAATTTTGCGAATTTTTCCATAGTCTAAATATCAATTTGAAGTTTGTAGAAATATTTTGAATCAGCAGACACATTTTAAATACGGAACAAAACAACTTTGATTAAAAAAAGAAAAACTTCAAGTGGTTCATGGTGTGGTTCCCCTCAAAACCGTTCTTCCACCGATAACAAAAAAAAACACGTATACAATAGCTTTTAATACTCTACCAAATACATTGGCGAGGGACAAAATTTGCTGATTTTCATTATTATTTTTTTGAATGAAAGATTTCTCCGCCATTTTTGAGACTTCGAGTATATTGTATCACTACTTCTGACTATTACGTGGCGTTTTTTTTTATGAATCTTAAAAAATAGCGAAGATATGGCACGGTCTTCTAATCTACATTTTCCAAATTGGCGTGACGTATAGCTAAAAAACTAATCGATCGATTCTTCTAAAATTTCGTATAAATATTTCTCATCTTATTGCTCAAAAAATGAGCCTAAATGTTTTCAAAAATTGAAAAAAAACTATTTTTTAATTAAAAAAATAATTAACAATTAATAATTAATTATTATAATTTCAATAATTTTAAATTATTTCTTAATATTTATTAAAAAAAATTATTTATTTAATTTTTACTTATTTTATATATTTATTTATTTATTTATATAATTTTATATATATTTTATTTATTTTAATTTTAATTTAATAAAAATTAAATAGTAATATTTTTTTAATAATAAATGCCATGTAACAGCCAAAAGTAGTAAAAATCTCAAAAATGGTAAAGAAATCTTGCTATTAAAAAAAAATCGTGAAAATCGTCAATTTTGTCCTCGCCTGAGGTGTCCTCCCCCCTTAACGAAGTTCGAATGCAACAGAAATAGTCGAATGAGTATTCAAATTTTCAACACCACCATTTTCCAAAGATAAGGACTTCGGGGAACGGAAATAGCCACAATGTATATACGATCCACACGCGCTATCTCTCTTTCTCTCTCGTCCCAAGTCCGCGATCCAACAGAAATCCTCGGGCTCCTCGTGCGAGCCAGGTTTTCCCAGACCGCATACACACGCGCCTAACTCGACTCGTCGTGGGCAGCAGTAGAATCGGAGAGCCGAAGAAGAGGATGGGCCGTTTCCTGGGAATAAAAATTGCAATCTCTCAAAGCGGAACACGAAATGCGGTCTCACGATTACGAAGACTGTGGAGGCCACGAGGCGGTGAGATCCTCGTTGCTTCTCTCGCTCTCTTTATGCCGCGTTTTGCCGACCACGTGGGTTCCCGGACGTATGTGGTCGCCGGTCCGTTTCGCGTGGGTTGCACACTGTATCAGGATCCCGGGCCTCGCTCAGACTCATCCTTTTACTAGCAAGAGGATTGTCTGTTTGAACTATATGTGCTCACTGGCGTTTTCATGCTCCTTTTCCTCTGCACGACTGCGATCTCTCGTTATTCGTGTGACCATTGTCCAAAGCTCACGAAAAACATAACCTATCGACGAATTGAACTGGACAGGTCATCCAGTTTACATTAGTGAGTGGCAGATCGAAAGTAGCAAAGAGAAGCGATACCTTTAGGCGAGGAATTTTTTTGCTAATTTTTATGATTTTTTTTAAAGGAATGTTTTTTTCACCATTTTCACCAGATACATGGTACCACTGATACCAGTCATACCACTGATCATACTTCAGCCTTGTACAATTTATATTTTCAACATATGCAAAAAAATAATTTGTAATAACTAAAATTTTCCATGTGTAAACTGTTTGGAGAATGTTCACGTTTAATTAAAAAATGAAAAAACAGTTATTCCAACGATTCGCACAGTATTTCTAGGTTTGATATTTGGCAACGTTGGTTCTATCTCCGTCTCTTTTTACTCAACCAGGCGAGTTTAATCTCTGTGCTTTTCAACGTCGATCTGTCAAAACAATGTCAGGTGCAGGAAATATAAAGCATTCTATTCAGGCCACGACTGGTAAAACCCGTGTGGAAATTGAACTAGGGCTTTGGTCGGGCCCATATAGAATTTCCCTAACTTTAATAGGGACCTAATCGGGTAGCCTCACACGGGGCCTTAGTGGCCGCTCACACTTTACTACTGGGGGCCATTAAATGCAGAATAATGAGGGCCTTCAAGGATGCCTGATCAACGCCTCATGTAAGCCATGGTGTGCCCATAAGTTATCCCTGTCAAT
The DNA here is from genome assembly GCA_964007375.1 of Ophion obscuratus. Lineage (NCBI taxonomy): Eukaryota > Metazoa > Arthropoda > Insecta > Hymenoptera > Ichneumonidae > Ophion > Ophion obscuratus. Next base: position 44,684,504 of record OZ023317.1, read on the forward strand.
GGATATGCTCACGTTTGTCTAAATGTATGTGTTTCTGCGTATATTTGTCCGTTTATATAAGGTCACGATACACTGCCAATTTTTTTAAATTTATTTAAATAGGATCTCTTCAATTGAGATAGGTTTTTTCCTCGTCTCACGGCCTACTAAGATCTTATTTGTTTCAAAGATGTTTTTTTTATTCGTTTCAGCTTTTATTCGTTTCTTTTTGAATATCAAATTTATTCCAATCGAATAAATAAAGATTCGATTCAAATAAATTTTTATTTGCCTACAATGTACACTGTGAATCTAAGTGTACTATGTGCATAAAATATTTCATAAATCCAAAATGAAATAAAGCACTTCATTGAGAATTTACCACAACGATTTTATATCGTAATTCGTCATGCCCTGGCCTTTCGGAATGATTTTTTTCGAAGAAAATATTTCACCTATATCGGTATTGAACCTAGTACCTACCTACTCATAGCTACGCATGCTGCCCCTATGCTACCGAGTGCTTGTAACATCTTCGTCGCAGATATGGCATTAGACACCAAATTAATTCCTACAATTGTTTGCTGCATCACATAAACAATATCAATTAGTTAATATCATTGTGACATTCACTATCATAACGCGAAATAATTTTTCATATGGAAAGTATTGGCCGAAAATAGTCACTATAAAAATGTAAAAAAAAACCCGAATGGGATTGTTCAAACATACGCGCCTGCATCACTCCACGAGTGAATAAGGCAATAAGAATAATATGTAATTTTTTGAAGGATTTGTAAATGTTATATATAATAATTTTTAATACCCTGACGTTTTTATCCTATTCTTACCTATTATCGAATAATTGAGTGTAATAATTAAAATACCACAAATGATTTAGTCCAAGCTATGTATATTGGTCCATTTCCTATAATGCCCAAACCTGGCCCTCTTGTGGCAATCCCTGTCGCGATTGCCATATAATATAAGGGCCTTCAAGGGCTTATTTGAGGCTTCCCTGATAGGGAAAGCCTCAAACGCGTTTTTTCTCGAAAAAACGTTTTCAAAATCTAGCTCCATCGTATCTCTAAAACTAATAAACCGATTCTCTTGAAATTTGAACCACATGTTGTAAACATGAGTCGCAACAAGATGACCCTCGATGGTTTCAAAATTTTGATTTTTACTATTTTTTGCGATAACAACGCGTTTTATAAAACTTTTTTTCGTTTTTCATCTGCCATTTTTTTTTTATTTTTTGATAAAACTTTATATCCGAGTCATTTTGTCGCTGGTGTCATACTGAATCTAATGGACTTTGATTTTATTTTGTTTCAGACAAGCCGTTGCCGAGTTGTAATGGAGCTACCTAGCCCACCTATTTTTGAGGTGTTCGTTAAACGATAGTGTTTGTACTTAAAAATGAATAAATTTTTTTTTATGTATTCCAAGACTTTATTTATCAAGCCCAACAACTTTTATATTCATATCCTTTATAAAATCCTCAAAAAAATCGCGAAAATAGTCTTTTTTCGTGGCTCCAAACTGGACTGGCCCGTTAATGAAGCTCAAAAAAAATTAATGAAAATTCTATGGTTTGATGCCTGACGATAGAATTGCCATAAAACTGTATATGTCTGTTAAGGTAGGCTGGGTATAGGGGTCCGAGTTAGCTTGATGTCACACGAAACTAACGCTCCCCCACTGTGTTGTAGCGAAGTGGGGAAACTACGACATGCTGAATGTCTGCGATTGGTTGAAAAATGCCTTCTCCCCACCCCATTCTAATCTTGTTATTAATTTAAAAATCATATTACAACTTATATTACAAATATATTACAAAAACTATATAACAATTATCATACAAACAGACCCAAACGCAACCGAACAAACCCAAAACTAATACAAACAAGCCTAAACAATCCTAAATGAACCGAAACGAAACCAATCATTTACCTCCATGTATCAATATTCTTTGATAAATAATGAAAAACTAACTCGTATTCCTTACGTGTACCTGTTTTTTTTTTATTACCCGAAAAGTCTGATTACATTTTCAATACCATGAAATAGTTGCAGTTTGTGTAATATCTGTAAATTTTTAAATTAATCTCGAAAAATGGCGGACGTATGGTATGGTCTTCTAAACTGCATTTTCAAAACTAGCGCGACATACAGCTGAAAACTAATCGACCGATTCTGATTAAATTTTCTTCACATCTCTGAACCCTTAATGTCTAAAACATGATCCCAAATATTTTTGAAATCTTTTTTTAAAGTAGTCTTTTTATTACAAAACGTTTTAAAGCGTACCTTTTTATCGATTTTCAATATTTTTCACGTTTTCTTGGTTCATATTCTGCGTTCGAGTGTTCATAAAAGAAAAATCATCGTTCGTTTTTTTTTCCGATTAATCCCGACGGCGCTACGTGTCACGCCCTCTAACAACATCCACAGCCACCCGGTTAGAAAACTGTGGCATACCGCCACCATTTTTAAAGATTAATAAAAACAATACCATGTGACAGGCAAAAGTAGTCATAAAACATACCCTAAGTCTCAAAAAGAGTGAAGAAATCTTTCCTTTAAAAAAAATCATGAACAGCAACCTTTTTCCTCCCCTGAAGATGTCTCCTCCCTAAAGTGCAATTACCGAAACTCATTCAACAGACGCGAGAATAACGTGAATTCATTTCTCATGAAATGGTTGGGTATGCTGCGAGCGAGTATGAAATTTGAGTTGCTCACTTCTGCTGTGTGGATGGCTGTGCGAACGACCTGGTGATTATCCCAGTAGGATAAAGGACCAAACATCTCGGAACAAATTCTAGATATCCTCAGATAGAGATGCCAATCCTAGAAGAAAAAAAAACAATAACTATTCAGCCCGGTAGGGCGACCAGTAGGAGTTTCATCCAAGGGTCGAGTACTCGCAGGTACTGGCTGATTCGTGTATATCCATAGCGTATGGACAACCGTGTTCAATGGTGTGTGTGTGTGTACCGAACGAGGCAGTCTCCAGTCTCGTGGGAGTTGTAATCCTTTCACGGATGTTGAAGATGCTCTTCTCGAGGAAGAGAGAGAGTGAGAGAGAGAGAGAGAGCCAGAGAGGACGAGAGAAATCTCAAAGCCCTCGACCTTGTTCCTCCGGCTAAAGGTCAGCCACTCTGGGCGTATTCAGGAATTATTCGATTTTATCCTACTGCACCGGGAGTGCTGCACCTTTTCCTGACTGCAAACAAAAATTTGCATGATGGAGGGTCTCGTGCGTAAATATATACGTACACACACATATACATATATTTTACACCCAAGCAAGTGAAGATCCGCGTGTGCTAATTCAACAGTAGTATCAATTCAGAAATCATCGTATTTTATTTCAGGGTGAAAGAACGACGCGAACGCAGAGAGCAAAAACTGCGAGGTGTATTATGCAATCGGCCGGTGCAAGTGGTCACGAATGTGTCGTGTAAAAAAGAGACGACCGTGGATAGAGCGAGATCAGGCGAATCAATGAAATGACGCATGAGAATGAATAATCAGAGTGCGATGGGAGTCACACTCGATCCGCCTCGGTGAGCTAATTTACACGCGATTGTATATCTTTTACCGGCCAAGGACTTCATCCACTAATAGCATGCTGAGAGAACGTGTCACATCCGTATTACCCTAGCTATTTTTCATTTTTTACTATTTTACAACTACAATCTGTTATTGGTAATAACACTAAATTGTTTTGGTGATTTACAGCAAATAAAAATGTGAGTCAGATTGAGGCTCCACTATAGTTGTGAGTTATGTTTGAGTCGAGAGGGTGAATATACTAGGTTTTATTCGGGCAAAATTTTATTTATTTAATTAATTGATTTTTCAATTTGTTTTATTTTATTTACTTATTGTTATTGTTAATTTATTGTTAATTTAAATAATTTTATTATTTAATTATTATTATTATTTTCTTCTAATTAAATCGTTGGTGTAGATGTCCTGGCTTGTATCTTTGAAGTCTCTTCCTTCGGAACTTGTTCTCGGCTAAAATTGTCGCCAGCTGTTTCGGATGGTTTTCCAGCGGGCACTGGCTATTATCAAAGCTAGTTCTGCATGCAACTTCACTCGCGCATATTTCGGGAATTGCGCCCATCTCGTGCAGGGATTGTCATGGGTATCCAAATGTACCCATACTAGTACCTACTTTCTGATCCAATTGGTCATCACATTGGATCACTATACCAAAACGCCACTCGATAATGTGGGAATCCTAAAAGGATTCCCACATTATCGAACAGAATCCGATTCGATTGTTGATGGATCTCAATACGTTCTGTAGGGAGACCGGGGACAAAAGGTTGGTTGTCAGCTTGCACCGCCCCCCGCACACGAGTTCAGTCTTTGGGCCCGCGTCGCGAGACAAGGTTGAATCAGTGGACGTATTGTTATTTTTACCACCAAAAGTAAGTTTTTTCCATTTTTTATTCATTAAGTGTTTACGTAGAATTAAGATGCTGATAATAATGTGAATATTAGTTCGTTGATTTACGTTAAGGCGTTACCCCCACTTGTAGCGCAAAAAAGGCCTTTTTCATGATTTTTTTTAAAGAAAACTACAAAACTTTTTTAATCGATCAATATACCATCTTAAAGAACACATCTTGAAGAAATTTCAGTAATTTTTTTATTCAAAAATATTACATTGTTTAGTGGCAAATGGCCGTCAATGAAATAATGTTTTTATATACACGGTTTGCGGTGACCAACATTGCGGCGAAGTGGATCATCTGAAAAAAAAATGCGGATGGATTTAGTCATATATAAGTATAAACTAGTCTTTAATCGAAGGATTTTAAAAAATATTCATTTTTCACAAAATGGCGGACAGTCAAAGTTAATGGTTCGATTTAACGAAAAAAAAAAACGGCCGTTTTTTGGCTATAAAACGGCCATTTTTTTCGAAAAAAAAAAAATCGAACGATTAAAGACTACATTTTTATGTATTAAATAAGCCTGCAAAATTTCAAGAAGATCGGTTCATTAGTGTTCGAGTAATCTTGGTCACCGACTTCAGAAATGCCATTTTGAGAAGAACGCGTTTAAAGTTGTAATTTCCGGTCGTTTACACAACGGATTCTTCTCTTTCAACGCTCATATCTCAGTAAATTTTGTTCGGATCGACTTGAAATTTTCAGGACATATTCTCAGATACTTATACTTCAAAAAAATGCAATAAAAAAAATCGATTTTTTCAAAATCGCAAGTGGGGGTAACCCCTTAAGATTGTCTTTAGCATGTTATAATTTGTCTCCGTGTAACACATTCAGTTTTAAGGTTAGGTTGTATAAAATATTAAAAACGGGGTTGGATACAAAAGTAACATCTCATGGCAGGACAAAAGTAACGTGATACTTTCGTCCCCGTAGAATGGTAATTTGTATTAAACGTTTTTTTTTCCTATTTTGATTTAACAGAATGCCACGGCAGCGGATAAGAAAAACAAATAGAGGCACCACTGACACAGGGGTCTATACACAAGTAGCAAATGAGCATTTCAAGAAGAATGCAACAATAAGACCACTTGCAAAAAATATACGGAGTTTGTCATGTCACATTAAATAGATTCATAAGAAAACTTAAAGCAGGAAATACTAATGCACAAGTTGGTTACCGTTGCATCAACCGTGTTTTCACTGCTGAGGAAGAAATAGTTTTATTTAAGATCAAATTTTCATAGTTGATTGTAATTTAGAAGTTATTTTCGTTTTGTTAATTTTGTTAAAGAGTTAAAAACGTATTAAGAATTCATTTTTTGTTTGTATTATTGATCGTTAAGACGTTATTTTTTGTTTTGTCATAAGATATTTTTTGTTAATTAACTAATCATCAAGAAGTACATTTTTCTTGATTTTCGACTGAATAGAAACATGAATCTCAAGTTAAACTTAATTAGGAAGCTTATTATTTTTGTACTATAACTTTGAAATAAATAATTTGATTTAATCTTGTTTTTTTTTCATTGTATTTATAGCATTGGGCAGAACTAATACGGTGTTACTTTCGACCCACGCCTTGTTACTTTTGCCCTGATCGTGGGGTCGGAAATAACAATCTCCAATTTTTTTTGCAGCTTTATAATATTCCGAAACCGATGTATATTAGATAAAATTATAAAGCACATGTTTAGACCATAAACGAAAGTTTAATATGGCTATATTTATTTGATGACAAATGATTTGACGAGATTGGCATGGAGTACAAATTGTTACTTTTGTCCCCAATTCTCATAAACAAAATAAGTAGATCGTGAAAAAAGTATAAATCGCTTAAAAAAGTGTATCTTAAAAATAGAATTGAATGACATCACTAAAAATTTACCGTCATCATCGTTCGGTGTTTATTTCACTGCACTTTGACATGATATCATCACGGACGTATATACACACTCACGAAGCATGCAGATTATGTTTCAACACGCCGAGTTTTTGCTCGTGGTTTTTTACATATTTTTTGTACGAACGTGGCAAGAATTCTCAAACGGCGTTCATCGGGGAGCAGTGCAGAATCCAATTGGATCCAAATGAGGACTCCCTATGTGCGGTGTCCCTAACAAATCCCTATAGAGATGTTAGTGCATCTTGGAACTCCGCAACCAATTTGTGCACGGGAACACGAAAGGATATTTTTTGGGGAGATTTAAAAAACTCCGGCTGAGAGTTTTGAATAACATTTTTTCAAACGACGTAAATCAGGAAATATTGATTGATTTCTATTGAGTCCCTATAGGGATGTGGTAGGATCTGGGGACTCCCTAACAAACTTCTACAAGGTATGTGCATATATAAAGTGCTTGTAAGGGTCATCGTATTGAGGATTTTTACCAAAGTTCTTATGGAAACATGCTACATATGTAAATCTCCTATTATGCATGGATTATCCTGCAACTGTCGATAGGTCAGTTCATGCACTACTGTATGCTGGAATTTCGGTTCGCCCCGCGGTTTTTGAGATCAAAATGATCTGCTTTTGGTTTTTCGCATAGCATTTCGACAAATAATAACTTTTTTGACCTGGTTATTTAAAAAATACTCTTGGTTATTTATTTTATCTAGAAAAGTCGCCTTTTCAACCTTGAATGTCAAGCAAACTTTATGAAAAAAGATCTTATGCAGAATTTTCATGCAAACCAATTCGAACATCTGACTTTGATGGCCTGTGGTACAAAAGAAATGTACTATGCATCTCGTGGTAATTATTTTTAAAAGTTGCTTATTTATTGTCGATTTATATCATTTGTAGAAATGGCACGCAAAAGACCAAAAGTAGATGATTTTTTTTAACAACATGAAACCCGAAATCTCAAAAACCGTTGGTCTTTTACTAAACTAGTATTCCAGCATGTAGTAGGACATGATCTGGCCTATAGACAGTTGCAGGATTATCCATTCATAACAGGGCACCCTGTATACTATATACTAGCTGACCCGGCGAACTCTGTTCGGCCTTAGAGGCAATAAATAAGCAGATTTTGGATTTTATTCAATTCAATTTTTTATTAAGAAAAATATAAATATAAACAATCAAGTATTTTAATGATTCTTTATTGTTTATGTATTTTGGTGCATCGGTTGTACTCTTCAGTTAAGCACCTTGTGATACACGACATTTTTTGTTTTATTATCAGGCGCAAATACAAACAACGCAGATGGGCTTCCGACCCGTGAACATGCCACATATAATTGCCCATGTGAAAAACATTTATTTTCAAGATTCAGACCACAAACTTTCAAAGATTGTCCTTGTGATTTGTTAATGGTCATGGCGAATGCAAGACGGATCGGAAATTGAAGTCTTTTAAACTCAAACGGCATATCGGTTGGGATCATCGGGATCCTCGGAATGAGAACTCCTCACCTTCGAATTTTCTTTTGAGTATAGTCGCGTAAATCACATTGTTCATCAATTTACTTACCACCAAACGCGTACCGTTGCAAAGTTTTGGTGGGTTTATGTTTCGAAGGATAATTACTACGGAGCCAACCTTGAGGCGTAAATTGTGCGGTGGTAAGCCAGGCACATCCAAAGAGTTTAAAAATTCAATTGGATAGTTGGTGGCTTCATCTTCGTTTGTTACACAGTCAATTGATTTGAATAAATGCAATGTTCCAATGATATCATTCTGAATTATGTAGTTTAGGTTATCTACATCTTTATTCTTAGCCGCTAAAATTGCTCGTTCACTCCACCATTCATTATTTTTGTAGTTAGTAATGATGTTTGGAAATACTTTGTTGATAAGTTCGTCTTTCGATGAGACAAAGTTACAGAAATTCTGAGGAAAAGAAATCAATCCGCTCGATTCGTCGACCGGTACTCGACCATTACCGATAGTAAGCAATTGCTCAGAGAAATCTTTAGCAGATGTATCATTAAGCAATGCAACTCTCATGTTTGTTGTTAGCTGAAGTTTCTTTACACAGCGCCATAGATTCGATGATTTGAGGCAAGCGTTTATTTCGTCGGCAGCAGTTGATCTTGGAATTACTGGCAGTGTTTGGCGGAAATCGCCAGACAGTAAAATCATTGCGCCTCCAAAACATCTTGAGTCATTGCGTATATCTTTCAATGTTCGGTTGAGTGCTTCTAATGCACGTTTATGTGCCATTGTGCATTCGTCCCATATTATGATTTTCGATGTTGATAAAACTTTGGCCATTGCGGAGTTTTTTGAAATATTACATATTGGTTCTTCAATAGTTTGAAGATTTAATGGCAATTTTAATGCTGAATGAGCCGTACGGCATCCTTCTAACAATGTGCCTGCTATTCCAGAAGAAGCAACTGCAAGCGCAATGTTGGATCTTGCACGAACAGTGGCTAAAACTAATGACATCAGGAATGTCTTACCAGTTCCACCAGGGGCATCCAGGAAATATAAGCCACCATTTCCATCATCAATTGCCTTCATTAATGTATCATAAACTTGCTTTTGTTGGGGATTCAACAGTGGTACATTCGTTTGAACTACTAAATCTAATTCCTGGTGATCATATTTACGTTCCCGTTCCAATTCTCGATCAAATGCGTCATTCATTTCACGATTTGGCGCTGGCATTCCTAATCTGACTAATAAACTGCCGCACATAAGGTAACACATGTCTTCGATCAAGAGTAAAGCCCGATTATGTATCTCTTCATTCATCTCAAGATCGGGATTTCTGGAACTGACACGATTTTGATGTAAAATATCTTCTGACATATTATCCTTGTATTTATGCCACATGTTAGATGGGTTCGATGGAAAGCATGTCGAAATTATGATAGCAAATAATGTGCGTATCTGACTTGGAGATGCAGAGATAATGGCTTCAACGATTGTCGTATCCCAATGAGTATCGTTTTCTAGTAAATTGAGTTCTTCACATGCTGCACGATATGTTGGGAATATTGTACCATTAACAGTCCGTAGTGACTCAAATGACGTTGGCCCACGCACATTTACCAGCAACAATCGCAAATAGAAGCATTCATCATTCTTTGGATGAACTGTATACATACGACCAAGAGCATCAGTAGAACGCACATTAGGATAACCAGGAACCGTATTGCCTTGCTTTCGTCGTTAAAAATTCTTCGATGAAGCATTCCAAGTGTAATAACGTGGCATCTCCGAGTATAGCAAAGTTCCTGCAAACGGATCGCTTTGGCAGATCGCAAAGAAACTGGTCAATGTTGTCGCTGGAGGTGTTTCAGCACGTTGAACAACATTCGAAGCCGTGAAATATACTCGTTGACCATTCTCCAGGTGCACCGCCAAACGCACAACAGTAGGATAACGTTCGTGAATAGGGAATGCGAATATACGCCAAATCGATTCATTGCAGTTCACATAACGACCAATTTCATCGTTGGTATTGGAGGATTCGATACCAAAAACCGCCACATCGCTGCCTTTCGTGACATATTTGCAAATGTATTTTATGGACTTTACTGAATTGCAATACTTAACGTTGCAATGTGTCTTGAATGTTTTGGAAATAAGTGGCAAATATGGAACAATCCAACTGTTGTCGACAACGAAATCCATTCTTTTCACTTTTGTTGTGATGATGATATTATCAATTACGTTTAGCTATCATTTTTATAATTGTCAAATTTTTTATCATACTTAACCAAAGACAAAATTACGTTTAGCTGTCATTTAAGTTTTGTTATTCCACTGTCATTTGCGTTTTGTGTCATGTCAGATGTATTTTTGTTATACCACGTTTTATAGTGACTTGACTGAAACGCGGTCGAACGGGATAAAAAGTATCCTATGTCCGTCTCCTGGTTCTAAGCTACCTCCCCACCAATTTTCAGCTAAATCCGTTCAGCCGTTCTTGAGTTATAAGTGGTGTAACTAACACCACTTTCTTATATATATATATATATATATATATATATATATATATATATATATATATATATATATATATATATTGGGTAAAAAAAGTATTTGTATACGTCGTCTTTTTCAAATTATTTTACGAAAAAAATAGAATGCTTTATTAACCTTCTGTGCTCGATAGCTTATCCTATATATACATGGTGTCTGTTCAAAAAAACCCAAACAACAGTTTTGTGTGAGATTTACAAATACTTTTTCTATCCACCGTGTATATTCCCATCGTTTAATACATACTGATAATCTTATCACAAGAAAAAAAAACGAAAAAGCGTAAACATGAAAAAATCAGCCTGAAAAACCGTCCAGACTGAAACTACAATGTTATTATATCGGTAAGACATTTGATCGAATAACTAGGTAGCTCGAGTAACTTATAACATTTGATCGAATAACTAGGTAGGTCGCAACTTAATAATCTACCAATATTGTTGATGAATTTTAATTAGACTTGCAATTTTTTGAAATTACGTATAAGATAATCCTATCGCCAGTCTTCAATCCATAGGATTTTCATAATTTTTCTTTTCAGCATCACTAAATATATTAATAATCGTCTTTGTAAAATTTCAGGGTCGGATATTGACCTAATGAAGGAGAGAAAAAAAATGTTAAGATTGCGCATTTTTGTGAAGGAATTCCGAGAGGACATATAAGAACCCAATTGCCGGTCGCTACAGAGAGTATATAATAGTAGGAATCGGTCAGATTCTTAAAAATAATCAGAGTTACATACTTAACACTTGTAGTAATCCAATGCTCTCAGAAAAAATTACGCTTATTGACCTAATTTTTATGTAATATCAAGTTTAATTTGAACTTCCGGTATTGGATTTATTACCACTTGCTACGATAAAGAGACGTGACAGCAAGGCAACAGCTGACTGTAGTCCTAACCTCATCTGACTCATTCGAATTTCCACACATATTTCATTTTTAACCGACATATTTCGCCGACCCAAATTTTCCAGGCTTTTAACCAGTCGTGGCCCGAATACAATGCTGTATATTTCCCGCACCTGACGTTGTTTTGACAGATCGACGTACAAAAGCACGGAGGTTAAACTCGCGTCGTTGAGTAAAAAGAGACGGAGATAGAACCAATGTTGTCAAATATCAAACCTATAAATACTGCGCGAATCGTTGGAATAACTGTTTTTTAATTAAGGGGTTAGGCCACTCTAGAAGCCGAAAAAATAGGCTTTTGGGGGATTCATTTCAAAATGGCGGCTGTTCAGCGTTTTTGCGATGACTTCTCCGTTTTTCCAGGGTCCACGGTCGAAAAATTAACTCCTGTAATGTTTTAATTATAGGGAGCCAATGAATTTTTCTTATATACATATAATAACTGATATAGAAGTACGTAGGATTTTTTTCGATATATTATTTTTTTACCAAATGGCGCACTTCTAAAGTGGAAAGTGAAAAATTTGCCTACAAAATCAGATAATCTAAAGTCAGATAATTGTCAATAACAAAAAAACTATGCAATATAAAAAAATCCTACGTCCTTCCATAGACAATGTATTTTTCAAGATATATTCAACATTTCAAGTGAATGGGTTGAACATCGTCTGAGTTATTTTTCCGGCCAACTTAAAAAATGCAGTTTTGAGATAAACGCTGCACAGCCACCATTTTGAAATTAATCGGGTGGGAGTCGAAATATCGATGGTATCGATATTCGGATGGGCTGAAATATCGAATTAAAAAATGTCGAATGTTTGAATATAGATAGATCAATGTTCGGAGGGTTTATATAGTCGTAAATAAAAATTCCGAATACGAATATCTCGAAGTTGAAATATAGCGAAAAACAAAAACCGATTAAAAAAATATTGAGAGACATAATATCGAATTGCTTATATAAATAACACCAAATAATTCGAGAAGACGAATCTTCGAATTGTAAATATAGCGACGGGTCAAAAAACAGAAAGCATTAAATCGAACAGCCAAAAAGTCGAGTGGTTAAAATAGCGAAGGGTCAAAATTGTCGAATGGCCCAGATGGCGAAAACTTGTGATCGAGGCAGATAGCGTTAGCAGTCGGCCGGGACGGCATCCGTACCATGTTCGCCATTTTGGCATTCGCCATTTCGGACCATCGATATTTTGCGTCTCGATATATTGCTTTTCGCTATAGGCGGTATTACGAATATTAGATACTCGCTTTTTTCTATTTCGGAGATATGGATGTTATAGATTGTTCCAATCTATATTTGTATGTCTCAAATTGCAGACGATCTGAATATACGTTTTCAGATAAATGAGCTCTCGAATAAATGATGCTTTGCTTTATAGTCATTCGATTTTTTGTTCGATCGAAACATAACATTTCGAATAATTAAACCTTCGTTATTTTGAGAGTTCATAATTCTGTCGTTTCGAAATATTTGTCGATCTATATTTGGTCCTTCGATATTTGGATCCCCACCCAATTAATCGCTTCAAAAAAATTATTGTATACAGTCACTTATATATATGATAATCGCCCTTTTTTGTAGCCTCGATTCATTTTGTACTTTTTCTGAAAAAAAAAATCCCCAAGAAGCCTATTTTTTTCGGCCTCTAGAGTGACCTAAGGCCTTCAACGTGAACATTCTTGAAACAGTTTACACATGGAAAATTTTAGTGATGACAAATTATTTTTTTGCATGCGTTGAAAATATAAATTGTACAACTCTTAAGTACACTGAGAAAAGAAAATCGTTGAATGTGCAAAATGCATTTTGTTGTCTCGAACTTTTGTTGTTTTAACAGTTGCTCAGACATGCTAAACAAGCTACAGTTCACACCACTAAAACTATCAGTTAGATTGACAAAACGTGTTTTATGCCAACCAAAAATCAAGTTGAACGTATTTAAAGATACATGTTGTTAAACGAACTGAATTTTGAATGGATGAACGATTTTTTTTCAGTGTATGATCAGTGGTACGACTAGTGTGAAAGGATAGGATTACCTTAATTAGTAACTAAATACAGAAACGTTTATTTCGTCAGTCGCCTTTTGACACAATCACCGTTCGATCGTCCAGCTGCGCTTTGGACTATTCCTCGACGTAACAGTGAATATCTCGATGTCGTGATTAAAAGTAATCCTACCAAATGTGTTAATTGAAAATCGAAGATACAGCCGATACGAGAATGTACGAGAGATAATATAATGATTATATACATTCGCTGAGGAGAACCAGCAGCCGGCCACCGTCACGCGAATGCTACACACAAATCGTAATTCCATGTTGACTCTCTTTAATTACTTAAGTGATCCCCCCCGCCCTCCTTGTATTCTTCGGTGTACGAGCGAGAACAGAACGTAAAAATCCGCAAAGCCCGAGGCAGAGAAAGCTCCAGGATTCTCGGCGACAGCTTGTGCGTACTGGCGAATTTCGAGAGAACAGCGACAATTCCGTCGAGCGTGATTGCGCACGTGTGTCGCACGCGCGTCTCGCTTGCTTCTCTTCGACGCACTGGCCTCCCGGTCGATTTTATCCAGGTGGACGTCCAGACATCTCAAACGACCGTCATGGATTTTTCTTAATTTTTTTTTTTTCCATCACCGCGCTCAACCGGTGCACCACGATTTTTCGACGACTATACGACGATCTCGCCTCCGGGTTTATTCCCGAGTGAAAGCGACGATTATGTGAAATTTCCTCGTCTTAATGCGAATCATTCCACGAGACCCAGATATATATTTATTTTTTTCACCTTAAGGCGCAAGAGTACTTTGTCCGTAAAACTGTCCGTTGCGATCCGATCGTCACGAGGCTCAAAGCCGATAATACACGTATGAACTCTCGTCGATTTATCGTCGACACCATCGTGAAAATTATCGTTCACGTTGAAACCAATCGATCCTGACATTCGGAGAGCCTCGAGAATCGCATCGAGCACACATACTTCACCGTGGCGCAGCATTCCGCGCGAGATTGATGGCGATCGGTACGAACCGATCTTACACGCATTTCTCACAATTTATATCGTTTTGCTCGTGTGGATTCTTAAACGGGCGACTTATCGGGTCAGACTTGAAATTCGTAAAATACTGCAACGCGCTCCCACGTATCCGAGCAGGATATGTCGTAGGGGGGTTGGGGATCCAAATATCGAAGGACCAAATATAAATCGATAAATATTTCGAAACGACAGATTTATGAACTCTCAAAATAACGAAGGTTGAATTATTCGAAATGCACCCGTGCAGAAATTTTGGCAGGGATACAGCTGGATTCTGACTTGTATCCCGGGCTCCCAGTCGGGATCTAGTCCGATATCGGATCAGATTCGAAGACTAAATGTAAGATCCGTAAACTGGATTCCATTAGGGATCCAGAACCGGATCCTTTAATGACTCTAAATAGATTCCCCATGGAATCATTGAGGAATCTGGGAAGGATCACGGGTGAATACAGGCTGAAATAAAATGTCAAAAATGGAATTATGACATGTTAAATTTATTATAAAAATAAATAACATTTATAAAGTTTTGGTGCATTAAACTATCAGTAAAAAAAATTTGTCCAAAGATTCAAATGGCAGATCGCGTTCATCGCGAGATTTTGATGTGAATTAAAAAAAATTCACATCAAAATCTGTGAATGCGAATGTATTGACAAGAAATTATAAATACAAAAAAATTCACAAAATTTGTTGTGAATTTTTTCGTATTTAAGACAAATTAAAATCAAATTCAAAATGATTAGATTAAAATTTTCGCCAAAAGTGAGTTCGTACGTATTTTGAGAGAAAACATTGCCTCGAGGCAAAGAAATTTTTGCACATAACTTTTTGTGCGAACATTTCTTTGCCTCAACACAATGTTTTCTCTCAAAATACGTTTACACTTGTGCTGTAAATTTTAATATAACTGTCGTGAATTTGATTTTTATTTTCTTCAACTTGAGGAAATTCACAACTCATTTTGTGATTTTTTTCATATTTATAATGTAATATTTGAAACTCACAACTTTTTTGGCAAAAATTTATTTGCCTCGACGAAATGTTTTCTCTCGAAATACGTAAGAACTCACGGTTGGTGTAAATTTTAATCTAATCATTGTGAATTTGATTTTAATTTGTCTTAAATACATGTTTATACCCACCGACATGTCGGTGGGTATAAACAGAGACTTATTCCCCAAAACCGGTATCCCGGTTAGAATCCAACTTGCATCAGTATCGGAATATGTGCGACGACGAAGGCATAATTTTGAAAATTTTGGCATCACGTGTATTTTCGGTATTACTATGTAATTCCTATCTATTTATAGGAATTTTATAGATAGGAATCTATAGACAGATATTCCTATCTATAGATAGGAATTCCATAGTAATACAGAAAATACACGTGACGCCAAAATTTTCAAAATGATGCCATCGTCGTCGTACATATGCCGATACTGATGCAAGTTGGATTCTAACCGGGATTCGGTTTTGGGGAATCCATGACAAATCCTGATCGGGATTTGATCGGACATAGAGTATCCCGGTCAAAATTTCTGCACGGGATGTTATGTTTCGATCGAAGAAAAAATCGATTGACTGTAAAGCAAAGCATCATTTATTCGAGAGCTCATTTATCTGAAAACGTATATTCAGATCGTCTGCAATTTGAGACATACAAATATAGATTGGAACAATCTGTAACATCCATATCTCCGAAACAGAAAAAAGCGAGTATCTAATATTCGTAATACGGCCTATAGCGAAAAGCAATATATCGAGACGCAAAATATCGATGGTCCGAAATGGCGAATGCCAAAATGGCGAATGTGGTATGGATGCCGTCCCGGCTGACCGCTAACGCTATCTGCCTCGATCACAAGTTTTCGCCATCCGGGCCGTTCGACATTTTGACCTTTCGCTATTTTAACCACTCGACTTCGGCCGTTCGGTTTAATGATTTCTGTTTTTTGAACCGTCGCTATATTTACAATTCGAAGATTCGTCTTCTCGAATTATTTGGTGTTATTTATATAAGCAATTCGATATTATGTCTCTGAATATTTTTTAAATCGGTTTTTGTTTTTCGCTATATTTCAACTTCGAGATATTCGTATTCGGAATTTTTATTTACGACTATATAAACCCTTTGAACATTGTTCTATCTATATTCAGACATTCGACATTTTTTAATTCGATATTTCAGCCCCTCCGAATATTGATCCATCGATATTTCGACTCCCACCCTTCAACATTGTTAGTGAATTTTTTTTTTAATTATGTAGAATGCAAATCTCAATAGAGAATCGGTCAAATCATGGGGGTTTGTTTGGGTTTTGGCGAATCTTTTTTGGAAAAGAAATTATTCAACAAAACGTGCGCCGATGGGTACCCGGGTAGTAACATAAGGGTTAAATAAGTTTTGTCATGAGTTTAAGATTTTTCGACAATGTCGATCGTAACAGCCGAAAAATTACATTTATATTTCTTGCCTGCTATCTGAAAAATAATGACGCAAAGTGACAAAATTTAAATGGTCATCCTTACATCGCAGCTGTAAATTCGCAAAAGGCTATTTCACACCTGGCCGACTTGATTGCTGCATCAACGATGATCCACCGTACGACGAGCAAGCGCTGCAATTTTTCTCCTCTCCACAAATCAAACCGTCGTCTTTACAAAATGTGAAAATACTTCTGTTTCCGCCCACCGCGAGTAAAGCGGTATAATTTTCGGTGCAACCGTGCGTCGCGAGTTCTCCACGAAAGACGCATCATTAAAATTGATGTCCGAAAATGCGCATGGCTGGGGCCCGCACGAGCCGTAATAATCTTTCAGAGGCAGAAAAAAACGTCGTGTCAGCTGAAACCCGGGCTTGTTCGGGTACGTACTTTTCTTCCTTCAAGCTGTGAGCGCGTGACGTTCTCGAGAATTCACCAACGATTATATGGCTCCCGTGCGCAATATATCAATTGTTGCGCTCGGTTATTCAGCGTTGCAGTTCCGAGTCGCAATCTCATTTCATCTCTTCCCGCGTGTTACGCTCACTGCAAGCTCGCTGTACGGAGTTTCGTTCTGCCCATAGGTCAAATCGTTCGAATCGTTGCGTGGCAGATTTACATGCTCACAAAACACGTCGAGAATTTTCGCATCCGGTGGTCGCGTGCCCTGAACGACATTCTCGGGCCAATCCTTCGATCAATTACTCGTAATGAGTTTCTCTCAATTAATCAACAGCAAGATGGCTCAGGGACTTCGTCGAGTTCGTTTCCAACGCATGGAGCCGCCACTTCAGCAGGGGAGAACTAGGAGTGAGACGAATGTGCGAGGTAAGATATGATAATCGTAGCTACTAATATTCCAGTAAGAGAGACAAAAACCCAGTACTTTTAGCGTAGAATTGGAATTTTTGACTGAAGCTAGATGGTTCTATACTTCTTAAGGGGTCAGTCCACGTTGAAAATTTGAAAAAAATCGAAAGCAAGCAAGCCTTGAAGAAATCGACGATGATGAGCAATCAGAAGGGATTTTGTACGGAGCAAAAATTGCCGATTGAGTTTAGGTAAGAGTTTTTCATAGTATAAACTTCAGACGCGTTTTTCTCGAAACAACGTTTTCAAAATCTAGCTCCATCGTATCTCTAAAACTAACAAACCGATTCTCTTGAAATTTGAACCACATATTGTAAACATGATTCGCAACAAGATGACCCTCGATGGTTTTGAAATTTTGATTTTTACTCTTTTTTGCGAAAAACTGCGAAAAAAGCGCGTTTTTTGTTACTTTTTTCGTTTTTCATCTGCCATTTTGTTTACTTTTCGATAAAACTTTATATCCAAGGGTTGTTTTGTAGCCGGTGTCATACTGAATCTAATGGACTTTGATTTTTTTGTTTCAGACAAGCCGTTGTCGAGTTGTGTTGGAGCTACCTAGCCCACCTATTTTTGAGGCATTACGTTAAACTATAGTTTTTGTACTTAAAAATGAATAAAAATGAATTAAACATTTTTTCAAATATATTTCAAGACTTTATTCATCAAGCCCAACAACTTTTATATTCATATCTTTTATAAAATCTTTTTAAAAAATCACGAAAATAGCCGTTTTCGTGGCCCCTTAAAGTAACCCCAATGAAATGTTGCCCGTCAACTGGCCCCAACCCTAAGAAATAGGTGTCGAAAACTTGAAACTCGCCGTACCCAGGTAGAAATTGTGTTTGGAATCCTATAGGATTCCCCTACTTCTCCCTACTCCCTGATAGGGATCCAACGGGACACCCCATTGGATCCCTATCAGGAAACGTCACGCTCGTACATTGGATTCCAAGAGGGACTCCCCATCGGGATCCAAAAGGGATTCCCATCGGGATCCAGTAGGGATTCCTATCGGGATTCCATAGGGATTCCATAGGGATTCCCTATTAGGATCCAATAGGGATTTCCCATCGGAATCCAATGTAAGAATCTTAAAGCTTCCCCACAGTATTGAACGGAATCCGATACGATGCTTGATCGATCATATCGCATTCTGTAAGCCCAAAATGCTACAAAAAATAAAAGCATCGATACACTAAAGAGATCAATTTATTGTTTACAAAGGAGTACATATCGAATACCACAATGTACTTATTTTGTTTTTTTTTAATTGTTTACCCATACTGAATATTTATAGTGCTTTGTATAGTATTCTTCGAATACTTATATCTTATATCTATATCTTCGAGTACTTTTTATACTTTATGAACTTTTTAACAATACTTTAAATACTTCTTATGCTGTAACGTAGTTTTTATACACTTTTTATACTATTATTAAGCAAAAATACTTGTGCAGTTATGGGCGGGATATTCTTTGAATACTTTTCATATTATATAAAATTTAAACACTTTAATAAGGTTGATGCTTGCATCATTGGAATGTAACAAACATTAATGCGTGTTTGGAGTAAATAAATTTTACGATCGCGATTGCGCAGTAACTCGATCGTCGCGCGCTTTTCAACGACGACACGAATATATATGTACCCTGCGCCGCTTATGTTCTATCACCCAACGTCTTTCTTTTGTCGGAAGCGATTTTCTGAATCCTTATTGGATCCCGATAGGGAATTCCTATTGGCTCCTGACAAGGAATCCCTGTTAGATCCCGATGGGGAATCCCTATTGGATCCCGATGAAAAATCCACCGGGTCGGGTGGAAATTGATGTTACGGGCTACAAACTTAAGCGAATGTGTAATAGATATCATATTTATAAAAATATGATTTCATACTTACATTTAATTTTCTTTTAAAACTTCATTTAAGCCGCTCTAACAAAACTCCACACCTACAGCGATAAACCGCAGACGCAATCGTAACCCGATTGCCGTCACGTCCAAAACAAATTTTTATGCGCACAAGTATTAAAAATTCAAAAAGTGTGCATATTAAAATTTATAACAAGCTTTTTTATTCGTATAAAAAATGCTAGCCCATAACAAACTATAAATATACAATATGGGTAAGCACTAAAGTAAAGAAGTTACTAAAGAATATAATTATATATTGTATTATTCGATATCCTAACAAATTCCTAGAAACACGTTGGTGCATCTTGAAACTCCTAAGCAAATCTGTGCACGGGACCATCAAAGAATATTTTTTTACAGAGCGTCGCGAAATCCTATTTTATATAATTTCTAGTAAAAAATTCTCAAACCACGTTAATCTGGAAACAGCCCAGGATCCATTTGGATTCCAATGTGGTCTCCCTACCTGGGGTGTCCATATCAAATCCCCATAAGGATCTGGTAGAACCTGGGGAATCCCCAACAAATCTATTTGGATTCGAGTGTGGACTCCTTACTTGGGGCATCCCTATCAAATCCCCATAGGGATCTGGTAGGATCTGGGGAGTCCCCAAAAAATTTCTGCATGGGTATCTCAATAATTAAAAGCCAGGCCAAAAAAATGCAAACAAAAGTTGTTTGGGATAATAAAATACGTATAAAGTCTGATGTACAACCCTATCTTTGGAAATAGCGGCACAAAAACGATTCGAAAATTCGCTTCGTCCTTGTCTGGGTCAGTGGTGCTCTCGCGTTTTTGTGCCGCTATTTTCATAGATAAAGGATTGGCCGTCAAATAACTTTATACGTATTTTATTATTCCGAACAACTTTTGTTTGAAACATTTTTTGATCGGGCTATTAATTATCGAGGTATGGCGATTTTTAAGTTTTCAACCCCTATTTTAGGGCGAGTTAAAGGAAATAATTTCATTGGAGTTGTTAGATGGTTGCAGACTTTCAGTATCAAGCTTCAGTCGAAAATTCTAATTCTACGCTAAAAGTGTTGGGTTCTCGTCTCTTTTACTGGACTACAAGCAATGGGTGCGAGCCCAGTGTGCTCCCGTTGGAGTTTGTCGGGTGGCGGGGAGGCGAATGAGTGTGCAAGTATTAAGGGTGGCGGAAGCACGCGTCTCGAGTGAGAAAATAATATCGATTTTCTTTGGACAAAATGATCTAATTTTTGGTAAAGTTTATCATCGTTTCAGTTAATTTGAGTTGCCGATATCGATGAGAAGGAGGTAAGTAAAGGCAATGAAAGTACTAATTATCAATATACTAAGACCGGTTTGTCAGAAATGTTCAAGGTTATTGCGTCATTTTTTTGTTGATTCGTTAACCGTCTAATGGGGCAAGACGAATACAAGCTCTCGCAAAGCCGTGACATTTTACAACGTACCACTATCTACGTTAGCGACGCGTATTAAGGGGGCTTCTCACTTTTGACGCTAAAAAGGCTATTTTCATGATGTTTTCGATAGTTTTAGATTATAGATATTGATATAAAAGTTGTTACACTTAATAAATACACTTTCGAAATATAATTTTTTAAAAATCATTTTTTTCAGTAACTCATGATAGACGAAAATGGTAGTTAAGAAATTTCCTAAATAAATTGTAGGTCTGCGTTGTTGATGAAATCTCGGAGATGGATCACCCGAAACAAAAGAATCAAACGGTTTTAGATTCAGTATGTTAATCGCTATAGCGCATATCATGCGATTTTTCATATATGCAAAAACAACAAAATGTGGACATTTTTCGGAAAAAAAAAACAAAAGAAAACGTGTTTTATTCACCGTTTTTGGTAAAAAATATAGTGAATATCGAAATTTAAAAAATCTTTGACATACGCTATCGCTATAATTGTATAGAATATGTGGTTGAAATTTCATAAGGATCGGTTCAGTTGCTTCGAAGATTCTATCAACAAGCCGTCGAAAAACGTTTGGGTTAATAATTTAAAAAACATAATTTTTTTAAAAAACATTTTAAAAAAATAATTTTTTTTAAATGTATTTCAAAGTGTATTTATTAAGGGGCCAGTCCACTTTGGAGCGACGAAAAAAGGCTATTTTCGCGATTTTTTTTTGAGGATTTTCTAAAAGATATGAATATAAAAGTTGTTGGGCTTGATAAAAAAAGTCGTGAAATACATTTAAAAAAAAATTTGAATTCATTTTTAAGTACAAAAACTATACTTTAACGTAACGCCTTATAAATATAAAGTTCTCGGATATAAAGTTTTATCAAAAAATAAAAAAATGGTAGATGAAAAACGAAAAAAGTAAAAAAAACGCGGTTTTTCGCAGTTTTTCGCAAAAAAAGAGTAAAAATCGAAATTTTTAAACCATCAAGGGTTCTCTTGTTGCGAATCATGTTTACAATATGTGGGTCAAATTTCAAGAGAATCGGTTTATTAGTTTTAGAGATACGATGGAGCTAGATTTTGAAAACGTTGTTTCGAGAAAAACGCGTTTGAAATTTGTACTATGGAAAACTCTTACCTAAACTCAATCGGCAATTCCTGCACCGCACAAAATCCCTTCTGATTGCTCATCATCGGCGATTTCTTCAAGTCTTGCTTGCTTTCGATTTTTTTTTTATTTTTAAAGTGGACTGGCCCCTTAAGTGTAACAACTTTGATATCAATATCTATGATATAAACCTATATCCAAAAATTCATGAAAATAGCCTTGTTTAGCGTCTAAAGTGAGAAGTCCCCTCAAAGCTATATGGAATGGTGGAATCAATCTAGTAGGTTCTTTGGTTCCTCTTCAACCGGTGTTTCTACCCGACGAAGAAGGAGAACTAACAAATGATTAAAAACACATGGAAGCAAGATTATTCGGACTAAATACTGATGCCAATTATCTTGCCCCATTATGCTCCCAGCGCTGTTCCATCTTGGCCTGCATATAAGATTGACCGAAAAAAAGGTTTCATTTAAAATGTATATTATATGCTAACAATCAAAAAGACAAATTTGTTTGTTTCCAAAATTAAAAAATGCATAATTGTTGATTAGCTTAAAAGAATACTTAAGGTAAAACTATAGAATCGTGGCTCCAGACCAATTTCAATGCCAACATTTTTGTTTTGCCATGAACGCCTTTATAATAGCATCACTATTAATATTCATTTTCAAATTCAAATCATGGGATTTTTAAGTTCGCGGAAACGAGGGACAAAATAATGCATTATAGACACACTCACATACGCATACACAAACACACACACACACACACACACGAGAATAAGTTTCAAAACAAACATCATCTTACGTATTTCTTTTTTACCCTCCACGGTAATGAAACTTTTTAACTTTTTTTTTTCATATTAGGGCTTCCCCACTTAATTCAACATGTAACAACGTTTTTTATCCGTAACAATAACCCAAAAAAAATTTGGACCACTTTTGGGCTGGAGCCGTGATTCTATAGTTTTACCATAATTAAAGTTGACTGATTCATGAGCGTTGTTTTATTTGAACATGACCTTAGCGTTCTCATCTTGCTCCTACTTTCCCTACAAATCAACAGGGTAATTGTACAATCGTGCTGCTTTCGCACGCGTATGTCGATAGAAAGAAGCGCGATTAAAAAAAAAAAGAAAGAAAACTACACGAGACTCGATAAAGTTGCACAATTGAGGGTGATCGAGCTGTATGTCTCGGTGAGTCAGCACCCCCGCCGCAATATACGAGCGATCGGTGCGAGTCTGCTGGCGTCATCATTTCCCGAGAGAATTCCTCTCGCAGTGGCTTTGCTTGTACGATTCTGCAGCCAAATCGGCACGCGTTGACTCATGTGCGTGGGCCTCGCGGAATGCTCCGAGTGTAGACTACGAGAACGCTTTTACGCACTTTTACAATACACATCGATTGCCGATCAACGTAAGGTCGTAATATTGACAATTTAATACTCGAATGGGAATGATTCGAGTCTTCTATAGAAGTTGACAAATGTGCATGTATGTCAATATTTATATCCGTTGTATATGTGGCAATACAAATTACTCAGAATCCCTTGGATCTATGCAATAATAACTATGAGCATGGATGCCTACTTTGAGGACAGTCCTCGAAATCGAATGTCTGTAAAATTACCTTTCCCATAAATATTATATACAGGGTGAGGTAACGATTATTCGCAGCAGAAATATTCTCCAACCTATCAGACTTAGGAGAATACTTTTCCTACAAAACTTGCGTAGTTCGAAAGGGGTCATCGAGTGGTGGCTATGAAATTCATCTAGGTCGAGACGCTTCGGAAATTTCAAGGCCATCTTCGTTTTATAAAAATGGAATCATTTTTTAACGAATTTTGTCAAGGAATTAAAAATAATTTCACATCAAATTTCGAGATGATCGATCAAAATTTAGTATAAATAATTGATTTAAAAAATTGAATTTCAATGTTTTGAGCCTAGGATGGATTGAAAAAACCGTGAAAACACTTACTCCCATAATAGGTGCTCGACGTAATGGCCATCATTTTCAATGCATGCTTGCAATCTGGTTTGCATTGATTGTATTGTGGTATTAAGGGACGAGTCCACTTTGAAAATTTCGAAAAATCGAAAGCACGCAAGACTTGAACAAATCGACGATGATGAGCAATCAGAAGGGATTTTGCACGATGCAGGAATTGCCGATTGAGTTTAGGTAAGAGTTTTTCATAGTGTAAACTTCAAACGCGTTTTTCTCGAAACGATGTTTTCAAAATCTAGGTCCATCGTATCTCGAAAACTAATAAACCGATTCTCTTGACATTTGAACCACACATTGTAAACATGATTAGCAACAAGATGACCCTCGATGGTTTTAAAAATTATATTTTCACTCTTTTTCTTGCGAAAAACAGCGGAAAAAACGCGTTTTTTTAAATAATTTTTTCGTTTTTCATCTGCCATTTTTTAATTTTTTTCATAAAACTTTATATCTGAAAGTCATTTTGTAGCTGGTGTTATACTGAATCTAATGGACTTTGATTTTTTTGTTTCAGACAAGCCGTTGCCGAGTTGTGATGGAGCTACCTAGCCCACCTATTTTTGAGGCGTTACGATAAACTATAGTTTTTGTACTTAAAAATGAATAAAAATGAATTCAATTTTTTTTAAATGTATTTCAAGACTTTATTCACTAAGCCCAACAACTTTTATATTCATATCTTTTATAAAATCCTCAAAAAAATCGCGAAAATAGCCTTTTTTGGGGCTCCGAAGTGGACTGTCCCCTTAACCCTTAGTAGACACACTATAATTTGCGTACCTCCCTAGAAACACATGGGTGTGTCTAGGGGGTTCCCTACCGTTTTTTACCATACTTGGACT
>OZ023317.1:44714526-44917026 GCA_964007375.1 Ophion obscuratus
ATTACGAAAATACCATGCTGTTGAAAAGAAAACGTTTACTGTTTGACCAAAAAAAAGTTAATAATTTGTTATTAACAAACGGATAAACATATAAAAAAAATCATCAGCTCGTACGATAGAAAATGTTATAAACTATGCTTTGTCCGAATTTGAAGTGAATCGGATGAAGCTATTTTGAGATACAACTCACGTCGTTTCTTAAAACATTGTTTTGAGTAAAACGCCAAAGACAAAAGAGTACATCGCAGAAAGGCGCTTCGCTGTAGTGCAGTGGACGAACTGACCGTCCACAACAACCGTCATAATTCGGTATACTTTTGGAATTTTCTCAAAATAGGAATTATAGCTTAGACTTTAAGCTGTTTAATTATGGAACGGAAAAAAATGTATTTTTTAATTTTCATACTTATGGGGACCTTTTAAGGGGTCTTCTCACTTCAAACGCAAAAAAAAAGACCATTTTCGTGATTTTTTTATAGGTTCACATTATAGATATTGATATAAAAGTTGTTACACTGAATAAATACACGTTCGAAATACATTTTTTTCAAAAACCATTCATTTAAGTCACTATTTATAGACGAAAATGGTAGTTAAAAAAATGTCCTAATAAAGTGTAGGTCTGCGCTGTTGATGAAATCTCGGAGATGGATCATCCGAAACAAAGGATCAAACGGTTTTAGATTCAGTATGTTAATAGCTATAGCGTATATCATACGATTTTTGATATTACAAAAATAACAAAATGGCGGACATTTTTCGAAAAAACAAAAAAACACTTTTCTTCACCCTTTTTGGCAAAAAATAGTAAATATAAAGCTTTAAAAAAATGCTTGATATGCGCTATAGCTATAGTTGTATAGAATATGTGGTTAAAATTTCATAAGGATCGGTTCAGTAGTTTCGAAGATTTTATCAACAAGCCGTCGAAATACGTTGTTTCAAGAAAAACGCGTTTGAAGTTTGCTTGGGTTACATAATACATTTTTTTTAACGTAATGTATTTCGAAAGTGTATTTATTAAGTGTAACAACATTCATATCAATATTTATAATAGAAACCTATTTTTAAAATCATGAAAATAGCCTTGTTTAGCGTCTAACGTGAGAAGACCCCTTAAGTTCGCATCGTTGTCTAGGACGCTGTTTGGGAGGTGATTTTTAGAATAGAATAACTTAGAAAAACACATATTTATTGATCGTTTAACAATATGTACAAATGAAGAAAAAAATTATTATCGTGTACTTCTTGAGATTTGTTTA
The DNA here is from genome assembly GCA_964007375.1 of Ophion obscuratus. NCBI lineage: Eukaryota > Metazoa > Arthropoda > Insecta > Hymenoptera > Ichneumonidae > Ophion > Ophion obscuratus. The sequence continues at coordinate 44,715,789 of OZ023317.1, forward strand.
CATTTTTTGTAAGATTTGTTTACAACGGCGCGTGAAAACCGCCGTCAATTGGCGACCAGTGTTGTGGACGTTGTATGAATCTGAAGAAAAAACCAACCACATTCTTAATCTGTATTAATGTTGTGATGATCGGTACCAGATGTAACGAACAAATGATAAGACGGCGGCATGCTAACCTTTGATATTAGTTTTTCCTATTTTTCTGAACATTCTACGAGTAATATAAAACAAACATTATTTCGACTCAATTCAGCTACGAAAGTTGAAAAACAGTCTAATGAAGCTGATTTGAAAAGCATAATTTCAACAAATAACGCGTTTTAAGGGCATGTACAAAGTCAACATAACCTCACAAATTTTCCAATCCAATTTTCTCATAGATGGTTAAATTTTTTAGGAAAAACAAAGCATTAAGCCCTGGAGAATTCCCTGACGCAAAGCTTGATGATTTCCTTTTACCCTGAATATTAGTCATCTCTGAAAAATCTCTGTTCGAAAATTTTAGCTATCTCGCTCGCGTTCATATGTCACGTGGTAGATCTTCTACTTCGCCTTAAGACCTTATATACGCGAAAAATTTCGAAATTTTTCATTTTTTATTTATTTTTTATTTCATTAGCCTGAACGGTTAAGAATATTTTAAGCTTTACAGAATTGAAAAATTTCAAAAATTCCAAAAATAAGATTCCCTTTTTTGAACCTTGTGAAAGTTGTAACTCTTGAACGAACGTTCAGATCGCTTTGAATTTTTTACAACATATTCTTAGTATCGTCACCTATCGTGTGATCCACAGAAACAAAAAAATTAATGACACAAAAAAATATAAAAAATAAAATACCGATAGAAAATTGAGTAAAAAAATTTTAGGTTTCGAATTTTTATTATAATAATTCTTTTTGACAAGATTGTTGGTTCACACTGAAGATACATTCATTATGCAATTATAAATATGTTCATTTTTTTCAGCACCCACATCGTTGTCGAGAACTTTCAGCATCAACGCTCACGCAAAAAAAAATACATTGCTGTATTATGTTATATCTCCTCCATTTGTTAATATTTCTGATTTTTGTTACGTATACTCAACCATGTGCATAAATGATCTGTCAAAAAAATGTTGTCAGTATATGCGTTATTTTTTTTTTAACTGCGTCTAGGAAAGTACCTTCGAAAATCGGCGAAATCGCGTATATAAGGCCTTAAGTTGCTGCGACCCGACTGCGCTCCCCGAGCATACTCCGTATAATTTCTATAACTTGCCTAATTTTATGAGTACCACTAACGTATTTAGAAAAGTCTGTAAAATTTTCGTTGCCGATCAATTTTATGAGTATCACAGACGTATTCAAAAAGGTCTGTAAAATAATAAAATAAAAATTACAAGATACCGATTTTTTCAAATTTCCAGACAACAATACTGTTCGAATAGGATGCAACCCTATTCAACATTCCCTGCATGAACATAACCTAAGTTCTCGAAACGAGCGAGGACGTCAAAATTACTACACCTAGGCTTATAGTGATACTGGAAAATATTTTATCATCCCCAAACGTTCTATTTATAATACTGAATATCCTCCACTAGGATGTATATCACCCACATGAAAATAAAATATATAAAAAATATATCGAAAAATATATAAAACATGTATTAAATATAATTGGCTCGAAATGTTGGATATGCCAATTATATTTTTGGGTAAGAGTAAAACCTATACGATATATAAATATAAATCCATTTAAAATACATCTTAAATATATCAAACATACAAACTGAATGTATGTTTTATATATTTTAAATATGGTTGGTTAAGCAACTTGAGTAACAGATGACGTTGCAAACGAAAAACATCTTCAAGTCGGTATCTCGCGAAGACCTAGCCGCACTAGCCGGAATAAATGATCGGACAAAAAAATTGAAGGTTGTGTAATTCTATTCGATTATCGCTCTCTATGCGAACGCAATTAAGTAATTGATCCGATAATGCTAGTTACTCTTGTAAATCCACACATTTCTCAATAAACTAACATTGTGTATTGTACGATATGTAGACGATACGAAAGTTAATTTAACAAGTAGAACTAGCTCAGTGGGGAACGTCCCAGCTCATCACTCAGAGGTCCCGGGTTCGAAACCACTTTACGGCATGTAAGCGTCTGATATAATTTAAATTTGAACCACTAATATATTTGAACCGCAAACACCATAATCGTAATTAATAACAAGGAAAAACATCGTAAAAGGCTGCAATGATGTAAATAACGTCATAACAATTTTTTTAAGAATATTTCAAGTATAGTTTAAATATATTTCAAATATATCTTAAATACACGTTGAATATATTTTAATAATATTTCAAATGTAGTGTTAACATATTTCAAGTATATTTTAAACGGACTATGAACCTATATCGTGTATACTTCAGATGTAGTTTAAATACATTTAAAGTATATTTCAATTAAAAGTCGAATATAGTTAAAATACATTTGTAGTATGTTTTGAGGCCAATTTGAGTACATTGTAAGTATATTTTCAATATAGTTTGAGTATACGTAACCGCCTATCCAACATATATATTTTTATATACATTCTGAAGATCTATTTTGGCCGAAAACTTTCATATCGCGAATATATTTTTAATGCATTTCCCGTATATATTGCATATATCTAATCTATATCTAAGATGGATAACATATATCTGAAATATATTTTACATCCACTTTTAATATATCGAAAAATATATTTTTACATATATTTTACTTCCGTGTGGGCATGATTTCCAATGTTTCCATTGCCAAGCGCCGTATCATTGGCAGAGATAGCAGCAAAAGGATAAAAGTCCGAGTTGGTCGATCCCACGGCCCGAAGACGCGACAGCGGTAAATATAAGTCCGCCAAGCGCGGTTCGGTTATTATCGAATGAATTATCCGGATGATAGGTCGAGTGATTGGCTAATTTTCCCGCTCTCCCTCCGCTCAGTGATGAATGATTTCGTGAGACGCGATCGAGATGATGCACCACGCTGGGCCCTGTGAGAAGATCCTGCTCTCCCTGTCGCGGAGTATCTCGTCGCCCGGTCACTCACATTTTGCGCCTATCTCGATAATTTTCACGAGGGAAACCGTGGACCGCAGCATCGCCTCATGTGCAGTGGAGACGAAGATTCCGGAGCATCGCGATAAATCACTGTGATGTAGATGGAATGGCAAGAGTGTATAAGTAGCAGTAGCGACGGATCGGTTTCATGGGAACCTGTTTCGCGTATGCGAAGAAGCAGGACCTAAGACTGCTGGGAGAGAAAGAGAGGATGAGAGAGAATGGCCATAGCATGATTTGTCATAGTTATATACGTGCCTCGCCTAATTGTAGCCGGTATCCCCAATTATCCGCCACTTAAAGCTAATTCAAATGACCAAGACTCCGTATAATCGAAGCAATCTCGATCATCCGGATAACCCAGAGGTGCTTTTTTGTCTCTTGTGTCGCTGGAAGCATCAGGATTTTACTCGCACGAGATCAGTCTGCTATAAAGGATTGATTTATGCAACGAGACTAGGTCGAATGCTTCCGCACGAAATTCTAATAACCACGCGAACTGCCTATGACGTCAAGGCTTCGTATCAATCCAAGAAATCCGTGAGAAGTAGGTCTCTCGATTTTGTCCGTGAGAATTCGTCCACCTGTTCACGATATACCGGAGCATGCACAGACATGCGTTCGTGCACTTACCGCGGGGAATCAACGCTGTACATCCTCGTCTATCGCCGATTCCAATCCTCCTTCATCCACTACGAATCCGACGATGTCTGGATTCAATCTTCACGAACCCGCGCGGGAGATACGATACGTGCAGACCGACGTTGGAGAAGAAAGAGAACGAGATGGAAAGCCGACAGATGCATCTGGATCTGTTACACATCGCCGTGTGGACTTGTTCTCCGTAGGATTGGTATTGCTGCAAACGTATTGCCGTGCAGAAATTGTCGCAGGGCTGCAATTGGATTCCCATACTCGTCCCTACTATTGGATAGGGATCGAACGGGTGATTGCGTTGGATCCCTATACTTGAATGTCACGCTCGTATATTGGATTATCATCGGGATTACCCATTGGAATCCAATGTACGAAGGCAATTGGAATCCTAAAGGATTCCCACATTATCGAACAGAATCTGATACGCTTTTTGATGGAGGCCTAGTGGTCGTCAGGATTCTAGGGATGGTTTCGTTTACACATTGAATAAGCATTTTAAGGGGCTATGACAGTGTGAACGCTGAACATTTGGGTGATTTTCGGGATTTTTTTGGAAACAAGTACTCAATTAAGGAGTGAGGTCTAGTTGGAACGTTAAAAAAAGGTCTTTTTCCGATTTTTTTTCGGCCAAACGATAAAATAATTTACAACAAAAGTTCTCCTGTTTAAAAGATATATATTTAATGTAAACATTATAATTTTTTTAAAGAAATATGTTTCAAAATAAGCCGATACGTATCAATGGCCGAGGACGCTGCAAAAAAAAACAGGTTTTGCGGTGATCACTCTCACGCCGTGACGGATTATCTGAAACCAACAAAACAGGGGGGAATCTTTAGTTAATGATATAATGCTCCGGTTGAACGAAGGGTTTTGAAAAATTTCCATTTTTCACAAAATGGCGGTCGTTGAAAGTCAAAAGTGTTGTTTTGACCAAAATTTCACTTACAAAAATTGACTATAAAAAAAAAAATAATTGTCCAAAAAAAAATCCTTCGTTCATCCGGAGGAAAACTATGTATAGAAGAAGTGATATAAATTTCAACCCGATCGGTAAAGCCGTTCTCGAGTTACATTGATCACCGACTTCGAAAACATGGTTTTGAGAAAAACGAGTTTAAAGTTTTGAGTACGATTTGCATGCAGCGTCCACGGCGTTCTTCAAAGTTATGTATTTCGGAGAATAATGGTCTGATTTACATTCAATTAGTCGGAAAATACTCGTAAGATATTATACTTTTAGAAAATGAAGAAAAATTCGATTTTTTGAAAATTCTAACTAGACCTCCTTCCTTAAATGTTTCGGAAAATTAAGAATAAATTTAGCTTTATTTGACCTATATTACATAATTTTTTCATAGAAAAATATTGAGATTCATAGACTTATGCGCTGCCTTCGGAGATGCAAAAAAAAAGTTCCTCCACTTCTGACACGATTCCGGCCGATTGAGTGGCTGAAACCGAAAAAGAAAAAAAAACGTTGTTAAGGGGTTACCCCCACTTGCAATTTTGAAAAAATCGATTTTTTTTATTGCATTTTTTTGAAGTATAAGTATCTAAGAATATGTCCTGAAAATGTCAAGTCGATCCGAACAAAATTGACTGAGATATGAGCGTTGAAAGAGAAGAATCCGTTGTGTAAACGACCGGAAATTGAAATTTTAAACGCGTTTTTCTCACAATGGCATTTCTGAAGTCGGTGACCAAGATTACTCGAACACTAATGAACCGATCTTCTTGAAATTTTGCAGGCTTATTTAATACATAAAAATGTAGTCTTTAATCGTTTGATTTTTCTTTTCGAAAAAATTGCCGTTTTATAGCCAAAAAACGGCCGTTTTTTTCGTCAAAATCGAACCATTAACTTTGACTGTCCGCCATTTTGTGAAAAATGAATATTTTTTAAAATCCTTCGATTAAAGACTAGTTTATACTTATATTTGACTAAATCCATCCGCATTTTTTTTTCTTCAGATGATCCACTTCGCCGCAATGTTGGTCACCGCAAACCGTGTATATAAAAACATTATTTCATTGACGGCCATTTGCCACTAAACAATGTAATATTTTTCAATAAAAAAATTACTGAAAGTTCTTCAAGATGTGTTCTTTAAGATGTTATATTGATCGATTAAAAAAGTTTTGTAGTTTCCTTTAAAAAAAATCATGAAAAAGGCCTTTTTTGCGCTACAAGTGGGGGTAACGCCTTAAACTGGAAAATATTTCCTGTACAATGACGTAGGATTTTCGAAAAATATCAAAATCTAACAAAATGGCGTAGTTATGAAAAAAGTCTGCTTTCTTGCCTATAAAATGGTCGTGTTTTTCAACGCCAAATCGTCAATTTTCATCCAATCAAAAATATCCTACGTCAGTGTAGAGTAAATATATTCAAGAGTACTCAGTTCACATTTCAAGTCAATCGGATAATTGCTCTTTGAGTTACAATGTCAGCAAATTTGAAAAACCTCATTTCATATTCTTGAAAGTATAAACTATCGAAGTAAGGCAAAAAATCGATTTTTTTTTAAGTGTCACGCTGGTATAGCCCCGTAAGGTTAGAATCGTGCAGATCTGTTATATATTAGCGTCTACGAGGTATTTACTATGTTTTATTACATTGTCACACTCGTAAGTATCCGTTTTGTAGAATAATGAAATTAAATATATTCAGCTGCGGCGTCTATCAGCGATTTCCGCCGAATCGTTCATTTGGAGGTTAAAGTGAACAGTGCCGCATCTCGGGTGATTTGATAATGCCTGGGGAATTGCGTGAGGTAAGTTCGTCTTCATGTTATAAATACGAATCTTAGTTTTGCGTTCAGCATAAAAATGCATACTTTTGTGTTAATTTGAACGAGTTTTCATATTACAACGATTACCGGTTCAGCAATGTAAACACTCTGCCGATTAATTGCCCCGGCTGTCGATAACTGGGACAACTTTGGCCAAAAAAACTTATGAATCGAATATTAATCTATAGAAAAGAAATATTGGGTCCGTAATTAGTATCGTGGGAAGAATCCATGGATCAGCAATCGTCATACACATATTCACGATAGTCAAAAAATATACATATGGACTAAACGTTGCCAATCGCTGAGTCGTGATCATATCGATAACTGGGTACGTCTCGAACGCAGGTGAACACCGATCGATCGGAAAAATATTAAAAATTATTTTATGATAATATAGTTGTCGATTATTATTGAAAGTAAATTAAAATCATAATTCTGATGCAATAGCCATAATAAGTTTGATTTTTTAAATTAATAAATTTATATGTAAGAGAGGTTTGTCTTGAACTGTTTTGTCAAATGTTTCAATAAAAAGCAAAAAGTTTGTGACTGAGTGGGCAATAACCATTCTGCAGTTCTATATGCAGACACAATCAAGTCAACAAAGGCATACGGACCTCTGCATAATTACTTAAAGCAGTTTGAATGCATGTGACGATTAATGGGACGTTAACATGGCGATTACTAGACCAACCGTCATGGTGCCATAACGAGGACCCGTAAAATAACGTCTTATAACCTTTACGAAATGTTTTTCTAGAAAACTGTACCAGGTACGAGAATTTGACAACGACGTTCTTCTTCGTAATAAAAAGCTGATTAAAAATGACTTTAAATTACGTCTATTTATTTTCCAAGTTGAGCTATATAAATTTGCAAAGCCGAGCGATCTGCTTAAGGTGGCGAACACTGGGCCAACTACCTTATAGATATACAAAATGAGTGGATATTAAGAAAAGTAAAAATCTTATCTTAAAAAAGTATAAACCACGTGAAAAAGTATATCTCAAAAATCAATTTGAATCAGGTTAAAGTGCAGAATGCAATTGGATCCCAATGAGGACTCCCTATGTGTGGTGTCCCTAGCAAATCCCTATAAAGATATGATAGTCCAGTCGAAATAGGATTTCACCTGGAATTAATTCCGGGCTTCGATTTTCCTTTTTTATACTTCGGGGGGGATGGTTGGTAGTGTAAATCTCAATTGTCGGGAAAATCCCCCTGGTGCGTTTGCCGCTATCTTGATTTGAAGAGGGATTTTTTTCCTTCGAATAACTCGCTTATTTTCAACCTAAGAGTGAAAATGATTGTATTCAAAGTTTTAGGAAATGTAATTCTCCACAAGTTTGGTGATTGTAATTTTCACCCTAGGATCGATATTTATAGAGTTAGACTGCTAAAAGGGATAAAAAACGTTTTTTTAACTTATCTCGTTTATTATCAAGTTTATTGTAAAAAATGGTAATAAATAATCACATAGGAAATTTTATTTCCTCCAACTTTGGTTGTTAGCATTTTTACCCTCGGATCAATATTTTCGGACTTATACTTAATTTAGGGATGAACTTTTTTTATGTTCAGTTATTTCGTTCATTATCAAGTTTATCGTAAAAATGGTAAGAAGTAATCAGGTAGGAAATTTTATTTTCTTCAACTTTGGTCAGTACCATTTTTACCGTAGGAACAATATTTTCGGACTTATACTTAATTTAGGGGTGGAGTGTTTACCCCTATTGGCAGTGTAACTCTATAAATATCGATCCTAGGGTAAAAACTATAATCACCAAACTTATGGGGAATTACATTTCCCACAACTTTTGATATGATCATTTTCACTCTAAGGTTGAAAATAAGCGAGTTATTCGAAAAACAAAAAATCCCTCTTCAAATCAAGATGGCAAACGCACCAGGGGGATTTTCCCGAAAATCGAGATTTACACTACCAACCACCCCCCCCCCCCCCCCCCCCTAAGTATAAAAAAGAAAATCGAAGCCCGGAATTAATTCCTGATTAATCGAATTCTAGACCTATCTCGACTGGACTAATGAGTGCATCGTGGAACTCCCCAACAAATTTGTGCACAAGATCACCAAAGGCTATTTTCTGGGAGATCCAACAAATTCCGGTTGAGGTTTTCAAATTAAAAAATCCCAAAGGACGTCTATCGGGAAACAGCGCAGCATCCACTTTGATTCCAATATGGACTGCCTACGTGCCAATCCCTATCCAATCCAGTGTCTATAGGGACTCCACAACAAATTTCTGCACGGGCATATCCGCACGACCTTCCCGAGAGACACACGCCCGAAAGTACTTATTGTGGCGAGAGTTCTCGCTGCTGAAAGAGAGTCCCCGTGAGCCTTGCGGTCTACATTGACGATGTTGCTGTCGGGGCCAACTCGTGAAGACCGCACGTCATTGGCATTCTGGACGAGTCCGACGGAAGGAGTGCTCTATTTCACGAGCCGTTGTACTGCACTTGATTGCCAGATGAGATAACGAAAGTATTCTCAACTGACAAAAAAGAGGAGATTGGATGATGTTCCAGCTATCTGGACTCGGGACTGGGATCCTTGTTCCTCTCATTGGCATCGTCGTTCAGCTGTCTAAGCGCATTTCGTATGATTGAACGAACCGTGTCAGCTGAAAAAGTCACACGTACAAATGTGTTCAGCAGCAAGTGTTTCGTTGAACACTGAATCCAGAAGAACAGTACACTGGCCTGCGTCACCAAAGCACCTGATCCATTGACACTTCTATACGAACATCCTAGTATCAACACGTAATTAGCGTTCCGAAATGTCGTCGGAATTCTCTTTTCTACGGTCTCTTTCCACGGTGTATCACGTCCCTCTAAGAAACTCCGAATACTGCTAATAGCCTCATGGGGACAAAGGAAAACGCCGACACTGAGAAAAGAATCGGATACAAGTGAGAGGCGATAGAGAAAAAGGGTTGGCGCTCGATAAAGCACGTCAGTTGTGACGCTCGCTTCTGCTCTCTTCCTCTTTCTCTTCTTCTTTTGCTCTTGCATCTTTCCAGCTCGTGCTACTGTGATACCTAATTGGCTTCAGTCGCCTCGCCACTGGCTGACGTCTTCGGCTTTTCCACCACGTACAATACAAACTCCTGATGAGGAATGCAGAAGTTTTTTTTCATAACACTTCTCTCATTCGCCACGTTATTATTCAATGAACGGTTTCAATGAATCGTGTTGGAGAAAGCTCTACGCTAATCCGATGCTTTACGTTTAAGGGCTTACATATTAGGTGTACAACTTAGTTCGGTCCGTTTTCAAAAGATGGCTCTAGGTGCCATAAATGGTTGACGGCAACAGCTGATTTTTGCTGGATCGTGAAGTATCAACATCTCTTAACCAAATATCGTTTACAGACCTTTGAGTTTTGCGCATCGAGTCTAATTTTTACTGCGGTGAAAATGTCGAATTTCGTCCCAAATAAGCACCATTTGCGGGACGTGTTGATTTTCTGTTTCAACTGGAAGACAAGTGCAGCTGAAGCCCACCGAATGCTGGTCAAACCAATACGGGAGACTTATACAGGCAACAATTGATCCGTTTAAAGCGAGCTATAGCCGAAAAACGTCTAGAATATGCGACCAGACACGAGTCCATAATCTTTCAACATGACAACGCTCGGCCTCACGTTGCTATTGTGGTTAAAAACTATTTGGAAAATAGCGGGTGGGAAATTCTGGTTCACCCGCCTTATAGCCCAGACCTTGCTCCTTCCGACTACCATTTGTTTCGATCGATGCAGAACGCTTTGACTGGAATACGCTTCACGTCACAACAGGGTATCAAAAATTGGCTCGATTCATTCTTGGCTTCGAAAGATGAACGCTTCTTCCGCGACGGAATTCATAAATTACCAGAAAGATGGGGAAAAGTAGTGGCTAGCGATGGACAATATTTTGTTTAATATATTCATTAATTTTATCATTCAAATAAGTGCGTATTTTGAGCAAAAAAACGGACCGAATTAAGTTGTACACCCAATACACTTGGGTAGGTCAAAAAGATCGATTTTTAAAAAAGGTGCTCATTCGAAAGTACTATCCCCGAGTGTCTACCCTGAAAATGTCATAAGGACATTTGTACTAATGACGAAGTTATAGCGTTTTGTAACTGACCGGGTGAGCAACGACTGACGGTTGGCGCGCAGGTAGAGGCGGCCTTTGTCATCTGTTTGACTATGAGCCAGGTATTCTCGCTCCTGTTGAATTCAACAAAAAAGATCTAATGGAAGCGTCAACATCTAAGGAAGATCCGTCATATGGCCCAGGAATCTACGATTTCATGTATGTTTAAAATAAACCAGTTATTTCAATGAAAAGTGTACTGAAAACTCTGAACGCGTTTTATTCGAAATAGTATTTTCAAAATCGGTACCAGAAATATCTCCGCAACTACTGGACTGATTGGGATCAAGTTTTGCACATTTATGCTTCACGCAATAATCTAGTACTTAGCGAGCCGTTTTTTCGATACCTGGCATAGTTTTTTTTCATCATAAGCACTGAACAATTTTGAGGCGAAACACCGCCTGTTTCATTCCAGTGACTGCCATGACCAAAAAAAAAATACATTTTTGAATTCCGGCTTGATAAGTACTACTTTCATCTATCCACTTTAAGAAACAAATATTTTCTTAAATTAAAAATGGCAGAAGCACGTCTGGTACCGCAAACGCTGTCAACAAAAACTCGTCCCAGGAAAACGACTGTAACTTTTTTGCCGTTTGATATTTTTTAACCAAATTTTCACACCATGTAGATAAAATGTCACACTTTAAAACGTATGTCATGGTTGTTCAATAAAATTCCGTTTCATACACAAAAAAAATTCTTAAACATAACCTTAGAGGCCGTACACAAATTACGCAACGCAATTGGGGGGAGGGGGTCGGCCACGCGGTCTACGTACGTGGGGGGGGGGGGGGGGGGGGGAGTCAAGGTTTGCCTTACGTCACGATTTTAAAACTGCCAGAAATAGTAAAATTTCTGCATGTTGAAGTTTTAATTTAAACCGCGCGTGCAATTTTACCGTGGACGGCTCAGAGCTTTCTATGCGCAATGTCAGTTAAGGAGAAAGTCACTGCGCAAGAACTTACACAGTAGCTTTCCCACATTCCCCAAGCAAAATTTGAAAGAATTTAAAAAAAATACAATTCTTGAAAGTACATATATTAAAAAATATGTTGGCAACATTTTTATTCACAAGTCCGAAAATTAACGGAGTTATAGTAACTTTAGTGAGAACAGGTAGCGCGACCGGTTAGTGCCCTCAGTCCCTACAGGTGTGGCATCATTTACAATAGATAAAGTGTAGTCTCTTATTATTTTGTGAACTATCATGAAAATGGAAGAACCGTCATATCGCCCGCGACTAGATACTTCAATGTAAGTATCAATATCCTAGAAAAAAACGTAACTTTATATCAAGAAACACGGAACGAAAACTTTGAACACGTTTTTCTCAAAACTAGTTTTTTCGACCTTGTCCGAGCGAATACTTAAAAACTTATCGACCGATTTTCAATTTTTTTAAAATCATTTTTGCAACTGCAGTGCCTGAGGTTGTACGTATCCGCGTTTTTAACATTTGATAGTTACTAGTTTTAAAGATTGCTTAAAATCACAAAAAAGGCCTTGAAAATAGAAAAAATTTCCAAACTCTGGGCATTTTGTAAAAAACGGCTACGCATAACGATAACTACATTTGTGTAGATATCGATCAATTGTTGACTTTTAATTTACAGATAACCTTTCATAAAGATGTCGATGGGACAATGACGAGAAATGTTGTTTTTCGTCAAATCAAGGCATATATCTCGGTTAATTTTCAAGATTTTCTCATATAAATTGATATGAAACTAGATGAATATGTACTTCATAAAATGAGTATAAACCCGATCTTTTTATAATTAGTTATGTCTATGAAAAAACATCGCAATTATTGACGACAAAGCACTCGTTACGTAACGGAATAGAGGCCGAGGAGCGTGGGTCTGGCGAAGCGTTACGGTCCCGTTACGTGGGAGGGGGGGGGGGGGGGGGGGGGTCGAAAATTGTGAATTTTTGCGTTACGTGATTTGTGTACGCCCCCTTACTTTTAGCCGTCTCAGGTGTATTTAAGCCCTTGAACATGCACAAATACTAATCTACAAGTACGGACAGAATTCCAGTGTGAGAGTACACGTTAAAATGGAGCACGGTTAGATCAATCTTGACGTCTAGTTCGACTAGTAAACTACTTTCTCGGCGTCAAGCCCTCGCCGATGGCGTTTCGACTACTCTTGCGTTCGTTCTCACCATTCGACGATCGAAAGTTTCATCCGTGTGTGTGCGCCCGTGTATCCGTACGGATATGTATGAAGAAGGCGAGCTGTCCGTTTCTCCGCCCAGGGGAGCAATCCTCGAATGTCTGTTGCTTTTTTACATTGGTGTCTTAATTGCCGTCGAGCTTGACAATTAGAAGAACCGCCGATGGGGCGACCAATATGCTCTCAGCGTGTGTACACGACCCAAGCTCATCCAAACGATTTTTATACAATCGTTTGTACGTACATCTCGCGTGGCCTCATCCTTCAAATGTCTTAATTATCATATTACCGTATAAACGCTGCTGGTTTACTCTCGGGCTATTTCCATATAAAGGTATACGGTATTGACAGGGGCGGGGGAGGGGGATGAGGGGAGCTCACCGTGCCTCGTCTCGTATGGACAGACGCGTTTCGCTTCCAACTGAACTGGCCGTGCACTTGGGAATCGCACATGAAGAGCCAACGTCAGCAAGTGACAGTCACAGAGTGCACGGCAGGAAGAGACAGAGAGTAAGAGAGAGACGAGGGTAAGGCTTTCTCGGCGAAAAGAGAGGAAAAAACAAACCGCAACCGGCTCTCGAGAAGGCCGACACCCATATTGAGAAGGTTTCTCTGACTCCGCGAGGTCTATATTTTATCCACGAAGTCACTCGGAATATAATAAAGCGGTCGTTATATACGCGCTATACCGTAAGTACATACCCCTTTAAAAACTTTTAAAAAGTAAAAAAAGAACGCCAAGTAACAAAATACCCCCGAAAACATTATTGCTTGTTTGATCATATACAAAATTCTGATTTATCTTGAAATATTTTTTTAATTTTATTTAACGAATGCTTTTATTATATTTTTTCAATTAAAATGTACAAAAAAAGTGAAATAACTTTTTATAAAGTAGCCAAGCAAGTTTACTAAAAACGTAAACAAAATTGTTAAACCTTAGAACTAATGTTTTCCTAAATATTTCATTTTTATTTAAAAAATCACATTACTATTATAACAAAAAATTGGTATTACAATTATATAAAAATACAACGTATTTACCACATAAGTACACTGGAAATGCTGTGCAACGACTTGGCGTGCATGGTTAAGAGAAATAGCTCGGGAAGATACACAATATATATATAACCTGTAACAACGCATCAACTGCCAGTGTTATTAACAATGCGATTTCCTGCACCTTGCGCTAGTGTGATTCGGACAAGATAACATTGATGTTATCATCGAGTGTTATCATTGAGTGTTATCGGTGTATATATCGGTCCACACAATTCACGTGACCGTGTCAGAGCTCCGTTATATCCACTATTGACGAATATTCGACTGTACTCGGAAAAACCATCGAATATAGAGCAATGAATATCAGGAGAGATACTCAGATATTTCGTTTTTCACCAGCAAGACGACGGCACCGTAATTCGAATTTTAAAATTGCCGATGCTGTGGCTTAGAGACGGATACAATACACAAACAGACGGATCAATACATAAAAGTATATACGAAATATATTTCATGTAATGTATAAAGTTGTCTGATAGAGAAGAAAGAATATACTTTTATATATCGTATTAAATTATGCATAAAAAAAAAGATTTAACGTATTGTGTCGTCTAGGGGAACATCACTGATTTGATCTATACTTTGCGGGATCACGAAATTTGATTTCCAGTTACATAACAAATTGCAGCAGTCTATGTTTTTCCAACCTGAGAGTTAAGTAGTCGGAAAGACGAAATCCTTCGCCGAGCTATTTTTCTTAACCATGCACGCCAAGTCGTTGCACAGCATTTCCAGTGTACTTATGTGGTAAATACGTTGTATTTTTATATAATTGTAATACCAATTTTTTGTTATAATAGTAATGTGATTTTTTAAATAAAAATGAAATATTTAGGAAAACATTAGTTCTAAGGTTTAACAATTTTGTTTACGTTTTTAGTAAACTTGCTTGGCTACTTTATAAAAAGTTATTTCACTTTTTTTGTACATTTTAATTGAAAAAATATAATAAAAGCATTCGTTAAATAAAATTAAAAAAATATTTCAAGATAAATCAGAATTTTGTATATGATCAAACAAGCAATAATGTTTTCGGGGGTATTTTGTTACTTGGCGTTCTTTTTTTACTTTTTAAAAGTTTTTAAAGGGGATTTCATATCTTTTTGAAAGAGGAAAAATCTTTTTTTCGTTCTGCGCCAGTTCAAAGAGGAGTGAATTCAAATATCTTTTCATTACTTGGTATTATTTTTTTTTTCACTTTTTCAAAGATTCTAAAAGGGTAAGATTTAAACAGATAGTTAAAAAAACAGGACACGTCGTTTCTGAAAACTTGTATATTACCAAATGCTATAAATATATTTTTTTAAGTCTTCAGTCTCTTCCACTATTAAATCGACGTATTTGCAGGGTGATTTACAAACGCCTATTAGTGAAATATTTATTCATAGTTCGCTTATTTGTATTCACATGCATGCATACAAATACAATTGTATTTACAAATATTCTGAACGTGTACAAATAAATTCACAGAAAAAAATTGGGAATACAGTAGAACCTCGATTATCCGAACCCTCAATTATCCGAACGATGGCTTAGTTTATCCGAACGCTCAATTATCCGAATGTTGGCGCGCAAGATACATTGTTGCTCGCTGCCACTGCCGTGAGCAACAATGAGCAACCCAACGCAACTTCTTCTCAAACGGCTGCGAGACTTAGCCGCTCAAAAACGCGTTACGGCCGTTCGTCAATTAAAAATGGACGATTTTATAAAAAATATATTAAAAAAGGCATTCGACTTTTTTCAGCTGTTTAATATATATATATATATATTTATTTATTTTAACACCTGATATATGTATGTACATAAAAGCAGTACATATATATATATTAAAATTTGACATGTACTGTACTGTTTTTATGTAAAAGGTTGTTGTTTATGATCTCGTCACAAATAACCCACGTTTCGATTATCCGAACTTTTGATTATCCGAACTAGTCTCGGTCCCAATTGGTTCGGATAATCGAGGTTCTACTGTATTCACAAAAAATGTGAATATTTACAAGAAATCCTGTGAATTAAAAAAAATTCAAATCAATATCTATGAATGCAAATGTATTCACAAAAAATTGTAAATACAAAAAAATTCACAAAATAAGTTGAGAATTTTTTCGTATTTAAGACAAATTAAAATCAAATTCACAATGATTAGATTAAAACGTATTCGATTAATACGTAAGAACTCACGTTACACCAAACGTGAGTTCTTACGTATTTTGAGAGAAAACATTGCGTCGAGGCGAAGAAATTTTTGCAAAAAAAGTGAGTTCCAAATATTACATCATAAATATGAAAAAATTCACAAAATGAGTTGTGAATTTCCTCAAGTTGAAGAATATTAATATCGAATTCACGACAATTATATTAAAATTTACGCCACAATTGAGTTCTTATGTATTTTGAGAGAAACCATTGTGTTGAGGCAAAGGAATTTTCGCACAAAAAGTTTTGTGCAAAAATTTCTTTGCCTCGAGGCAATGTTTTCTCTCAAAATGCGTACGAACTCACTAATGGTGTAAATTTTAATCTAATTATTGTGAATTTGATTTTAATTTGTCTTAAATATGAAAAAATTCACAACTTATTTTGTGAATTTTTTTGTATTTACAATTTTTTATGAATACATTTGCATTCACAGATTTTGATGTGTATTTTTTTTAATTCACAGGATTTTTTGTAAATATTCACTTTTTTGTGAATATTCACAATTTTTTCTGTGAATCTATTTGTATGTTCAGAATATTTGTGAATACAATTGTATTTGTATGCATGCATGTGAACACAAAAAGTGAAGTATGAATACATTTGTATTTATATTCACATGAAAATCACGATGTGAATAAATTCATATTCGTATTTATAAATAGAATTACGCCCAAGTCTGTACGTCTTAATGTTTTACTTTTTGATATACCGTCTCCATGTTTCATGAATTGCGCTTTGTTTGTTGCAGCAGGAGAAAACTTTTAATTAAAAAAACTAGAGATCAATAAAAATATTTTACGAAAATCCAACTTCATTGCGTTATTTTATTTGCGTGTTCAGCGAGTGGAATGCAAATCGATTTGTTCATTGTAAACAAAAACCGGATGCACTTGGATAACGCGTCACATTTACCCTGCTGGAGGCTGCTCAAGAATACACGTCTTTCCTTATATCGTTAAGAAGCTTCTGGTCAAATGATCAAATGTTACCATTTGTTCAAATTTATATAGTGGATTCGTTACATATACTGAATGCACCCTTCAAATTTTAATATTTGATTTTAATAATTTTGAATTGAATTTTTAATTTCATAATTTAATTTTAAATTTGAATTCAACAAACAGTTTTTACATAAGAAGATGCCTAGACTCATGCCGATCGGCAGTTTTACACACAGAATAGTGTAAAAAATGTTAAGGATGTTATGAAAAAATGTCAAATCATTCAGTATATTACCAAAATTGTCACCCAAAAATTAAATGATCCGTCTACGGCATTTATTAAATATTGACTTTTATGTAAATGAAGACGTCAGTTTTTCTCCCGGCGACGAAACGGAGAGGTGGAGCGAGCCAACGTCGCATGAAGGCTTAATGGCACACATATCTCAATGCCAATGGTCACCGTGGCCGGGCCATACTTTCAATAAAGCTCATTTTCAAAGAGAACTCATCTTTTTTTTCTTTCTTTTAGACAATTGACATTTATCGTTCAAAATGAATTCGGTTGAATAAAGGAATGTAAACACCGTGTAAAAATAATAGACGAAAATCAGTTATTTGTTAAATATTCGGGTTCGTGAAAGAAATACCTTAAAGTGCAGAACCATATATTTTCGAAACGCGGATTTTCTTTTTTTTCATTTAACACAGTCAGATTGGTACGGAAAATTTGTATATAAAAAAAACTTTTCTTTTAGACAAGCTTTTATTTAATGTACTAAAAAATGTAAAATAATTTTTTTTACCCAGTCACCTATATGTGACTATTAATAAAAGTTTGAGGGTCCCTACGTTTCAAATATTTGATAAATGTAATCAATTCAGTTTCATTAACCATATTTAATTAGGCACAATAGAAATTAGAAAAATTATTATCACACATTTATACTCAGTTTCAGGATTTTTATTCAAGAAATCTTAGGTTGTTTTACAGTAAATTAAAACTAAAGCCGGTCTGACAAAAAAAAAGGTTTTGTTGACAATCATCTTATTTTAAATTTACATAATAGCCGATAATCACGTAACACATGAAATATGCAGCTTCAATCACACTTTCATGTTAACATTAAAAAGCGCACAATCATTCACAATCTGGCCTTCCTTGGCCAGATGGCACAATAGTTCTAAGGCCTTTTCATTTTATGAAAAATGCTAAAATTCATGTTTTAATCATTTTTATGTTATGTCAAGCTGGAAAAATGTCATAAGGTTTCGTTGTCGCTCTCCGTACCGGAAAAGGGTTTCATGCCCAAATGTTGCTCGATTCGAGGCATCGAGTGACATGGAGTATCTGAAGTTTGGCTTTCCATAGTATTTGACACATTGAGCGCACTTGGGACGATAAACTTCAAGGCGTTGAACGACATAACCAAGGAAAGTCTTCGATGCAGGTGTGGCACTCGAAGATTTCTCGGAGATGGCGGACTATCATCGTTCCATGTAGACATAGATTGTGCAGCCGCCACAATGAAATATGGTGATCACCACAGTATGAAAAGAATGGCGAGGCATATGAAAGCGCTGTCAGGCTTGAGTCTGTGAGATCGAGCCAAACATTAGGTGTTGTCCTACAACACGATTACGCGACAATCACAGGTTCGCACCAATTTTATTCGTATGAACCCGTGATCAAATATACAGGTGTCGATTGCATCGCATGTATGTTAATTAGGCTGCCTATTCGATACATGTATGTTTGATCACGGGTTCGTATGAACAAAATTCGCAAGAACTTGGAATGGTCGTGTGATGGCGTTCTATTTTACATGTTCTATTGGACGCCGTAGGGGATCTAGGTTTATATATCGTGTTGCACAAAGCCTTTATTTCTTATGAGAGATTTTTCAGCGATGAATAATATTTCAGGCAAAATAATTGTCAAGCTCTGCGTCAATATAAATTCTACAGAGCCGAATGCATTTTCTACAAAAAAAAAAAACTTCATCGTCTATGACAAGATTCTGTTCAGAAAATTTTGAAGATATGTTCATAAAATGTTAATGGAACGAGGTTATGAACACACAAATTGGTAATGACATATAGAAGCTAGGTTATGCTCTCAGGGCACACAAAAGCTACACATGCACGTCTGTCTGCAAATTTTTTAATGATTTTATATAAGCAAGTGAAAGAAATGAGCACATTCTTGTTTTTAACTTACTCTGTATCTATTTGCGTATCGTCCTCGCTGTCTCTCCGACGGTTTCCGCGCGAGCGCCACGGCTAATATACGTATGTTAGGATCAAATAAATAATCCACACCTAAATTTGAACGACGTGAACCTTTGTTAAATAAATTTTTGGCTCTAATAAGAGCCGTTTGTTTTTTTTTTTTCACATCCACGCTCGACTAACCGTGTTTGGTTACTCGAGCTGTCAAAGCGACTGTATTAGAATACATATATATATATATATATTGCAAGCAGGGTGTAGTTCGAGTCGTGCCGTTCGAGAGAGCGGTGGCGTTGCTGTGCCTGTTGCGCTAAAGTGTTAATCAATTCACAGATCGTGTGTACAGCTCGCAGCGCTACGACTCGAGGCTGCGCGAGCGTCTATATCTATATCTATGGAAAAAAGTGTTAAGTGATACATAAAAGGACGTATGTAGTGTATGTTTTCATACAACAGAGGGCCTGTATTCGATTCAACAAATCACGAAATCGACGACTTTCGTCGCCGACTGTGGAATAATTTTCGTGGCCAAAAAATCGTTCGGAAATTCGGGCGATATTATGAGATCTCGAGATTGAGTAAACGGATCGAAAAATGACCCAAACAAAATCGATAGAAAAAAATCATATTTAATTGGTCAAATGTCATTAAATTTTCGATTAGTCGCCGCGTTTCCGCGTAATATCGAATCAAAGTGAAAACGTCGTCTGCTAAACCCCATCTTACTGTATAAAGAGTCGCGGCGTGTTCGTCATTCGGTCAGTGGCGTCGAGATCGGTGGCATCGATCAGTGGCGTCGAATTTTTTTTTTATACTTGGCGTCAAGACGCTGCCGCGTCTCTTGATGCGCCGTAAACACATACGGAATTCTCGTTTTCCGCAATATTTATTACCCTTGCAACGATTTTCACTTATTTTCCTGATGAAAAAAGAATCATGTGAAAAACAAAATCCACGAAAGTATGATGCTCGAAGTATCGAACGTCACGGTATTTTCTGTTGAGGTTACAGCGTGAAAAAAAAACTTTTTTGCGATTTTTTTTTTCATTTATATGCATAGAGTAAATTTATTGAAACCTTTTGTACATTGTTGAGTGTCATTTCAAGAACATTCCGTGAAATTTGTACGCGAAAATATCCACAAACAAGCCGGTGACGCGTTTTTCTCGAAACCACTTTTTCAAAGTCCGTGTTCACTGCCATTCGAAAAATTCATGACCGATTTATTTCAAACTTGGTACACACTTTCTACATGTAAAATACCTCCCCCCAACGGTTAGTTCGAGATTTTTTTACGTTGAGGGGGTTTTCCACCCCCAAAATAGCGGAATTTTTCGTAAAAAACAGCACTTTGCACTCTACATGAACACCAAAAGTTTAGAAATGAAAAAAAAAATTATCAAGGACCGTTGGGGGGAAGATTTGATGATACTTTGACTAAATTTTAATGGTACTTGATTTCAGATAATTTCTAGCTGAGCTACAGTGAACACCGCAAATCGTGTTTTTCCAAAGGCGTTCTTGGAAAAGCTTTGTCACCGGCTTGTTTGTGGATATTTTCGCGTACAAATTTCACGGAATGCTCTTGAAATGGCACTTAACAATGTACAAAAGGTTTCAATAAACTTACTCTATCCATATGGATGAAGAAAATTCGCAAAAAAAGTGTTTTTTTTCACGCTGAAACGCCTACCCTCCCCTTAAGGCGGTATGCCTAGTGGTAAAAGGCAAAGAATATTTTTTTCCGAAACTAATATATTTTGACGGTATATCATGTTAGAAAGGTTCCCTAAAAATTTCACGGCGATCGGATCAAAATTGACAGATTTATAGGCTGTTACGTTGACGCCCGTCAGAACGCTCGGCGCGTCGTTCGAAACTTTAACCCTTCGGAATCACCTGGGGGTCAAGATGACCCCATGCGCTACTTTGAGCCAAAATTACTATTATAAATTGTTGGCGGCCAAGGCAACTGGCCTGCCTTCTAACGTACCCTTTGTAGGTGCAGACTAAGGTCAGAGGTGAAGCAATTTTTTGTTTTAAACAATTCCCCACAACGAAGTTATTTTTCTCTTAAAAACCGATATCTCGAGAGTGTGACCCTAAAATGTTACGAAAACAAATTGAGAATTGCAAAAGTTATGCTTTTTTAGTAAAAAGTGGCTTTTGAACGCATTGACGCCTTGCCGATTTTTTGCGCCATTTTAAAATTCGATTAAAATATAATACCGAGAACGCCACATTCTAGAATGTTACAACTAATATCCTGATTTTTTACGAGTCATTCGGAACGATACGGTCGATGTGGCAATCGTTGGAAACATGGCTGGGGTCATTGCGACCCCCTCTGAGCGGCGTGTTATAGCCAGAACCTGTGACCGCGAGGGGTTAAACGCTTTTTTCTCGAAAGTATTATTTCAAAATCGGTGAGCAAAATATGTCAAAAACTACTGCATTGATCTTTCTGACATTCTTAGGGCTTTTTCTAGATGTAAAAATATAGTATTCGATCGATGGAATCTTTTTTAATGTATACTTCTGATTTGATGAACGAAAAATGGTCATTTTTTTGCAAAAATCAAAACTCTCACATTGAACACGCGCCATTTTGTTTTATTTGATATTTCCGAAGTTCCTTCAATTAAGGGATAACACCACTCTAGCGACTGAAAATAAGGTCTAACTTTGACAATTTATTTTGGGAGCATGAAAAAAGGAATAGGATTTCTTTTGAGACGGTTTATTTGACACATATTAAGGGGGGATTGTCTTTTTTTTCGCAAAATTTACCGCTTTTTGGGAATTTTTTTGTGAAGAAAGTATACAACGGAAAACTTGTGAAACTTGGCATATAGTTTTATTGATCTGTTTACTACATACAAAAAAATTTTTAAACAATTTCATCAAAAAATCCGCCTCCCACCCCCTTCGACGCGCGATGGTCCTTTTTTGATGGTGTGCACGATTACAGCCTTCACATTCATCCTGCAACAAAAACCCCAAAAAGCATTTTACTTTAGACACATATAGCTATCGTTCGATGAAGGGAAAAAAAATTGACGATTTGGTGACGTTTTGAACTTGAAGTATCGATTTTTCGAAAAAAATTGATCGATTTTTTGTTATAAATAAAAAACTATTAAACGTATTGCTTTTTTGCTTCATCAAACGATAAAAGGATGTCAGCTGAGCATTCTGTCCAAATTTGAAGGCAATCGGTTTAATAGTTTTTGAGAAATCGTGCACACCATCAAAAAAGGACCATCGCGCGTCGAGGGGGGTGGGAGGCGGCTTATTTGATGAAATTGTTTAAAAATTTTTTTGTATGTAGTAAACAGATCAATAAAACTATATGCCAAGTTTCACAAGTTTGCCGTTGTATACTTTCTTCACAAAAAAATTCCCAAAAAGCGGTAAATTTTGCGAAAAAAAAAGACAATCCCCCCTTAAAGTATTTAAATAAAAAGTTATTATAGTTTCCATACAAAATGGCGGCGAAAGAGCCCACCTTGAAAAACGTATTTTTACAAACAGCTTCACGGGAGGACGGTTTTCTCGTAAAGTATAACACCTGGAACAGAAACAAAAAAAAAATATAATCTATATATTATTAGCTATGGAACTGCGTAGGGATTTTTTTAAATCAAATTTTGAAAAATGAGCATTTGAGAAAAAATTAATCGATTTTTTGCCCAAAAAATAAGTAGTAAATTGTTTGTTAAAAAAAGTTTACATTTGATGTTAAAAAAAACGGCTACGTACTCCCATAGAGAATGTAATTGTGAAGCTACTATCAAAATTTCAAATCAATCCATGCAAAGTTGTACGAGGCGCTTAAAAGAAGTCCGAGGCGCTGCGGCAAAATCGATAATTAAAACTTTTTTAAAAATGTTCACTGCAGGACCAACCGCATATTGTTTTTATGAGCCCAAAGTATTTTTTAAGGGTAAAAAACGATTTTTCCAACATACTAGAATGGTGTTATCCCTTAACCATAGGATAAACTAATATAACAACGAAATCAGTTGGATTTTTAAATTTCAGATAACTTGATTCCGAAGGGCATCGGTCACCGCAAAAGACGTTTTCGAGAGATGCTTCTCGGGCATCAGCTGTACATCGATAACAATTAAATATTTCTACCCAAAAAAAATTACAGAGTGTTCTTCAAATGACACTTTTTCAAATACCTAGTTTTTGTAGTAATGTGTCATCCCAATTTTCTAGTTTAAAAAAAAACAAAAAAAATAAGCTGTTTTCGACTGTCAAATCGACACATACAGCTTGAACATCGTCGATCAACAACACAAAGCAACTTATTCAAGCGAGCAATGCTGATTCAACAGTTCACCTTTTCTTATGGTGTCAAGAAAAGTTTGCACGGAGATGTCGTGATCTCTTTGCCGACGTTTGTCAGTGAATGTCCGTATGGCGAAAGGAAAATATACTATATATTTTCGGCAACTCGAGGTAAAAAGCCCGAGAATTGGTGTGTCAGCTGGTACCCGCAGGAAGTTTCGACATATTTTCAACTCGAAGCAGAGCGTGTATTCCTTACGCTCTGTATAGAGTTCCCCGGGTAGATGGAAGCCGAAATCTAACGAGGAAACATATCGAGTTTCATGGTAGCTACCGATATACACTGCCGCTATTCGATATCTCGGGGGCGAAAAAAATCTCGTCAAGCCCCCCAGCACGCAAAGCCACCTGTCACAGCACCGGAATTTTCGTTCCTGCCGATGATAAATCCTTCGAAATAGAAGAAAAAACGGATTAGCCGTGAACGAATCCCCCCTAGCGTTGCACAACGATCTGCGTTGAATAATTCCGTAATAAAGACGATAAAGGCATCAAGCGGCAAAGTTGAAAGGACAGTAGGATTTTTGTCCCCCTCCCTATTCTGGCCGACACAGCCATGGTACCCTAAGTAACGACTTCCAGTTGGTTAGTTACGATTCCGTCGCTTTTTCCAAAATAACGAACCCCCCCGTGTGGTTACCGGTTCTCGGTTTGTGTCAAACGACTGAACGACTCACCGCTCAGCAGTGTTTCCCGAGTCCTCCATTCTCTGGTTCACCCCCAGGACAGCGGAGTATAGGCCAGCTGTGGGAGTCTACTAGGTCTGCGGACTGGCTGCACACTTGCCACATTCAACGTCATAACAGCCGCGGGTATGTGTGCACAGCATCCCTCATCCTCTCTCGTCTCCTCTTACGTTCCTTCGCATCGTTATACCTTTCACTCCCTTCGTTGCCTGCCGCCACGTTCAGGTTCTTCGTTATCCACCGAAAAATCGGGCGCACCCGCGCACAGCTCGCCTCGCGGTCAGATAAAGTCTGCGGGTGTCCAAGATGGAGAGAGAGAGAGAGAGAGAGAGAGAGAGAGAGAGAGAGAGAGAGAGACAGAGAGGACATTCCCGTGCGAGGAAGTAAGCGAAGGAGTAGCTGGTACCAAGTGAGTGGAGAAAGGTAAAGAAAGGTGCACCTTGTATCGGCAAGTAAGAGACGGAGAAGGAAGGTAGATGAATGAAAGGCAAAAGAGATGGATAGATATACCTGAGCGTGGACTACCGTATAGCTGGCTACAGTGGCCAATGTGGTAACTCGACTAACACGAGGTCCAATTAAGGGACAGCGAGCTAAGAGATCCAACGGTCTACCCTATCTATCCTCATGAAACGATCACACTCGGTCTTGCACGTATATGTATATCTCTACTCGGCAGCAGCCTCGAAATGTCATTCGGACGAATGTGTCCTTTCTCACTGTAAACGAGCCTCGTTAAGATCCTCCAATCATTACGGGCGCCCGGAATTCCTCGAAACGTTACATATTATTCTCTGCTTTACTTGGAAACGTGTATAATTCCGGTCCAACTCTCGTGAGAAGATTTCGGTGACCCGATCATGATCGTTCCTCTTAACTAGCGCACCCTTTGGTCCCGATTTTACCCCGGGCAGCATTGGCGTGGCAACAGTTCAGAGTACGGCAATTTTTAGTAGCTAGGGAGCTTCCAAACGATGCTACTTACGAGAACCCGTAGTGAGCCTCGAAACAATTTAAACGGCGAGATAGGACACACATCCGAGACTGGAGAAAGATCGAAAGGTCCGTTGGCTGCTCTTGGGCGCTGAGTATGCAAAGCAGGGCTTCTCTGCTTCGCGAAATTGAATTTCACGGGATGATCCGGCTGGGTATACTTTCCACGGGTTCCCTCCATAATCGTGTATACAACGTTTACGTGCATGTGTATGCTAGAAGCTTGGAAAATACGAGGAACTATTAAAGGGTAATGAGCACCCTCGCTTTCGGCTCTCCTATCTGGGCTCCGGCAGCCCTCCAGTTCTCCCCGCATACGGTAGTTGCCTTCTCTTATCTAAACTGGCATCGATCCCGCTTGCAGCATCTACCAGGCCTACTCCGTATCCTCGAGAGGCTTTCGGTCTTCAGTCCTCCGGGTATTACTCGATGAGAGAATGAAAATATCCCCATTCACTGCCCATATAGGGTCGGCTGTCGTAACAAAAATGCCAGCATTCAGCCAGTTAACGGTTTGCCGATGATCGGCCAATAATTCGTCGACCAGCATTGGGGCACTGTAGGCGAATGAACGGCTTGCCAGATCTATGCCAGCCATTGGTGGGCCAATACCATCGCACCAATAATATGGCCATCAGTATTGGGGTATCGTAGGCGGATGGACGGCTTGCCAGATCTATTCCAGCCATTGGTGGTTTGTTTTTGGGCGTTTTGTAAATGCAGGTCGTTAAACTGTGATACGTAAAAACAAGGGATAAGGTTTCGAAAAGCATATCCCACTGATGAAGCTGACATTTTGCACAGACCTTCCTTTGAATATTCTAAGAGAACCTTTAAAAGGATATTGACGACTAGCAATAGTTTTCGATATATCGTATATTGAAAGTTATTTATTGTAACGCGCTCCTACTATACTGAATAAACCCAAACAAACCCATCCCACATGGCAAGTGAAATGCACGTACGAGCGAGCACTGTTTGCCAGGAAGCAGCGAGGCTGGAGGAGTGGGGGGTATCTATCGGATGTATAGATAATAAACTTATACTCGTATGGCGTGAGATAATAAACTTTACAATGCAATATATCGGAAACTATCGCTAGTCGTCAAAAATTCATTAAGGATTTCTCTTAGGATATTGAGAGGAAGTTCGGTGCAAAATTTTGGCTCGATCAGAGGAGTATGCTTTTTGGAACTTCACCCAAAACGAGCGAGTTATTTTCACAGCCTAAACGGACCAAAAAAATTGTCGGTAAACTTCAATGTCACGAGTAAAATTATCGGCATAAAAGTAAGGAACGAACAAACGAAGCATTTTTCTGTAAGTGTTAGGATGGGTAAGTGGGTAGGGCGCTCAACGCTAGAACGAAAGACGTACGTTCGATCCCAATGATAGGTAAAAATTTGAACAATGCAGAAAGCGTTTATAATGCAATTATCCTATGTACATGGAGTTTATGTAAAGCATAAAAAAACCAAAAAGATACTACTAGGATTTTTATATTCATAATTTGTAAATTTTTTGTTTTTCATTTCCGGCAGAAGATGCGGCAGCTGTTGCTGGGCCAACGTGGGCGTATGATATTTGGGCAAGTCTTAGCAGCCATTCATGGTTCAGATCTGGCCCGCTTACATATAGTGGCGTGCAAAAGTTTCGGGCCAACCTTTTTTTCTCAGTTATTTGATAAGATATTTGATGCCTGAACCTCTCCATCATTTCAAATATTTGAGGGAGAGGTGCTATGATATGCATAACAGCGTGGTATTTTGTTTTGTATAGTGTTCTTTATTTGTAGTTTTTATTTTGTGTTTTGTGTATTTTGTATTTATAGTGTTTATTTTGGTTGTATAGTGTATGGTTTGTGTACAGCGTCGAACGCATTCGGTCAGTGTGGAAAAATATTGGACCGCTGTATCACCTTCTCCGGCCACACGGTTTGTTTACGTTTTTTTCCGCGCTTTCTTTCGCGTTAGTTCGAAACATCAAGAAGCACGAAAAAATCAGTTCTATTTCTGCCGCAATGGCGAAATACACAAAAATTAAGGTCCGCGAAGTTGTGCTAAAACTATTTGAAAAAGGAAAGAGTTCTCGTGATATTGCAAATACTCTATCTATTGGGGAAATCACAGTAAACCGTATTATTGCGAAGTATAAATCAACAAATTCGTTGTGTGATAAAAGTCGAAGCGGTAGATCACGAAAAACTTCAAAACGCGTGCACAAAATCATTAAAAGAAAGTGCGTCATAGATCCGCGAAAAACTGCAGCAATAATTTCGCGAGAATTACGCAGTGAAAATCTTGCTGATATCAGTCGGACTACGGTATCCCGACGTCTGAAGGCTGTGGGATTGATTGGACGCGTCGGTGTAAAGAAACCACTCATTAGCACAAAGAATAAGAAGGCTAGATTGAATTTTGCCAAAAAATATCAACATTGGACAGTATTGAATTGGCGGAAAGTCCTTTTTTCCGACGAATCCAAATTTCAATTGTTCGGAAGTGATGGTCGCAAGTACGTAAGACGTCCAGCAGGTACCAGATACGATATACGATATCAAATTCAAACTGTAAAATACGGTGGCGGAAATGTTAAATTTTGGGGAGCATTTTCTGATAACGGTATTGGCCCGCTAATAGAAATCTAAGGCAATATGGACGCTATAATGTATCGAAATATATTGCAAGACCATATGCTCCCATTTGCAAAGAAAAATATACCGAATGGGTGGATATTTTAACGCGACAATGATCCCAAACATGCTTCGCGTCTTGTGAAGAATTTCCTTGAAAGCCGAAAAGTGCGCCTTCTCGACTGGCCCTCGCAATCACCGGATTTTAATCCGATTGAACATTTGTGGCAAGAGCTCAAGGTTCACGTTGGAACGAAGAATCACTCCAACAACGCGGAATTATGGGATCATTTGCAATATGAGCGGGAAAAGATGCCACAAGATCGCATCTTGCAATTAATTGCGTCTATACCCCGACGATGTGCTGCTGTAATCGCTGCTAAGGGCATGGCAACGAAGTATTGGCTAAACAATGTTTTGTTATTTTTATAATATTTTGTTTTTTGTTTTCGTACGCAATAGCATATGGCCCAATACTTTTGCACAGTCATTGAATAAAAACTGTTGGATAATTAATTGTTGAAGAGTGATATTACTGTTTATACCACATTTTTTTAAATATCAAGCATCTCGACGCAAATTGTACGTGTCATTACTCGTTTGTATTTCCCGTATCATCGTATATCTATGTGATATCCACCCAAAATAGAGTGGCCGAAACTTTTTCACGCTACTGTAGCTATTACCGCGCCATCGTTTTTTCTCTGACAAACAGTCGTGGGCCGTTACTGTGCCCATGTAGGTTTCGCCAATCGAACCGTAACGGCCAATACTTGGACCAATGTTGGCGGGACGATGATCGATTAACCAATTGTACGCCAATGCTCGGCTGAGTTTTGACTAGCCAACATTGGTTTGCTGATACGAGGCCAATGTTCGGTCAAATATAGACTTGCTAATCATTGGCTTCTCGATACGAGGCCGATGTTTGGCGAAGTATAGACTCGCCAATCATTGGTTTGCCGATACGCGGCCAATGTTCGGCCGAGTAACGCATGATCGAACCGCAATTCGTATATTGACGATTCATTGTTTCGCGTTGAAGTCATTGAGAGACGAGATAAATACTTTTTAGGAGTCCATTGGACATTATTCTTAACAAATATACTACCAAATCAATGCACTCATTGTTGGCTGATTCTCGAACGAGCTCATACGCTATATTCTGCCGATTTTTATGAACCATCCTACACTGACAGAAAAATTCTATTAACATTAACTAACCGCGTCCGTTTATTTATTTTTTATTTGCATTAACTAGATTTTTCGTGAAATCAAATTTTTCCTATTGCATTCCATTATTGGAATTATTCATTTTAAATATATTTATTTATTCAAATTAAACTTGAACTAATGAACTAATGGTCTGTCTTTATTGCAACACACATATTAACGGGTTGCGGGGGTAGAGAAGGTGAAGAGAGAGGAATTATATGTATAGGTTAGGTTTGAAAATTCTATAACATGTCATTTGATAACACTCTCTAATTATCACAATGATATTAACTAATTGATATAGTTTATGTGATACAAATAATGATGAGAATCCATTTGGTATCTTATGCCATATCTGCGATTCAAATGTTACAAGCACTCGGTAGCATAGAGGCAGCGTGTTTGGCTATGAGTAGGGAAGTTCAAGGTTCGAGCCCCATATAGGTGAAATATTTTCTTCGGACTAATCATTTCGAAAGACCAGGTAATGACGAATTACAATACAAAAATAATTAACTTTTTTTGGCAGTGCAGGACCAATTTTGGTGATCTATATTGGGTCACAATTAGCCGCCAAGTCTCGGTCGATAATCGGGCCAAGCTCGAGTGCCAATGATGGCAATCGTGAGGGGGCTTATTGTTGGCCGATTCTCGAATGAACTCCTACGCGATGCTCGGCCGATTCTCATAAGCCATTCTAGGGCCAATATTGATTGCGAATATCGGGCCGCTCTTATCATCCAAGGCTCGGTCGATGATCGGGCCAAGCTCGAGTGCCAATGTTGGCAAGCTTGGCGTCGAGCATCGGCCAATCATTGGCCACTACCGATCACCCTACATGGGTGCCGATTGTAAAACCCTATTTGGGTGATCGTCTAGTCCAATTTTTGAAAGTCCCAGTCGCTTTTATCGGGAATCCAAATGATCATTCATTCCTAACAGGTCCGATAAGCCTTTCACCCAAAAATCAAGCATCCAAAAGTACGGCAAAGGACGGAGATCAGTATTTTTCAAATTCATCTTATACGTTTTTTGATTGGAAGTGTTCTCTTTCACCCTACATCTGTCACTCCGTTTCTTGCCGATTGCTTTGCACGAGGGCAAGAAACGGTGGAAGAGCCGTGTCGCTACAGGTGGCCGTATTCGCCGTATATCAATTTTGCGGCCATCGGAAACAGAACAAGACCTGGATAAAGACCAGATGAAACCTGGCTAACGCGAGATATCTCTCGTCCACTACCGTCGATCGCTTTTTCCCCGTGCTATTCTTCGAATCCTGGCTCCGAAGTAACTCGAATCCGTATAATGATCAAGATTACGGATCGCGAAGCTCGCAAGAGACGGCGAATAAAATTTCGCTCGAGGTTTCGTTCATAGTGTACCCGCTAAAGGTACACAGGTGGTGGTTGCGAGAGATGCGGTAGCCTTTAAAATTCGGGTATGTACGCTCGCGTTGCTCGCGACCGCGACTGCCGATGCGATTAATAATTCGGGCACGCACGCTCGCAAATATACAATGAATCGGTGCAAAAAGGCACAGGTGAGGTTCCGGGCTGTGTCCACGATTCTCGGGCTAAACGGCGGTACGCGAATCGAAGAACGGGCCCTTCTCGTCCAGCGAGGAAGGGCGAAAGGGAACAGCGAGGCTGGATCGCGCCGATACGAAGTTGCCATCGATGGAAAGGAACCGCGCGCGCGCGCGTCGCTCCAAGATTGTACCAGTTTTTCATTCGGCCGTTGTGCACACGCGAGAAAGAGAGAAAACGAGGATCTCATCGAATAATCGCCATTCGTCGTGTCCTTCTCGTCCTCGCTTTCTGTCGTTTCTCGTTTATGCACGAGATCCGCGAGTTTCTTTCGCGGTCACACGCCCGCCGTGCCCATAAAATGAATCGTTCATCTCTCCCTCTCTCTCTCTCTCTCTCTCTCTCTCTCTATATATATATATATATATATATATATATAACGATCGGCGAAAAGTTTCAAGACAAAAATTCAAGAATGTTCCGGAGCGATTTTTCATCCTATTTCACCGATAATTGACATAAGTGAATTTAATAAACGGCATTTCGAAGGGGAAGAATTGGACTTCATTCCCTCTTTTTTGAAAATTTTTGACTATTTTTTTACGGCCAGTGCGCTTTTTCAAAAACGACTATTTGTCGCCTTTTCTTTGTTCCTTTTCTGGTGGACCCCGTTTACAGACAACATTTTTTTCATGCATTTCTTTGACCGGAATCACAAAAGGGGAGGTGAGGCTTCAATTTCATTTTTTTTCAAAGCCTCGAACGATTTTTTTTTCTAAAGATATTTTTATTAAAAAAAGAGACAATTTGAAAAATGACGTGTAACGGGAAACGACAAGGATTATAGGGAAACCCCAAGATAGTAAAAAGTTGAATCGGTTTTCGTTGAGTTCGCGAGAATTTTTTTTTAAATGTTTTTTTTCATCTATTTTCTGTAAAAAATCAGATGATTTAATTACCGTAACTCGAGAACTAAGGGGTTTGTGGTAAAATTTCAACAGAGGAAAAAAAAATTCTCATTCTAAACGTAATAGAATTATTTCAGATTTTTTTCGACATGTTTTCTCGGTTACAATTTTATAGTTTTCCAGTCACGTAAATCGATCGACTTT
Organism: Ophion obscuratus; assembly: GCA_964007375.1. Classification (NCBI taxonomy): domain Eukaryota; kingdom Metazoa; phylum Arthropoda; class Insecta; order Hymenoptera; family Ichneumonidae; genus Ophion; species Ophion obscuratus. The sequence goes on from OZ023317.1 coordinate 44,747,651, forward strand.
AAGTGTTTTTTAACAATCAATTCTGACGAAATTATTTTTACAAGTAATCACTTTCGTTAATTTTAAATCAATATATTCGTTATAGATAGAAGATTTGAGTAATGTAGTTCGTTTGTTGACTTGCATATTAAACGTTGGTCTCGTCGAAGAAACCACCGTGCTGTCTGCGAGAGGTGATTTCTTCGACGGGACCAAAGTTTTACATTGAAAGTAAAAAAACTTAAATGTTTTCCTCTCTTGAAATTTTACCATAAGCCCCTTAGTTCTCGAGTTACGGTAATCAAATCGTCTGATTTTTTTACCGATAATAGGTTGAACAAAAATTACGAAACAAAAATCTGGAAAGATTCTCGCGACCTCAACGAAAACCGATTCAACTTTTTACCATCCCGAGGTTTTCCCTTGAATCCTTGTTGTCTCGCGTTACACGTTATTTTTCAAATTGTCTCTTTTTTTAAAACAAATCAAAATATCTTGGATAAAAAAATCGTACGAAGCTTTAAAAAAAAGAAAACTGGAGCTTAAGCTTCCCCCTTTATGATTCCGGTCAAAGAAATGCATACAAAATTTTTTGTCGGTAAACAGGGTGCCCAAAAAGGAACAAAAGAAAGGCAAAAAATCGTCGTTCTCGAAAAAGGGTGCTAGTCGTTAAAAAAATAGTAAAAAAAAATTAAGAAAAAAACGGAATGAAGGTGAATTCCTCCCCTTCAAAATGCCGTTTATTAAATTCATTTATGCCTACTATCGGGGCGAAATGGCATAAAAATCGTTCCGGAACTTTTCGCCGGTAGTGTACATGCATCCATATATATATATATATATATATATATATATATATATATATATATAATATATTCCATCCGTTCTTCTGCGTACTCTTCTCTTTTCGTCCCATCTCGATCACTCCGATGCACCGTACTCCATATGCGAGTTTTTCCATCGCAATCCAGATCAACCGTATACTCCACCTACCGCGATGCGTTTGCGAGATCGTCTCCGGAACAACCGGGATCCTCCTCGTGTTCCGAGGGAAACAAAAGTCGCCGTGCGCGTTCCGCTCCTCCCCTCGACTCCCCTTACCATCCGTACGTAACAATTTCTTACGCGAAAAACGTGTGTCTCTCTTTCTCGGTCGGCGAGCTCGGTCTCGTCGTCTCGAGGAGGGCAAGGTGTGCACGTGAGGATCCCGCGGTGAGTCTCGAGGGAGTCGTAAACGATCTCGCGAGAAATCGAGAACAGAGGACAAGTTCCCGCCTCGCACGATGCTTTCTTTCTCCTTCGTTTCTTTCCGTTACGATATTTCCTTTCCTAGGAACCTGAAACACTCGCGGCAATAAATGTTTGATTTTTTTTTTTGGTATTTTTTTTTGCATCCCGCGAAAGAAATTCCGCTTGTATCGCTGTAACTGAATTATCCGAAGGCGCGGCGCCATAAAATGCTCCAGCGAGCATCTCGGGTATTTTCGATTTCTCATTCTCGGGGAAGGCAAGTGGTCATTGGAGAAAAGTAGCATGATCGATGTAGTCCAACGAGAGACACTAATGACGCAAGAGGAACGCGTTCGACGCGTTTGTACTCGGTCTCATTAACACTCTCGGTGTTAATTATGCTCCTCGCGGCGATCCAGAGGGCCCTAATTGCCGACAATGGTTGCTCCGCGAGACTCGTACCGCTTTGACTAAATACGACGAAGCTCTCGAAACGCGCCGAGCTGTGGACGTAAGACACGTTTATACATACGCACGACGTTTCGGCTCTTCGAAATCACGAGAGTGCCTCGCTCCCTCTGGCCCTCTCACTCTCTCACTCTCTCCCTCTCTGTCTCTCTCTATTTTTTTCCTGCTCTTAACATCCCGAGAAGAGATATGTTCCTTACTCTCAGGGCTCATCTCATCTTTTTAACAGTGTTTTTTCCTTCTTTCGTCTCCTCCTCACGTCGAGCCTCTTACACTCTCAGCATCTCTCTCCCTTTCTTTATTCATCCTGAACGAGATCATCGCACGTGTTTACGTGCTAAGCAGCCTAATGGAGGCTCTCTCGTCGCTTCTCGTCAAGTTTGCTCTATCTTTCCTTCTTTTTTCTCCTTGATAGTCCTTTTCGCTGTCCTCTCTCTCTCTCTCTCTCTCTCTCTCTCTCTCTCTCTCTCTCTCTCTCTCTCTCTCTCTCTCTCGCTCTCGCTCTCGCTCTCTCTCTCGCTCTTTCTTTTTCTCTCTCTGTCTTTCTGACTAGTGATCCGTGGGCTACAAACAGGTTTACCGAATATTTCGAAGAAACTCGCGTGGTACGAAGAAAAGAGACGGAAGGCTCGTGCGTCTAAAGAAGCGAGACGAAATCTTTTCGATATATGTGCCAAAGAGTCGTGTCCGAATGTGCCTCGTTCGTGTTTTAGTGTACGAGGCAGCAAAAGCTGCTCCGCGTGCTCTCGCCACCACTCCGGGATAATTGAAGTAACGAGGCGCGAAAAGAGGGGGAGAGAGAGAGAGAGAGAGAGAGAGAGAGAGAGAGAGAGAGAGAGAGAGAGAGCAACGAGCATGGATTTGTCGATTTCTCGAAGGAGCATTACGCGCGAACCAAATTATTGCTGTATATACAGAGCAGTTTTGAGGGCAGGACGTACCCTCTTTCTCAGCAAGAGTACTCCGCAGACTGACCGCCATAAAGCCCCACGCCCTGTATATTATCATTTTCCGCTACGCAGCTACCCGTGCAGAAATCGTCGTAGGAATCCAGTTAGATTTCCATACTTGTCCCCACTTCCTGATAGGGATCCAACGGGTCATCGCATTGGATCCCTATACTAAAACGTCACGCTCGTACATTGGATTTTAATCGAGACTCTCCATTGGCGTAAATTGTACGAATACAATTTGAATCCCAAAGGTTTCTACACTTGAGATACAATCCGGTACGGTTTGATGGATCCCATGGCATTCTGTACTTTGAATTTTCTAAAGACAATATGAATGTATATACTCAAAATTCGTGGATCTCACGAAAGTATAAATTGTTTAAAAAAGTATATCGTAAAAATGGATTTGAATGACATGACTGGAAATCCATTGTTATTATCGTTTGTTATTTATTTTACTGCACTTTGACATAATATCACCGTGCGCGTGTGTGCGCACGCTCGCGAAGCGTGCTGATTATTTTGCAACGCGCCGAGTTTTCTCTCGTGATTTTTCACATATTGGGAGTACAAATGAGGTTCTGCCGTGTGACAAAAGATAGCCCCACGTGAGGTTATGGTTGAAATTGTCAGATGTGAAATGTCATATCGTATGGTTGGACATCTGGCAAGACCATAACCTTGAAATATTAGCAATTTTGAATCAGCATCATTTTTTCGTGCGGAAATGTCGAGTTTTGAGCCGAATAAGCATTATTTGCGGGAATTCTTGCGTGTGGCACGAATCTCCCTCCAACAATGCTTCTCCAAGCAATCGATGCACCTCAGCTGCAGATTTCTTCAAATTAAAGAAGTATAGAAACGTTCTAAAGTTGCGACAAATGACGCTTATTAGGCTTAAAACTCGACATTTTCGCACGAAAAAAAAGATGTGATGCTGATACAAAATCGCTAATATTTCAAGGTTGTGGTCTTGCCAGATGTCCAACCATACGATATGACGTTTTACATCTGCCAATTTCAACCATAACCTCCTGGTGGGGCCATCTTTTGTCAAACGGCGGAGACTTACTTATACCCCCAATATTTTCGATTTCAACGTCGCAAGAATTCTCAAACGGCGTTCATCACCGTTCAGGAATAGTGGAGAATCCAATCAAATCCCAAAGAGGATTCCCCCAATGCAGTGTCCCTAACAAATCCCGATAGAGTTGTGGGTGCATCTGGGACTCCCCAACAAATTTATGCACGCGATCACGAAAGGATCTATTTTTTGGGAGATCCAACAAATTCCAGTTGGAAATTTCAAATAAAAAATTCTCGAACAATGTCATTCGGAAAATAGGGCGCAATCCACCCGGAATCCGATGTGGAGTCCCTACGTGCGGCGTTCCTATCAAAACCCTATAGGGATGCCGCACGTAGGGAGTCCTCATTGGGATCCAAGTGGATTCTGCACTGTTCCCCTATTGACGTCGTTTCAGAATTTTCTACTTGAAATTCTCAACCGCAATTTGTTCGATGTTCCAGAAAAAGATATCCTTTCGTGATTCCGTGCACGAATTTGTTGGGAAGTCCCAAAATATACCCACATCTTTATAGGGATTTGTTAGGGACACCGCACGTAGGCAGGCCTCATTGGGATCCAGTTGGATTCAGCACTGTTCCCCGACCAAAGCCGTTTGAGAATTCTTACCACGTTCGAGTGAAAAATATGTGAAAAGTCACGAGAAAAAACTCGGCATGTTGAAAGGTAACTTGCACTCTTCGTGAATATCTAGGTGTACGGCGTGTGTCAAAGTGCAGGAAAATAAATAACGAACGATAATTATCAACAGTGGATTTTCAGTGATGCGATTCAAATCGATTTTCATGATATACTTTTTTAATCCTTCGTTGACACTTGTATTTAGCCACGATTTTAACACACTGGGTCAATTTGACCCGAATAGTACTTCATTCACCTGCCATTACATACGGTCGGTTTTTATAGAAACAATCAGGGATACACTTTAAACGTTTCTTTACATGTCTGTATAATTTAAATTCTAAAATTAAGTATACAATTAAATTATTGTAAAAATGATTGAAAACTTTACATTTTGGGAAACTGAGCATTTTATTTCAAATTTGTCCGGGTCAAAATGACCCAGTGTGTCAACGTAGGGCTAAGGCGGTCATCCCATGTGTCAGGTCCAAAAAAATCGAAAAAAAAAAAATCGTTCCCACAAATTGAAAAAAAATGTGTGCGTGTTATATGGACCCGGGATAGCAGACTAATGGTGAGTCAACATTTTCTTTGTGTAAATCGTACTTGAACTTTTGAATGCGGAACGCTAAAAATGTTATGGTGCAGTCAGTACCTCTATAGTTCTCATCCGAACTAGAATATTTCTGATATCTGCTATATTTTTTTTAAGCGTGAAAAGTCGAAAAAAAATTCCGAAACTTGGAACTTAACTTTGAAAACCGTGCCGAAAAGTCAATTTGCGATATTTTTACTTTACGCTAGTTTCGGCATTAGCCTCAGTTCCACAAATTGAAATGCCGATTGATTTTTTTATTTCAGATGACCAAAACTTTTTTCACACATGAGTGGCTCCCGAACGATGTCAACTATCCGAACAAGTCGATTCAACTAGTTATTTATTTTTTTTCAATAAAATTCTGAGGGACTGTAATAATGTTAATAAATGTGTGGTACAAATTCAAAGATATTGTGCTTTAAATGTTTATGAAAGAAAATCAAAAAAAGAAAAAAAATAGCTGCCACATGGGATGGCTCCGTTAAGTTATTCACACTTTTTAAGATAAGATTTATATATTTTTTTAATCCACTCATTTTGGATACCTATCAATTTTGTTTAAAAAATTCAACGTACAGAATGCGATCGGATCCATCAAGAGTCGTATCGGATTCTGTTCGATAATGCGGGAATTCTTCAGGATTCAGTTTGGATTCATACATTCCAAAGAGGAATCCCAATGCGAATACAATGTACGAGGTGACGTCTTAGGATAGGGATCTTGATGTAGAATTTTCATAATTTTTTAAACTAATCAACATTTATTTATCATTTTGGAAGAAAAAAATCAGTTTTTCTGATTTGTACCATACAATATATATTTTTAATTAAACCTTTATTTTTCCCACCTTACCCCGCATGTCGGGCAAGATGGAACAGCGCTGGGAGAATGATGGGGCACGAATTATTGGCATCTTTCGCGTATAAAAGTGGTTTCATTCTCAATACCAGCAATTTGATAAGCCATTCGTCTAAGTTCTGTGGGATTAGTCCGAACACTCTTGCTTCCATATCATTTTAATAATTTGTAAGTTATTTTTCTTCCCCTGGTAGAAACAGCAGGTGAAGAGGAAGCAAATGCTTTACTTGTTTCATTTCACTCTTCCTTACGTAAATAGTGGTACATTGTAAAACATTGCGGCTTTGCGATAGCTCGTATTCATCTTGCCCCATAAGACGGTCAACAAATTAACAAAAAATCACGCAATGACCTTGAAAAATTCTGACAAACCGTTCTTATTATATTAATAATTAGCACTTTCATTGTGTTTACCCACCTGTCTCTAACCAATATCAGCAACTCAAATGAACCGAAACGATGTTAAGAGGCCATACCAGTGTGACACTTTCAAAATAATCAATAATTAAATCTTTAAACGCGTTTTTCTCGAAATGAGATTTTTCAAATTTGCTGACATTGTAACTCAAAGAGCAATTATCCGATTGACTTGAAATTTGAACTGAGTACTCTTGAATATATTTACTCTACAATGACGTAGGATATTTTTGATTGGATGAAAATTGACGATTTGGCATTGAAAAAACGACCATTTTTTAGGCAAGAAAACAGACTTTTTCATAACTACGCCATTTTGTTATATTTTGATATTTTTCGAAAATCTTACGTCATTGTGCAGGAAATACCTTCCAGATTAACGACATTTTTCCCTTTTTCGGTTTCAGCTACTCAATTGGCCGGAATCATGTCAGCAGTGGAGGAACTTTTTTTGCCGCCTCCGAAGGCAGCGCGCAAGTCGCTTGAATCTCAATATTTTTCTATGAAAAAATGACATAATATGGGTCAAATATAGCCAAATATATTCTTGATTTTCCGAAAAAATTAATTCAGTAATTTTCTTCCAAAAAAATTCCCGAAAATCACCCAAATTTTCAGCGTTCACACTGGTATAGCCTCTCCAACTTTGCCAAAAAATCGATATTGTTTTCTCACTCGAGACACGTGCTTCCACCACAGTTGATACTTTCACACTCATTTACCTTACCGCCTCTTAAAACTCCAACGGGAGCACTGTGCTCGCACGCACTGTTCAGTGCCCAGGCTTATGATTCATCTTGCCCCGCGTATTCGTCTTGCCCCGAGTTCCCCTATAAAAATCCAATTGGATCCCTACGACGATTTCTGCAAGGCGTCCAAAGAGATCATAACTTTATCGCGACATCAGAAATCTTCGAGGCTGCGAATACTACACCGAGATTACGAGCTCCGTTATTTTATGGACGTTTTATCCAACGCTATACCTGTATTCAATTGTTCGAAATAAAATTCAGCCGAGCGAGGAAAATCCTTTATTTTTCGATGGCGTGAATGACCGTGAGCCTGTACGGTAGTAGAATTACGTCTCTGTTAAACAAGACGCGTATAAAATCAAGACATTATTTATTTCCGACTCTGCACTCACACACACACACACACGCACACACATATGCGTGTAAGTATGCTCCGTATCTTTCAGTATTGCCAGCCCACTGCATAGGAGCCCGTGATAAAATTGACTCGCCGTTTGCTGCTGAGCAAACCCGAAGAAAGTCCGGTGGTTCGTTGTTTCGTCTCGTGTTATATTCGCACGCCGTATTACGTCGGGGTCTTCGAGTCAATCGACATCACAGAAGCCTTCATATATTTTCGTCGCCCGTCCCGGTCCTCCTGCTCAGAAATACGCCTCGCGACACAAACGCGTCTGCGTCCGGCCATAGAGAAGATATGTCGTTGTGGCGATATTTTTTTTTTTTTACTGCCAACCGGAGAGACGTTAAGCTCGTGCCACCTACGCACGTGTCGTAAATGCAAATTCTCGGTATGGTCCTGGACCCGGTGCGATTGTGAGGACCGAGTCTTTCTCGCGGGCACGCGCGTGTGAAGAGATCATGAAACTTCTTCTTTCCCACCAGCTTGAGCGTATGCGGTTCAGCATCCGTCGAACCATAGATGTATACATAGGTATATGTATACGTTCTGGGCATTTCTTGGTTTTTGCGCACGTCCCGGGAAAATCACGAAGGAAAGAGTAAGATCGCATCCGTACGGTCGGTATAAAGCCCTGATGCCGGAGAATAAAGATGTCCGTATCAATTCGACATCCAATTGCGCCTTCTCTCGCCTCGTTTGCAGGCGTAAAAGTCCTACAAGTCGAAGCTGCCACATCGCCCCCTCTATAGGCTACATACCGAGACTCCTGTCCCGCGGTTAACCTCAAGCAACGTCATGAATCACGCGATGATGGTCAACGGTCTATCCAAGAGCCAATTGGATACCAGTAGAAATGAAGACATTTAGAGTATTTATAGGAGACGTCCTGAAAGGGAAATATCCATTTTCTATCGCATGCCTTATCAGGACGGCTCTCTAAGCACCAGCTCTCATGGAAACCCGATTGAGAGACCAGCGGTCCCTTCTCGCTGTTTCGTCGATTTTTTTCTTCCTTCTTCGTTCAATGGCCAAGAGACGACCATTCTTTAACGCCACGGGAAAGATCTTCTTCGGGTGTTGGAAAATTACAGCCCCCTTCCGCCGTGCGAGAGCACGTCGTGCTTCCTCGGCAAGAGATAAGACAAAGACTTCCAGCGTGTGGATCCTTTCGTGCCTTTGGCTACTGACTTTTCGGCGCCTTCTGCCCCATTATGGCCGTATCGCTGAATCTGTCATTTTGTTAAGTCCCCCGGGCACCGTATAGTCGGGCCAAAGTCCCCGAGGATCCTTTTTTGGTGAGAGACCCTCGCGCGTGTATTGCGCTACCGCGCATGCCCGTCCACGATGAACGACAACAAAAACGCCGGTGGCATATCACGACTATCTCATTCGCCAGAAGACGAAAGACCTCTCGACGCCGTACAAAAGTGGAACCTTAAGATCCCTTAATTAGGGGGAACAGTTCCCTGTTCCGTGGTGTATCGTTAACGTATTGTACGATCTTGGTCCGGTTACTATATACGACACGCAATTGGGACTTGTATCGTAATTCAGTTGAACACGATCTCTCGTCCTTTTTCATTCTGGTCACAAACGGCAAATAATTAGGAAGTTGAGTTAACCCAGAATATCGAGGAACACTATCATGTACCTCATATGAGTCGGTTGTGCCGAGTATGGCACACAAACCGAAGAATTGTTATCCATTCGCATCCAACCCGATGAGACGTGGTAGTCCCGATTCTCATTTTCTCCTTGTGCGTGCCTAAAATTTTCTGCCTATTTTCAAGACCTTTGACTCCATTTTGGGCTATTATGAAGGCCTTTGACGCCGTTTCAGGCTATTTTGAAGGACTTCGATTCCATTTAAGCCTCACTTGAGGCTACTCAATGCCAGAACTCCTACTAGGAGCCTCAAAATGTCATCCATATCCACTTTTCTGCTTCTCCTTTGCTGCTGGTAAGGCCTACCTCCTGCACAAAACCTCATACTCCTACCTGACCCAGTTCAAGTAGTTCTAGCTCCTCTTTTCATTGCGTTTGGACCTACCGAGCACGTGTCTGTTTCGACGGAACATATGATCACGGGAATAATAATTAGTCATTTACTAATCACATTTACAAACCAACTAAGTATTTACTTTCTTAATCTATCAATAAGGTAAAACGATAACTCGTGAACACTACTGTCAGTGCAAACTTCGAAAATTTGTGATGAATAAATGTAAAACTTTGCGGAGCTTTAGTACTCGCAGCTAACGGAAATTTGTGGGCTGAGTTCGACAATTTTGGAAGAAAGACGTTTCCGAGAGACGTTCTACGACAATGTCTTGCAAATAGCACCTCTTTGGGTTATTACGCCAGGTCGTTGTCGATTTACGCCCGTCCACATTCTCGACTGGTAGTACCCCGTACTTAGGGATAAATTTGCTCTGCTTCTTAAGGAGGGAGAGGGGGGAGAGAGGGGGGAGAGGGGGAGAGCGAGAGGGAGGGGGAGAGAGAGGGAGGGGGAGAGAGGGGGAGGGGAGAGAGGGAGGGGGAGGGGGGAGGGGGAGAGAGAGGGAGGGGGAGAGAGAGGGAGGGGAGGGAGGGAGGGGGAGGGAGGGGGAGGGAGGGGGAGGGAGGGAGAGAGGGAGGGAGGGAGAGAGAGAGAGAGAGAGAGAGAGAGAGAGAGAGAGAGAGAGAGAGAGAGAGAGAGAGAGAGAGAGAGAGAGAGAGAGAGAGAGAGAGAGCGCGAAGGTCACTCCCGAGCTGCAAAGGTTCTCGCCCGGCATCCCGTTTGGACCAAGATTCGCAGTGGCGATTCGTAGCAGGTGTGCGCGAAAGCGGTACGTGAATGATTGCAACGCGCTTTTCCGCGGTGAATATAAGCTCGCAATCTCTCTAAGCGCTTGTGTTTTCTACCGCGAGTCTCTCTCTCTCTCTCTCTCTCTCTCTCTCTCTCTCTCTCTCTCTCTCTCTCTCTCTCTCTCTTTCTTTTGCGCAGCACTCTTTTCTCTTGCAAAGTGTTGGCTCCGAGACACGTTTATGTTCTCCAGCGTGAGAGAAGTAGAGAGAGTCCTGGTTCTGGTGTAAATTATTAGCGGGCGAGATGTGCGAGAAAGCCCTAAATCATGGCGAGACGCCTCAACAATTGCTGGAAAGTTATATTACTCGCGTAGAGTATTATTTCTCGCTTCAACTTCGTAACAGCCATGGCACTCGAAGTACCATCAAGCATGCCGTACACGCGAATTTCAAAAGTTTACGCGCGAAGGGTTTGCCAAAGTTCCAGCGTAAATTGCTGCTCTATCCGAAGCAGATGCCGGAGGAGCGACTACGTGCTACGAGCTTGCGAGAGAAAACACGGAAACCTCAACGATCCAAGATATTTGAGGAGAACTGAGAAGAGGGGTAGGGGTGATAATCTCAGGGGGAGGATATACCGCGAATCGTTCTTCCGCAAGGATAATAAGAATGCAATCAAAAACTGAAGATTGGCAGCTGTCCTGACACGCTTTCTCCCCCGTCTCTCTTGCTCATTCTGGTCCAACCTCAAGTGGGCGTGCGAGTGTCCACCTAGCCGCCTATAAATCTTCCAATATTTCGAGCTTTTTACGGCCGAAACGAGCCACTTGGTATGCAGATGGTATTCATGGTTAGGCGAACGGAGCGCGTTCGTGAGAGGTCCTTCGAACCTGTGAAGGCGCATCCCGCAAATGCAGCTCTCCCTTTCCGGAGCCGACAATCCGCGCGCACATACGCGAGAGAAAGAGACGGAGAGGAGCAAGAGAGGCAGTTGCGAAAAAGAACGAGACCCGGGCCGAAAAGGAATTGGAATCGTGAACGTGTCAAATTATTGCTAAGTATCCGACGTCGCCGAGGGGCCCCTTTATGCAAAAGGGAAAAGAACTCCGGGTCCTCGGTGTTCCCCGAAGCTTCGAACGATCAGCGGTATATTAGCGTTCCTGCGTACTCGTCTGGTCCCTTTGCCCTCACGCATCCTTCGCATCCTTGCGATGGGCGGCGCGCGTCTTTCTCCGGAGACACGCGCGCGCCGCGTCTACGAGGCTCGAGGTCGGCGCGGACGCACGAGACGGAGGGACACGAGACTTGTATACATGGCATTAAGGGTCCACTTTGGAGCCACGAAAAAAGGCTATTTTCGCGATTTTTTTTTTTTTGAGGATTTTATAAAAGATATCAATATAAACGTTGTTGGGCTTGATAAATAAAATCTTGAAATACATTTTTAAGTACAAAAACTATAGTTTAAGGGGAGATATACAGCTAGGAGCCGGAAAAAAGGTCATTTTTGTGAATGTTTTCAAGGAATACTATTTGAAATTTCGGATTGGGCCTTTAATTATCTAAAAGTATATACATTCAAAAATATGTTTAATTTTCTTTATTCAAAAATATCAAAAATATACAAGGATATTGTATGATCCTTGGAGCGTCGTAAAAAAATTTGCGTATACGGTACCCACTGGTGTTTCTCCAAAAATCATTTGAAAAAAAAACCAAAAAGATAATTAAATTAGATACTATAATCTAGTACTTGTCATAGACGATTTTGAAAATACCGATTCATGACAAAATGGCGGACGTTTGAACATAAATAGCGATTTTTGGGCCAAAAATTAGTCATTATTTTGCCTATAAAACAAAAACTGAGTAGTGGAAAAAAAATCCTATGACAAGTACTAAATAATGGTGTATGGAATAACCACAAAAAACCTCAAGGCAATCGGTTCATTGGTTTTCGAGAAATTTTGGGTACCGATTTGAAAAACGTGGTTTTGAGAAAAACGCGTTTGAAAATTTGGGAATAAATAAATCATGAAATTTGTCAACTTGCATGGAATCATCGATACCAAGCCCATAGTGTAGGTCTTCTACGGTCGACGGAATGTTCATAGCTTCTAAATCGAATTTTTCGACCATCTCAATCTCACCATCTCAATATCACCATAACGTAATGCCTCAAAAATAGGTGGGCTAGGTAGCTCCATCACAACTCGGCAACGACTTGTCTGAAACAAAAAAATCAAGGCCCATTAGATTCAGTATGACACCAGCTACAAAATGACCCTCGGATATAAAGTTTTATCAAAAAATGAAAAATGGCAGATGATAAACGGAAAAAGTACAAAAACGCGTTTTTTTCGAAGTTTTTCGCAAAAAAAAGGAGTTAAAATAAAAAATTTTAAACCATCGGGGGTCATCTTTTTGCGAATCATGTTTACTATATGTGGTTCGAATTTCAAGAGAATCGGTTTATTAGTTTTAGAGACACGATGGAGCTAGATTTTGAAAACGTTGCTTCGAGAAAAACGCGTCGAAGTTTATACTATGAAAAACTCTTACCTAAACTCAATCGGCAATTCCTGCACCGTATAAAATCCCTTCTGATTGCTCATCATCGTCGATTTTTTCAAGTCTTGCATGCTTTCGATTTTTTAGATGTTCAAAGTGGACTGGCCCCTTAAGGCCTTAGGCCACTCTATAGGCCGAAAAAATAAGCTTTTTGGAGATTTTTTTCAGAAAAACTATAAAATAAATCGAGATTACAAAAAAGAGGGTTTATCATACATATCAGTGACTGTATCCAATAATTTTTTTGAAGCTATTAATTTCAAAATGTCGGCTGGGCAGCGTTTATCTCAAAATTGCATTTTTTAAGTTGGCAGAAAACATAACTCAGACAATTTTCAACCGATTCACTTGAAATGTTGAATATATGTTGAAAAATACATAGTCTATGGAAGTACGTAGCATTTTTTTATATTGCATAGTTGATTTGTTATTAACAATTATCTGACGATTTTTTAGGAAAATTCATGGAAAGTGAAACATTTGCCTGATATTCGGCAGTATTGTTGTCTAGAAATAAAAAATGTTACACTTTTGATTCTTATTTTATTTTAATATTTTACGGACCTTTCTGAATACGTCTGTGAAAACTGTTTAATGATACTCATAAAATTATCCGAGTTATAGATATTATATGGAGTACGCTTGGAAAGCGCGGTCGAGACGCAGCAACTTGAAACGCCTTTTTCTCAAAACGTTGCTTCTCAAATCGGCAACCACGATATCTCTATATCCAATTGGCTGATTTGGCATACATCTTCAGTAGACTGTTTTCCAAAATTGGTAGCTGAATTGAGTGGAAATGTTTTTTTTTTCGTTTTTATATACCACTCGTACATTGGCCACAAAAATAGGAAAATTAATAATCAAAGTTTAAAATGCCGCTATTGGAATAAAAAAAAATTATTGTTGAATCTGGTACCAATAATCACAATACTTAGACAGATTAAGAATATGTTTGGTATTTTGTTCAGATTTATACAACGTCCACAACACTGGTTGCCGATTGGGGGCGTTCTCCGCGCACCTAATACATTTTACGATACCAACGTAATTATTTTTAATTTGTACATATTCTGAAATGATCAATAAACATTCGTGTATCTATTTTTTCAGTAATTCTTTTACTCATTCCATACCAAAAATCACCTCCATAATGGCGCTCTAGGCAACAACGCTGCCTTAATGGACTATACCGGTGTGGCACTTAAAAAAATCGATTTTTTTTTGCCTTTTTCGTCAGTCCATTGTATAGGCCAGGTATAGCTGATTAGCAGTTCTTATGGTAAATTTCATTTTATCTTCCAAAAATCGATAGTTATATCTTTAAACGCGTTTTTCTCGAAATGGGATTTTTCAAATTTTCTGACATTGTAACTCAAAGAGCAATTATCCAATTCATATGAAATTTTAACTGAGTACCCTTGAATATATTTACTCTACAATGATGTAGGATATTTTCGATTGGATTAAAATTGACGATTTGGCATTGAAAAAAACGATCATTTTATAGGCAAGAAAACAGACTTTTTTTTCATAACTACGCCATTTTGTTAGATTTTAATTCTTTTCGAAAATCCTACGTCATTATACAAGGAATACCTTCCAGTTTCACGACATTTTTTCCTTTCTCGGTTTCAGCTACTCAATCGGTCGGAATAATGTCAGCAGTGGAGGAACTTTTTTTTACGCCTCCGAAGGCAACGCGTAAGTCGCTTGGATCTCAATATTTGTCTATAAAAAAATTATGTAATATAGGTCAATTATAGTCAAATATATTCTTAATTTTCCGAAACATTTAATTGAGTACTTTTCTGCCAAAAAGTTCCGGAAGATCACCCAAATTTTTAGCGTTCACACTGTTATTGCCCCTTAAGGTGGTACGAGCACCTTTTTAATTATTATATCGCTGCTGAATTTTTTGTAAACTGATGATGATGCAAATAGGCACGTCTGTTTGAGAATCGAAGCGAGACCAATTACACACACGAAAAAAAAAACAGAAAAAGCGAAAATCACAGTATAAACTGCATAAAAAACTGGGTGCCATATTTCATTCTGCAGTAAAACAGAGTAATGTAAATCCTGTCCTACAAAAATGACAATTTGTCCTGTACACACAGAGATTTTTACAGTTAAACTGGCTTATTTATTTATAGTTCGGTATTGTGAATACATCAGTGTTTTCAGTAAAAATATTCACTAGTAAAATTTACATGAGATCACTGATTTTTATACTCTACGCAAACTGCAAGGGTTACAGTATACACTGCATTGAGTACAGAGCGATTCATTAAATTGTACAGTGTGGCACGGTAGTTTCACTCTTCTTTCGACAGCTCGTGACATTATCTGTGCACTCTGAGATTTTTACAGTTACACTGATTTATTTACAGTTTGGTATTGTTAATAAATCAGTGATTTCAGTAAAAATATTCAACTGTAAAATTTAAATGCGATCACTGATTTTTATACTGTACGCAAATGAGGCACAAGGTGAGGCACGAGGCCAGGACACAAAGGATTGCCAGTTAGTAGTGCGTGGTTGATGGGACGCGGACATCGAAATTTGTGCGACAGAATTCAAGAAATTATAAAGAAAGAGAGAATTTTTTTTAATGTACGTTCTTGTCTATTTAGGACTTGTCTCGCGCGTGGGGTGAGGCACGTGGCCAGGACACAAAGGATTGCCAGTTAGTAGTGCGTGGTCGACAGGATGCGAACGTTGAAATTTGTGCGACATAATTCAAGAAATTATAAAAAAGAGAGAATTATTTACAAAAAGGTACGTTCTTGTGTATGTGACTAATTTTTTAAATATTTTCTACACATTTTTTTCAAACTTCTTTTATGGATAAACGTTTTTTTGTGTGTCTACATAAACTCTGTCGGTATAACTGGCGCATTCATTGTACATAATACAGATTAACCAACTGTCAAATTACAACTTTTGTTAAATTTACATTACAGTGTTGAACTGTCAAAATTTACTTTTGATTACACTGTATTTTGGACTGTGTGTTCCAGTAAAAGATACAGTAGAGCGGTTCGAGTCCAAAGAGGACAGTATAGGAACTGTAATAATTTACTTTGAGCACACTGTATTTTGAGCACTGTGTTTCAGTAAATATCGCTGTCCAATCGCTCGAGTCCAATGCGAACTGTGTAGCCCCTGTATTTTGTGCTATTTCTTTTTTTCCGCGCAGGCTTCATTTGTCGATATTATCGAAATTATTATTATTTATCGAAATTATCGGAAGGTTAGAATGATGAATAAATGAGGTTAGAATGATTTCTCATGGAAAACGCACTCTTACTGTTTTCTCGTGCAGATTTATTCGCATTCCGCAATCACATAAATATAGGATCAAAAAACGTCACGTATTTCAGAGATTTCGAGGATTACGAGTCGAAATATCGATGAATCAATATTCGGAGGGTTTATATAGTCGTAAATAAAAATTCCAAATACGAATATCTCGAAGTTGAAATATAGGCGAAAAACAAAAACCGATTTAAAAAATATTGAGAGACATAATATCGAATTGCTTATATAAATAACACCAAATAATTCGAGAAGACGAATCTTCGAATTGTAAATATAGCGACGGTTCGAAAAGCAGAAAGCATTAAATCGAACGGCCAAAAAGTCGAGTGGTTAAAATAGCGAAGGGTCAAAATGTCGAACGGCCCGGATGGCGAAAACTTGTGATCGAGGCAGATAGCGTTAGCGGTCGGCCAGGACGGCATCCATTATCATGTTCGCCATTTTGGCATTCGCCATTTCGGACCATCGATATTTTGCGTCTCGATATATTGCTTTTCGCTATAAGCGGTATTACGAATATTAGATACTCGCTTTTTTCTGTTTCGGAGATATGGATGTTATAGATTGTTCGAATCTATATTTGTATGTCTCAAATTGCAGACGATCTGAATATACGTTTTCAGATAAATGTGCTCTCGAATAAATGACGCTTTGCTTTATAGTCATTCGATTTTTTATTCGATCAAAACATAAAATTTCGAATAATCAAACCATCGTTATTTTGAGAGTTCATAATTCTGTCGTTTCGAAATATTTGTCGATCTATATTGGTCCTTCGATATTTTGATCCCCACCCAAAAAAAAATAGCATCTACCAAATGTCTCGACGAGAGTTCCGTAGTGAATAGCGGCCATTAGTCTGCGAGCGAGTGAACCTGGCGAGATCGAAAAAATAAGCTGCTCCAGATAGGTTAGAGTAGAGGATTGCATGCGCCAAAATCATCCCAAGAATAAAAATATCGCGCGGCGCGAGTCAATAAGGCAAACGTTTTCTTGCTGCTGTCGCTCTTTCTTTTTCTATTTTATTTCTTCCATATTTTTCGCTTCGGTAAAGCGCGTGAAACGCGGTTGATTTGTCCGATTAGGCTCTATTAGCCCATGTATCCACTAACCACTTAGAGCCTCGTGGATTGTTCTCGCGAGGCGCGAACGCTCGGCTTCTTTCTTTTCTCATTGCTTCTTTCCTCGCCAAGTAGGTGTTTAAAGGATCTACCGCTCCCTCTCTTTGATTATATCGCGTGCTGTGAGAATAGTCCGCGATTCCACGCTGCAATGGACGGTATAAATCAGCCGCTTCGGAGCTTAACGCCGTAATTGTCTGCGAGAAGAGTCTTCTCTTTTTTCCACTTTTCTATACGTCGCCGTCGGATCTATGCTACGCATATATTTTCGTTACAACCGTCAAAGACCATGTGTGAGAATGGAGACTATCCAATCTGAGATATAAATCGTTTTTTTTCTCACTAATATCATATATGTATTGACTCTGTAAAAATTCTTTTCATTTCAGACGCAAAGAACAATTATTTTGGATCAACATCAGGAAAATACATTAAAATGACTTGTGCCGTCTTTTAACATTGACCTATACCGCATTGGACGCCTTTTTGTCATGCACTTACTCGCAATGGTTCTGAAAAAAAAAATCTATGTGTTGTCCATGTACGAACATGCTCGTGTACGTTTTTAATTGTATTCCAGTGCGGAAATTTATTGGGGAGTCAGGGTGGGGATCGGAAATTCGAACGATCAATATTCAGAAGGGCAGAAATTTTGAATTCAGTAATGACGAACGTTCCGATATAGATATATCGATCTTCGATCTCGAAGTTGATTTATAGCGAAAACAAATATTCGATTTAACGAAATAATGAGAGATATAATATCTTCGCCGGTACATATACACCAAACAATTCGACACGTCAAATCGTCGAATTGTAAATATTACGACAGTTTACGATTTCGAATTCATTGAAGCGAAGGACCGAAAAATCGATTAGTCAAGGCCTTAGGCTACAGTAACGGGTATAAAATCATGTGCGAATTTAACAATTTTTTTTCGAATGAAAAAGTGATTTACTCATGGAAATAATTACACTTCTATTTAGTATGAATATGAAGCTATTAGCATTTTTTTTTGTTCAATTTACAAAAATGGCCGACTACTAATACTTTCTTTTGTTATATTTTTTTTCGGCCCTCCGCGGCGTGTCATTTGGCATCCACAATTTTTTGCCTAGAACAAAAAACAAAGATCCTCGTCAATCTACATGAGAATACCTAGAGAAGTACGCAGGGAATTTTAAAAATATTGTTTTATTCAAAATGTATAGGTATTTGAACTTAAGGGGTTAGGCCACTCTAGAGGCCGAAAAATATGCTTTTTGGGGATTTTTTTTTTCAGAAAAAGTACAAAGTAAATCGATATTACAAAAAGGGTGTTTATCATACATATCAGTGACTGTGTACAATCATTTTTTTTAAGCGATCAATTTCAAAATGGCGGCTGTGCAGCGGTTATCTCAAAACTGCATTTTTATGTTGGCAAATTTTTCACTTTCCAAAAATTTGCCTAAAAAACGTCGGATAATTGTTAATAACAAATGAACTATGCAATATGAAAAAAATTATACACACTTCCATAGACAATGTATTTTTCAAGATATATTCAACGTTTCAAGTGAATCGGTTGAAAGTTGTCTGAGTTATGTTTTCAGCCAACTTAAAAAATGCAATTTTGAAATAACCGCTGCACTGACCCCATTTTAAAATTAATCGCTTGAAAAAAATGATTGTATACAGTCACTGATATGTATGATAAACACCCTTTTTTTGTAATCTCGATAAATTTTGTAGTTTTTCTGAAAAAAAAAATCCCCAAAAAGCCTATTTTTTCGGCCTCTAGAGTGGCCTAAGGCCTTAAGAAATCAATTTTCAGTGAAAAATTTCATTATAACTGCTCATAAACTGCTCATGAAATGAAAAAGTTTCGATTGATCAGAAATTCCGTACGCACTTCTCTGCGAAATGCAATTAGGAACATAACTTTTAAATTTGAAGTAAATCGAGTGAAAATTGTTTAAATTATTTGTCACGCCAATTGGAAAAAAGCTGTTTCGCGAAGTTTCGAGTAGTCGGCCATTTTGTACATCGAAAAAAAAATGTTTTCTAACAGCTTGATATTCATACTAAATAGATGTATAGTTAATTTCATAAGTGAATCACTTCATCGTACGAAAAATATTGTTAAATTCGCACATGATTTTATACCCGTTACTGTGGCCAATGCCTTAAAATAGTGATGGGCCAAAATGGCAAACGGTCCGGATAGGGAAAAATTGGGTTCGAGCACAATACTACTTGCGCTTCAGAATGAAGATGGCAGATGGCGCTAGTGGTCAGTCGGGGCAGGCAGCCATGTCATGTTCGCCATTTAGGTATTCGCCATTTCGGACCATCGATCATTTGCGTTTCTAAGATCTACACATTTAAAGTTTGTAGTCTCGATATATAGCGCTTCGCTATAGACGGTATTACGAATATTAGATACCCACTTTTCTTCTATTTCGAAGATATGAATGTTGTAGATTGTTCGAATCTGTATTTGTATGACTCAAACTGCAGACTATCTGAATATATGTTCTCGAATAAATGAGCTCTCGAATAAATACTCCTTCGGTGTAATAGTTATTCGATTTCGTCATCGGTCAAAAGATAAAATTTCCAATAATTTAACCTTCGTAATTTTAAGAGTTAATAATTCTATCGTTTCGAAATCTTTGTCGTTTTATATTTGGTCATTCGACATTTTGATCCCCACCCTTCTGTTCGATGCTGCGGAAACCCTTTAGGATTCATATTGGATTCCCATTGGATTTCAATGGGAAATCCCGATTGGAATCCAATGTACGAGCATGACGTCTCGGTCTATACTCCATCCAATGCGACGACCCAACGGATTCCTATCAGGAAGTAGCGCCAAGTATGGAAATCCAATTGGATCCCTTCGACAATTTCTGCACGGGTTGTCCATTCAAATTTCGTACCTCCGGGTATCCAAACTGGACAAAAGTACGGCGGTAAAGGCGGAGGCGGAAGATGAGAACAAACGCTGCTAATGTGATCGTCCTGGCGTACAAAAAGGCGTAAATCACAGGACACGCTACGCCAAGTACGTGGACCTCGCGGCTTCTCTTGTTTTCCGACAGTCAATATATGGATACATGATCGAATACAGCCGAGTGTAACTCCGTTCGTCGAGGCACGAGACATGACAGTAAATAAGACTAAGCGGCACACGTCAGCGTGGAAACGCGAGAGACTTACTCTCTTTCATTACGTTCTCTCCGCGCGAGCTTCGATGCGCGAGCATTCGTATATATCCGTTTAACGTATTATATACATATAGATACGTTTCATGTATATACACCGTTCGTGTATTCTAAAAACACGAGTTAGGAGGATGAATTATGGCCTGTCCAACAATATAGCCCATTCGTAGTCGATTGCCAATATATATATATATATATATATATATGGGGCATTCCACGCCATTTCACCTAGCCCGTAACCCCGACCATTTTCGGTTTGCCTGATTTTTTTGTAAAATTGTATCCGATCAAAGTAATATCCACACCAATTCCAAGATTTTTATCTCTTCTCTCTTAGGAGTTATAATATTCCAAAAAAATCGGTTTCGAAAGTGTTGGAAACGTTTAAACGCTGATAACTCCTGAACTTATTGACATATCGACAAATTTCACTATATACTTTTTTTGCATTTTGAAGCATACATTCGTTCAAAATTATGACAAAATTTTCAATTATCAATGTCAACGTTTTTTTTCAGTGAAAACTATTTTTTTTAAAGATGATTGCTTTTTAAATTTTTTTCAATAAATTCTATAAAATAGAGTGACGTATTCTATAATTTTTAAGACTAGTCTCGTCGTGGGCTCATTTTTCCTTCTATTTTTTTCGAATTAAACATATTTTTTAGGATTTTTAAAATCATTTTGATCTTCAATAATGCTATTAGTGATTTTGTGATTTCCAATTCGGCTTCGTCAGGTTTATCTTTCATTTTTTCGGAATTTAACGAAAAAACCGGATGTTTAATAAAACATTTTTTTCGTTACATTCTGCACAAATTGAAAGATAAACCGTTCCAGGCCTGACGAGGCCGATTTGGAAATCACAAAATCATTAATAGCATTATTGGCGATTGAAATGATAAAAATCTTCTCAACAAAATGTGATTAATTCGAGAGAAAAAAAATAGAAGGAAAAATAGGCACACAATGAGACTAGTCTTTAAAAAACATAGAATGGGTCACTCTATTTTAGAGAACTTTTTGAAAAAAAATTAAAAAAGGCAGTCATGTTTTTAAAAAATATTTTTTACTTTAGCAGCAAAAAAAACGTTGACATTTATCACTGATAATTCTTGCATATTTTTAAACGGAAGTATTATCAATTATTTTTATATATCAATTAGTTCGAAGTTATCGGGGTTTAAACGTTTCCAAAACTTTTGAAATCGACATTGTTTTAGAAAATGATAACTACTAAAAGTGGAGAGATAAAAACCTAAAAATTGGTGTGGATATTCTTTTCATGGGGTACAAATTTACAAAAAAAAATCAGGAAAACCATAAGTCGTCGGGGTCACGGGCTAACAAGGAGCTTCCGTTGTTGAACGGATTTTGTTGAAATCGATGTCGATTTTGTTGAAATTTGGATATGTTATAGAGCACCGAAAAGTAAGCGATACGTATTTTTTTTGATCGACGGACAAACTGTTTTAAAGGGTGAAATCGCCCCTTAATATAGGGGTGGTTCACCCCTTCATTTTTTTTGCAATGTCACCATAGTGGATTTTTCATTGCTTCGGATTAGAAGAATTTTCGTTTTTGTTTCATTAAAATCGGTGAACTCCTTGTGTGTGAAACTGCTATATTACCCCTAGAGATGCCTTTTTTCGAGGGATGGTTTCGCCCCTTAAATCCGTTTTTCCGCCGATAAAAAAAACACGTGTCGCTTATTTTTCGGTGCTTTATAACATATCCAAATTTCAACAAAATCGAAGGGTGTCACCTGAGGGATGTTCCTTGTAAGTGAAATAGCGTGGAATGTCCCATATATATGTACCTCAGAACCTCGCGTACTATATATATGCGAAAAAATGATTTTGAAGCATTCAACTTCGAGGTCCAGCCTCATAGTAACGAACCGTCTACGTACTCAAAACATCACGTAAGCCCCAATGTCTACAAAATCACTTTTAGATAAGTGTAGCAATGTTCATACAAGCATCATTTCCAGGACCGAGCAGCCTCCAAAGTTGACGATTCGTTAACAATAAAAATGCAGGACCGTCTCCAAAGCAGCCAGATGTGCCAACGATCGCTACAACGGACTCGGAATATCCTTTCCCCATGTACATATGAATGATCGCGGTACTTTGAGAGATCGAGAATCGCTCACCGGCCCCGGGTCGATCTGTGCACATAGTGTATTATATACGAGGGAACGCGCTCGTACGAACACGGCACAGCGGAAAGCGGAACAATGTTGCTTCGTAATATGTTGGACCATTAGACGAAAGGTCATCTCATGAGAGTAAAGTAGAATGTAGAGATGGATATAAGTGTACGTACGGTGTTTAATGTAATGGTACGCAGCTAAATGTAAGGCCCTGCTCATAGGAACAGCGAAAAAGAATCGTTGCGATATCCCGAACGATTTTTCATTCCGCATGGCCGACCGTGTAACTCCGATCATTTTTCTCTCGTCTTATACGCGTTTTTTTTTTCCTTTTTTTTTCACCGAAAAGAGATCGTTCGGATATTGCCAGAGGCTCTCGAGCGATATATCGCGGGTGTTCCGTACAGTTCGCTGATTCGATCGTAACGACACTGCGGACTATCAGACCCGGAGATAGAAATTGAAATGGAGAGTGAAAGAGACCGAGAAAGAGCAGAACGTTCACGAAAAGTGGAGAGACAAAAAGAGTAGACTAAAATAGCGCCGTCTCTCTGTGATGACGAGGCACGAACACAACAATTTGTCAGGGAGAGACTAACGAACCCTTCGCCGTTGTATGCAGCCCCACAGCAGAGACAGAGTTCCACTCGAAAATGTCAAGATCGTAGACTTCTTTTCTATACGCTACACAACTATATATGTACCGGGTGTCCCATTTTAAGCCTACACCGGATTTATCTCGAAAAATACTGCTACGATCGAGTATTGAGTATGGTGAAAATTATGGGCTTCAAAGAAGGACGTTTGCAAAAAAATGTTGGTCCAAAATTCAGATGGCGACGTTAAGATGACCGATATGTTTTTTAAAATGGAAATTTGACTCTTTTTTCACGAAAAAATGTGCCAGATCAAAACTAACCATTTTTGCGGAATTTTTTATATAAAAGCCATAATTTTTAGGTCAGAACACCATTTTTTACTATTCTAGCGCTAGCCAGGATGGTCCACGAGGAGGTAAAGTTTTTAAGGGGGGAGATACCTTTAGGCGAGGAAAAAATCTTATTTTCATGATTTTTTTGAAAAGGTAAGATGTCTCATCATTTTTGTGACTTACAAGGAACATCCCTCAGGTGACACATCCCTCAGGTGACAGATTGATTTTGTCGAAATTTGGATATGTTATAAAGCACCGAAAAGTAAGCCATGCGTATTTTTTTATCGGCGGAAAAACGGTTCTAAGGGGTGAAACCACCCCTCGAAAAATAAAATACAGAGGTGGTTCACCCCTTAGTTTTTTTTGCGATGTCACTATAGTGGATTTTTCATTGCTACGGATTAGAAGAATTTTCGTTTTTGTTTCATAGAGATGCCTTTTTCCGAGTGGTCGTTTCACCCCTTAAAACCGTTTTTCCGCCGATAAAAAAATACGTATCGCTTACTTTTCGGTGCTTTATAACATATCCAAATTTCAATAAAATCAAAGGGTGTCACCTGAGGGACGATCCTTGTTAGGGTATGTTTTGTTACTATTTTTGGCTGGTACACGGTATATTTTTATTTATCTTTAAAAATAGCGGAGGTATGGCACGGTCTTCTAAACTGGCGTGACGTATAGCTAAAAAACGAATCGACCGATTCTGATTAAGTTTGGGATAAATCTTGCTAACCTTATTGTCTATAAGATGACCCTAAATGTTTTTCAAAATAAAAAGAAAGTATTTTTTGCAAAATGTAGCCATTTTTTGGGAAAATAAAAATCTTTTTGTTTCAAAGCCTACCATTTCATCGATTTTAAACATTTCTCACATTTTCTTGGTTCATATTCTGTGTATGAGTGTTGATAAAAAAAAAGTCCTTATTAGTTTTTTCTTCAGATTAATCTTGCCGACGCTATGTGTCACGCAGTCTGACAACATCCGCCGCAATCCATTTAGAAGACCTCTGCGATTTTAACCTTCATCCACCGGATAGTCATCCGCCTGGACTTCATCCATCTGCCCTTAACAACCCTTCGGTCGCTTTATCCTGAAAAAAATCCGGGATAAACTTTAAACATTTTTTGATTGTCTGCATAATTCAAATTCGGAAAGTATGAAATTGAATCGTCGTGAAAAATTATTGAAAACTTTCAATCCTGACAAAGTGACCATTCTATTTCAAATTCGTCCGGTTAAAAATTACCCAGTATGTCAAGGAATGGTTAAATATTAATTTTGTTTAAATACCATGTAACAGCCAAAAGGAGTAATGAAAAATACCCTAAATTTAAAAAATGGCGGAGAAATCTTTCCTCTTAAAAGAAATCATGAAAATCAGCAAATTTTTACACTTATATCCCAAGTGTAAGTGTGCATGTGTGTGTGTGAGTGTGAGTTTGTTTGATAACCCAAACAAACCCAATATTTTTTAACGTCCCCCTTTGACCCCTAAAAGTTTCATTATACTCAATGCTTCATCGGAATAGTGTTTTTCGAGATAAATCAGATTCAAGATTAAAATTGGACACCCGGTATATATTTGTGTGTGTATGTATGTATATATATATATATATATATATATATATATATATATATATATATATATATATATACACACCAATCCTTTAGCGATAGTCTCGCGTGTCCTACGAAAATACTCTTGGAGATCCAAAAACCATCAGCACCGCAAGTTGAAGGATGACCCTCTCTCGATCAGCGAACATCCATAGAGTATATGGTCTACACATACAGGTGGAGTACAAGACCTCTTCTTTGTACGAGAGTTGCAAGAGAATGATCGCCGTAAAAGAAAGAAGAAGCGAAAATCCTCGCTTGGCTAGCTAATGAACCCATTCATTCCCGAAGGACTTCTCGGACCACAAAGAACAAGAAGAAGGAAAAAAAGTAGCAGGTCCTATTCAGGACTTTTCTTTCTCGCATTATTTCTATCGCCTTTTTTCTATACTCACACAGACACGCGCACGCATATACATAGATGTGTAGATATATTTGTTTTTGGACGGTTGGGCAGGTACACCATTGTCCTTAGACCCTTGAAGCCCCCCCCCCCCCTCCCTCTCGGCACTTTTGCATATACCTTCTTTGTGGGCCAAACAATGCGGAAAAATGAGAGGCGCGGCAAGTCCGCGTTACCAAGAGCTCAAGCACACCTGGGATTTGCATAGTTTTTAGCATTTCGTCCGTTTGCACGGAGCGTGCGCGTTAAGGGGGGAGATACCTTTAGGCGAGGAGAAAATTTGCTGATTTTCACGATTTTTTTTTTAAAGGAAAGATTTCTCCACCATTTTTAGACTTGGGGTGTGTTTTATTACTACTTTTGGCTGTTACCTGGTATTTTTTATTAAACTTTAAAAATTGCGGTGGTATGGCATCGTCTTTTTAACCCTTCGATTGCACACTGGGTCATTTTGACCCCATTTTTTTCTTCCCTCACTCCTACTCTATAGGTGAACACTCGGCCCCCATCCTACATCCTGCCCGAGTACTGACGTCAGCCTTCGAAAAAGGATCTGGGGTCGGATCGACCCCGTTTATGCAGTAGCGCGGTGAAAGTGAAAACATTTTTTCTGTTGTGAAATTTGGTGGTTTATTCCTACATGTAAGTTACGATAGAAAATGATCGTAGATATTTTTTTATTTTCCGCTACTATAGTATATTATGTATTTAGAATGCCGATCATAAAACTAAAAGCAAATGTCCGTTATGGCGGAGAGCTATGTGCAAAGGGCACCGAATGTACTTATTCGTCGATTGCGGTAAATGTCCATTATAATAAGTCATTGAAGTAAAAAAAAATCCGGAAGTATATGTTTTCAACAATAAATCTGCCGAAGGGGTCAATTTTTTCATTTTTCGCTATCCCGAAAATGTTCAAGTTCAAACCGCCGAATATATCGACTTTTTGGAAAGACCGTCGACACTGTCTTTTTTCGTATCTACAAACCTTCCTCTTTAGAAACCTCAAAGGACTTTTTTTTATACAGTCCGACCTCCGAATAAGAAACCCGGCAATAAGAAACTTTCCCCAGTTTCTCACTCGAGCGCTTCCCCCACTCCGACTCGAACTCCGAGCTCGAGAATTTTGTGCGCGGAACCTCTGGTTAAGAAACCAACCTGGGAGAGATTATTCGGGCAAAATAGAGTGAACGTGTAGTGTAAAGTGATGGGTGCATGCCTGCGTGAGTATGTGTGTGTGCGTGTGTGAATGTAACAAAAAATTTACAAGTTTATTAGAAATTTTTTGTATTCATTAAAAAGATATATATATGTGTTGACAAGATTTCATATAAAATAAAAACAAAGATAAGGGCGTTTAAAGATTTTCATATAAAACAGCAAAAGTTTCCGAGACGTAAAGAAAAGCGTTTTCGTCTTGTTGCGTATTATTTTGATCCGCAACGCACTCAACTGACGGTGGAATATTTTCGAGAGAGTCGAACTCTGTCATTGAAGATGAATCCTCAGAGATATTGACTTGTTCTTCTTTTATATAAATGGGATAAAACAATATGGACATAAAGCTTTTTGTTTAAATTATCACCTTGTGGCGCAGATTCTGTACTATTTTCTTCGACTTGCATACGACAGTTTGATCTCTTACGCTTCTTTACAGTTTCGGACATTTTACAACAGTTAATAGTAATTCAGATACGGTAGTACACAATAATATTCAATAGTATGTATATTAACGTGAAACAAAAATTCGCTAAATAAATGTCCACGCGCAGTCGAAAACGTTTTTGCATGGGCGTCGTGAATACTAAGTTGCAACTCGTTCGAGCGAGTTTCTTGTTGAGAGGATCGCATGTGGAAAAGAGTGAGAGAGACAGACGGAGGTAGTGAGCGCGGAGCGCGCGCCTGGTGGAGGTATGCGATATACAAGAAAAACTCTTCCCCTTGGAGGCTTTTAGTTTCTTATTCGGAGGTCGGACTGTATTTTGAAAAAGAAATTATGATTTTGTTCGTGCAAGTACAAATTTTTCAACGCATCTCCCACTTCCAACTAACGTTTGGGCACTTAACCCTAGAATGGTACACTGATTTTTTTGCCTTCTAAAGGCACACTGGGGCACAAATGTACCCCACGCGTTGGACCCGATTATCGGGGCTGTAAATAGTGAATAAAATTTTTGGATGCACATGATTTTCTTCACCTTTTAACGAGGAAGACGACGGTATCGTTTAAAAAATTTTAATTGGTACAATTGACTACTTTTACAAAATCCGTGGGGCACGAATGTAACCTAGTGTGCCATTCTAAGGTTAAGGTTTTTTTTTTCCTAAAAAATAAACTTTGGACCATAGAATAAGGATCATTGACTACAAAAAACGATTCTACAAAAAGAAATACATATTTACCGAAATACAACGATCTGAAAAACGTCTGGGGTCGGATCGACCCCATATGCAGTCAAAGGTTCGTGGCGGAAGTGTGATGTCCAAAGGTTAAACTGTATTTTAACACCTGACATGACGTAGAGCTAAAAAACTAAGCGATCTATTCTGATGAAATTGAATGGTCTAACCTTGCATTTTTCTAACCTTGTCGTCTCGAACATGACTCTAAATGTTTTTGAAAATTAAAAAAAAAAAGTATTTTTGAATTGCAAAATGTAGCCATTTTTTTCGGAAAATTCAATCCTTTCGTTTGAAAGTATACCATTCCATCGATTTTCAACATTTCTCACTTTTTCTTGGTTCATATTCTGCGTTTAAGTGTGAATGAAAGAAAAATCTGTATTGGTTTTTTTTTCAGATTCATCCCACCGACCCTACTTGTCACGCCATCTCACACATCCGCCGCAACCCGTTCAAAAAACCGTGCCATACCCGCAGCATTTTTCAAGATTGCTAAAAAAACCACGTATCAGCAAAAAATTGTAATAAAACATACCCTAGGTCTCAAAAATGATGAAGAAATCATCCCTTTAAGGGCGGGGTATTTAAATTGTTTTTTTTTTTCATTTTTTTTTTCATTTTTTGAATGAATGCATAATATATCAAGAATATTGTGTTAAAATTTCAAGTCGATCGGAGTAAAATTGACGAAGTTATGAGTATTTGAGCGTCTATTGCTCCATGCCGTTCTCTTCTCTTCTGCGTATTTCAAACCGTTTTTCTGAAACTTGTCATATTTGAAGTCCGTGTGCACGATAACTCAAAATCTACTGGACCAATCGCTTTGAAATTTTGCACAGTACTTCTTCACATAATTCACCAGGTATTGTCGAGAGCTTTCTTGTTTTTTTTAATAATTACTAATTTTTCAACAACAAATTAGCCGATTTTTTTTAGCGAAAATCGGGTTTTTGGCTCCCAAGTGCTACGAAAAATCGAAAAAAAAAAAAATCCTCCCGTCATTACCTCGAGAAACATCTCCTTTAACAAATGCATTTTGATTTTTTTGCTTCAAATGATTCTGTTGCGAGTTATGGTGCACACCGCAAACCAACTTTTTTCGAGGCGCCTCCGGGGTTTAATTTTCACTCGCTCAATTTTGAATATTTTGCAATGCAAATTTAAGAGAATGTTGTTCAAATGTTACTTTATTATATGTAAATTTTTCAATAAACGAACACTATTCGTTACGCCAAAAAAAAATCTTAAAAACATGCCTCTTTTTCGCCGAATTAACTTTACCCCGCCGTTAAAAAAACATCATGCGAGTCAGCAACTCTTTCCTCGCTTGAAGGTATCTCCCCCCTTAAGAGTTGAACGTTAAAGGGTGCAGTATATTCGCACGACAATGGCAGTGTCCTGCATTTCGCGCGGGCATACGACATGATGAGGATAAGCGCGACAAGGTGCGAACGATGCGGCTCATCAAATTCACGCACCTTTCGCGACTATCTTGCGACCCAAATGGACGAGGAAGAAAAAAACGTACGAATTAGTAGTTTCGAGCGTCTCGCGCTGTATTGAAATAGAGGGGCTCGTCCGTTCCGTTACGGAGACCTTTTAATACGAACGGGGAGCGAAGGCATTTCTCGCTCGACTCGACAATAGAAACGTTTGGAAAGGCCTCTCATTATTAGCCGGAACATAGTGCAATGTGTGCATGTGTGTATGTATGATCCGCGTGAATTGTCGATTTCCGTGCGGCGTATAGAAAACTCATTCGTGTTGGAGTGTCGCTTGATCTCGTCACCTAACCTTGCTATCTTTAAGACCTGATATAGGCGAAAAGTTTCAAAATTTGTCATTTTTTTGAATTTTTGATTCCATTAGCCTAAACGGTTAGGCATATTTTAAACTTTACAGAATTGAAAAATTTCAAAAATTCCAAAAATAAGGTAAGATTGCATTTATAATAGATGCCGCGCAGCGCCCCCGACCGCCAACTTCAAAGCCGTTTTTCCACGATTCACTTTTTTGAACCTTGTGAAAGTTATAACTCTTGAACGAAGGTTCAGATCGCTTTGAAATTTTTACAACGTATTCTTAGTATCATCACCTATCGTGTAAAGCACATAAACAGAAATTTCAATGACACAAAAAAATATAAAAAATAAAATACCGACAGCAAACTGAGTAAAAAATTTTGAGTTTCGAATTTTTATTATAATAATTTTTTAAAATAATATTGTTGGTTCATACTAAAGATATATTCAATGTGCAATTATTAATATGTTAATTTTTTTTTCAGACACCCACATCGATGTCGAGAACTTTCACCATCAACGCGCGCTCAAAAAAAAATATATTGCTTTATTATGTTATATCTCCGCCATTTGTTAATATTTCTGATTTTTTTCATATACTTAACCATGTGTATTAATGATTTGTAAAAAAAATGTTGTTAATCTATGCGTTATTTTTTTTAACCGCGTCTAGAAAAGTCGCTATATAATAAATGACTGACGACTAAAAGCTAAACAGCTGTTTTCCTTATTTTGTTATGGCATTTTTTGGTTTTTGTTTTAGGTAGATTTTCTTCTTTATTTTGCCATATTATTTTTGTATATTGCTTTTGTCCTTATACTAATAAGCCTTACACACGTAGCTAAAAATATAAAGTACGAAATAAAAATTTAAAAAAATTAATAATGGTTTAATAAAGTATATAAGAAAAAAGCCTATCATAGTTATATTTTATTTCTTATATACTTTATTCAACTATTGTTTATTTTTATACTTTTATTTCGTACCTTACATTTTTGGTATGGTGTTTTTGATTTTGTTCCGCATACTATGTTATGTTTTTTTCTTATATACTTTATTAAACTACTGTTTGATTTTGTATTTTAATTTCCTGTCTTATATTTTTAACTATTTTATTTTTGTTTTATATAACTTTTTACTTACACCATGTTATGCCTTTTTCTATATACTTTTATTTTACTCTTGCTTATTTTTATATTTTTATTTCGTACACTATATTTTTTACTATGTGTTTTTTAAATTGCACATAGCTTTTTTTTCTTATAACATATTATGCTTTTTTCTCGTATACTGTTATTGAACGATTCTTTTTTATCTTTTTATTTTTTCCCCTATATTTTTTGTTTCATATAGTTTTTTAAAATAGTTGTATAATTTTTTTAATAGTTTTTTTCCCCTTATACTCTGTCATGCCTTTTCCTTATATACTTTATTTAACTATTGTCTATTTTTATATTCTTATTTCGTACCTTATAGTCTTTCTGTTATTTTTCGTTTTATATATATTTTTTCCTCATACTACGTCGCCTTTTTTTATCTTATATGCTTTATTAGACTATTGTTTATTTGTATATTTTGATTTCGTACCTCATAGTTTCTTCCATGTAATTATTTATTTATATAGCTTTTTCCCTTATAATGTGTTATGCTTTTTTCCAATATATTTTTTTTTAATTCGCCATTTGTCAATTTTTATTTTGTGTCTTCTATGTACCTTATTGCCTAAAGGTTTCAATGGCACATAACCAACCATCGACCAATTTCTCCGTACCTTTCGTCTTTACCCTTTCTTTACTCCACTCAGATTATTCATGAAAAACTCCTCACGATATTTGCCAGGATACTTTGGAAGTCCATAGCTCTCACTGTCCTTACGAAAAGGGTTCTTCCCAACAATTGACTCCTCCGGTATGTCGTTAACGCCAGAATGTATTTAAAGCCATAATGAACGTTATTTACTCGAACGTTGGGGGGAGATTATTTTTTTTTTTTCTCGACAGCGAGAATATCGAGGGAGAAGAGAAAGAGGGGATCATTGGTTTTACGGAGCGATGGGCTATACGAAAAGCCAATGAAAATCACAAAATCTTCGATATAGGAGTATTAATCTCGGCGTAACGACTTCGTTAGCGCAAAGCGGCAGGTGAATTCCCTCTGTCTATATATACAACCGGATTTTTAAGTGACCATTGAAATGTATACACACCTCTCACCTGGCATATACAGACCCACATGCACGCATACAGCCACACGTATACATCGAGATGGCACTCGCATGGGCCGGAGTGTCAACTTTGGGTGTCGTTCCTCGTCGTTAACTCTCGTTTCGGTGGGCTTTCTCTAAACGGGAGGAGCCGCGGTTTCTCGCGAGAGGCGAAGATTACGAGAATAAGATGCCACTTTTAAGGTGGTAAAGGGGAGAACGAAGGAGAGAGACAGCTTGGAAGGCAGTCCCAATATAGTCGAGAGCTAAAAATCACTTCAGCCCACGTAATACACTAAAGGCGAAAAGTTTCCGGACAAAAACTCAAAAAAGTTCCGGAACGATTTTTTATGCCATTTCGCCGATAGTTGACATAAATGAATTTAATAAACGGCATTTTGAAGGGAAGGAATTCGTCTTCATTCCGTTTTTTTTTGGAAATTTTTTAACTGTTTTTTAACGACTAGTACCTTTTTCAAAAGCGACGGTTTTTCGCCTTTTTTCTTCCTTTTCTGGCGGACCTCGTTTACAGACAATTTTT
Source organism: Ophion obscuratus (assembly GCA_964007375.1). Taxonomy (NCBI): domain Eukaryota; kingdom Metazoa; phylum Arthropoda; class Insecta; order Hymenoptera; family Ichneumonidae; genus Ophion; species Ophion obscuratus. The sequence goes on from OZ023317.1 coordinate 44,780,089, forward strand.
TCGAATGCATTTCTTTAACCGGAATCATAAAAGGGGAAGCTCGAGCTTTGATTTTGTTTTTTTTTTGAGCTTCGAACGATTTTTTTCTAAAAATATTTTGATTTTTTTTTAAGTTACATTTTGAAAAATAACGTGTCACGCGAATACGACAAGGTTTCAAGGAAAATCTCAAGATAGTAAAAAGTTGAATCGGTTTTCGTTGAGTTCGCGAGAATTTTTACAGATTTTTTTTTCACCTATTTTTGGTAACAGATCAGATTTAAGGTATTCCTTTCACGAACCCAAATATTTTACACTTAACTGATTTTCGTCTATGATGAAGTAAAAATACATCCCAGTATACTGGTAAAATTTCAAGCCAAGTTACCGAACCTATAACGAAAAATTACGGCCCTAAAAATCGTCTCACTTATACGGCGCTTTATGGACATGTCACGCTGGCCACATGTCTTTCTAATAATTTATACACTAAATAACTCTAGATGCCTAATACAAACTGCTCACAGGTATAAAAAAGTCTAAAGATTCCGTAACAACAATAAAAACAGAGGGTCACCGAACGTTTAAAGAAAACATTAATGTTAAAACTTGGAAAAGTGTGGTTAGCAGAAGAATTTTTGTAGCCGTGACGTTTCAAATAAATGTAAAAATGTCTCAATCTACTAAATTTGCGCGAATTTTGTTATTCTAGTTTATCGTTGTGTATAATAATCCATTATAACTTGTTTTTTTTATTAAGCCCAATTGTAATTTACCGACGATTCAGAAGGCCCTGCTTATGCCCCCACAAAATACGGCCCTCCGCGAAAGGAATACCTTAAATACCGTAAATCGAGAACTAAGGGATTTGTGATGAAATTTCCATATTCAACGCAATAGAATCGGTTGAAATCAATCGATGGACGTGACGAGAAAACTATAAAATTTTAACGAGAAAAGAAAATGTTGAATATAAATCTGACATAATTTTATTGCCTTGAAACTAGAAAAATAAAGTTTTTTTTCTTCTGAAATTTTACCACGAACCCAGTTCTCGAGTTACGGTAATTAAAGAATCTGATTTTTCACCGAAAATAAGTGAAAACAAAAATTTGATATAAAAATCTGGAAAAAAGCTCGCGACCTCAACGAAAATCGTTTCAATTTTTTACCATCTTGAGATTTTCCCTGAATCCTTGTTATTTTCGCGTTACACGTTATTTTTTAAATCGTCGCTTAAAAAAAATGTAAAAAAATCGTACGAAGCTTTTAAAAAAACAAAATTGAAACTTGAGCTTCCCCCTTCATGATTTCGATCAGAGAAATGCATAATGTTTGTTTGTAAGCGGGGTCCACCAGAAAAGGAACAAAAAAAGGCGAAAAATGGTCGTTTTCGGAAAAGAGCACTAATCGTAAAAAAAATAGTAAAAAAAACGGAATGAAGATAAATCCCTCCCCTTCGAAATGCCGTTTATTGAATCCATTTATGTCAACAATCGGCGAAATGGCATAAAAAATAGTTCCGGAACTTTTTGAATTTTGGTCCGCGAACTTGTCGCGTGTATGTGTAATGTATAAGACTACATACGACTAGTGTTATACTTGAGAAATCTGGCCGTGTCTTGGCACTTGGAATCGGCGGGCGTGGATGAGTTGGTCGCGCGAGTAAATGAGGCATTCATTAGCGCCGATTAAGATGCTCGAAGCGCGTCGCCGTTGCTTTTCTCTCGCGACGACGAAGACGCCGATGGACCAAGTCCAAAAGGCGTGATACGTTGAGAGAGAGAGAGAGAGAGGGAGAGCCGAACGTGACCGGCCGGCTCATTTACCTCGCGCCAAAGAATAAATTTCACACAGCTGCTCTCGCGCGTCCTACCTGCATTGATTCAGGGCGCATCAACTGCCTTCTTTATTTCACTTTTTTACATATTTTATTTTGTCGGACTTGTTGCGAAGGAGGCGCTGAAAATCGCATTTTTGCTAATCCGTTTCTTAGTGCGTGAGAACGATCGATACGAAACGCTGATGTATCCAATTCCACTTTGGTCGTTGGCACGGATGATCGCGCGCTCGTTTCACGCGGAAAGCCGCGATGGGGGAAAAAAAAAAAAAAAAAAAACTCCATGTTTCCACTCCGTGGAGTGGAAAAAAGTGCGTTGTGCAATTAATAAAAATAAAAGTACATAATTGACCGCGATGCTTGCAGGCTAGTCGGGGAGATGTGCTTAAGATGGCATACTTTTTCCTTTACGACAAAATGACCTGACATTTTAATGACCTCAACATGATCTCAAAATGCCCCGACATTATAATGACCTCAACATGATTTCAAAATGACGTGACATATTAATTAGCTCAAAATTATCTCAAAATTACCTGACATTTGAATGACCTCAAACTGACCTCAGAATGACCTGACATCTTAATAACCTCAAAATTACTTGACATTTTAATTACCTCAAAATGATCTCAAAGTTACTTAACATTTTAATTACCGCAAAACGATCTCAAAAACACCTGACATTTTAATGACCTCAAGATGACCTGACATTTTAATTGCGTCAAAACGACCTGACATTTTCATTACCTCAAAATGAACTGTCATTTTAATGACCTCAAAATGATCTCAAAATTACCTGACATTTTAATTGCCTCAAAATGATCTCAAAATTACCTGACATTTTAATTTCCTCAAAACGAGCTCAAAATGACCTGACATTTTAATTGATTAATGAAACGTATTGTTTATTAGAAAAGTACGAATATTTTTACTTTAATATAAGGTACAAACATGGAGGTTATGTGTGGAACACAATATCCGATAAATGACCGCCTCGTCCCTGTTTGCAAACATTCACTCTTTTGACGAAATTTTAAATAACATTTTGGCTTAATTGCGGCTTATTTCATTAATGGTGCGTCCAATTGCTTCCTTGAGCTTCAGAATGGTCTGTGCATAATTGGCATGCACTTACCCTTTAAGACAAACCCCAAAAAAAGAAGTCCAATGACGTCAAATCGCGCGTTCTTGGTGGCCAACTAACATGGCCGCGGCGCGAGATAACGAAACCATGAAACTTCGTCTGCAATAACTGTGCAGTAACCATGCAGCAAATAACAATTCCTTTGCGTTGCTCGATCGTGTAATTCTCCATGCCTAAACCTCAATACTTCCTAATGCCAAATGTCAAATATTAGTACTATAAGTTCGTAAAAAAAAAAATGGCACGCTATTTAAATTCTCAGATCGTTTTGTGACACCCTTCATTGAAATAAACGACGTCGTATGAATGTAAAGTCAAGTGTATATTCATGGTTTACTATTATAACGTAATAGAATCGGTTTCAGGACTTTGATTAGTTAGTTAAATACAAAATATAAAAATAATAAAACACATGCAGGTCGCCGTGTGTAAGACGACACTCTTCAATATAAGATTGCATATTTATGTCATCCTACCCACGCCAACCGAATTATGCTCGGTTGCATTAATTTCTGGGTTAAAGGTTGATTTATAGCGACCAAGATGTACTGGAATATTATTATAATGGCGACAAAGTGTTCCCTGTGGCACGGTAAAATGTTTGGATGCTGAAAGCCGGTGGGGATCAAAATATCGAAGGACCAAATATAGATCGACAAATATTTCGAAACGACAGAATTATGAACTCTCAAAATAACGAAGGTTCAATTATTCGAAATTTTATGTTTTGATCGAATAAAAATCGAATGACTATAAAGCAATGCATCATTTATTCGAGAGCACATTTATCTGAAAACGTATATTCAGATCGTCTGCAATTTGAGACATACAAATATCGATTCGAACAATCTATAACATCCATATCTCCGAAACAGAAAAAAGCGAGTATCTAATATTCGTAATACCGCCTATAGCGAAAAGCAATATATCGAGACGCAAAATATCGATGGTCCGAAATGGCAAATGCCAAAATGGCGAACATGGTATGGATGCCGTCCCGGCCGACCGCTAACGCTATCGGCCTCGATCACAAGTTTTCGCCATCCGGGTCGTTCGACATTTTGACCCTTCGCTATTTTAACCATTCGACTTTTTGGCCGTTCGATTTAATGCTTTCTGTTTTTTGAACCGTCGCTATATTTACAATTCGAAGATTCGTCTTCTCGAATTATTTGGTGTTATTTATATAAGCAATTCGATATTATGTCTCTCAATATTTTTTAAATCGGTTTTTGTTCTTCGCTATATTTCAACTTCGAGATATTCGTATTCGGAATTTTTATTTACGACTATATAAACCCTCCGAACATTGATCTATCTATATTCAAACATTCGACATTTTTTAATTCGATATTTCAGCCCATCCGAATATTGATCCATCGATATTTCGACTCCCACCCGTGAAAGCAAGTCCATTCGATTCTCCTTTGCTTCTTCATTGGCCTTGATGATGTGTTCTTGTGACCAGCTCTTACGTGTCGAAGTTCGTTGATAATGACCAGGCATCTTATAACGATAAGCCAAAAAAGATGCTTTTATATCCGGTTTTATACGCGGCAGGGTAAGATGACATAGTGTGTCGTCTTACACCGACGTCTGGCATATCAACTTACCCATAAGTGCATGCAGATTTTCTTTATTTTTTATGATAAAAGCTTTGGAGTTCGAATATCCGTTCTGCAGTATTTGTGAAGTAAAATGACCCTAGATTACGAATAAATTAGTTCAACTAGAACAAATATTACCTGACGAGTTTTTTCAGCACGAGATAATAACGTGGTCAGATTTTGTTGTTGCATTTTAAAATCACGAAAACATTTACTACGCAAATGCTCGTATTCACTGACGGCTGTACTATTCGTTTTAAACTTAATTCCCGCTGTTTTATATCAGATGGCGTAACTAGTATTATTTTCACAGAGAAAAACAAAAACTACACTGTGTTAAAGTATTCGACATGACCTACAATTGTCAGTGTTCGAGAGTGAATTCACTTGTACACGCTACTTTTTCGATAGTATCGAAAGTGTCAGATTTTGAACCAACGAAACAGCATATGCGGGAAGCTTTCCTTTTTTGCTTCAATAAAAAAAAAGTGGCGCTGAAAGTCATCGCTTGCTTCAAGAAGTTCATGGTGTACATGCTCTATCTGAGAGAACGTGCAGTGATTGGATTACACGATTCAAAAGTGTCAATTTTGGCAGTTTTAAACTTCCGATTCAATCAGGTTTTTTTTTATTGGAAAATATGTACATTGAGGTATGTTTAGGAATTTTTTAAAATAAATTCGTCGACTGGAAGCGCTTCAAACGCGATTATCTCGAAACATAGTTTTCAAAGTCGGTGCCAGATGTATCTCGAAAACGGCTTGTCCGATTTGGTCCAAATTTGAATACAATATTCTTCGATAGTTTGTCTCGTTCGCCACGTAGGGGTTTTTCATTTGATTGAACCATTGCTTTTTTATGCAATGTGTATGCAATCTAAAATCGTCGGAAATTGCGAACGAAAAATGAATGTTAAATTTAAACGGTCACAATTCCGTCAAAAATGGAAATTTCAAAAAAATCCTACGTGGCTAACGAGAAAAAACTATCGAAGAATATTGTATCCAAATCTGGACAAAATCGGACAAGCCGTTATCGAGATACATCTGGCACCGACTTTGAAAACTATGTTTCGAGATAATCGCGTTTGAATCGCTTCCAGTCAAGGAATTTATTTTAAAAAATTAATAAACATACCTCAATGTGCATGTTTTCCAATAAAAAAAACTCGGATCCAATCGAAACATTAGTTTTTGAGATAAAAATTTCCGAAGTTTACCTGTTTTTCTCGCCGTTTACTCAGGTACCTCCCCTTAAAGACAAATCACGTCCAGGACAGCCCAAAAAAATGAAGATGAAGAATTGGAAGCCTTACACGATGAAGATCGATGTCAGAAGCTTAAAGAACTGTCTGATAAGTTAAACGTTTACAAAATGTTGGACTGATTAAAAAAGCGGGGAATCGGTTACCACATCAAAAAACAGCGGGAATTAAGTTCAAAACCAAATAGATTTCGCTACTAGCGACACTTATTGGCCAACCATAGAACACCGTTACTCGTATAGCGCGCACATTTGAAAAGATATTGAAGGTGTGTCGTCTTATCTGGCCATCTCAACGGATCTTCTCAGTTTAGACGCTAAAAAGGCTATTTTTGTGATATTTTTTGATAGGTTTATATTATAGATATTGGTATAAAAGTTGTTAAACTTAATAAATACACTTTCAAAATACATTTTTTTTTAATTTGTTATTTATTCAAGTCACTATTTATAGACGAAAATGGTAGTTAAAAAAATGTCCTAAGAAAATTGTAGATCTGCGCTGTGATGAAATCTCGGAGATGGATCATCCGAGACAAAAAAATCAAACGATTTTAGATTCAGTATGTTAATGACTATAGGGCATATCATAAGATTTTTTACATATGCAAAAATAACAAAATGACGGACATTTTTCGAAAAAAAAAACAACAACAAAAAAACGTGTTTTTTCCACCGATTTTGGCAGAAAAAATAGTACATATCAAAATGTTGTATTTACTATTTGTAAATACAACTAAATAGTTGTAACGAATATGTTGTTAAAATTTAATAAGGATCGGATCAGTAGTTTCGAAGATTTTATCAACGAGCCGTCGAAAAACGTTGTTTCGAGAAAAACGCGTTTAAATTTTGTTCGAGTTACATAAATACATTAAATATTTGTTTAAATGTATTTCGAAAGTATATTTATTAAGCGTAAAAACTTTTATATCAATATCGGTAATAAAAACCAATCAAAAAAATTCATGAAAATACCCTTTTTTAGCGTCTAAAGTGAAAAGACCCCTTAAGCACAACTCCCATACAGCAGCACGAGGAAGAAATTCACGCGCTACGATCGAGCTTCGCGAAATTTCAAATTATTATTCCATTAATCTTGTGTAAAACGGGCCATAACGATATTACAACTTCAAAAGTGGCTGCCGATATTCAAAGTTGTATACGAAGGAAGTAGGGCTTGAAGTAAAAGAAAAAAATATTGTACCTGGTCGTAATGGGGTGTCGTATAGCCCCCCCCCCCCCCGCCGTTTGCATCCGTGTGTTGCATCCCTATACGAGCAAATCGAATTTTGCGATGCGAATCTCGTTTCCGTAGGAGCGCAGACCCCCGTGCACGAGAGGGTACAGTGAGCGAGCCCGTATTCTATTGGTGTCGCTGAATTCGTGATAAACGGCCGCGTCTCACATCAGTGGCATTCGTAATGATCGGGATCACACGCATGCACGGGGTTGCACACTCTCGCGGCCGCCGTCACATCACGGCGCGTACGCCCCGCCGATTTTTCTCTTATAAATCGAAGCGTCGAACGAGGCCTCGTCGTTGCACGTATGTAGACGTGTGTGTACGCAGGTGCGTGAATACACGCGTGTATCGCGTGAAACGCCCGAACTTTTGGCGACCGGTGTTTCGGGCACGTAATAAGTCGATAATAACAGTAATGGTAGCGATAAGCGGTGGACTAAACGCCCCTAAACGAGCTCTAATTGTACGGCCTCACCCACCGCGAGAGATTCTCGCAGCCCCTAAATGTATATTAAAGTCCCTTTAGGTGCCGGTCCCTTCTTCTTATCCTCCCGTGTACGCTTTTGACGGCGCGTGCATATATGCACCGAGCATCTGAGAACCGAAAATTGAAGTAACGAAATGCTCTCTCTCTCTCTCTCTCTCTCTCTCTCTCTCTCTCTCTCTCTCTCTCTCTCTCTCTCTCTCTCTCTCTCTCTCTCTCTCTCTCTCTCTCTCTCCTCCCCCCCTTTCTTTCTCACGCACCATTAATTTGAGCTCCTTTCGGCAAAACGATGAAGTTCTCGCACAAACTACACGCCCTTCGAGCCTCCGTACACTCGCCAGGAAGAGTGCACGTTTTTTTTCTTCTCTGGTGAAATCGATGCACGAACATGCGATAAAGCATATCGCCAAGTAGACGATTATAGCAATCGAAAAATGTCCGACCGTAGACAACAAGACTCGGTTGGGTTTGACGATTATTTTTTCGCAGCGCTCAAAAGATACGGCGGATTACGGGCGATCACTTCGATCGATTTTAAGAAGAGTCGGGTGAGCGGACGTCACCGTTGCGATAACTAACAGTTGTAATTATAGGGCCGGGTTGAAATTCCGAAATTTGACTGACCAGAACGCTTAAAACGCTTAAAACTCCGAAAGAGTACTACCCCGAAAGAATTCTATATGAAAAACCAAAACTTAAAAAATTTGAACACCGATAAAATAATTCGGCTATGGAAGTTTTGAGAGTTTCGAAATTTTCAATAAATCGACGAATTATTTCAAGATCTTTCTTTTATTAAGAAGTGATTTTACGTCAATTTTGAAATTTGACTAGACGATGTTATACGTTCTGCATAATTTACAGTCAACTGTGTAGACTTTCGCTGACATGATCTTGAGGAACGTTGTAATTTCGGAACATTAAAATTAGGAATTTTAAAGCATCGGCGCATTCAAAATTCGTAATTTCAACACGGTCCCCATGTCAAGATCATGCCTGCGAAAATCTAGACAATTGACTGTAAATGATGTAGAACGTATAACATTGTCTAGACAACTTTTAAAAATGACGCAGAATCACTTCGCAATAAAACAAATTCTTTAAATAATTCGTCGATTTATTGAAAATTTTGAAACTTTTAAAACTTCCATAGTTGCATTATTTTGACGGTGTTAAGATTTTCGGAGTTTTGGTCTTTCGTGTAAAATTCTTTTGGAGTTTTGATTTGAGCGTTCTGATTATTCAAAGTTCGGAATTTCAAGCCGGCCCCATCTTGAATTTCGGAATATTGAAATTCGGGATTTTAAACCGTCGGAGCATTCAAAGTTCGGAATTTCAACTCAGTCCCATAATTAAGTCAACTGAACGCTTTGATGCACGGAATTCAGAGATAGCAGACGGCTTCGTGGTCGAGCGGCGGATGTGCAGCTGCGGCGATCTTCCATTACAAGTTTTTCGCCGGGACCAATACTTGGATGGGTGACCGCTCAGCCGTAAAGTGTCTTGCCGACTGATGAGCAGTCGCTAGGTTGCCGAATTTCCGGTAGCAAGGCAACTGAAATTCGATAAAATATGGTCGCCTGCATCGGTACAGGTTTCTCGCAGTTTCCCTGTGCCCTCGTGCAAATACAAAAGAGGTGGGATCGTAAAAACCCGCGTGAGGGGATGAAGGGACATTGAAAATGTACGCGAAGCGAGTATTATTAAATTCAGGAAAAAAATGAACGGGTTTTTATTTAATGAACGGGTTATACCTAGTTGTAACAGTCGAGAGGAGCTGATTTTTTTTTAGGGAATCTTGATGATCAATTTCTTAAAAAATTAGGTTTTTGAAAAAATATCATCTGAAGAACACTTAAAAGAGAACTGACATTGACATTCATATGAAAAAATACACAAAAAAAATGTGTAAAAATATTTAATTATTACCGATTTACGGCCGATGTCCGGAAAGCAACTCTCGAAAACGTTTTTTGCAGTAAGCAATGAAATTCTGAACCAGCTTATCTAATATCAAAAAATTAAACAGATTTCGTTAGTACATTACTTTGTTCTATTATGAATCGAATGAATTTCCGAAATATCAAATTAAAAAAAAATGGCATGTGTTCAAAGTGGGAATCTTGATTTTTGCGAACAAAATTGGCATTTTCCGTTCATCAAATCGAAAGTATACATCAGAAAAAAAATCGTTCCATCAAATAGTATCCCGAGTGTTCGGTACATGGGCCGATCTACTTTTTTGGGGGTTTGGGGCGGCGTCTTGCTATATTTTCAACCTCAGACCCTATGTCCTTAGTGTCACGGTAATTAAGATATGATTTCACTCCGTTTTTTTTAACCCGAAATTTTGCCTTTAAATCGTCATAACTTTTTTGTTTGTGGTTGTAATAGCATATAAATTATAATAATTAAATAGCATTATAAATAAATCGTCCTTCAATACAATTGTTTTCAAGAAAATGACTCATGAACTTCCATAATCTTAAAAGTCCGTAAATGTATGAAAAATATCAATTTCTAAATTCATTATATAAAAAACTAAAAGCTATTTTGAACTTAGTTTTATTTCCCTTTATTTATTATGAACTTAGTTTTATTTCCCAACGGTTTGCTACATGTCATAGAAATCTTTCATTATGTGGTCAAAATAAAGAGAATAAGTTTTTTTATAATGAATTTAGGAGTTGAAATTTTTCATACATTTACACAATCTTAAGACTGGAAGCAAGAATCACTTTCATGAAACGAATTGTATCTAATAATAATTTATGTAAAGTGAATTTACATTGCAGACTGCAGCAAAAGATATTTCGAGCTATTACAATCACAAATAAAAAAGTTATGACGATTTAAAGGCGAAATTGTGGGTAATTGAAAAAAATAACAGAAAGAAATCATGTCTCAATTACCGTGACACTCAGGACATCGGATCTAAGGGTGAAAAAATTAGAAAATGACCGCTCCAATCCTCCAAGAAAATGTGTCAGTCCATGTGCCAACCACCCTGCATTTTTACGCCTAAAAAAGCCCTAAACATTTCAGAAACAGCGATGCTTAAAATGTTCTTGACATATTTAGCTCGCCGACTTTGAAAACGGACTTTCAAGAAAAAAAAGCGTTTTCAAGTTTCGAACAACGCTCCAAGTATTCCAACGAGCGTCACCATAACAGCCTACAAATGTGTCAATTTCGATTCGATCAGCTCGAAATTTTCAGGCAAAATTGATAAAATGATATACCGTCCAAATACATAATTATTGAAAAAAGAGATTTTCCAAATCTCACAACTAGACATAACCCCAATAATTGATTCACTTTTTACTTCCAGTATGTGAGCCATTAAAATGATTTTTCTCTCCACTTTACTTACCTCGATACGGAGACAATTATTTAAATTAAATAAATGCGGCAATTTCCCGATCAATGTGTAGTTTTCACCGATCGCAGTAAGTACGCATTACATTTTGATTACACCGAGTTTTATGTGTCTAGTTTTGGCAACATCTGTTCTACCGGTCAAACCCAATCGTGTCGAAACACTTTGTATAAGCGATTTGTTCTCTTTTGTGTTTTTGCTTTGCCGAGATGCAAGGTATTCGTTATATTCGGAAATTACATGCCTCGGAAAAAGCGAGCCCTGGACCTTCTCGATTGGACTTTCAACACCTGCCTGATGCTCGACTTCTTTGATCCACCCGAGGTGTAATACACACGAAGGAGGACATATATTGTCGAGAGAGCAGGCAAAGCGCGTTGAGGGCCCGTTCACGAAATGACCTTCTATCGATAATACAACCTATCGGCGCATCGTGCCTAAACGAAAAATCGCAAATTATAACGCGGTCGGAGAAAAAATCCATTCCAGATTCGCTTCGTTCTAGGGCTGTATCCGAGGCATTGGAGTAGGCCCTCGAGACGCACGCACACACACACACACACACACACACACACACACACACACACACACACACACACACACACACACACATTACACACACACACACACACACACACACACATTACACACTCACACACACACACAGACACGCACGCACACACACACACAGACACGCACGCACGCACGCGCGCGCACGCACGCACACACACACACACCACCGGGCCTCATTATAAACGATTACCCCGGTATTACTCGCGTATTTAGGGCTAAACACGCGGTGAGCAAGGTATCCGTGTCTGGAATACGCAAACGCGCGGAGGGATGATGCCCTTGGGGGCCCTTCTCAACATATATCGAATCCCCTTTTTTTTGTCTCGTTTATACGACGTAAATATTTCGCCGGTGGCTCCACGATCATCGGGATTCATGAAACGCACCCCTGAGAGTATACGAGCAATTGATTTTTAACTTCGTTCGTAGCGAGACTAATGTTAATTATTTTTTGCATTATCCATAAACTTTTCTTTCGTGGCGAGGCACGTGAGCGAAAGCTCAGAAGAGGAAAATAGCCTGGATACTATGGATTTTAGCATTTTAGCATTGAAATTAGCATTGAGAATGCTTTTAAAACTGTATATGTTTGTTGAGGTAGGCTGGGTATAGGGGGCTGAGGTAGCTGGATGTCGCACGAAATTTACGCTACCCCCACTGCCACTGAGTTGCAGTAGAGTGGGGGCTGTGACATGCGGAATGCCTGTGATTGGTTGAAAAATATCTTCTCTCTACCGAATTCTTATCGTGTTATTAATGTTTAATTGCAGTACAAGTTATATTACAAATGTATTATAAAAATTGTATAACAATTATTATAAACACAAACCCAAAACAAATCCCAACAATACTAAACAAACCGAAACAAACCCAATTATATACGTCAATGTATCAATATTGTTTGAAAAATAATAAAAACGAACTCATATTATTTACATGTACCTGTTTTTTTTATTACCCAAAAACTCTGATTACTTTTTCAATACCATGAAATAGTTCCACTTTGTGTAATGTCTATAGATTTTTTTTCTTCATTTTGTACTGCGAGACGTTCATTTCATATTCAATGAAATTATATATTTACTTTAACCAAAAGCGTCAATGGAGTGCAACTTATTCTGAGAGGAACCGCAAATTTGAAATTCAATTTTTTCACGACAGATGAATAAAACGTTTAACCAGCTGCAATGGAATTACATATTTTACTTATACACAAGCATTTTATTCCGTCCTAAAGATACTCCTTTTAATAGAAAACATTTATTTTTTACTGTGATATTGTTTCGTGTCGGGTGACTGAATACTGAAATATTTATTTAAATAAATGAACGATTTTCTGGAAGTTAACACTCAATGAAAAATATATTCGCAATGAAAAGCGTGCTTCAAGGGTCAGCAAAAGCTTGAAATTTAAATGATAGTTTGTTTTATTGCCTAGTTTTATAGTGTAGAGTCTTAACTTTTATTTGCAACAAAGTTTTTGTGAAAATTCAAAAATATGCCCGGTGCCCCGCTGCAATTTACCCTCTTTTGGGCGTTTTTCTGGACACTTTATACATGAAACAGTGCACGTCGTATCTCAAAATCTATTCGTCAGATTTACTTCCAATTCAGACGGAGCATAGTTTATAACATTTTCTATCCATTCGTAGATAACAAATGATTAAAGTTCCTTTTTGTCGGTAAATCGAGTTTTTTTCGCTATCTTGCCATTTACATAATTATGAACATTTGAAATACATATTCGGTAATGTAAAAGTTTTATTATACCCAAAATAAATCTGTTTACTTTTCATTTCAAATTATGCTAGTTGCCAGAACCATCTACTCCATTTGGCCATGTGGCAACGGCGGCACTTTGTTTAAATAATAACTTCGCTGTTCATCAATACTTTTCAATTAAAAAACATACAAACCTGGCACGACTGTGTATGAATGGCGTAAAAAACTTCGAAATCGCCATCTGAATACTTTCATGCAAAAAAAAATATTGAAATTCCACCTGTTTTTTGGTCTCATGCATTCAATGTTCTTGTTAAACTGAATGAAAGTATATTTGCCCCAAGCAAAAATAAAAACACCGTATTTCATTGATACCATCAAATATTTTTCTCCCCTTGTGAATAAAGATTAATTTTCGACAAAGATTAGCCCAAGTCGTTTGAGATTGAAGAGCAGTCCATTTTTTGTTCCTCCTCCCGTCATCCAAATGTCACGCTGAAACTAAGGCCGAATAAATTACCACGAATACGTCAAGGACAAGCGATATAAATTGTCCCGAGTCATAGCCGAGCGCTGAGACGAGTGACATGAGTGAAACGAGGCATATATCAGGCTACGTACTGCGTCTCGCCAAGCCGTATGCGCGTCTATCGCGGTCACGATGAAAAATGATGAACGAAGCATACAGCGTTCGATTTTACGAATAGAATCCTTAGTCGTAGGCCTTGTACCTGTCGCAAGTTCCTGATCGCAGCCTCCTCTAATCTTTGGTTAAAATCGTCGAAGGGTGAGGGCCTCCCTTCGAGTCAGAAAAGTAAAGGGGCAACTTAACACCGGGGGGATGACGAAGACGCGCAGGGTGGAGCAATGAGCGACTGTACGGTCTCGCGTGACACGGCGACAATATTATCATCGATATTTCACTACCTTTTCGATAAAGATCTCGTGTCCCTTCCGTGTTGCCTCGAGGACTCGTATACCGATTTATTTTCGGGGCGTAACTTTTGGGTGAGGCCGCAGTAGAATTTTCAAAAAATTGATTTTTTTTCTCGCTAAAACGATGCTACATCATCATAAGAATAAGTTACTATTCGATTGATAGCAAGAAAATATTGTTTCACCGACTTTGAGCGTATAACGTAAGCCCACCTCTGGCACGGCCAGACAGTACCTAAAACTTTAAACGCACTTTTCTCAAACAGCTTTTTTCCAATCGGCGTGTCAAATAAATTCAACAATTTTCACTCGGTTTACTTCAAATTTAAAAGTTATGTTCCTAATTGAATTTCGCAGAGAAGTACGTACGGAATTTCTGATTAATCGAGGACTTTTCATTTTATGAGCAGTTTTATACGAAATTTTTCACTGAAAATTCATTTAAATACCTACAACTTTTGAATAAAAGAATATTTTTTAAATTCCGTACGTACTTCTCTAGGTATTCTGATGTAGAATGACGAGAATTTTTGTTTTTTGTTCTAGGTCAAACATTGTGGATGCTAAATGTCACGCCGTAGAGCACCTAAAAAAGATAACAAAATAAAATATTAGTAGTCGGCCATTTTGTACATCGAGAAAAAAAATTCTAACAGCTTGACATTCATACTAAATAGATGTATAATTAATTTTATGAGTGAATCACTTTTTCACGCGAAACAAATTGTTGAATTCGCACATGATTTGATACCCGTTAATGTGGCTTAACCCCTTAAAGGGTCTTCTCACCTTAGACGTTAAAAAAAACCTATTTTCATGAATTTTTTGATAGGTTTATATTGTAGATATTGATATAAAGGTTGTTACACTCAATAAATACACTTTCGAAATACATTTTTTTTTAATTATGTATTTATGTAACCCAAACAAACGGCTTCTTGATAAAGTCTTCGAAAGTACTGAACCGATCCTTATGAAATTTTAACCACAAATTATTTACAACTATTGCTATAGCACATTTCAAGGATTTTTTTATTTTAATATTTAAGATTTTTTTGCCAAAAACGGTGAAAAGAAACGTTGTTTTTTCTGTTTTTTTCCGAATAATGTCCGCCGTTTTGTTATTTTTGCATATATCAAACATCCTATGATATGCGCTATAGTTATTAAAATACTGAATCTCAACCCGGGAAAAAAAGTTCATGTCTGAGTTGATGTGTTCATATATGTTTCAGATATTGTCATATATGTTTCAGATATTGTCATACATGTATCAGATATATTTATATCTGACATTTTACAGTATCATATATGATTAGGTCTGATCATATTCCACATCACATATGCATATAGAATATCATATCTGATCAAATACAGTATCTGGCCTGACCATATATGAACTCATATCTGTTTATATCTGGCTAAGTATCTAGGCGAGTTGGTAGCGTAAGTTCGTATCTGAACATACATGATGTAATATGTGAACGTATCTGTTCGTATAAGATCATATCCGATCAAATACGGTACCAGACTCCGCTATATAGATCTCGTATATGTTTTTATCTGGTCAGGTACCAAGGCGAGTTGGCAGCGTGAAACCATATCTGAACATATATGATGTGATATATGAGCAGGCACGTTCATATAAAATTTTATCCCATCAGATACGATACCAAACCTGGAAAATATACGAAGTCTTATACACTTATACCTTGTCGTATATGCAGCTCAGTTGTTCACACATGAAAACATCTGAATACATTAAACGATATATAAGGATATGAGACGATATCCGATCAGATATGGCACCTCACCTGACTGTATTATATGTGATCATGTGAGTTACTATGATATTATTATTTATTAACACGTCAAGTGATGACGTATTAATAACCCCGCTCTATATATGTAAACATTTTAATATCTTCATGACTGCACTAACAAGATTTGATCTGTCTCAACAGGGTAAGATTTGCTCTGATAGAGTCGGAGTCATACCTGGTCTGATGGTTGAGATAAACTATGATTCTATCATATGGGCAGGTCTATTGTTCATAGATGTCCAGGTCTACTGGGATCCACAGTATTTTATTCTTATACGGACAGACAGATCTGGTCCAATAAGATTAAATTTGCCTGACATGATCAGATCTGGCCTAATAAAATCAAATCTACCTCACATGATCAGATCTGGCCCAATAAAATCAGATCTGGTCTAACAAGATCAGATCTTGCCTGGTTATTGGATCTGGTTAGACCTACTGCGATGTGGACGGGTTTGCTTTCAAAATTATCAAAATGGATCTGATATGATCATACATGCTCAGATATAAGCATACATGATCTGTCATGACACTACATGAACAGATATTGCCAATTTTCTTGTTTGATCATATCTGATTCTACAGATATGATTCAGATATATTCAGATATGAACTTTTTTCCCGGGAAATCGTTTGATTTTTTCGTTTCGGATGATCCATCTCCGAGATTTCATCAACAGCGCAGACCTACAATTTTTTAGGACATTTTTTTAACTACCATTTTCGTCTATAAATCGTGACTTAAATGAATAAATGAAAATTTACAATGTATTTTGAAAGTGTATTTATTAAGTGTAACAACTTTTATATAAATATCTATAATATAAACCTATCAAAAAAATTCATGAAAGTAGCCTTTTTTAACGTCTAAAGTAAGAAGACTCCTTAAATCACCGGTGTACGAAGCCCGTAGTAGATTCTCGAGGCTGTGCCCTCTTCCCTGCTCGTTCTCTTTCACCTGTTAGCTCCTTTTCCACCAGTACATTTTTACACCGAATACTTTTGAACCAATCCGATGATCCTCATCAAAACAATGAAGAGACTCGTGAACGAATAAATGAGACCAAAAACTGGACACATTCGACCAGCGATGAAGCTACCGTCTTTTATCTTCCGGCCTCTCAAGAATATCCGTAGACATCGGACAATGAAGGCGGGTGCAAAGTCTTAAGGGTAGCGAGGTCCAAGGTGCCACATTGTCCTCATTGTCTCTTCTTTCCAAAAGTCCTGTACCGCGCTCGCGCTCCCTCCAACGAGAACAATGCCCCGGATTCGTCCGCACAGCGCTGCTTATTCGGGCCTTTTTGCCAAATTGACAATGGCTGCATCAGACGCTGCGAAAATGAGGTCTTTGAGTGATGTGGCTCTTCTTTCAGCTGTTCAGGCACCGGTAATTGCACCAGTGCTCGGACATCGTCCAGGCATCAAGCGAACAATGCATTTGTCAGAAAGAGAAGAGAGCTAGGGGAGGCTGGGGCTGATAGAAACATGGGTTAAAAATGAAACAAGTTGAATTACTCGAAGATGGTTATTGATAGCGGCGGGGCCCCAAGGGGGGAAGGAACTGCTTTGCGTAAACTAAGCCTGTCGCTTAGTTCACGCCGCCACTCCGTGATAATCGGACATTTTATGTGTGTGCACGCTTTTTCGACACAGAAGTAAGTTTTTCGATTACTATTATTTTGCGTATTGCTCCAAAACTATTGTTCCTTCTTCAGGGTTGTTTACAATCATCGTTACTATGATCATCCTAGTGAGTTTATTGTGGTCAGTACCTACCTACAACATTTAGGTTCTTTGCTGTTCGATAAATTATTTGAAGCGAGGGTATGGGGGCAGTTGAAACAAACGGTTCGGGATAAATTGAAACGTGTTTCTAATGACCCCGAACAAATGCAACAAAGGCAGTAGGGAATGTGACATGAACAATACATTTTATTCGCAAGTATAAAGTAACATGAACAATGACATGAACATGTCATGGACATGAACAATACATTTTATACGCAAGTATAAAATTACACGAACAATGACATGAACATGTCATGAACATGAACAATACATTTTATACGCAAGTATAAAGTGACACTGACACGTACAAAATGACACTGGCAAGTATAAAATGACACATTTTATACCCAAGTATAAAATGACATGCAAAATGACATGAACAATACAATTTAACACGCAAAAGCAGTACGGAATGTGACATGATACGCACCAAGTTTTCCAAATCTCATTTTATTTTTTAGATGCCAAGAAACGGTCCGAAAACTACGAACCGCGGAAGCTGCGAACTCGACAATTATAAAAAGGCGTATGAAAATGTCAAAAAATAAATATAATAATAAAAAAAATGAATAAACTAAATGGGGGTAGGAAAAAGACAAGGTCAACAATATACACCTATACCCCAGAAAAAGAAGAGATAAGGAAAGACACTGAAGAGAAAGACCACAGAAAACAGGCTAAGAGAGTTAAAAAGAACCTTGGGGGAAACAAATAAAGAAAAGAGCAAGAATACGAATAAACGTCAAAATGAAGAGTTTTCTACAGATGATGAATCTGAAAAATACTTCTGTCTAGTTTGCGAGGAAAGTTACTGCCACAGCAGGCCAGTAGAAGGCTGGGTGCAATGTTATGGGTGCAAGGCTGTGGGCACACGAAGCTTGCATAGTAGGCGATCTCATTTATTTGTGCCATAATTTCAAATCCAAACAATGTTTATACTTGAGTGCTTGGACCAATAGGTCTTCGTTGACTTCTTAGAAGTTAATAAATATTCGATTAAAACTTTTAATAGTGTTGTTTTTAAATAAGACGCTCTCATTGAGTAGCTCGGTACTAAGAAATACTGTTCTCTGCTCTGACTGGTAGTCATTAACAAATAAAACCTTGTGAGTCTGATAAATGTTTATATTAGAATTGTCTTCGGACCAATAGGTCATTTTTTATTAGTTTATAAATGTTAGGTTGAATTAATATGAGACATAATATGGATATAACGTTGATTTATCTTTAAGTTGATCTCATGGAGTAGCTCGCTAGTAACACGAACTATTCTCTGACTGATTATCTTTAGTAAATTAAAACTAGGTGAGTAAAATAATATTGAAGAACCTCAATATGCCTTCGGTGATACTAAAACTGGAATGAAAAGCAATAAAACTGATTATTTTAATTAAAAGTGTATTTTATTCACAATAAACAAAGTTTATCACTTCATACACATCATTATCAGTACCTGGGTTTAGTGATTAACATGAGTTAAATCAGCTGAAAACATCTGTTTCAACGAACCCCAGACACCGTTTCAAGTGACCCCGACACAGGGCCAAATGAAACGTTTTCCAAGAGTTTCTAAATATCTTCTACCTAAGTTCAGGGCATATTGGTTGGAAAATCAATAATGCTCCCATATAGCCAGATAATCTTGTTATAATAAAAACTCATTGCCAAACAGATGGGTATAAAATGAAATCACACTAACCGATTTTCTCAAAAACGTTCCAATTAACCCCAGCCTCTCCTACTCCATTCCTACCGTTGCTACTCCAATCAACCTTTGCCTTCTTACCCATCATTGATCATATTCCAGGCGATGAACAGGGCACGAGATCCGATCTGATTCCTTATCCCGCATATGAGACAGGTGGAATTACATTATCGCATGCTCATCGGTCTCCTCGTCGCACCAGTACCAGTGTTTACGTACTTAGACCTCGTCTTATTGCCGGAGGACCGCCACCGCGCCATCCAACGAGCAACTACTGCACACCGAACGTACCCAGTTTCCACTAGATCCAGCCTGAGGGAAGGAAGTCTCCAGGATCAGAATCGCTCAATAACACAAGAAGAAGGCAGCCACAAAGACGAAGGTAAAGGACGAGAGAAAGAGCTGCATCCCTGAGCCACTTGATGCCTCCTCACCGAAGAATCAAAATTACACGTCGGTAATGGATTTGATGCAGCCTATCGGTGAATCGTTTGAGATAAGCGCGTGATGAGAGCGGCGTGTGCTCGAGGATGATCCCAGTGATCTTTCTCTACACCGCAAACGTGCATATCGAGTGTCGTACGTTCTTCGTTGCACGTCTCCATATGTGTGTGTACTTACACATATCCACATAATACACATAATCTATTGCTCTTCGTATGAACAGCATTGCTGGCGAATCCTGCCTCTTGCGGGCATTCCGTGCAATTTTGTCGATCATTCGATAACGGATACGCTTGTCGGGTAAACGATGAAGAGTAGATGAGAGAAAAAGGAGCTAATTCTTATCACTTTTACGACTTGGGCATCACTTGCTACAACTATACACATATAACGACCGGCTGGCGGATTCCAGATCCTTCCAGATACCGCATCGTATCGTTAAGTATGTTTTTTTTTCTCCAACATGCTACTTGCAAAAAGGTCCGGTAACCTTTCTTCGCCGTCACTGTGGTATCGATGTTATTGGCGTTCAACCGGGCAGAGAAGGAGCGAGAAAAAAAGGGTCGACGTGGTCGGTGAAGTGGTGGTCGTTCGGAGGCGATAAGGGAGCAACAAATTGCAATTGCTTGCCACTATGGTACACAGCACGTGAACACGGACTTATGGGTGCATGTGCATAGGTCGAAGCCACATGCGTTTGGGTGTATGTGTGTGCGCACGGCTCAAACATACGAAAGGAAAAGGACTCGCTTTGGCTTGCGCTATGTTCCTGGACTCGCACAGCAGCTGGTAGATACACTCGACGCCATGGCGAAGGTCACTGGATCCGGATTATATTGCAGGCTTGGCGAGAACGGGGAGACACCTCCGATGGGAGTCACGCTGCGCTTGTAAAATCTTGTATAGGGCATTTTTCGTCCTCGCGAGAGGAATGAGAAATTCGATTGGAACGAGATAACGGAAGTTCTAATTTATAGTCGTGGGATTTGTGGTGGTTTGTAAATTAACTGGTAATCACATTCATGATCACATACAAGGCTTTTGGGCAGAGATGGATCGCAACGCGCGAACTTGGAAAACGGTTTACTCGAATTTGCTGAATGGTTGGTGCATATGCGTAAAAGAGTGAACGGATTTTTTCAATATTTATCTGACATCGGACCAGACGTTTCTCGGGGCTGAAATGATCGAAACGAAATCAAAAGGAAAGCTGTATTTCTATGAAGCGGCATTATACTTTGGTGTCCGCGGGGCCGGGTTGAAATTCCGTACTTTGAATGCTCCGACGGTTTAAAATTTCGAATTTTGACGTTTCGAATTTCAAGATGGAGCCGGACTGGAATTCCGAACTTTGAATGGTCAAAACGATCAAAACTTCGAAAGAATTTTACGCGAAAGACCAAAACTCCGAAAATCTTAACACCGTCAAAATAATTCGGCTATGGATGATTTAAAAGTTTCAAAATTTTCGAAAAATGGATTGAAGGATTTTTAAAAAATAAGAAGTGATTTGGCGTCATTTTTTAAAGTTGTCTAGACAATGTTATACGTTCTACATCATTTACAGACAACTGTGTAGACTTTCGCTGGCATGATCTTGACATGAGGGCCGGGTTGAAATTCCGAACTTTGAATGCGCCGACGGTTTAAAATTTCTATTTTTAATGTTCCGAAATTACAAAGTTCGTCAAGATTATGCCAGCGAAAGTCTACACAGTTGACTGTAAATGGTGTAGAACGTATAACATTGTGTAGACAAAGTTCAAAATTAAAGTAAAATTCTCTCTTAATAAAAAAAAATCTTTAAATAATTCGTCGATTTATTGAAAATTTTAAAACTTTTAAAACTTCCATAGCCGAATTATTTTAACAGTGTTCAGATTTTCGGAGTTTTGGTTTTTCGTGTAAAATTCTTTCGGAGCTTTGATCTTTCGGGGTAGTATTCTTTCGGAGTTTTGAGCGTTCTGATCATTCAAAGTTCGGAATTTCATCTCGGACCCGTGTCCGCTTTTGATTTTCGTGAAACTCGTGTATATGGTAGAGCAACAAAAACTATTAGATACGCTTTTTTTGCGGGAAAACGGTTTCTAAGCGGTGAAGCCACCCTTTAGAGTGAAGCATGTCAAGGGCTGATGTTGCAGTTTCACCCGCAAGTTGTCCACCGATATCAGTGAAACAAACACGAAAATTCGTCTAATGCAGAACGACCAGAAATCCACCATGGGTACAATGAAGAAAACAAAAATTAAGGGATGAACCACCCCTTAATTTATATTTCTCTCATTCTACATTGAAAAGAGGTGCGTCAAATTCAAAGAAACGGGTAATATATTGACGGGTGGGAGTAAATTAAAATTTACGTAAGTTTGCTTAAGTAAGCTTAAGGGGGTGAACCACCCCTCACTTGGAGTTCCGCATCGCTGTTGTCTTTTTCTGTATTTAAAATGTGCTTGCGAATTCAAAGTATTTCTACAAAATCCAAATTAATGTTTTGAGCGAGGAAAAATTCACGAAACTTGGTGGCCTGCTTTAAAATTCTGCAAAGAATTGAAAAATCATCGCAGCTCGATGAATCGAACGGCATTCTAAAGAGGATGTGATTACGAAAAGAATGAGCGCAGGATATAGTTTAAAAACGAAACGGAAAAAATGACGGGAAATTAGGCGATTTCACCCATTTTTTGCCAAAATGCAAAGAAAAATAGATTTCAAATATTTTTTTAGTAACTCCATATTGATGTCATTATATCCCCTAAATAAGAGTTTATTATTAATTTCCGCCCAAAACCTAAATTTTCGTCGTTTTACTTTCATCAAAAATCGTCGAAAATGTATGAAATCTGGTTCACCCCCTTAAACGTACGATCCGACACGAATGCAAAAGTAAATAAATTGTAATGTTATCCTTTTTCCGAAGTGATGCCCGTTTCATTCGATTTAGTTCACCCCTTTGAAATGTGGGGTGAGAGAGCGAAAAATAAAAGGGTGCTCCATTCCTTATTTTTTGTTTTCTTTCGAGTACCCATAGTGAATTTCTCATCGTTTTGCATTAGAAGAATTTTCGTTTCTATTTCCCCTAAATTGATGGACAGCAAAATGAGGTCCTGAATTGATATTAACTTTAGGGGGTGGCTTCAACCCTCACGGCGGGATATATATTTACACACGAAAAAAATAAGCAATATTGAGGAATTTTTTAAACAAAGAAATAATTACTCTACAATTATCAAAGTTTAGGTATACTTTAATAGTATATTTAAGTATACAAAGCAATTTTTTTTATCAATTCATCATCAAAATGACGGAGCTGTGGCAAAGTGTTACAGCAAAGTCGCCGCGGGAGTTGCGAATCGGCGTGCAGCCTCCCGTAGACTTTGATTTTCAAAAAAGTTCAAACATTTTTTCAGTTAGAATATGTATAGTTTCTATGTGAAGGTAATTAAAATGAAGAAAATGCAAATTTAAGAAAATAGCACGCATTTACAGAAAAAACAATTAACAATTCACGCAACATTTGTGTAAAATGTGGATTAAAAAACGTTTTCTTTTCAATTTTTCAAAAAAAAATCTCGTCAAGTAGAAGGTACTAAGATTATCAATATTTCTACCAAATTTCAACTCAATCGGCTTAACGCGAGAAATCCCTTTACGAGCGTGAAAAATAGGTATTTTTCGGGATTTTTTTTTGAAGGGGATAAAATAATCTGATCATTTTCAAATTTGGACATGAGTTTATTATAACAGTCCAGTTAAAAAAAAAAATTTTTTTGGGATGACCACAATATGGCGGCGTTATTAAAGGTCTTCGGACGCCTGTTTTCCGCGACATCGAAAAGTGCTGCAGTTGTCACTCTTTTTCTGTTGATCTGAAAAATATTTAATAAGTGTCATTCGTTTACTGACATATTAAGGGGAATACCTAAAAGGATATACCTAAAAAATTATGAAAAAGTGCAAAATTGAAAATTTGGGAGCCTTTTTACTCCAAAGTTCGAATTTACGACCATTTTTTCGACACATTTGACCCCAAAAAAATTATTTATTTACACGCTACCTTTCAAACTTTAGGTATATCCTTCTGATAATATTACTGAGACTAACCTCCCAAAATTTCATCCAAATCGGTCGATAACTTCTTGAGCTACAACACGAGCAGTTTTTGAAAAAGTAATTTCAAGATAATTGCGTTTAAAGTTTCAACATGTGACTCGCCACCTGACCGCATGCTGTCCCCGCGCTCTAGACTATACGCGACAACTCGGCAAATATTCAATATTTCGAGTTTTCCTTTGGTCAGTATATTCTTTGGGTATCATACTTTCGAAATATGTTTAAAAAATCGATTTTTTTTTTAATTCTAAAGAGATTTCTCGCTTTAATAGTTTTTGAGTACCCCGGATGCCAATTTCGATAATGCAGTTTTGATAAAAACGCGTTTGAAGTTCACGCCCGCTCCGAATCCGAGCGGTGAGGCACAGCGTTGACGGGCTGTAACGTTTGAAGTTTTTCGAATTTCGCTTTGAAACTTTGGGAAAATATTCTACATATATAGTTCTATCGTTTAAAGAGAAAAAAAAATCGATTTTTTGATCGTTGTAAATGCATATCCCGCCTGCAAGCCGTTTTCTGACAGTTGAAAAAATACGTATCTAATATTTTGTAATCAACTACTATATACACAAGTTTCAACGAAATTGGAATCAGACACCAAAGTGATGGCGAAATGTAAGCTGCAAGACTTAAAAAAACATTATTTCAAATTGGTCGATTTTTTTGTAAATTAAAAAAGGCAAATTTCCATTAGCAACAAAATACCTAACGGCAGTACGGAATTTAACATGAACAATACTTGGGCATTCTATAACCAGGGCGAAGATCTTGAGGGCCAGTACGGGAGGAAGGAAGAGAATATCGAATGTATTTTTTTTTTTTTTTTTCAAGTGGATGAGACTTGCGTGCCGGAATGCGTGCGTTCCTCTCGCGGTGCGTTTAGCGACGCTCGGTGCACGCCACGGGCATTAACGCAATTAGATCTACGTAATGACCACTTAGGAAGATATTTAATGCAGTCTCGCTGCTGTTGATGCTCACAGTGCGCATGCCCTCGGCTGCGGTCGCCCTAAGAACAAACCCCATATCTTTCCCATGCACTTTAATGGTTCTCTTGTTCCGGAATGTACCAATTCGGAAAATTAACAACCCCGACCTCTTTCGACGTCGCTAATTCTCCATGATCCTTCGTCGTCCTGGCGATTGAACAACTTTCCGTACAAAAAAAAAAGATACGAAACACTTCCGCAATTCGGGATGTTTGCAGAAAGAAGAAGAACTTGCTGACGAAGCGATTCCATGGGCGAGTAATTCGTACGCAGATACTGGCTGAAACGATCGGACGACTTAATCAAATGTCTCCATTGGCCAAAATTTGAACTGGATATTATCACCTGGAATTTTAAGGGGTTGTGCCTAGTTGTAAAAGTTGGAAAAATCTCATCTTTCAAAACTAATATATTTTGGCAGTCTCTTATAAATTCTTATAAATATCTTACAAATATTCCCTGAAAATTTCGAAGTGATCGAATCAAAATTGACAGATTTATAAGCTGTTATATCGACGCCCGTTGGAACCCGCGAAGCTTCGTTCGAAATTTTAAGGGGAGAGTAGGGGTTTGCACTTTTGAAAAATTGATTTTTTTGTCTTTTCTTGTAGTTAAACATTTCAAGAATATAATCCCAAAATTTCAAGTCAATCAGAACAAAACTCTCGAAGTTATTGACTATTTAGTCTCGCTCCTCTAACACTGTAGCTCCGACTTCTCAAAACTTCGAACGCGTTTTTCTCGAAACCACTTTTTCAAAAACCGGGTTCACTGCCATTTGAAAACTACATGACCGATTTATTTCAAACTTGGTACACACTTTCTACATATAAAATACCTCCCCCCAACCGTTAGTTTGAGATTTTTTTTTTATATTGAGGGGGTTTTCCACTCCCAAAATGGCGGAATTTTTCGTGAAAAATAGCACTTTCCACTTTACATGACCACCCAAATCGTGTTTTTCCAAAGGCGTTCTTGGAAAAGCTTTGTCACCGGCTTGTTTGTGGATATTTTCGCGTACAAATTTCACGGAATGTTCTTGAAATGACAATTAACAATGTACAAAAGGTTTCAATAAATTTACTCTATCCATATAGATGAAAAAAATTAGCAAAAAAGTGTTTTTTTTTCACGCTGAAACCCCTACCCTCCCGTTAAACATTTTTTTTTCTCGAAAGTACCGTTAAATAGGGCTACTTTGAACAGGTCTAGGAAATTGTTTATACGTAACTTTTCTTCAACATCCTAAATTCCATCTTTTTTGCTCCAATAGAACAATATGTCCTTTGGTTATCAAATGTATGGAGAAAGGCAAGCCCCACCAACCCCCGCAATTTTATATATATATTTTTTAAGTGTCGAAGTTACCTCGAGTGTGGGCTTTCTTTGAACTGGCATTGAAAAGCAACTTATGTAAAAAATTAAGGGTTACTTCGACATCATTTTCATTAAAAAAATATTTTATGCATTATACATGGAATTAAATGAAAAACGACAATTCTTACAATCAAACTGTCATCTTTATTAAGGAAATATTTTACATGAAAATATCAAGTACCCAGGGTACCTAGGGTACCTACTATCAAAGGCACTTCCTCAGTCTTATAATTATCATTGAGATCTAAATCAACTTGAGCAACATCATAGTAAACTTGAACAACAAAATTAAACACATTCAAATACGCAGCCATTTAAACCGTACTTTGGCGGTGTGTTAAAGTGACCCTAAAAACTGTCAAAGTTGCCCTTAATGTCAATTTAACGCCGTTTCACGGTACATTTTCAAAGTCGGTGAGCAAAGTATCTCGAAAACTACTGTATCGATATTTCTGAAATTTTTCGATTTGATAAACGAAAAATGTCACAATTCCTTTTTCAATTTGACATTTCGGAAACTCTTTAGATTCTTCATAGGGTAAACTAATATATTAACGAAATCTGTTCCAGTTTTGTAGTTTAAATAACCTGGTTCAAAATGGCATTGTTCACCGCCAAAGACGTTTATTCCCGGACATCGGCTGTAAATCGACGATACTTTAATATTTTGACACAAAAAAATTAGAGTGCATGTTCTTCAGATGATACTCTTTCAAACACCTAATTTTTTACTAAATTTATCATCACATCCAAAAAAAATCCCAAAACTAAGCTGTTTTCGACTGTCACAACCCGGCATAGCCCTCCAAGCGCGAGCATAGACTACAGTCTCACATCCGCCCTGTCCTTACACCGAAGTCGGCAGTCCATCAGCTCTAATTGATCAATTTCGTCAATTAGAAGTTCCAAAAGGCGTAAAACTGGATCTCCAAGATCCCTGAACATCCGCCGCAAGAATAAAATGACAGGCAAGCTCCTCCGAAAAGCTTTATTCATCTCCAACTTTTCTCCACCGCCGCAACACCAATACCCACAACTCTCACTTAATATCCATCTTATTCCCCCATTTTCCACCTCTATTGAAGCGAGTCCCCGACCCGAGAAAACCCCTCTCGAAAATTACGTATCTTCGTTGCTCTCCTCGCTCTTCCTGTCGCACAGGTGCAGTGGCATCAAAAAAGGGCTCGCAGCATCCTCGTGATCATTGAAATGATTTCATTGCCAAGCAGCGCGCACAATCGTAAGGAGGCAATCGTCGGCTTTTCTCACGGCGTTTTGATCCTCGCGTGAATCACACACTTCGAATTAATGACATCGGCGAGATGAAAAGAAAAGTCGGCCGCTGTTGGACCCCGCCCGTGCGTGTCGGAAGAAATTTGACGCTGTGTGTAGAAGCTGGTGTAGGCGGGCGAGACGGGTGAGAGAAAGAGGGACGGATGGAGTTAGGCTAAGCGGCGAGGAATACGCGATCATCGCAATTAAAGCAACCTGCCACTAATGACGAGACGGTGTGCTCAATATATATATATATATATATATATATATATATATATATATATATATATATATATATATACACATACAAAATGCCCACAATTTCCACCGAGCTGTAAAAACGTATATCCAATCCGTATTATCCTCCGTACGCTCTAATCTCCCCAGCTCTGTATTAACCCGGATGACTCGGTTCGATCTTTTCCTCCGCCTCATATTCTCGGCCGTAGTCCCGCCCACCTCCCATACTTCGGCAATTAGTTCCTCATTATTTTGCCGAACGAGCTCGTCGTTATTACCGCGAATCGTACGAACGAAAGCGAAACGTGTATTAGGAGGCGGGGGCGATATCGCATCACCGATCTCCGCGTACGCCGATAATCTTCCGTGTCATAATAACGATATCCACGTGAATACTCCGGCCGTGTAATAAAACGATGACGTTTAACGAGACCTCCACCTGTACGCAGGCTCTGCGTACCTGTGTACACATACAGAAAATACCTGGTGATACATATCTCGTCGGATATCGGAACGAAGATGTCAACATCAGTGTCGCTCGGCTCGTGCAGTGAGGGGTGGGGGGGGGGGGGGTCGGTTTTTTTGTTCATCAAGCGAATTTGCTCGGCAAGCAGCTTCAAAGGTGTGCGCACTTGTGTATATTTGTGTGAGGGAAACGCGTGCGTCCCCAGATTTCCGACTCTTCGCCATCTCGCTCTCTTTCTCTCGGTGCCCTCCACAGCTGCTCGTAATCCCGGACGGGAGAGGACGGGAAGGATACGTATATTTCTCTTCTGGCTGCGGTGAAAGAGCACAAAATCTTATCGTAGGGCCATCAGCGATCGGAACGAACGATATTTCTAACAGGGGCCCCGGGCCCCTAGTCCGGGCCGTACACCCCGCAAGATCGCCCCGGCAGATAAGACGGTCTGCGGTGTTCGCGAGGCCCACACCGGTGGGGGGCCCCAACAGATTCCCCCCAGCAGCATTGTGTTTACGTCTTGTGCGTGAGGCCTCGCCTCACCGATGATCCCTCACTCTCAATTCACGTGTACTCGTGAGCACATGTACACTCGGAGACTCACCAGCCACACGCCCCGCACACAAATAAGAATTCATGCACCATTTTCCACCACCGCCTTGTGGCATCTTACGATGAGAGAATACACGTGACGAGAAGGGTTGTGTGCTCGTCGGAGCTTTATGGGGAAAAGACCTTGCGCTGTAATTGAAAGAGATGAAAGGAGATCGAGGAAAGAATTCTTCTTTGATGAGAAAAAAGGTCTTCGGGCTTGGAGACATGGAAATAGCGGTGAATATGGTTGCCAATGAGAAGGAAAATGGATCCATTTGATTTTAAAATGTTTATTTAAAGAATTTGGATCGAATGAACTACATAAACGCGTGCGGTACGTTGTTTTCAATTTACATAGTAGGTTAATTTCTATTCGAGCACACTCATTTGAAATATGAAATTTATATTTTGTTTAAGTGAGAAAGTGAGAACGAAAATTCAATTTTTATTTTATTTTAGGTAAATCAATTGGAATTTCATTCAATTTTATTGAAGCAATTTACTGGGAAATACTAACCACATTTTTATAGAGACTAATTTACTTTTTTAACGTAGTTAAATTTAATTTAAGGATTCAATCAAAAAACAATTCGAACTTTATTCAAATTTTTTTAAGCGAATTCACTTGGCAATATTTATTACATTTGTGTATAGACATATTTATTTTGAAAAATTAATTTAAATCTAATTTCAGGTTTCAATAAGGAATCAAGTTGAATTTTATTTTATTATATTGAATCGAAGTTACTTGGAAATATCAATTACATTTTTATATACACAAATTTACCTTTAAAATGGAATTAAAATTTAATAAGCAATCAATCAAAATCAATTTGAATTCGATTTAATTTACTGGAAAATACGAACCACATTTTGATATAGTGAATTTAATTTTTGAAACAAAGTTAAATTTAATTGAAGCGATTAATCAAAAATCAATTTGAATTTTATTCAATTTTTTTCGCGAATTTACTTCGTAATATTGATTATATTTTTGTATGGACAAATGTTATTTTGAAAAATTAATTTTAATTCAATTTGAGCATTCAATAAGAAATCAATTTGAATTTTATTTAATTTTATTGAAGTGAATTTACTTGGAAATACTAATTACATTTTTATATAGACAAATTTGCGTTTAAAAATGAATTTAAATTTAATTTAAACAATCAATCAATATCAATTTGAACGTGACTCAATTTTATTGAAGCGAATTAACTGAAAAATATTCATCATATTTTACATACCCATATACACAAATTTCTTTTTAAAACCGAATTTAATTCGAATTTAAGCAATCATTCAAAAATCAATTTGAGCTTCTTTATTTGATTTTTTCAAAGCGAGTTCCCTGGAAAATATGTAACACATTTTTATATAGACACATTTATTTTCAAAAATGCATTCAACTTTAATTTAAGCAATCAATCAAAAATCTATACGAATTTTATTCGATGGTATTGTAACCAATTTACTTGAATATATTATTTACATTTTTCTATAGACAAATTAATTTTTTGAATTACTCCGAATGCACTTTAAGCAACTAAAAGGAAGCCTACGACTTTTTATTTAAAAAACACGCTTTTACACACTAGCTGCAAATACAGTGCATAAAACAAGTTGTCGATCCGATCGCGACGGGGAAAAAGCCGAAAATGCATTTTGGAGTAACAATGACTGTGCAATCCGAATGTAAGTGACGTGTCAACGGTACTATTAGAATGATACCCATACTCTCATTACTTATCTCGAAATTCTATGGGAAAAATATCTAAGATTGTTATCCCAGATGAGAGTAACACCGCGACAGTTTTTCCAGTGTGAAAGACGAGCGGTCGCGTGTGGACCACGAATGATCAGATACCACGCGCGTCTCCCCAACACTATTCGTACGACAGTTTTTTTTTCGTTCACTCCTCGGAACGCATCTCGTTGACGTAACTGCCATCTCGAGATCTTGGATATATCAGCGAAAAGGATCATTACGGGTTTACGCATTACGAGAGACACACCGTAAAGTCTACAAGAGCGGCTCGAGGGAGGAGATACCTTTAGGCGAGGAAAAAAATTTGCTGATTTTCATGATTTTTTTAAAGGAACTATTTATTTACCATTTTTGAGACTTAGGGTATTATTGCTACTTTTGGCTGTTTCATGGCATTTGAAAAAATTAATGCTTAAAAATGCCAAAGGCATGGCACTTTTTTCAAAACTACATTTTCAAAACTGGCATGACGTATAGCTAAAAAACTAATCGACCGATTTTAATCAAATTTGGCATAAATCTTTCTAACCTTATTGTCCAAACATGACCCTAAATTTTTTGAAAATCAAGATAACGTATATTTTTTATTGCAAAATGTAACAATTTTTTTCAGAAATTTCAATCGTTTGTTTCAAAACGTACCATTTCATAGATTTTCAACATTTTTCACTTATTATTGGTTCATATTCTGCGTACAAATGTTAATGAAAGAAAAATCATTGTTGGTTTTTTTCCAGATCAATCCCGCCGACGCTGCGTGTCACGCCGTCTGACAACATCCACCGCAAACCGTTTAGAAGATCGTGTCATTCCTCCGACATTTTAAAAGATTAATAAAAAGAAAAAGAATACCACGTAACAGTCAAAAGTACTAATAAAACATACCCTAAGTCTCAAAAATGGAAAAGAAATCTTTCCTTTAAAAAAAAAATCGTGATAATCAGCAAGAATTTTCCTCGCCGTAAAATCTCCCCCCTTAAAAGATTCCGTAGATTCATAGGGCGATCATTTTGAGAGACATTTCGAATTTTTTTACTTGCTTGGCTTTATGCGGAAAACCGGCAAGTCGAACGATCCAGTTTGTCGATTATTCCAGGCTCATTTTTAACCCGTAGTAATCACACTTCGATTAAGGATACTTGCATACCACATTAATGCGATTTTGGATTCTACATTTTCAAAGTACTATTACTTTCGTATAAATGATCGAAAATTGTTCGATAACCAGCGTTTCTCGGGGTAAAAATGCCTCAGGAATCAAATGGTAATAGTCTCGAATGCGAAAAATAATATTTATTCCGTAAAAAATTGTAAAAATCAAAACAAAAATTTCCAGCGAGTCACGAACGTCACATTTTAGGTGGTGCAATTTTGCGCCTGTTTGGTAACCACGGGTTAATTACAAAGAAAATGTATCGACTTTTTTTCGATGTTGTCACAACAATTAATAACGAATTCGTGGTGCTTTTTTTGACTCACCAAAACATACACAAAGACTTCGTGATTTTCCCGAAAGCTCTTACGTCATAACACATCATATGTGTTCTCCTTTTTTTTTTACTTTTACGAGACTTTTTACTGCAGAGGCATAACGTAGAAGCGACACAAAAAATCGAGACCCCGGAAGCATCCGGCCGACTATGCTCGCCTCCGACAAAACTAGACCGCAAATAAGAAACAGGAGGCGAAGAAAAACGTGAGTCGGTGCGCGGCAAGCCACTGAGAATTAAACAGAAATGACATATACGTCTTGCTCGTGAGAACTATAATTACAGTTTATACAGCGATCGGCTCGGTCGTAAATACAAAATTACCCTCCACCCCCTCCTGTCGATCGTGGCAGTCCGTGCGCCCACGACGATAAACGCAGTAGTTTCACGAGATCCTGCGACATTCGAGCCTCGTGCCAGATTTATAGACTCTGAAGGGAGAGGAAATACAGAATTTTACGACGTGAACGATACAATTTCGAAGCACGGTAGCGACTTTCGAGGTTTCCGTCGTGACGCAGGGAAATTTGAAAAAAGCTGATTTTGAAATCGTTCGACTTCGAGGACCGTCCTCATAGTGGACGATTGTCTCCATCCTCAATATTATGTACACTGTTTGAGGACTCAATTTTGGGCCATAAAATAAGGATCATTGAATACGAAAAACGTCTCTACGAAAAGAAATGCATATTCACCGAAATGCAACGATCTGAAAAAACGTCTGGGATCCGATCGACCACATATGCAGTCAGAGTTAAGATCTCCTTTGGATAAATTCATGCATATCGATATAAAACGAATGTCAAGGGCTAGTCCAACACCAAAATCAACGGCTGTGGAAAAAATCTCCCCCCCCCCCCCCCCCCCTTAAAATAGCCCGATGTGCCGATAGCCATCACCATAGCTTTTTCTATACACACAAAGCGAGAATCTTTTATCGACGCCGGTACAAATGGCTCGCTCCACATTTCATAATGCGTACACGCGCCCGCTAGTCCCATAAAACGCGCGGGAATCAAATTCCAGAGGTTGCAACCAAATGAGGTTGCGAAGAA
Organism: Ophion obscuratus; assembly: GCA_964007375.1. Lineage (NCBI taxonomy): Eukaryota > Metazoa > Arthropoda > Insecta > Hymenoptera > Ichneumonidae > Ophion > Ophion obscuratus. The sequence continues at coordinate 44,813,383 of OZ023317.1, forward strand.
GCCAACGTGAATTTTTTTTATCATTGACGCACACCCGTTGTTCCGCTAGACTGTTTTTTTTCCAATGTACTCGTAAAGATCGCAAGTTCTCCGTGTCGGCCTAATTTGTTGAAATTTCGTGAGTACATGAGTGAGAGTGTGCACGAGAACGTGGGGTGCAAAGCGCAAATGGTGCGTAGGGTGTCTCGAGCATAAAAACGTCATCGTCGGAGCCGTGTCGACGGGACCGCGCCGCTTGAAAAATAAGAACTAAATATTTTATTACTGTATGCTTTAGACAGGCTCGGAGATCGACGACAACTCCAACAATGGAGCCTTTTCACGGGGGTGTTGTATACACGAGTGGTTACCGTTGAAAACATACACAAGCAACGATTTTTTTTTTCTTTTTCTTCTTTCTCTTCCCAAAACGTGAAAGATTGAAGCAGCAAGCGCTATCTTTGTCGTCGAAGCTTTTCCCGTGTCGTCGTTTCTGTAGTTGGAAAACATAGAGGCATAATCCACCGTGGGGTTTCCATCGTCTCGCTCTCGTATCGCGACGAATCTCGATCCCTCGCGCCGATTCTCGTGTACAGTAAGGCAGGACCAAAAGATCGCAGATAAAGTCTGTGGTGGGCGCGAGCAAGCGAGAGAAGCATTACGTTTGCCGGCGCTCGCCAAAGGACCCCCCCCTCTCTCTCTCTCTCTCTCTCTCTTTTTCTCGTCGTGTTCCGCTGAGGAAATAAGCCGTATACGTATACGGTACACATATTATCCTTCGGCATTATAAGCACATATTTATGGTTATGCAGTCGCGGTGAAGTAAAAACTCGCTCGAAAAATATCTCGATTTATGCATTCGTAAAAAAAAAAGGAACGATCTATGGATCATGGAGGACAATACTTCATTGCGAAACTCCGTAATCGAAGCACGCGGTACGTCGAAGTTTCGAGCTTATCGTTGCCTCGGTTTACACTCGCGGGAGAAAGACTCGTGTATCGGCAAATGCCGAAGTTGCCTTTCATCGCGAAAGGCACGTCAAACTCGCGCAGTCGCGATCTCGAAATTATTTGTTAACCGAGAAATTGGATTACCTTTCGTGAGTAAAAGAGGCTAAGGGTGGGGGGGGGGGCATTGTATATATCGAGATGCAGAAGTTTACGTTCATACACTCGAAGTGTATTCGCATTGACAATGACGAATGGGATTGGGAAGAGCAATAAATTTGTTGGCGCGGAACGAGAAGTTGCGCGGCGAGGAAGAGAAACGCGAAGCTCGGAATCGATAAAAGTGCAACCGCGCTTAAGGGATCATCACAGTGTAACATTTTCACGAAATCGATTTTTTGTTGTTGCATTATCCGATAGTATAGACGGTTTCAACATGCTGTTCATATATACTTATATAAACGTGAGTAGACAATTTATATGAAAATTCTGCTCTCGAAACTTTTAACGCGTTATTCTCGAAATGTTGTTTTTCAAAACGGTGTACACTCTCAAAAGAAGAGCTTTCAAGCTATCCGTCGCAAATTTTGACGCATGCTTCTTCACGCGATTTTTTATCTCGCTATCAAAGTTTTTTTTATCTAATTTTTTTCAACGAAAAGCTTGAAAAAATGGGCTAAGTTCCCTCCTTTTTTTCAAGCTGCAGCCGTTTTGTCAGTTCTCATTTTTTTTAAACCTCCAAAGCACGAAAGAGGCTTTCATACCTATCAACAATCTTCTTTTTACATATTCTGCTTCAAAAATATTTACGACCGCAACCGTGTACACCGTGAGGACTCCTTTTTTTACGAAGACATTTTCAACTGTTAAAAAAGTGTTTAAAAAAATCGAAATACAAGTTTAGACATTAATTTTCTGTTCTTCACGAGTGCTTTGATTTGACATAAAAAAATCAGACAGTTTAGCGTATTCTAACCATCGAATAAAACAAATCGCGAAAATCAGCTATTTTTCGACTCGTTACACTGTGACGATCCCTTAACCGCGATATGTCCACTGCGAATCCAAGAGAGGATCAGAGAGGAGAGAGAGGGAGACTCGTTGCTCTTCCCAACCGGATCATAAGAAATTAATTCTTTCGTACATCTCGACGTACGAAAAAACGACCACCTGTATAGCTATAGGATGGGCCACACATTCTTCTCAGCTGGAGCTGCTCGTTCGACGTTCGTGTGTCTGCACATACGCACGATGGCGATAAAAAAATGTACGAAATCGTAAACTGCAAAAATACTTCTTCGTGTCACATGACAGAGAGCTCTATTCGAGATTTTAACGTATATTCCCGGTCGCAAGCCTCCCGGACTTTCGGTATATCAATATTTCATGTCAGCGACGAACGAGAGTGACGGGCGAAGAAAGTTACGAAAAAACATAACGTAAATATTTAAATGCACTTCGTCGACGACGAGTGAGACGAAATGAAAATTCGCGGTTCACGTGCAAACGTCATTTCTTTGGGGCCCCGAGGGAGCGACGGAGAGACTTCTGTATGGGTTTTTGCACGAGCTCGGAGATTTGCATTTAAGAGCGCGCGTGCGTGTGCGACGCCGAGCACGAGAATCCCCGTGCACAGGACAGACGCCGGAACTCCGCCGATTTACATGTTCCGCTCTTGTCCATATATGAGCGAGACCTCGTCGAGGACTCTTATTTTCCTTTCTAGAATTACATGAATTATGCGAATCGGATTTGCCCGATTGTACCATTTCCGGACTCGACTCATTTTCGGCGCCGGGAACTGTTCCCGTTTTGGCAAATTTCACCGAACGGAGAGCGAGAATTGTTCGAGATTTTTAGTCGAGAACGTCAAGCCGTAAATTTTTAGGGTGACCATATTTTTCGCCGAACCACTCGCATTTATGGTCCCGAAGATCAATGCATCAGAACTATAATTTTTATTCGTATTAGTCAAAAAAATGGTAGGGCAGAGCGAGGTCACTTGATGATGATTTAGTCCTAATCGGTATAGCTCCGAATCAATTAAGTGATAAATAATTATATCTTTCAAAATAGGTAGGCAAAGCGCAACGAAATTTGTATTTAAAACAATGTATTTCAATATTTTTATAACGATCTACAATTTTTCCTCCAGACATATCAGTTCTGAATCATTAATGACGATCTCAAAAACGTTTGGGTGATTTTCGTAGCCCAAATCAGCCGAAAAAAATTGACAATTTCAACCACAAATCTGGGGCCGGGTTGAAATTCCGAACTTTGAATGATCAGAATGCTCAAAACTCCGAACATAAACTACCCCGAAAAATCACAACTCCGAAAGAATTTTTCATTAAAGACCAAAACTCCGAAAATCTGAACACCGTCAAAATAATTCGGCTATGGAAGTTTTAAAAGTTTCCAAAGTTTCAATAAATCGACGAATTATTTAAAGAATTTTTTTTATTAAGAAAGGATTTTACGTGAATTTTGAAATTTGTCTAGACAATGTTATATGTTCTACATAATATACAGTCAACTGTGTAGACTTTCGCTGGCATAATCTTGACGAACTTTGTAATTTCGGAACATTAAAATTAGGAATTTTAAACCGTCGGTGCATTCAAAGTTCGGAATTTCAACCCGGCTCTTATGTCAAGATCATGCCAGCGAAAGTCTACACAATTGACTGTAAATTATGTAGAACGTATAACATTGTCAAGACAAATTTCAAAATTGACGCAAAATCACTTCTTAAACAATAAAAATTCCTCAAATAATTCGTCGATTTATTGAAAATTTTGAAACTTTAAAAACTTCCATAGCCGAATTATTTTCACGGTGTTAAGATTTTCGGAGTGTTGGTCTTTCGTGTTAAACTCTTTCGGGTACTATTCTTTCGGAGTTTTGATGCGTTCTGACTATTCAAAATTCGGAATTTCAACCCGGCCCCATTTTGAATTTCGGAACATTGAAATTCGAAATTTCAAACCGCCGAAGCATTTAAAGTTCGGAATTTCAACCTGGCCCCAAAAATCTTTGTCGTTGCGTTCCAACGATGCGAACTCCATCATCAATAAATGTTGTTTCCTGTTTAGCGTTGTAGCAGATCACTTTTGCTGCATGCCATATCAATGACGGTCGGGACGGGACGAAGCCAAAAAGTGAGTACGAAGCGACAAAAGCTGCGAGGTTTGGCGAAGAGGACGACGGACAGAAGAGGGTGCAAAAACACAAGATATGCTCTTCCCAATCCCCAATGATCGGAGATCCAGATAGGCGGGCAGGTGAAACAAATATTCTATATTTCCGAGTTCAAAAGACTTTGTTTATCCTGGGAATTCCCGGATAACGAAGAACTTACGGAGAACCCTGGCTCGACGTATATATATATATATATATATATATATATATATATATATATATATATATATATATATATATATATATATATATATGCTCGTTAGTATTCCATCGCCGATGGGTCACGTATATCGGTCGCAATCTCGGTAAAATATTGCTCCTTCGATGACGGCTCAATCTGTACACGAGAAATTACGGTCGTGACTCTCCCTTTTTCTCTTGCTCTCTGAGAGCTCGAGCATCTTCTTTCACGCGCTCCACCATCTCATCCTTGTGGCCAACGAAGTAAAATGAATCGAGCAGAACGAAAGAAGAAAAAAATCTTCGACATTCGCGCGAGATTGAGACTGCCACGCGTGTGCGGTCGTCGCGTAGTTTCGTGGCGGAGCACATACATATGAGGTTTTCCACGCGAATCCGGTGGACTTTTTCCCTGACCCCCGCCAATTTGATTTATTTATTTTTATCTGATTCCATTCACTCTAAAAGGCACCCTGATTTTTTTTTACTTTTTTCGAAACAACCGTTAGTAAAAAAAAAATACTCCGAAAAAAACGCCCCGATTAAAAAATATGAAAAAATTCCCAAAAATGCGTGACTATATGTAAAAATTTTCAGGCTATCACCCGCAGTGGAAGTATGATTGTTTCTGGGCTTTCTGAGCGTTTAACGTTAGAAAAAAATCTTAAAAATTCAAGAACAGCTTACTTCGGGCGGATGCTTAAATATCTTGATGCCCACAATGAATTTGCTTGAACAACCAAATTGTTATTCAAAAATGGTCAAACAGATTCATGAATTTTTAGGATTTTTTTAACGTTAATCGCTCAGAAACCACTTAAAAAATCATACTTCCACTGCGGGTGATAGCTTGAAATTGTTTAAACATAATCACACATTTTTGGGATTTTTTTTCAGATTTTCAAATGGGGGCGTTTTTCGGAGAAATTTTTTGGCTAAGGATTGTTTCGAAAAATGTAAAAAAAATAAGTCAGGGTGTCTTTTAGAGTCAATGGAATCAGTCAGAGAAAAAGTCCACCGGATTCACGTGGAAAACCTCATATATATATATGTGTATGGGTATGCAGATATACGCATATAGAGGATGCAGTGTATGTACACGGTAATGATCGTCGTCACGCGAGTAATTTGTCATGTCACACGGTCGCCCGCAAACGTTTGCGCGCTCTCGGGACGATAGTGCAAATATGTTCACACCCGTTTGCATCATTACTTTACAAACCCGGATTCGACTTTTCGCATTATTTTCAATTCCTCTTCTTTGAGTTACTTTGATTCGAGCTCCAATATGGCGAGTGTTATCATGATAGAACTCTCGTGCAGAAATTGTCATGGGGATCCAATTGAATTCCCATAGTTGTGTTCTTAATTCCTGATAGGGATCTAATGCAATGACCCATTGGATCCCCATCAGGAATTACGAATAAGTATAAGAACAAAACGGAAAAGTTACGCTCGTACATTGGATTCTTGTCCAATCATATTGGAGAAGATCGTCGTACATTGGACAAGATTGGTTTCGTACATTGGCATGTACGAATCCATTTTGAATCTTAAAGGATTCTTACGTTATCAAACGGAATCCGATACGATTTTTGATGGATCCCATGACATTCTATAGGTTTAATTATCTAAGCAAAATGTATAGATATATTAAAGGAGTGGGTCTTAAAAAAGTATAAAACTTATCTCAAAAAGTAAATACCTAGATTTACAAAAAAGTAAATCCAGGCGTGCTCACACGAAGCAGGATACTCCTTTTGAATAATGAACGCTACAATCTTACTCACGTTGTTGGCTAGCGTTTGCGTAACAAATGCGTTGGCGCAGTGAGATTTTTGGATAGCAGTCGCATGGAAATGTATTTCGGTAATGTTTGATTTTTTAACGATTATAAAAATATTTTACAGGACCTGGTTTTTTAAAATTATTTCAAAAAATGTTTGACGGTACTTTGGTTTTCAAGGCAGTAGTCTGGTCTAGAAATTTGACAAAATCGATTTTTTTTCTTCATTTTGTTATTCATTAGACCTTTAATTCGGCTAACAGTGTTCAGAATACTCATACAGATTGAGAATATATAGATGTGTTTTTTTTTCAGATGCATACAACGTCACCCAGAGTGGGCCCCATGTTTTCGGCGGACCATGTTGTAAAAACATAGAAAACTACATGAAAATATTTAAAATATATATTTTTTTAATGTACATATATTCTCAAAAGAACAATAAATACATATGTAAAATTTCATCAAGACAACTTCAACGGTTTAAAAGTTAATCCAACCCAAAAATGACGTCAAAAATCTCGCTCTAGACCAGACTACTGCCTTAAATCATTTGAAAAAGAGCCTAACGAAATCTTATTCGTTATTTGAGTTTAATAACGAGCTGACTGTATGAGCACAAAACATTGATTTTTTTCTTTTCAAACCACTGTTTAAAAAAAGTTTGAAGGAAATTTTATTTTCCAATGAATAAAAAGAGTTTGGTCGAACCTTTTTTTAAATCGATTTGGTAAAATTTTGAAGATCCTTATTTATTATTTCAATAAACGCTTCAATCAAGCGCTTAACAAAGTATATCTTGAAGAAAAATTTAAATTTTTACGATAAAAAAAAAGATTTGACAGAACCTGGTTTTTTAAATTAATTCAAAAAATGTTTGACTGTACTTTGGTTTTTAAATTATTTGAAAAAGAGTGTAACGGAAACTTTATCCATTATTTAAATTTAAGAACAAGCTGATTATATGAGCAACACAAAACATTAGTTTTAAAAAATTTCAAACCACTGCTTAAAAAAAGTTTGAAGGAAATATTATTTTTCAATGAATAAAAAGTTTGGTCGAATCCTGTTTTTTAATCGATTTGGTAAAATTTTGAAGATCCTTATTTATTATTTCAGTAAACGCTTCAATCAAGCGCTTAAGAAAGTATATCTTAAAAAACTATTTGGATCACATCACTGAAAATCCACTGTAATTTTAACGTTTGTTGTTAATATTTTCGATTTCAACGTGGCAAGAATTCTCAAACGACGTTCATCGGGGAATAGTGCAGAATCCAGTTGGATCCTAATGAGGACTCCCTATGTGCGGTGTCCCTAAAAAATCCCTATAGAGATAAGGGTGCATCTCGGGGCTTCCCATCACATACGTGCACGAAATTACGAAAATGTCTTTTTTCAAGCATCCAAAATAGTGCAGTCGAGAATTTCCAACAGAAAATTCGCAAACGACGTCGATCCGAAAATAGCACGGAATCCTCTTGGATTCCAATGTGGACTCTCTGCATGCGGCGCCCCTATGAAATCCCTATAGAATGTGGTGGTACTTGGGGACTCACCAAAAAATGTCTGCCACGGCCTGCGGCGCATATTTGGCTCTGTGTACGTGCGTGAGTGGAGTGCATAATTTCTCAGTGAGTCACTTCACGTCGAATATCTTTAGTACTGCTTATATCGCGTTGTTATCGGCAAGACGATAACTAGCGAGGAAGTGGCAACTGTCGCGAAGATAAATGTCTTTGACCTACACGGAGTGTGCTCCAATTTCGGTTCACGGCTGATAACAGGTTTTTGCATTGTTTCGTGGGAGCTTAACGCTCCCTCACATCGAAACGTCCGAAAACTGTTCTTTGGGAATGATTGCCTCGAGATCAATTTTGGACATTTGCCACAGCCTTCGGTGGAGAAAAGAATGGAGAAAGGATCTTTCTGATGAGGCAATCTAGCCGTAGTTTTCGTGCCAACTGTTGTGAAAAAAGTCGTTTGGAGATTAAGGCGGGAGCCTGAATTAGAAGGTTCAAAAAGCGTTTTTCGGGAATATTCTTAGAAGGGAAAAAATACAAGTGAGCCCAGTAAACATTCAGGTCAATTTTCATATATATTTGAAATGCATAAAGAAATGTTTTAACATAAAACAATAAATGACTGTAGGCTTATCAGCCTATTCCATGTGCGTCTTGCCACTGCAGTCCCCAATCAGCGGGAAAAATTCAGCTCATAATTCTTCACTAATTGTGAAACAAAAAAACCAATAAAATTTGCAATTGTCATACATTTTTCTTCTAGGTAAATTAAGAAAACGGTGAAAATATCGTGAAATTATAACGTTTCTTAAGTTTAAAAAAACGTGTTTAAAAAAAACACTTTAACGTGCTATAAAATTTATTTACAAAGACTTTTTCAACGACTTTTTTAATTCACGTAGAAGAGATTTTCATACCGAAGAAAATAAACTTTGGTTTGATTCAATAGGTCGTTTAGTTTTTTTTGCTATCACACCGGCCAATTTGGAAAAATCGTAAAAATGAAAACTGGAGAAAACGCGCTTCAAAGTTTTCAATAGGAGGAAATGTCAGTATCAAATATCAATCGCTTCTCTGCTGTTGGCCTTATATCTTCGAAAATATTTACAATTGGCCTCTATAACTATTCAAAAATATTCTTGGATAATTTATCTATCGATTAAAGCAATAAAAAACTATTTTTCGGACTTTCCAATTCAGGCTCCGGCCTTAAGACATTCGGCGTGTTTTCCTGGTTTCACGCTGATGATAAGCTGCACCTACCTGACTATCCAAAATATTCGCAATTTCCGCTGGAAATCCAACACAATTTTTCGATGCTGTAGAATGATAATGCGAAGGGAAAATCTCTATGTGAAAAAAAAAGTTTTTTGTGGGTAATTTGTTTTAACATCCTAAATTCCAATTTGTTTGCCCCAATAGAACAATGTGTCCTTTGGCTATTAAATGTATAAGGAAGTCAATCGCCCCCCGCCGCAATTTCGTATTGAAAAAAAAATGTCAACCTAACCTCGAGTGTGGGGTTTCTTTGACAAGGCATTGAAATGCAACTCATTTCAAAGATTAAGGGGTACATTGACATCATTTTGATAAAAAAAAAAACGTTAAATATTTTATGCATCGTACATGGAATCAAATGGAAAACAACGATTTTTAGCAATCAAATTGTCATCTTTGAAGTAAACGTTTTACATAAAAATATCAAGTACCTAGGGTACTATTATAGGCACTTAATCAGTCTTATAATTATCATTAAGATCAAAATCAACTTGAGCAATATTATCATCAACTTTATCAACATTATAATAAACTACAACAACAAATTGTTGTTTAAGTTTATTTCGGCGCTGTATTTTGTCAAAACTGTCAAAGTTACCCCCAATATCAATTTAGCCCCGTTTCACGGTACCTTTAACGGCGGGGTAAAGTTAATTCGGCGAAAAAAAGGCATGTTTTTAAGATTTTTTTGGCGTAACGAATCGTGTTCGTTTATTGAAAAATTTACATATAATAAAGTAACATTTGAGCAACATTCTCCTAAATTTGCATTGCAAAATATTCAAAATTGAGCGAGTGAAAATTAAACCCCGGTGGCGCCTCGAAAAAAAGTTGGTTTGCTGTGTGCACCATAACTCGCAACAGAATCATTTGAAACAAAAAAATCAAAATGCATTTGTTAAAGGAGATGTTTCTCGAGGTAATGACGGGAGGATTTTTTTTTCGATTTTTCGATTTTTCGTTGCACTTGGGAGCCAAAAACGCGATTTTCGCTAAAAAAATCGGCTAATTTGTTGTTGAAAAATTAGTAATTATTAAAAAAAACACAAAAAAGCTCTCGACAATACCTGGTGAATTATGTGAAGAAGTACTGTGCAAAATTTCAAAGCGATTGGTCCAGTAGATTTTGAGTTATCGTGCACACGGACTTCAAATATGACAAGTCTCAGAAAAACGGTTTGAAAAACGCAGAAGAGAAGAGAACGGCATGGAGCAATAGACGCTCAAATACTCATAACTTCGTCAATTTTACTCCGATCGACTTGAAATTTTAACACAATATTCTTGATATATTATGCATTCATTTTAAAAAATTTAAAAAAAATGAAAAAAATTTTTTAATACTTTACCCCGCCCTTAACAGTCCAAAAAATGGCAAGAATTCTCACAAACAAAATGGCCAAGGCAATACGAAGAAAAAAAAATTAAAAATACTGCGTCTACAATTATGCAATACAAAAAGCAGCATTCGCGAGCTCGGATAATTCAATACCCGCAATTCCCTCATTAGATCCGCGAGAGCATGAATAATTTTGTATTTCCGCACTACCTGCGCAAATTACAGTTCTCCTGTCCGAACGGCGAAAGAATGATACGTGAATTCAGCTCCTACACGATATTATCCCCAAGGTGCGAGTATCATCGGGGATGATCCGAAATGGCAGGTGTGATGCGCGTTACAAAATCGAGACACGGAAGATTATACGGTCTGCGCGGCGGCACACTCCCGTGACCCTTGGAAGTGTAAAGCACGCGTTCTCCGTATCTGAAAACAAAACAAAAAACATCTTTCGGTATAGAAATGGTTTTATTTGGCTCGTTTTTGCACACGACGAGGATAAGGCAGTGTTAACCGGATTGCCACTTTAACGCGCCGATTTTAACACTTTAGCGTCAAATGTATGACATTACGAAGGCAAGAGGGGCGAAAAGATTGGGCGAGTAAGGGGGCGGGGGGTTATGCCTGCGAGTGGAGTATAAAAATCGCACATTTCTTGGCTATATCTCGGCGATACTTTCGCGCCGCGGCGTGTCTGTAATTTATGCTAATCGTTACACTCGGCTCTCCCGTATATCCGTGATTGCCACAGCTCTCTCGAAGACATCTATAGATATACACGCATGTGTACTTCTGCGCGTATACACGTGATAATACCTTGTGCTTATTACTAGATACGTCGATCTACCGTATAGTAATAACAGTCCGTTCGATCTATACATATGTACATACGCCCCGTATCGATCGAAACGAGCCGCGATCTGGAGAGCGTAATGTCGAAAGGATTTCGAACGAAGATACCGGCAGCCGAAGATTCGCGATCGGTGTCTGCGGCGGCCGAGGCGATCTAGCCTGTCAAGCACCACTGGCATGGAGCGATACTTGGATGGGTGATCGGTAAGCAGCATTCTGCCTCGCGATCTGAGCTTTCAGCTCTAGGACATTTTAACCGAGTTTCCGATGATAACAGGAATGAAACTCAGAAAAGGGTGGGAGTCGAAATATCGATGGATCAATATTCGGATGGGCTGAAACATCGAATTAAAAAATGTCGAATGTTCGAATATAGATAGATCAATGTTCGGAGGGTTTATATAGTCGTAAAGAAAAATTCCGAATACGAATATCTCGAAGTTGAAATATAGCGAAAAAAAAAACGGATTTGGAAAATATTGAGAGACATAATATCGAATTGCTTATATAAATAACACCAAATAATTCGAGAAGACGAATCTTCGAATTGTAAATATAGCGACGGGTCAAAAAACAGAAAGCATTAAATCGAACGGCCAAAAAGTCGAGTGGTTAAAATAGCGAAGGGTGAAAACGTCGAATGGCCCGGATAGCGAAAACTTGTGATCGAGGCAGATAGCGTTAGCGGTCGGCCGGGACGGCATCCATACCATGTTCGCCATTTTGGCATTCGCCATTTCAGACCATCGATATTTTGCGTCTCGATATATATTGCTTTTCGCTATAAGCGGTATTACGAATATTAGATACTCGCTTTTTTCTGTTTCGGAGATATGGATGTTATAGATTGTTCCAATCTATATTTGTATATCTCAAACTGCAGACGATCTGAATATACGTTTTCAGATAAATGACCACTCGAATAAATGATGCTTTGCTTTATAGTCATTCGATTTTTTCTTCGATCGAAACATAACATTTCGAATAATTAAACCTTCGTTATATTGAGAGTTCATAATTCTGTCGTTTCGAAATATTTGTCGATCTATATTTGGTCCTTCGATATTTGGATCCCCACCCGACCTAGAACAAAAAACAAAAATTCTCGTCAATCTACATTAGAATACCTAGAGAAGTGCATAAGGAATTTAAAAAATATTGTTTCATTCAAAAGTTGTAGGTATTTGACGGATCGAGACGAAGCAGAGTGCAACTCTTGGATCTTTCATTTTCATTTTCCAAAAGCTCGAGAACTTCGCTCAAACAGCCGACAGGAAAAATTATGTAAAAAAATACACATCCCAGAGCTATGTTCTAAGCCTACCAGCATTATTACAGATAAACGAATGTGCAGACAAGCACTACGATTTTATAATACCAATAAGATAAAGAAGCGCCTGTATGCTGCTTCAAGCTTCGCCATTAAGGTCTTTATGGGGTTAAGTGAACATGTTACCACCGAGCTGAATTTTTTTCTAGGCCATTATAACCTTTTTGGCGATCATCCTGTGAAATTTGAACACTATCCACAGTACCGTTTTTTAGAAGAACAAAAATCGGCAACTCGACCCATTTCATGGGCTAATTACATTGCGGTTATGGAAAACTCCGAATCATTTTTCAGTACATTATTAATATCTGCTGAGTGAATGTTACCACGGAGTTGAAAAAAGAGGTACCGTTTGATTCATTATCGGACTTACCATTGGTACCGTGAAAATGAGGATTCACAGTTTCGTTATAAAATTATTAATGTTTCTGATAACGAATTTGTGCGAAAATCAAGCACACCAAATATTCGACTGGGCAATCATGGCAACGTCGTAGACGACGCAAATGCTACATATCTTATCCGTATTCGGTAATTATGCCGGGGAATGTCAACGTACTCGAACAAAATTATTACCTACGTATATTATTGGCACTCATTCTCTTAGTTAGTAATAATTACTTAATATTAATCTAATAACAATTTTCAGAAATGATACATTTCTAGGCAAAGACTAAATAACGCGGATTTTTATTCATACATAATTTTTTTTTAGAATGTCGGAAAATTATTTAAGTTTTTGATTTCTTCGAGATTATAGACAGCTTTAGTATACACTTTTTCTTTCCAGTGGATTTTTTTTCCTCCAACCGATATTAATTTTTAACAGCTTCTTGGGCCGATATTAAGGTTACGAACGGAGCGCACATGTCTCTAACACCGCGACACTTCTACCAACCTGGGCATTATGATATACGACGATTTAAGACGTTGCCAATTCTTTTCGCGTTCGTTGAGCGAGAAAAAGTTATAGAAAATCATTGTACAAAGTATTGAAATCACTTAACACTTAACGTAGTTAGAAATTTCGAGAAATCGATTTTTTTATTGCATTTTCAAAATGTACAAATATGCGAGTATATTGCCTGAAAATTTCATATCGATCCAGCGAATATTCCCGGAAATGCACACATATTTGTAAGGATGCTCGGAGCGCTACGAAGAACGACTGTTGAAGCTTCAAACGCATTTTTCTCAAAACGGTGTTTTCAAAGTCGGTGAGGACGATTTCTCAAAAACGACTCAACCGATCCGTCTGCAATTTTAACACAATCTTGTCAGATATATTCTTCAGGTATTGATCGGAGGAATAAGATTTCCGATAATTATTTCTATTTTTTTCAACGAATCAACGAAAAAAATTTGGTCGAAAATCGAAATTGTTTCTTTCCAGAGCCACCATTTTGTCAAAAATTAAAATTTCGACTATTCCTTCGATCAATACCTGGATTCATCTATGCCCTGAAAGAATCTTTTTTTTTTTTTTTTTTTTTTCATTTTAGATAATCCAAACCGGACATACTTTGCTCACCGCCGGACACTTTTTTTCGGGGACCTCCAGGAGACTCCCTACAGGAACAATGTTAATGAATACTTTCAAAAATAAAAAATGCCAATCTAAAGCTAAAAGACGCCACTACACTGCCTAATACTTTTCGTTTTGCCCAAATGAAATCCTTATCCAGAAAAAAATCGTGAAAAAATGACTTTTTTGGCCTTGCAACTGCGTATAACTCCTTAAGGTAACCACCAAATGTTCAAAATTGCATATCTTTCCAAATAGATGTAAGAAAAAGGTTGGAAAACGTACGCTTAATATGACGATTATTTGAAAGCTAACAGTTGGTATCAGTCAATCGGTTCCGTGCATCAGCACAGGACGCTCCCCTCGTACTTCACCCCCGACGGCTAAACCCCGTAACAACCTTAAGCTCGCGGCAGCGTCGACGGTAAAACGGTCGAGGTTTGCAAAGGCATGTGAAAAAAAACGGGAACAATGTACGAAATTCACAACGGAGGGCGTTTTGAAACTACTCGTTTCGGACTTTGCCGATATATCCTTGAGAGAGACGAAGATGGAAAGAGACGAAGAGAGAGGGAGAGTTAATATGTAGAAGAATCGGTGAAGGGGGAATAGCCGCATGCTGAATATGAAAATGAAATCTATTACAACTCGAAGGTTCTCTTGGCGATGCCCGTAAGCGCAATGCCCTCTCTCTCTCTCTCTCTCCCTCTCTCTCTCTCTCTCTCCCTCTCTCTCTCTCTCTCTCTCTCCCTCTCTCTCTCTCTCTCTCTCTCCCTCTCTCTCTCTCTCTCTTTCTCTCTCGCTCTCTCCCTCTCTCTCTCTCTGCCTCCTTTTCTTTTGACTAAGAACTTTTGCCCGGGCCCCATTAAGCAAATTCGAAATTACGCTTGCAAATTTTCTAAATGCAAATCGAAGGCGGCGTACGCGCGAGCGAAATCGCGAATGGCGAACGGGCTCGCGGTAGCCCGTCGCGTCCGTATAAGCGTTCTCTTTTGTGACTATAAATTTAAACTTTAATTGGATCGGATTATTGTAATTTCGTCGCTTATTTATGAGTTGGCTTCGGCAACTCATAGGGACGTTTTTCGTCTTGAGTTTCTCCCGCGCTCATACATACTCGCTTTTATTTTATTTTAAAACCTTCTTATTTATCAACTTCCTTATACACAACCTTTTTTTTTCGGTACGTTCCTTTTTTTCGTTGCTCATTTCGGCTATTAAAAAGCCAAGATTTACCGCACATGCCGCTTATTAAATTATTATTAAGATAACTCCTACGTTTTATCGCGATTATGCAAAAGCAGAGATTGCACTTTCGTTACGCACCGGTTTCTGTATCCAGAGTATGCAACCCCTCGCCCCTCGTTCCGCCGCGCAACGCTCGCCGCGGCCCGTCGTCTCGACAAACCGGTACGTAGCCTCGCAATTATTGCTCGCGTGATTTACGCCCATCGTTGTTTGATCAAGCAGCTCGAAAATTTAACCGTTTTCAAAACAGGATTGAAACAAAAGGACGACAAAAAAACAACACGAAGCCACTGCGCGTAGACTCGAGAAACTTAACGACGGGCGACTTTTGAAACGGCGCAACGCGATCTACGGAGCATGCGTCTCGGAATATGCTTTCCCGCGATCGCATATACGGGGCTATTCTGCATGACTAAACGTGGGTACGAAATGCTTGGAAACCCTTTTATAAGCCATCAATCAATGAGCTCGCGCTCTCGGCCATTTCGATCGTTGAGAATATATGTCGCGTGTGATTCTGCGTACTTTCTTTTTTCCACTTGTATTCTCGACTCTCGCTTCCTCTCGGACCGCGTATTCCCTCGCTGACTTGCAACAATAAACGCACCCTTGTCGTAAAAGGGCGGCGGAACGGAAGGAAAAAAAAAGCTCGGGAAAAAAAATCAGCGAGAAAATTTTAATGACACAACGCTTCGTATCTCGACCGTTTAAACACAATAAACGTCAACAGATTGGATCTGCGCTGTCGTTGTGACTTTTTTTTCGTCGAGTCATTTTTTTATTCGGTTGCACGCATCAATGGTGCACATAATATATTATGTCCGGAGCTACCTGATGTTCGTATATATATGTGTGTGTGTGTGTGTGTGTGTGTGTGTGTGTGTGTGTGTGTGTGTGTGTGTGTGTGTGTGTGTGTGTGTGTGTGTGTGTGTGTGTGTGTGTGTGTGTGTGTGTGTGTGTGTGTGTGTGTGTGTGTGTGTAGCTTGTGCACATGCAATGTGATACGCGACACATTGTTAATACCAATATTCCGCGGGATCGGAATGACTCCGTCCCACGAGACCTTTTCGCAGGCTCACCCTTTTTTCTCGGCTATTAAAATGCGCGAGGTTATTGAGCCAAACGATAGTGTACGCGACCCTCGGTTCGAGTCTCCTTTCTCTTCTCTCTTTTCCCTCATACGCTCAAACTTCACCTATTTAGGTAACGTGATATTCAAATTTTATTGTAATCAGTCGAACGCGCGTTGTCAATGCGAACTCTTTGCAACGGGCACGATAGAAAGGATCCCTTTTGCGATATATTAAAATTCATGAGGCTGCAAGAGTCTCGATATCATCCATCAGCTGTCAATAATTCTTTCGGCCTATTCGCGTTCGTGCAGTGTGAAAAAATAGCCCGTAGAGAATCGTGAAATCCGGTCTGCTCCTGACTAATAGCTGGATGGGAAAAAAAATCAGATTGTAATAGCCTAGTCACATGTCGAAGGGTAACTATACCGAGAGAAATGTTTGGTGTTTGTAATTATATTTTAACTGTGTTTTATATTTTCTGGAGGGGGCAATAATATTTTGGGTAGTTCTTTAGATAAGGGACCTTTCCGTAAAATGTTTGGGTTCAATCCAAACAAACTCATTTTTCGGAATAGTCGCTTATCTGAAGAATTCATTATAATTAATTCTTAGATAAGAATTCATTATGATTAATTCTTATCGAAGAATTCCTTGGATAAGTGACTTTTCCGATAAAGGGTCTGTTAGGGTTCAGCCCAAGATAAGTGGCTTTTCCGAGAAATAACTTGTTTCAAGAATTAATTATAATTCATTCTTAGATAAGAATTGATTATGATCAATTCTTATTTGAGAATTTTTCAGACAAGTGACTTTACCGAAAAATTAGTTTGTTTGTGTTGAATCCAAAAAAACTAATTTTTGTCTCGAGAATTATTATCTAAAGAATTCATTATAATTAATTCTTATCTCAGAATTCTTTAGATAAGTGATTTTCCGAAAAAAGGGTTTGTTTGGGTTCAATCCAAGATAGGAGAATTTTCCGAAAAATGCGTTTGTTTGGGTTGAACCTAAACAAACTCATTTTTCGAAAAAGTTACTTGTCTGAAGAATTACCATATTTTGTAGCCATGGTCACTGCCAAAAGTATAGGGCTGCTTATTGATATTTTAGCAGTTGCATGAACTATGCACATCTGTTAACCACACACCCAATCTTACAAGGATACGTTTATTGTTCAATGCTACATAATATAGTAGGTCTTCATAAAACGAATATTCCCTGACACCATAAAAAAGTGTAATTCCCCAAGATCCTAATAGTGAACAGGACTAAAATATATAAACATTGTTAAAAAATGTTACCTATGATTTGCGACGATGCTTATAGTGATTTGTATCATGTTATAAGATACAAACTGCTGTACGCGTCTTTGGTGTATTATTCAAGTGTTGGTACGAGGCATGAATGCCCGTCTGCTGAATGCATATAAAATTTCATAAATCAAAAATAAAATGAAACACCCAACGGAGAGTTCTACCTCGATGATTTTTATTTATAATTCGTCATTTCTTGACCTCCTGTAATTATTTACTTCGATGAATATATTTTGCCTACACGCGGAATCGAACTTACAATCTACCTGACATAACAGACAAAAGTAATTCCAGCTGTACTTCCGAATAGCTGTCACTTCCGATTTGGGTGAAGTTTTGCACAGATCGCTTTTTTATAATGTAAGTCACTGCTTAAATGGATTTAAGAGGGGAGGTCTAGTTGGAATTTTCAAAAAATCGATTTTTTTTTTTTTTTTTTCATTTTTTAAAAGTATAATATCTTACGAGTATTTTCCCACTAATTAAATGTAAATCAGACCATTAATCGCCGAAATACATAACTTTGAAGGACGCCGTATTTGAGCAAACAAACTCGTTTTGGTCAAAACCATGTTTTCGAAGTCGGTGATCAATGTATCTCGAGAACGGCTTTATCGATCGGGTTGAAATTTATATCACTTATTCTATACACAGTTATCCTCCGGATGAACGATGGATTTTTTTTGGACAATTATTTTTTTATAGTCAATTTTTGTAAGTGAAATTTTGGTCAAAACAACTCTTTTGACTTTCAACGTCCGCCATTTTGTGAAAAATGGAAATTTTTCAAAACCCTTCGTTCAACCGGAGCATTATATCATTAACTAAAGATTTCCCCCTGTTTTGTTGGTTTAGATAATCCGTCACAGCGTGAGAGTGATCACCGCAGAACCTGTTTTTTTTTTGCAGCGTCCTCGGCCATTGATACGTATCGGCTTATTTTGAAACATATTTCTTTAAAAAAATTATAATGTGTACATTAAATATATATCTTTTAAACGAAAGAACTTTTGTTGTAAATTAGTTCATCGTTTGGCCGAAAAAAAAATCGGAAAAAAGGCCTTGTTTTAACGTTCCAACTAGACCTCACTCCTTACGCGCATCGCAACAGCGACAGACCATGCAATAGTGATTTGGACCATATTTCATAATACAACTTGCTATATGCATTGTAATGTGTGTCCTACAAGAAAAAAGGTAAAGTACAAGAAGAAGTGTTGAACTGAAATCCTATTCTTGCAATGCAACAAACATACAATGTAACAGTTGGTGAGACACGCGTAGTTCTTAAAACTATTAAGCCATGGTTACTCTAAGGCCGGGTCCACACTATGCGATTCTACCGAAGCGTTTTCGCCGGATTAGTTAGTAATTAAGTTATTAAGTATATTTATTAAGCCGAGCTTAAGTTATTAAGTGTAATAAGTTGAGTGTAATTAACTTTATTGTAATAACTAATCCTATAGTGTAATAATAGTAGTAACGTAAGTGTAATTAACTTAACTTTAGTGTAATAATTAACTAACTCTATAGTGTAATTGAATCTCTAAATAACTACCTGTATAATAAAATAACTTAAGTGTAAGTATAGTATAATGATAACTCTTAAAATATGCTTACACTATAGATCCGGCATAAACGCTTTAATAGAAACGCATAGTGTATACCCGGCCTAACTGCACATGATTTCCGTCTACACTATATAAGTATACATTGCCATACATTTTGTCGAATAGTCACTTTTCATAAAATCTTCAAACAAATTATACTCGACAAACGTCAATATTAACCATCTGAATTGTACAAACTTGAATAGAATTGTAGAAATTTGACTGAACAACACCTAACGTACAGTAAGGTAAATGTCCCAATTATTGAACAGCTAAGGATCTGGGGGATTGAATTCGGTGAGAAAAAAAATATAAAATCAAGAAAAGACCATCGCTTTCGTGTTCAAATGATACTTTGATATTTTTACTTTCGAAAAATCACCCTTTAAATTATTTTTAAATGATTTCAAATGAAAAAAAAAGAATAACAATGTGAAGCATGCAAATGTCCCAATTATTGAACACTCTCGAGAATTCTTTTTCCGTCCTGAAAATATTATTTTGGGTACAATATTAAGAAGTAAAAGCAAAATCAAAAACTTAAATAATCTTTTATTAGTCATGTAAAAGTACAAAAATATATATTTAGTCACTTTTGACAGGTTTTTGGTTCATTCGCATTTGGTTTATTTTTGCTTTTCAACTCGAACTTTATTTTATTTTACTTTTCAGCTTCCTCGTTTTTATGTTCTGTTTTTGTTTGATTTTGTCGCAGCTTGGCTCCCTGAAATATCGGAGAGCAAAAAATATTGAACGTTACATTCGTATTTTTAGGTTACATTTAGGTTATATTCTCTTGTTACTTTTCTTTTTATGTTTATTGCACAAAAATACAAATAAAAAAATATATATGACGATCTTAGAGTTATTATTAAAAGAATAAAGGTAAGTTTATTCAGGAACTTACAGTTTTTGTTTGAATAAATCCGATTCACACGATCTGTCACACGTTAACTGTCTCGATGTTTTGATGCGTTTAATGACGCCATCTTGGAGAATTCGAGTGTTCAATAATTGGGCCACACTGTATTTTCTATGTCCCAATGATCGAACACCGTATTTTTTCACAAATAATTAATTAATTTTTTTTTAAATTGTTATATGTAAGAAATTTTTGGAGGAACCTGAAACGCCTTTACTTTTTGAGATGCGACAGTTTTTGAATTTTTTATGCCCTAACGCATGAAGCGGCGCGTCTTAGCAAAAACGATAAGCAGTTACCACGAGACGTCAAATCGGGTCACCGTTGCTGATTAAATAATTTTTTTGTCCATTGATTAAAGCTTTTTTTGCACAAGTAAGGTAACATTTCCATAGCCAAAAGTTCCATATATGTAATGAATTTTTTATAAATAAGTAAATGCATGCAGGTGAATGAGAAATAATAAAAATACAAGATAGTGTTCAATAATTGGGACATATACCTTATACAACATTAGTATTTTTGCGGTGATCTTGTGATAGCATTGAATTAACGATTTCTATATTGTCAAGCCTTTCACAATAGTGAATAATTATTTCGGGAATAACAGATAGTCAAACACACCACCCAAATGACATATTTAGATATACTTTTCGCTTATAGCTGTGTTAACCATATTGTGATTGCAGTGCCAATAAACTATAGGGAGTTTTACTACTTCCTCTTTTACTGTATGCTATTTATTTGCTAAGTGCCATACAATAGTGCTTTTTTTTTTACTGAAGCAGAATATTTAGGCTATAGGTTGGAGCTGTTTAGCCCGCAAATAATGTATTGGGAAGCAGTGGCCGTGGGTAACTCTAGCGACATCTCTCGGCGACGGGAAATAGTCGTCTGATAGGTCTATGATAAAAGTGAAGTCCGTGAGATGGTAAAAGCCCCCAAGTGTTTATAAAAGAGCACTGGAAATGAATGAATATCTATATATATTTACAAAATATGATATATTTTCGACGAAAAATATACGTCTGCAGAAATGAGATACCGCCAAGGTACATTTTATTTGCGGATATTTCTAGAAAACAAAGCAATAATAATTTATTTTCAATTCTTTTTAAGGTCTCCATCCCGTTGTGTACAACCTTTCTACTTTTTATTCCAGCTTTCTTTCGAGTTGAGATAACAGAGCCTGTGTTTCCCCTCCTTGGGATGTTTTATAATGGCTTTTGACGCGTGAGTTTCCAGTTCCCTCAATATCAGAGACTGAGGGAAATCGCCCCGAGTGAGATATAAACCGCACGAGATGCGGGGAAATCATCGAGGAATGCAAGCTGGTCTTTTCTTCGTTGTGCCGTTGGCCTCTCGCTTCCTGTATCACGTCGAGATGCTCGCGCACGCGAAGAGACGAGCCCCTTAAGCGTTTATCACGGGTCGATGCATCGATTAACCCGCCTCACTTTATCGCCAGACACGTATAGACGCGTATATACTTTTCCTGCTTTTTTGTGGTCGCAAAAGCTGCTTCAATTACTTGTACACGCGTCTGATCAAAGGTATATAAGCGCCAGATGATTGCAGGCAGCGTAAGAGAGAGAGAGAGAGAGAGAAAGGGAAAGCGGAGATGAGGAAGAAAAAACGCAATATTCTCACTGGATGAAAAAGTGTGCTCGCGCCTTTGCCCCGAAGTTCCTATATAAAAGATGAAAGAAGGCTTCCACCGAGAAAAGAGAGAGAGAGAGAGAGAGGGGGGGGGAAGATGGTGCCAGAGCCCAAGAATACTTTGTTAACCCTTTTGTGAGTCAGCTATTTCGAACTGTGACTAAGTAAGTGCATCACGGATCCCTATACACACTCAAGGAAGACATACGAAGGGATTCTCAATAGTTCATGAACGATCGAGCATATTTATACCATACGGTTCAACAACCTTTCCCTACCATGCACTTCCTATAATAATAAAATTTATACGTAAAAAAATCTCAACAAGCTTTTATTTAATGTACTAAAAAGTAGAAAACAATTTTTTTTACCAAGTCACTTATATGTGACTATAAATGAAAGCTCTATAAATGGGGCCCTCAACTTTTTGAATGCTCAATAAATTTGATCAATTCAGTTTCATTAACCGTATTTAATTGGGCACAATAGTAATTAGAGAAATTATCGTCACACGTTTATACGCAGTTTCAGGGTTTATTTAAGAAATCTAAGGCTGTTTCACAGTAAATTAAATACAGTTGATATGTTAACGGATTTATGTAAATTAAAAATTATATGTGTGAGTTGTGACGCCCCAAGCTTTTATTTAGTCACATATAGGTGACTTGGTAAAAAAAATTATTTTCTACTTTTTAGTACATTAAATAAAAGCTTGGGAGAAAAATTTTGTTCACATAGAAATTTCGACTTTTTAGTCTCCAGTTGATTTTACTAGAGCTCTGAAATTTCTGTTCGTGTTGTCAAAGGTGTTAATAACATCGTTATATAGGTCCATTAGACATATTTTATTGTGGATATATTTTTTTTCTTCGTTGAATCATGTTTTGTCACCTTTTAGGTCTATGTTTGCAAAATTTCCAAGCTCTAAGTAGTCGGGAAGTGTGTGAAATATCGATTTTCCGTTTTGCATCTCACAGAAAGTCAAATTAATTTATTTTTAAGTTGAACGTCGATTTTTTTAAAAGTTCAATCATGCATTGTCACCTGTCAGGTACATGTTAATAAAATTTCGGAGCTCTAAGTAATGGGAACGTGGGTGCAATATCAATTTTGCGTTTTGCATCTCACAGAAGTCGCTATTTCTTTTTTTAGTTGAAACCGGAGATTTTTTTAATTTTTTCATTTTTTAAGTTGAATCATGCATTGTCAGCTCTTAGGTGCATATTTGCAAAATTTCAAAGCTCTAAGTAGTCGGGAAGTGGGTGAAATATCGATTTTCCGTTTTCCATCTCACACCAAGTCAAGTCAAATAAAAGCTTGAAATTATACGAAGACACGTATTTTTGGCATTCGAATCTATCGAATCCATACGATACGGAAATCTGACGAATTTGATAAAAGTTCGGGCGGAGGAGCTTCGTACTAGGTCGCTCGAGTTCTCCAACGAAAAACATTTTTTTGTGAAGCAAGCCGAGAGGATCCTCCGAAAGTATCGCGCGGCCGACAAAGGGAGCCGAAAAGATTGAATTTATTTATGGTACAAAAAAAAATCGCATCCGCTATTGCGAGAGAATGTCCCAATAATATCTCGAGAGGTCCAGCGTACGGGAGAATCGTGATTCTGAATGCAGCTATTCGAGGCCTATCTTTATTTCTTGGGCGACATGGGCGACCGAGGCTAAACTTGATCATGCCTTTTTTTCAATTCCGGTGAACTATATAACGGTCCGCTTCTTTGATGCTTTGATGCTAATAAACCTTGATCCCTTGGTTGGCTATACGGTGCCCGCTAAGTAAAAAAAAGGGTAAGAAAAAACGCAACCCGACAGGCTGGTCCTCGGGACGCGGAAATATTCCGGTCGCCGCAAAATACCAGGAAGTCCGCACATAGCGAGAGATCAGACACTGGGAAAGAGGATTCGCGAATCCACCGTGTCCTGCAAATTTACATTTTTTTCGATACAGGCCTGTAGGTTCGGCCTGAAGCACGCGACCTTTTTGCATTAATCCAGTTCTTCGAGTCGAGACCGAAACTTCGAAATTTTAGGCGGTCCCATGAGAGGAGTCACCATGATGGGTTGAAAGGTCTAATCTTTGTATTCGCCCTAAGTCGATCATGCGATTACGAAAGAGGACACGCGCACATATTTAACCTCGGACGCGAAGCTATACAGGGTGTCCCAGAACTAAATGCGCTCCTTGAAATGGGGGGTTGGGGGTGAAATTTCGAGTCGATTGATATAAGCATGTGTGTGTCTCAGATCAACCCCTGAATTATTATTGATTTTTAAAGGCGGGCGCACCTGATTGGCCCGCCTTTAAAAATCAATAATAATTCAGGGGTTGATCTGAGACACACACATGCTTATATCAATCGACTCGAAATTTCACCCCCAACCCCCCATTTCAAGGAACGCATTCAGTTCTGGGACACCCTGTATACAGGGCGAATTCTTGTATGTGTTATTAATGATACGCATGTGAATCGGTTAAATGGTTCGTTAAATTATCCCAATATTGTGACTACGCAGAAAGAGCTAATTTACATAAGAGTCGCGTTTATGCGTCATTGAAAAGGTGCCACGTCTAATTCCGCTGTACAGCATTGTTATTCAAATTCACGCGATGTTATTCTCGTGATAGTCAGAGAATCGATATGAATGGGTATAGTAATTTATCATGTATTAACGGGTGATATCTAGTTGTAATAGTCGAAACGAGCTAATTTTTAGGACTTTTAAATAGAAAATCGTTATGATACATTTCTACAAAAATGAGGTATTTGAAAAAGTATCATTTGAAGAACAATGTCATTTTTTTGTGTAAAAATATTTCGTTACAATTTTCGTTACGAAAAAGTTGTTTGCGCTGAGCAATGCCCTTCTGAACCAGGTTATCTAACGTCAAAAAATCAAACAGATTTCGTTAGCATGCCATAAAAGGAGGTTAAATTGACATTAAGGATAGCGTTTACAGTTTTTAGGGCTACTTTTACAGAGCGCTAAAATACGGCGTGGAAGGATATGAACTAATTGTTTTTAAACTTTTTTGATGCTCAAATTTGTTGTTCAAGTTTATTATAATGCTGCTAAAGTTGAATGTAATGTTGCTCAAGTTAATTTTCATCTCAATGATAATTATAAGACTAATTAAGTGCCTGTGATAGTGCCCTAGGTACTTGATATTTTTATGTGACATGTTTCCTTAAAAAAGATGACAATTGAATTGTAAAAAATGGTTGTTTTTCATTTAATTCCATGTATAATGCATAAAGTATTTTATCAGAATGATGTCAAAGTAATCCTTAATCTTTACCATAAGTTGCATTTCAATGCCTTGTTAAAGAAATCCTACATTCGAGGTTACGTTGACACTTTAAAAAATATATATAAAATTGTGGGGGTGTGGTGGGGCTTGACTTTATTATACATTCGATAGCTAAAGGACACAATGTTCTATTGGAGCCAAGAAGCTGGAATTTACGATGTTAAAAAAAATTACTCAGAAAAACTTCCAAAACGTGTTCAATGTCACCCCGTTTTACGGTATAAGTTTATCCTATGATTAATCAAAAGAATGTCCGAAATGTCAAAGAAAAAAAATTGTGTTCAAAGATGAACGAAAAATTGGCATTTTATCGTTCATCAAATCGAAAGTATGCATCGGAAAAAATCCTTCGATGAAATACTTTTACATCTAGAAAAAGCCCTAAAAATTCCAGAAAGATCAATGCAGTAGTTTTTTGAGATATTTGGCTCAGCGACTTTGAAAACGCACTTTCGAGAAAAAAGCGTTTAAAGTTTCGAACGATGTTCCGAGCATTCCGACGGGCGTCGACGTAATAGCCTATAAATGTGTCAAATTTCCAGGGAACATTTATAAGATGATATACTGTCAAAATATATTGGATTTTGAAAAAAAAAAGTAGTTTTCGACTTTTGCAAGCAGACATAACTCCTTAATAAACCTGCACAAATGCTCGAAGACTGATCCAATTATAGATATACAAACATACTGTATTTCAAAACTTTATGGACAATTCATATTTGTTCAACTCAAGTACCAAATGATTTGCCGCATCCTGAGAAAGTTACGAACGATCCTCGGCACTGTAAGTTGCTGGAGCAATTTGAAGCAGCGGAAAAAGAGTGAAGTGCGTACCCGCGCACAGTTCCACCTAACGACGTTGAAGTTTGCATCGTTGGAACGTAACAAAAATTAACTCTTTTTTAATACTCGAATTTTGTTCGACCCTTGTAAGTTGTAAAAATTGCTCGAACGTTTCTACGTACATACGTCCTCAATTTGCAAAAAAAAAATCTTTGGATAACAACGAAAATGAAGAAATGAAAAATAAAATAAAAAAAATGTCTTTGCCCTCCAGCGATGCAAACTTCAACGTCATCCTGAATCTGCTGAATATGATATTGGATACTAATGGAGATAATAAATTAAAAAGAATCTTCGTTGCATTCCAACGATGCAAACTTCAAACCGATTCCACCTATTGGGGTGTATGGAAATATTTTTCCCTTCGTAACGTCAGGCATAATGAAAGCAAATTTAGGTGCAACCAAAAGGGTGCGAGTCCCCTTGGAATCCTCGAGTCATACCACACGTGGCCAAAGGGTCGTGATCCTTTTTCTCTCCTTTCAATCTACATATACACGATACGTTGACTTTGGCACACCTGCCCCTTTTTGTCGAAGCTCCTTCTTTTATGTTGCTGCGAGAATATCAAACGCGTTTAATTAAAAAGAGCTAATATGTTCAAGGTGATGGTAAATCCGCACAAGTTGAGGAATTATTTCGACGTTGTTCATACGTTGGAGTTAGAAGTTAAGGGATCGTCTCAGTGTGAAATTTTCGAAAAATCGATTTTTTTGTTGCATTATCGGATAGTATACACTGTAATAAACATTCTCTCAAATTTTTAAATCGAAATTCAAATTATTACGGTCGCTACAACGTTTCTTGTAGAAAGGGAACGGAGCGAGACATCAGCCTCGCCAATCTTTAAACGCGTTTTTCTCAGAATAGTGTTTTTCAAAACGGTTTTCACTCTCAAAGGAAGAGTTTTGAAGATATCTAGTTCCCCTTTGAAGAGAACATTTTTAACGTTATTCTTTATAGCGCTATGGAAGCTTTTTTTTTTGGAAATCTTCCCATTTCTTTTACGAAAAACTGTCGAGAAAAAGGGCCAAATTCGATACTTTTGGTTCCAACCGCCGCCATTTCGTTAAATTAAAAAAAAACCCTTCCATAGCGCGATAGCGACTTTCCTACAGATTAATAATCTTTTTGAAATTTTTGTTTCAGATCAAAATTGCGGCCGCAATCGTAGAAACCGTACAGGACCTTTTTTTATTACGTGTCATTTTAACAATTTATTTAACTATTGTACATCCAATAAATAAACATAAAAAAATCATTTTGTATTCGTCATGAATGTATTTATTTATTTTAAAAAAACCGGACCGATTAGTTTATTTGAACATAAAAAAAAAATCGCGAATATCAGTGATTTTTCGGAGGGTCACACTGAGACGATCCCTTAAATGTTGGGTGACACAACACCTACTTTCTGCTACTCCCCCCCTCTCTCTCCCTCCCTCCCTTTGCTCTACCTGTTCGCTTACAGAGTGGTTCGTTTCATTCTCGCATGAATTTATGCGGTTACACGGATAATCGATTCTCACGCACGTTGCCAGGTTGTTCTGCACTCAGGATCTTGCGACGCACGATAAGCAAAAGGCTTAGATCGCATTATATTACATTTTGTTCGTACCTCGGTCTACTAGACGTTTGTTTGATATTCAATGAAATTACACACTAGTGGAATGCATTCTGGACATTTTTCATTTTTTTTTAATTTCGCATTTATTGATCATTGTTACGTTCTAATCACTTGTACTTACTATTTCTTATCAAAGTAGGATCATGAAGAAAAATATCAAGTAGAAACATCATAGATTGAAGTAAAAACATTACAGCATAATTGCGGCGTAGCAGAGTATACATTTTTTGCGTGAATATAAAAAAGGCTAATTTATATTAAAAGTGTTTAGAATTAATTCCACCAGTGTATATTCACTCGAACTAAACGTTTCAAGAGATTACATATCTAAGAAGCTCGAAAAAACGTATATTTGTCAAAAAATAGATATTTTGTTTAAATTACATGAACATTTTTACTCATTGCCATAGAATTTTGTTTTTAACCTTTTATAGTTTATATTTGTTATCGAAGGAATACTTTTTCTAATATGAAAATGTATTCTGGACTCTTGTAGTCTTTTATTCCAGTCCGATAACGTTATTTATTCCATGAAGAAATATTTTTGGTCTTGTTCTTTCAAAGCATAATTTCGAGCCTCATTGCCATAAAATGGCGAATCCGAAATGACGCCTCAAAATTCAAATCAGTAACTGGATTTTTATAAAGAATTACGAGGTTCAGATTTTAAGATTATCCTCAATCACAGATACTACAGGACACGATGATCCTGCTCCAAATTTAAGTTGCAGCGCACTCTTGTTCCGCCCACTAAACATTTATTTAATAAATATATTTAATGTATTTATTTAATACATTTATTTAATACCTTCAATTAACAAATTTCTTTAATACATTTATTTAATACTTTTTTTAAAAACATTTCTTGAATATATTTATTTAATAAATATCTAGTAAATTATTTCGTCGATGAACAAATACTCTACTAAAACATATCTCTTTGTCTCGATACAGAGTTTATTTGAAATTAAAAGTATGCTTGAAATACAATTTATGTAAGCCATTTCTTCAAATACAATACATTTTTGATAGAACCTTTAATGAGGCTCCGTCCGGAGAGCGAAAACTAACACATATTACAGAAACTTGTTCTGACAAGGAACACCACTTAAGCGTCTGCCTTCGATTTTGTTGGAACTCATAAATGTGATAAAACATTGGAAACTATTAGACGTATTTTTTTTATCTGCGGAAAACGGCATCAAGGGGGGAACCACCCTTCAAAGAAAGGCGTGTGACCCCTTAATTAAATTTTTGTTCAATACTTCTAGAGTGGATGTTTCATCGCTTTACATTCAAAGAATTTTAGTTTTTGTTTCATTCAGGTCGATAAACTAAGGGTGTGCAAAATCACCCTTCTACTCGTTTTTCTTTAAGGGGTAGTTTCCCTTCTTAAACCCTTTTTTCCGCCAACAAAAAAAAATACGCGTCGAATAGTTCTCAATACTTTATCACGTACAGGAATTTCAACAAAATCCAGGGCGGACACTCAACAGGACAAGGAACAAGTGATGTTCCTTGTGATCTGATTAAGAGGGCCCTATGAAATTTTTAGTCCCGCCCTTATTAGAATTTTATTATAGATCCAGACAATACACAGGCCCGTTGAGCGAATAGATAATCCTGGGGACGAAAAAAAAACCCTTACCTAGAGATAGACGAGCAATAGTTATCGACATTATTGGGTCAAAATTGACGGTTCCCTTGACTAGTTTTCACGTACGTATACAGGGTGTCCCTCTCATCTCTACCACCCGAAATAACTCGGTAATCATCGACGTCACAAAAAAATGTTCCAGACAAAAGTTGTACGATGTGAAGAAGGCCATCAAATGCGACCAATTTTTTTTTGTTTCGGTGCAGGTGCTGACGCACAGTGAAGGTCACCTCCACTTTTTAAAATGGGATGGTACATTTTTTTCACCCATCTTGTGGAGCACCTCAAGCCGGATAAAAACCATTAGGGGTTAAAGTCATCCAAGGTCATTCAAGGTCACCGATTAAAATGAAATACAAATCTAAATATATTTAGATTTGTATCGTCGATACTGACCTTGAATGACCTTGAACGACTTTGACGCCCGAGTGTTTTTCATGCGGCTTGAGGTGCTCCACGAGATAGTTGAAAAAAATGTACCATTCCACTTTAAAATGTGGAGGAGACCTTTACTGTCCGCCAGCGCCGCCACCTAAATAAAAAAATTGGTCGCATTTGATGGTCCCCCTTCTTCACACCGTACAAATTTTGTCTGGAACCGTTTTTTTTGTGACGTCAATAATTACCGAGTTATTTCGGATGGCAGAGATAAGAGGGACACCCTGTATATAAACTTTCGAGATTTTGTGCGTGTGGAAAGATCTTCCGGACGTAATATCGGGCTGTATGCCAAAAACCAAGTGGCATCATGTAAAAACTATCGATGTTAAGCAACACGTTAATGAGGCATCGAAGGGTTCCGTAGCGCGTGTCCTGGCAAATTTTCATAATGCCGCGCGAGGGCTTTCGCACTAGAAGTATACGAAAGATCTCGGATTTTTTCTCTTCCCGGAAGATTCCTTCGAAAAGGCGCGTTCACATATACGCGACGTATGATGTCTCGAAACAGCAGGACGAGACGATTCGAAGGATACGTCAATTTTCGTAAATCACCATGAAATTTGTGATTTCGCCCAGGCCCGAACGATCGTCGCTTTTTTGGATTCAGGCCACCCTCTCATCATCACGACTCGATACGCCTAAACACACGAGTCTCTTGGTCTTCCAAACCCCCTCTCCCCCGCCCTTCGAATGAATTAGATCGTAAGAAATTGTATCCTATCGATACCTATGGGACATTCCATGCCATTTGACCTACCTCGGGACCCCGGCTATTTTTTATTTTCCTGTTTTTTAGTTTGTAAAATTGTACCCTATGAAAGGAATATCCACAACAATTTTTAAATTTTTATCTCTTCGCTTTTGGGAATTATAATTTTTCAAAAATGTCGATTTCGGACGTTTTGGAAACGTTTAAACGCTGATAATTCTGGAACTAATTGAGATATCGACGAATGTCGATATATAACTTTTTTTCAATTTAAGGCACACGTTCGGTAAAGAAAGATGAAGAAATTATCAATTGTCAATGTCATCGTTCTTTGCTCCTAAAGTAAAAACTATTTTTTTTAACATGATTGCCTTTTTTGATTTTTTTCCAAAAATTCTCTAACAGAGAGTGACCCATTCTATGATTTTTAAGACTAGTCTCATCGTGGGCCCATTTTTCCTTCCATTTTTGTTCGAAATAATTTTTTTTCGTTAAACTCAGCACAAATTAAAAATAAAACGGTTTGTCGAAGCCGAATTCGAAATGACAAAATCAATAATAGCATTATTGGAGATTAAAATGATAAAAATCTTCTAAAAAAAGTGATTATTTAAACAAAAAAAAAAAAGGAAAAATGGGCCCACGATCAGACTAGTCTTAAAAATCATAGAATGGGTCATTCGATTTTAGAGATTTTTTTGAAAAAAATTCAAAAATGGTAATCATTTTTAATAAATTTATTTTTCACTTTAAAAGCAAAAAAAATTAACATTGATAATTCATAATTTTTCATATTTTTTAACGAAAGTATACTTCAAAGTGAAAAAAAGTTATATATCGACATTTGTCGATATCTCAATGAGTTCAGGAATTGTCAGCGTTTAAACGCTTCCAAAACTTCCGAAAACGACATTTTTTGTAAAATTATAACTCCTGAAAGAGAACAGATAAAAATCTAAAAATTGGTGTCGATATTCCTTTCATGGAGTACAATTTTACAAAAAAAAAAATCAGGAAAATAAAAAATGGTCGGCGTCACGGGCTTGGTTCAATGGCGTGGAATATCCCCTATGTGTTCAGGCTTCGAAGCACCTTTAAGGGTGAAAGAACGCAAACGACACGCGCAGCATTCGTATCGAAAAAGTATAGACCAAAGACGCTCGCGTCCCTAATTCGGTTATTTTTCTTACTCCAGGTCCTTCGGTAAAGTTTCTAAATGTGGACCGGAGCGGGACAATGAGCGAGGGCCAACCGCGTAATTGTCCTAGATTATAGGCTCCCCGCAAAAGAACCTCACATAGAGCCACGCTGCGACCCTCCGACGGTCTTTGAAAAGTGCTCTCCGGCACTCGCGCGGGCAACCATATCTTGCCGCTCCGGCAATTACACCGCAAGGTGCAACGCTGGAAAATCTTTTATAGCTTCTCTAGACGTCCCCAAACCTCCCCCGTGCCGCACTTTGTCCTTCTTCTCTCCGTCTTTAGCTGCTCTCGCTCGGTAATACTAGGTTGAGTAACCGGCCACCAGCAGCTACCAGAGGTCCAGTGTCTCGCACACGGAACTTCCATTTTCGAAGGCCGTAATTGAATCGACTGTTTGAAGGGACCGTCTCAGAGGGTTGTGCGTAGCCTGGACCATACTGACTCACCTATATATATATATATATATATATATATATATAGGGAATGAATTATGGGCGGAAATGGGTGTTGCGAGTCGAAGAAAGAAGATAAAAAGAATAAGTGCCAAGTAATAGATATAAAAACGAATCGTTTGCCCAACTAACGAAGTGGGGCCTGTTTTTTCTGGGTCAGGGTCTATATATATATATATATATATATATACGCTACCAGCAAAAAGCGTGGTCACCCATTTCGCGTTATTTTCGGACTCAAATCAGCCATAAAATCCGACAACTTTTTAGACTCCAATAAGTGATTTTTTTTCAATTTAATTTTTTGGCACCCTATGTGTTTTATTCTAAGCTCCACTGTACTTCATAGTAACAAGGGATTTTCTAAAATTGCACGACATTCCAAATGTGGAATGATGGGGCCGAAAAAAATCAGAAGTATATTTTTTTAATCAAATTGGAGATAAATTTCGTCTCTTACCAGTCCCTTCAAGAAGAAATTCATATTACCGTTCCAAAAATAATGACATGCACCGATACAAGAGTAAAAAAATCGTTGAAAACCATGTCCATGGTTACCCAGTGAGTCGAATGGTAGCATAGGATAAATGTAAATAAAGGAGCTTGTTTTCTATAACTCGGATAATTCATTTTTTTTATCGATGCAGACTTTCGATTTGATGGACGAAAAATACCAAGATTGAGAGTCTAGATTTTTCGCAAAAATCTAAACTGTCACTTTGAACATGCACCATTTTTTTTTAATGTAAAATTTTGGAAATTCCCTCCATTTATGATAGAATAAACTAAGATACTAATGAAATCTGTTCGATTTTTTTATTTGAGCAAAATATCTCAAAAACTATAGCACCGAACTATCTGATTTTTATAGGGCTTTTGCTAGATGTAAAAATATGGTATTTGATCGAATAATTCTTTTTACGATGCATACTTTCGATTTGATGAACGAAAGATACCAAGATTTTTTAAATATCTAATTTTTGTATAAATTTATCTTCACGATTATCTATAAAAAATCCCAAAGATGAGCAGTTTTCGACTGTTACAGCTACATGGACAGAAAAATTCTATTGATATCAACTAACCGCGTATATTTGATTTTTTAAATTTGAATTAACTAGATTTTTCGTGAAATCAAATTTTTCTTATTGCATTCCATTATTGGAATTATTTATTTTTAATATATTTATTTATTCAAACCAAATTTTATTTAATATCGTTCAATAACTAAATATTTTACTTAATCCTAATAAATCTGTGATTCGGTTTCATCTGTTCAAAAAACAATTTAGTTGACTCCACTAGATGTCCACTATTTGATTTTTTTTTAATTTAATTAAATGGAATTTTCGTAGAGTCAACCACTTTTCTATTTGATTGAACTAATGGTCTTTCTTTATTGCAACACACATATTAAAGGGGAGTGGGGCTAGAGAGGATGGAATGAGAGAGAAATTATATATGTATATATAGGTTATGTTTGAAAAATATTTAGCATGTTATTCGATAAAACTCTCTAATTATCACAATGATATTAACTAGTTGATATAGTTTATGTGATACAACAAATAATTATAGGAATTAATTTGGTCTCATGCCAGATCTGCGACCAGGATATTAGAAGCACTCGGTAGCATAGGTTCAGCAGCATGCGTAACTATGAGTAGGTAGCTTCTAGGTTCGATTACACATAGGTGAAATATGTTCTTCGAATGAAATCATTTCAGAAGGCCCGGGAATGACGAATTACGTGTCAATTACAATTAAGTGTTTTATTTCCTTTAGAATATTATGCAATGTCCCATGCATATAGTACACTTAGATTTACAGTGTACATTGTAAGTAAATAACGATTTATGTTAATCGAATCTTTATTTATTCAATTTGAATATATTTAATATTTAAAAAGAATAGCCGAAACAAATTTAAAAAATATCTTTGAAACAAATACGATCGTAGTAGGCCGTGTGACAAGGAAAAAACCTATTTGATTTAAGGGGTCTTCTCCCTTTTAGACGTTAAAAAAAGGCTATTTTCAGGAATTTGTTTGATAGGTTTATATTATAGATATTGATATAAAAGTTGTCACACTTAATAAATACACTTTCGAAATATATTTTTTGTTAAATTGTTATGTATTTATGTAACCCAAGCAAACTTCAAACGCGTTTTTCGACGGCTTGTTGATAAAATCTTCGAAACTACCGAACCGAACCTTATGAAATTTTAACAACGAATTCTTTACAATTATAGCTATAGCGCATATCGAGGAATTTTTGACATTTTGATATTCACTATTTTTTTGCTATAAACGGTGAAAAACAACACTTTTTTGGTTTTTTTCGAAAAAAATTCCGCTCTTTTTTGTCATTTTCACATATATCAAAAATCGTATGATATCCACTATAGCCAACATACTGAATCTTTGATTTTTTTTATTCGAATGATCCATCTCCGAGATTTTATCAACAGCACAGACCTACAATTTTTTAGGACAGTTTTTTAACTACCGCCCTAATTTTCGTCTATAAATAGTGACATGAATAAATAATTTTTTTTAAATGTTTTTCGAAAGTGTATTTATTAAGTGTAATAACGTTTATATCAATACCCATAATATAAACGTATCAAAAAATTCATGAAAATGGCCTTTTTAGCGTCTAAAGTGAGAAAACTCCTTAAATAGACCCTATTTAAAGTAATTTTTTTGGCAGTCTAGGGATAACCCGTTAAACGGTCTACGGAACGCCAAAGCGTGTGTGTTTGCGGAGACTATGAGACAACCGCTCCTAAATAATGCGATATTCATAGACACGCGTAAACGTATACGAAAATTCTTTCTAAACCTGACTACCCGTGAGGGTTGGTCGAATACGATGGAATGATCGATCCGGTCGGACGTCGTGTAGAGGAAGGGAACGAGGCGCGTGTTGTTTTGTGACGTCGACCGATGCCTGGGCGTTCGGCGCTTCTCCCAGTACACCAAAGAGGTTTTTAGCGAAAAACGGTTGACCGCCCGCCCGGTCAACCTTCATGAAACTCTACTTTAGGACCCTGTAATTTCCGCTTTGGGGAAAAAGCAGGAATTTCCGTAAATTGCCGATTTCGCCGGAGGACAGCCCACCATCCGGCCTTGTTCGTTGCCACACGTACATATATACGATATTCGAGGCTCATATTCTCCTCTGAAACAACAGCTTGCAGACCCGGACCACAATATTAAACTGTCACGGCGAGATCGCGAAGACGCGCTTTTCCACGGTAATTGCCAGTTTTGGTAAATGGTATTTCGTTTACATGGACTACAATCATCGCGGGGCTCGCCGAGTATTTTCGTTCTCCGTTAAAATCTTGAAAGGATGGAAAATTGGGTGGCAGAAAATCGCGAAAACATACAATTTTCTCAATTCTCTCGTCATTTGCTCGCTGTCGCTTTTCCACCTGCTGCTCTCCCCCTCTTGCTCTTTTTTTTCTGTAGACGACACGCGGAATTTTATCGCATTATTCCAAGATAAATTATCAAAAAGTGTTGCAAATAATCGCGATTTTTAATTAATCATACAGAATAATAAACATCGCGTACAAATTGAAATTAAATATAAGTGTTTAATTAAATAAAATCCTGATGGTTGGGTCGGCGAGTGAAATCCGGTATCATCTCTCCTCCTGACCTCTTTTTGTCGGGTATTTTTTACGAGCTCCATTACTGCAGATTTCATGGATAAACTGCGCCGATAAGCTGCAATAATAGAAATATGTGCGGTGAATTTATCGTTGCTGTCATTGCCAGCGTCAAATCAGGGTATACTCAAAATAAAAATAAAGTGTTACTCTTAACATACAGTGCTAGGCTTGCAAAATAATATACGACGTAATTAAGGCCTTAGGCCACAGTAACGAGTATAAAATCATATGCGAATTTAACAATTTTTTTTCGTATGAAAAAGTGATTCACTCATAAAATTAATTATACATCCATTTAGTATGACTATCAAGCTGTTAGAAAAGATATGTTTTTTTTTTTCGATGTACAAAATGGCCGTATACTCGAAACTTCTCGAAACAGCTTTTTTCCAATCGGCGTGACAAATAACTTCAACAATTTTCACTCGATTTACTTCAAATTTCAAAGTTATGTTCCTAATTGCATTTCGCAGATAAGTACGTACGGAATTTCTGATTAATCGAACACGATTTTATGAGCAGTTTATGAACAGTTATAACGAAGTTTTTCACTGAAAATTCATTTCTTAAGTTCAAATACCTACAACTTTTGGATAAAACGATATTTTTGAAATTCCGATTGACGAAATAGATTGACGAGAATTTTTGTTTTTTGTTCTGGGTAAAAAATTGTGGATGCTAAATGTCATGCCGCGGAGCGCCTAAAAAAAGATAATGAAATAAAATATTAGTAGGAGGCCATTTTGTACATCGAAAAAAAATGTACATTTTCTAACAGCTTAATATTCATACTAAATAGATGTGTAGTTAATTTTATGAGTAAATCACTTCTTCATACGAAAAAAATTGTTAAATTCGCACGTGATTTCGTGTCCGTTACTGTGACCTAAGGCCTTAAGGCGTTTTGGGACAATTGACAAAACATTACCATTTTTTTTTAAATTTGTACAGCAAATTCTTGGTCATTTACTGAATGTACCCTCTAAATTTTAAATCGATCGTCTTCTCCGTTTCTGTGAAGTTTATAATTGAAAATACACTTTTCAACATAGGGATTATGTTGTCTATGGGCCTACGATTATAGCTGAATGGCAATTTTACGAGTGAAAAACTGTAAAAAAATGTTTTAAATGTTATGCAAAACTGTCAAATCACTCAGTACATTATAACAATTGTGTCATCAGTGTTATAATGTACTCCTTATGTTGTCTGATGTTATTTTAACAGTTTTTTTTTTTCAATTGTAAATTGTATAGAAATGGTGCAGACGATCGATTTAAAATTTGGAGAGTGCATTCAGCATATGCAAAAGAATTTACTGTATAAATATGAAGCGAATGCTAACATTTCGTCATTTGTCATGAAATTCCTTAAAAAGTGGGCCCTATTTATTAAACAAATTAAACAAATTATTTTATAAAAGTAATTCACGAAAGTTAACTTCATGTGGGTATAACATCGAAAAGGAACGCTCAATGAACCTCATTTATTTACCATTTTTCGCACGTCTTACCGAAGTTACCATTATTCGAATTTTTTTACGGAAGAGAAATACTTTACAGGAGAAAAGGAAAATGGTGACCCCCATCTGCAACCCGGATACCTATAAAGGTCGCCTTCAAAGGTTCAGGCGTTTTCATTTCTCAAAATTACTGTTTGTGGAAGATTTTTTAGGAGAGAAGGCTTCCTTACGGTGAAAAAATCAGCTTATTCGCAAAAAGGAGGCAAATCCCCTTAAAGCCATAAATGCTTTACAAAAAGTGGATACACTTACGCTTACGTGGGCGGTATCTGCCTCACGAAAAGTTATCTAATCAATGAAAATCTGTAAAAGTTGCCATCGCCAAGTTCGTGGGAGTTCCTTATAAGATGTTTGGGGCAAAAAAGTTTATAAAAGAATATCCTGTTGAGTGAGGTCGAACTAGGTGCTTGACAAACCGTTTACTTAAATGCATAAATATTTAAGGACCTCGCCGAGCATCGTATTCGATTTTTTCCATTCAACTTTTATTTTCTATTCACCATATAATGAACACATCACACCTTCATGTACAGCTGCTGTTAAAAGATTTGATCTAAAACGTTTTTAAAGGCAAGTGGCACCAATATCGGCGGTTTTACGCAAATGTACATAAATATACTAGGCGCCAGTTTTATATTTATACATTTGTATGTCTATATGTTGTGTGCATTTACCTTTTTATAGTCGTCTAACAAATCGTTTGCCCGTTCCTCGGCTTCCTATAAAAAAAAAGCACACAAATAAACATCTACGTAACGAACACGAGCTTTAACTCCGTGTATTCAATCTCAATGTATTAAACTTTTTAGTTATATGCGTCTTGAACTTCTCATCGATTGCGCTCTGATGGACGATGATAAAAATTAATACCAAAAATATAAAGTTTAAAACTAATTTAATAAAGAAAACGTGGTCGTTCTTCCCCCACGTATACGCACGCGGCGGATATCCTCCTCTGTTTTGCTGATGGTACTCCAGGCCTGTTAAAGTGCAAAGTGAAAAGATTACGGCGATTATAATACTTTTCTCGTTATTTTCAGTTTGCCGATTTTTGCTCGTCTTTTTCTGCACCCACGCACTTTCCGCAATACTCACCAAAAATGAAGGATACTGCGGTTCATATCCCTGCCCAATCTGCGAACGAAAGATACGATATTTGCTCAAACGAAGTGACCCAAAAAGCACACACATAAACATGTACATAACAGGCTTTGACGCCCTGGCATAATTTTTTTCGTGCGAAAACGTCGAGTTCTGAGACGAATATGCGCCATTTGCGGAAACTGTTGCGTTTGGCACGTTAATGCCCTCCAATAATGCTTCCAATTCCGCGTCTTCGTTTCGGCCTTCCGCTACGTTCTTTGTCTTCGACGTCAAACTCACGGTTCTCAAACTTTTGAAACCACTCACAACTTCTCTCACTTGAGGTAGTCCTATTGCCAGGCTTCAATCCATAGGATTTTCTTTTTTTTTTTTTTGAGTTTCACTAAATACAGTGGCGTGCAAAAGTTTCGGGCCAACCTTTTTTTCTCAGTTATTCGATAAAATCTTTAATGCCTGAACCTCTCCATCATTTCAAATATTTGAGGGAGCTATGATATGCAGAACAGCGTGGTATACTATTTTGTTTGCATTGTGTATCGTTTGTGTACAGCGTCGAACGCGTTCGGTCAGTGTGTAAAAATATTGGGCCGCCGTCTCACCTTTGCCAGCCACACGGTTTGTTTACGTTTTCTTCCGCGCTTTCTTTCGCGTTAGTTCGAAACATCAAGAAGCATGAAAAAATCAGTTCTATTTCTGCCGCAATGGCGAAACACACGAGAATTTGAGGTCCGCGAAGTTGTGTTAAAACTATTTGAAAAAGGAAAGAGTTCTCTATCTATTGGGGAAATCACAGTAAACCGCATTATTGCGAAATACAAATCAACAAATTCGTTGTGTGATAAAAATCGAAGCGGTAGACCACGAAAAACTTCAAAACGCGTGCACAAAATCATTAAAAGAAAGTGCGTCAAAGATCCGCGAAAAACTGCAGCAACAATTTCGCGAGAATTACGCAGTGAAAATCTTGCTGATATCAGCCGGAGTACGGTATCCCGACGTCTGATGGCTGTGGGATTGATTGGGCGCGTCGGTGTAAAGAAACCACTCATTAGCACAAAGAATAAGAAGGCTAGATTGAATTTTGCCAAAAAATTTCAACATTGGACAGCATCGAATTGGCGGAAAGTTCTTTCTTCCGACGAATCCAAATTTTAATTGTTCGAAAGTGATGGTCGCAAGTACGTAAGACGTCCAGCAGGTACCAGATATGATGTACAATATCAAATTCCAACTGTAAAACACGGTGGGCGAAATGTTAAAGTTTGGGGAGCATTTTCTGATAACGGTATTGGTCCGCTAATAGAAATCCAAGGCAATATGGACGCTATGATGTATCGAAATGTATTGCAAAACCATATGCTCCCATTTGCCAAGAAAAAAATGCCCAATGGGTGGATATTTCAACATAACAATGATCCCAAACATGCTTGACGTCTTGTGAAGAATTTCCTTGAAAGCCGAAAAGTGTGCCTTCTCGACTGGCCCCCGCAGTCACCGAATTTAAATCCGATTGAACATTTGTGGCAAGAGCTCAACGTTCGCGTTGGAACGAAGAATCACTCCAACAAGACGGAATTATGGGATCATTTGCAATATGAGTGGGAAAAGATGCCACAAGATCGCATCTCGCAATTAATTGCGTCTATACCCCGACGATGTGCTGCTGCAATCGGTACTAAGAACATGGCAACCAAGTATTGACTCTAGAGAGAAAACTAAACCATGTTTTGTTATTTTTTAAATGTTTTGTTTTTTGTTTTCATACGCAATAGTAATACTTTTACTAATAATACCCAATACTTTTGCACAGTCATTAAATAAAAACTGTTGGATAATTAATTGTTGAAGAGTGATATTACTGTTTATACACCTTTTTTTTTAATATCAAGCATCTCGACGCCAATTATAAGTGTCATCACTCGTTTGTATTTCCCGTACCATCGTATTTCTATGCAATATCCACGAAAAATAGGGTGGCCCGAAACTTTTGCGAGCTACTGTATATTAATAATCGTCTCTGTAAAATGTCGGGGTCGTTTATCGACCTAATTACAGAGCAAAGAAATAATAAAATTGCGTATTTTTGTGAAGGAATTCCGAGACGACATAAAAAAAACCCAATTTCCGGTCGCTACAAAAGTGTATATAATAGTGGGAATCCGTCAGATTCTTAAAAATAATCAGATTTACAGACTTAACGCTTGTAGTAATCCAGTGCTGTCAGAAAAAATTACGCTTATTGACCTAATTTTTATGTAATATGAAGTTTAATTTCAACTTCCGGTATTGGATTTATTACCACTTGCTACGGTGAAGAGACGTGACAGCAAGGCAACAGTTGACTGTAGTCCTAACCTCATCTCACTCATTCGAATTTCCACAGATATTTCATTTTTAACCGACATATTTCGCCGAAACAAATTTTCCACGTTTTACCAGTCGTGGCCCGAATACAATGCTTTATATTTCCTGCACCTGACATTGTTTTGACAGATCGACGTTGAAAACCATGGAGGTTAAACTCGCCTGGTTGAGTAAAAAGAGACAGAGATAGAACCAATATTGCCAAATATCAAACCTAGAAATACTGCGCGAATCGTTGGAATAACTATTTTTTCATTTGTCTAATTAATTGCCAACATTCATTAAACAGTTTACACACGGAAAATTAGGTTAGTACAATTTTTTGCATATCTTAAAAATATAACTTGTACAAGTCTCAATTATGATCAGTGGTATGACTAGTGTGAAGCGATCTGACTACCTTAAAGCAGCCTCACCATATGCTTCTACAAGCAATCGATGCGCCTCAGCTGCAGATTTCTTCAAATTGAAGAAGTCAAAAAGAGTTATACAGTTCTCGCAGATGACGCTTATTCGGCTCAAAACTCGACATTTTCGCACGAAAAAAATGATGTGATGCTGATACAAAATTGCTAATATTTCAAGGTCAGATGTCCAACCTTACGATATGAGGGTTTACATCTGACAATTTCAACCATAACCTCCTGGTGGGGCCATCTTTTGTCATACGGCGGAGACGTATTTGTACTCCCAATATATTTTATAAACATATATACATTAGGGTGATTGGTTTCACGGTAACTTTTTTTTTCTGACCCATCGTGCCCGAAAATCTTTAGTTGGTACCCAAAAACGAAGTTTCGTGAAAGGGGGGTGTTGTCAAAAAATATTTAGAGGTCGCGAATCAAAATTGAAGGTTTCCCATTTGATTAACATTGAAAAAAATGTTTTTCTCATTATTAGGGTTACCATTCCGCGAATTTTAATATCGAGATATTTTCCAAGGGGGTTCTCATAGGAAATATGATACTTTACAATAAAGTTCATTGAGCGATGTCCGTAAATTCAACCGTTTCAGCGATATCATTATTTCAAGTGAATATTGTATGACAATATCTATTCAAACGGCTGTAACGCCTAAGCTATTAGATATATCGAAAAAAATTCAAATGAGAACTATGTAGAGAAAGTAATTTGCTACAAAAAAGTCTTATAAGCCGAGCCCGTAAATTCAACTCTTTCTCAGCTATAGGTGGATGAAGTAAAATAAATAAAAAAATTTTAAACGAAAAAAATCTATTTATTTTACTTCATCCACCTATAGCTGAGAAAGAGTTGAATTTGCGGGCTCGGCTTATAAGACTTTTTTGTAGCAAATTACTTTCTCTACATAGTTCTCATTTGATTTTTTTTTCGATATATCTAATAGCTTAGGCGTTACAGCCGTTTGAATAGATATTTGGCACAATATTCACTTGAAATAATGATGCCGCTAAAACGGTTTAATTTACGGCCATGGCTCAATGAACTTTATTGTGTAGTATCATATTTCCTATCAGAACCAACTTGGAAAATATCGCGATATCAAAATTCGCGGAATGATAACACTAATAATGAGAAAAACATTTTTTTCAATGTTAATCAAATGGGAAACCTTCAATTTTGATTTGCGACCTCTAAATATTTTTTGACAACACCCCCCTTTCACGAAAGTTCGTTTTTGGGTACCAACTAAAGGTTTTCGGGCACGATGGGTCAAAAAAAAGTTGCCCTGAAACGAATCACCCTAATATACATACATGTATACCTTCAAAACATATATACACACACACATGCGCGCGCGTGTGAATGTGTAAAAAGTACTAAAAGGGTGTTCTAATTTTCTTTCGAGAAGGATAGTTACAGATAGCGAAAGAAAACTTCTGCCTTTCTACGCTATCTTCCAAATCCCCATCAAGCCACGCTTATCCGCTCATGGAAACGTGCGCCGACATTACCGGGAAAACATTTTAAAATGAAAAAAATTATACTTTATGTTATCGCTATAGAACCCCCAACATAAAGGGGTTGTGGGATACTTTTCGTGTATTTGATTTTCGCGGAACAATAAAGAACACGGGAAAATAAAATGAATTACAGGAATGAAAAAAGTATGATTAAATTTTTCATTGAATGGCAATTTTCGTTATTTTGTATATTATTAATTCCATTGCCATCTTTATTTATCATTACTTTTTCCATTATCGTGAATTTGTTCTCTTTTTCTTCAATGTTTCTCTTCTTTTATGCTTTTTATTTAGCATTACAGTTTTTTTCTTCATTATTCAGTCGTATTTTTTAAAATGTAGTTACTGACCTTCACAATGTCGTGAGCCTTCTCGCTGATGGACCGAGGCGCCACCTAATTGTAAAAAAGAGGAAGAAATGTGAGATATGTAGCAGGAGAACAGTCGACGATGAAATTTCCGGTATTTAGTGAAACAACGTGCACGAAGGAAATGTGACGAAGCGAAAATCCTACCTGAACGAAGACGCAGCTGAGGAGCGTGATCAACAATAGACGTGGGAACATTTTATTAACTTGGTGTATTCCAACAATGTAGACTCCTGTTGTATCTCGGAGAAAAGTTGAGAAATGAAAAAGATATAAAAGGAAAACGAAATTGAAAGAGACGTCATATTCATTTGCAGTTGAGTATGCTTAACATGAGGGTACGCTAACCAAAGCGGCTCGTAATTTAGGAACACCGAAATATTCCAATAGCTAATAATTCGCATTGCACTATCTATTAAGGGGTTATATACAGTTAAAATTTTGGAAAAATCGGTTTGAAAAAATCGTTATGTACATATATTTAAGTACACACACAGAACATTTCTTGACAATCCGGCGAATATTCTCGAAGTTACACGCACATTTGTAATGACGTGTCAGAGCGTTCGAAAGTGCTTTTGAAACTTTAAACGCGTTTTTCTCAAAACTGTGTGTTTTCAAGTTGGTGAGCAAGATTTCTCGGAAACGGCTGGACCGATCAGTCTTAAATTTCAATACATTATTTTAAAGTACATTTTTTCAGTAATTAATCGAAGGTTTTTTCTCACCGATAAATATTTTCCATTTTATAAACATTTCAAGGCCTAAATTTTTGTCAAATGTCGATTTTTTTGAGAAGCCGCCATTTTGTCAAACATTATTATTTTTCTCATTTCTTCGATCAATTACAAGATAATCCATTATATTAACGAAATATTTTTGATTTTTTCATTTCGCCTTTTTTAGAGGTGCTCCCGGAGATTAGCTATAGCAGCTTTCAAAATAATTATTTTTCCAAGCAAAAAATGTTAAAATACAGTTAAGAGTTATCATAATATGTGTACAAATGTTTACGTTAATAGATTTAAAGGTCTTCTCAAGAGAAATTCTTGAAAAATCGATCTTTTTGGGCCACCTGACTGTACATAACCCCTTGAAGCAATATCATTATTGATGTAATAGATAGTGCAACGCGAATTATTAGGAATTTAGGAATAACGAAGAATACCAATAGCTAATAATTTGCATTGCATTATCTATTGCAGCAATATTATTATTGCTGTAATAGATAGTGAAATGCGAATTACGTTTATAGTTTTATTATACGTTATAATAAATAATAAATTACGTTTATAATAACAAAATAGCTGTAATAGATAGTGCATTGCAAATTATTAGCTATTGGAATACTTCGGTATTCCTAAATTACGGAATTGGAATGCCGAAGCTATTGGAATAGTTCGGTGTTCCTAAATTGGAAGCTGCTAGAACACTAACTTATTTATACAATAGTTAGTATCTTCATAGCCGATTACAGCAGTAACAGAAAATGTATTTCCACTGCCGGTAACGACAGTAATAGTAATAAATCGCATTTTCATAAGCAATTATCATAGTAAATAATTTAAAATAATCAGCATTTTTACTACCCATTGACGCTATCATGAATATTTTTTGAAA
The DNA here is from genome assembly GCA_964007375.1 of Ophion obscuratus. Classification (NCBI taxonomy): domain Eukaryota; kingdom Metazoa; phylum Arthropoda; class Insecta; order Hymenoptera; family Ichneumonidae; genus Ophion; species Ophion obscuratus. The sequence continues at coordinate 44,858,018 of OZ023317.1, forward strand.
TTTTCGTAACCAATGACTAGGATAATAAATAAATATTCGCATTTCCATTATCCATCAATGCAGTGATAACCAAAAATCCGTACTTCCACTACTTATTACCACGGTAATGAATAACGATTTTCATTTCCCATTACCGTGAAAATGAATAATCATTTGAATTTCCAATACTCATTACTAATAATAAACAACCGTTTGTCTTTTTGCTGCATATTACTGCAAAACTCGCAGCTCCCACACCACCGAGGCACCGCCCGTACTCGCCCGTTTACTCACACAAAAATCGGTCTCGAGAAGGATGCTCGTGAGAACAGAAAATATCGCTCTTCTTGAAGAACTGTTGAGGAACACGGTTAGAATGTAACTTAACTGCGGAGCAGCGGCTATTTATGTCGATAGTGAACATCTTTTACGCGCAAAACGTGAAAACATTATGCCATACGCGCAGAGAATCAAATATTGGCACAACGATCAAACACCAAAACAACAGCCTCGTTGAAACGAGAGCCAGTTGCGAGGGAGAGAGAGGGACCGAGTACGATTCACTACTAAGCGAATGAATTTTCTCATTTTTGTTTTCTTATCATTGAAGTGTCAACAAATGAATGTCGCATTGTTTCCTCCTTTTATCCCCTTTTATTCTTCATTTATCAACGCGAATTTGCTTTGCCTCCTTATCGGTCTAATTAAACTCAAAGCGAATAATATCAGCTCACTATATGCGTTATGTATCCACGTTTTTCACCGCATTATTTTCATGGTTTTCGTTTTTATGCAGTTGTATCAATATCAAAGAAAAACTCATGCCTCGTTTTGGAAACCCTTACAGGTGTTTTCAAATAAATGTGAATAGAAGCGTATTATACGAGCCAAGAAACAGTACTCGCAAGTGACAAAAACTTAGGCTGCAAAATTACTTACCCTAGAAACTGTGAATTTTAAGGTTAAATGTAAGATTATATGAGAATTATTTTCGTATTTTCTAAATGTAATAGAAACTGATCATCAAATTGTTTACGCTGAACTTCAAACAGTAGATGACATCTCTTTTAAAAACCTTCAAATAGTTTTTGAAAAAGTACGCCAAGTGATAAAAAGTCCCCTCGAAGATATTATTCTTCGTTTTGCTTATTCAAACGTTATGGTTTACATTGAACATAATTATCATTTCTTTTAATTCCAACAAAGGTTTTATTATATTTTTTCCATTGATCTTATTTATTTTTAAAATACGCAAGTACAATGTACGTATTGTGCAAGTGTACGAAAAATGTTGAATTGTTAAACCTTAGAAATAATCTTATTAGAATAGTTTCAATTTTATTGAAAAAATCACCTCATAATAACAAAAAATTGATACCACTATTATGGAAAAATACAATATATAAAGCACAGAAGACACTGGAAATGCTGTGCAAAACTTGGCGTGCAAGGCTACGAAGAAACAGCTCGAGAAGATATAAAATGCTCCATCCCTACCATTCGCATAAATAACTTTTGCGACATAATATGTTTTTTTTTTTTACATTTTAACACCGCGCAATTTGCCAGTCAGCGGCCAAAATATATTTTTTGTAATCTGTAATAAGTGTGTGGTATGGTGAAATATTCATATTTTTATCTAACTTTTTTTAAATTTTTTATATTTAATTAGATTTCAAGTTTGCCCGATCTGAAGGGCACATCACTGATCTGATTTGTACTTCTTGGGATCATTGATTTCATTACAATTCACATAACCAATCGAGGGTAACGGGGTATCTAATTGTATTATGTGATGAGGTTGAAGAATAATTTTACTCCTTTGAAATAAAACCATGCAAAATTTACTTTCCAGAACGATTATATTTCCATAGTCTGAAAATATTTACTATCTCCGACCACTGCCATCTGACTAAGGAATTTCATTATTTTAAACCTAAAAGTTGAGTAGTTGGAAAGTCGACATCCTTCGCCGAGCACGCCAAGACCATGCTCAGTATATCCAGTGTACTTGAGTTGTCAAGAATGAAGCATTTCTCCGACGCCGCAAATGCAAGAAAAAAGTTGATATATTACACAAGAAACTGATAAACAGATCGTCCTAAGTATACTTTTCTTTACCAAAAAATTGTGGCATTTCTAATTAATCGCAGGCAGATCAACGATTTATGGTTGTTATGGGGTTTAGCCGTCGGTGGTGTAGTACGAGGGGAGCGCCCTATGCAGGAAGCCGATTGAATGTTACCAACCGTTAGCTTTCAAATAATAGTCATATTAAACGTGCGTTTATAACTATTTTTCTAAATCGATTTGTAAAAATATGCATTTTTGCACATTCGGTGATTACGTTGAGTGCTTTCAATACATTGTATAATTATTTTCTATAACTTTCTCTCGCTCAGTTAACGCGCAACGAATTGGCAACGTCGTAAATCGTGGTATATCAGAATGCCCAGGTTGGCAGAAGTGTCGCGAAGTTCAAAACATATGCGCCCCGTTCGTAACCTCAATATCGGCCCAAGGAGCTATCAAAAATGAATATCGGTCCGAGTAAAAAAAAATCCGCTGGAAAGAAAAAGTGTGTACTAAAGCTGCGTATAATCTCGAAGAAATAAAAAATTTTGATAATTTTCCGATATTCTAAAAAAATATGTATGAAAAAAATCCGCGTTATTTTGTCTTTGCCTCGATATGTCTAGAAATGTATAATTTCTGAACATAGTTACGAAATTAATATTGAGTAATTATTACTAATTTAGAAAATAAGTACCAATAATATCCGTTGTTAATTATCCTGACCAAGAAGCTTTAGGTTCCCGGGCATGATTACCGAATGCCGATAAAATAGGTAGCATTTGTGCCATCTACGACGTTGCCATGATCGCAGTCTAATATTTTGTGTGCTTGATTGTCGCACAAATTCGCTATCAAAAACGTTAATAATTTTGTAACGGTACTCTGAATCCTCATTTTCACGGTACCAGGAGTTAGTCCGATAATTCGTCTAACCGTACCTATTTTTTTTTAGCTCCGTTGTAACATTCACTTAGCAGACATTAATAATGTACTGAAAAATTATAGAGAGTTTTCCATAACCGTTATGAAATTAGCCCACGAAATACGTCGAGTTGCCGATTTTTCTTCTAAAAAACGGTTCTGTGCATCGTATTTAACCTGCACAGGATGATCAGCAAAGAGGTTATAAAGGTCCAGAAAAAAGTCAGCTCTGTGTTAACATGTTGACTTAACCCGATAACAACCTTAAGACGTGAGGAAGCATACGACAAAGGTATCTTCCATAATATCCAACCGCAAGATTTCGATCTACGGGTGACAACATCATGCAGTGAGCCGGAAGAGGATGATGAAATCAATAAAATCCAAACGCGGACCACACATACTTGTACTCTATTTATTATTTCTTACTAGCTGTACCCCGCATGCGTTGCAATGCCACTTAAAGAAAGAAAGTGTCTGTGTTTTAATGCTGTTTATTGAAGTGCTTCTGGATACACAATATTTGTTGTTTCTTCGTGTGGTACGTACACGAATAAATCAGAAGGTTTTCCGACGCGTGAGTAGGCCATATTCAGCTGTCCATGTGAGAAGCATGGATTTTCCAAATGTAGTCCACGCACTTTCATCAATTGTCGCTGTGCTTTGTTGATGGTCATTGAAAATGCGAGCCGCACCGGAAACTGCAAACGTTTGAATTTGAATGGCATATCTATCGGAATCATTGTGATGCATGGCAACGGTACATCTCCGTGAAATTTTCTATATGAAATTGTAGCTTCGATGATATTGTTCATCATCTTTTCACTAAAAGCCTGGTAAGGTTGCAAAGTCGTGGTGGATTGATGTTTCGGAGAAGAATGATAAGCACGCCAATTTTCAATGTTAACACGTGCAGCTGCATTTCTGGCAAATCAAGTGAATTCAAGAATTCAGTTGGATAATTGATAACTTCGTCTTGATTAATTACAGTATCGATGGACTTATACGTTGTTACTTCGCCTGGTATTTCATTTTGAATGGTGAAATTGATGACATTGACATCGTTTTTTTTTTGGCTGCTAATATAACACGTGCACTGAGCCACTGATTTGTTTAATTCTGTGCGAGATTTCGGCAAAGTTTATGAATCAATACGTCTGTGGTTGCTGCGATTTTGCAGAAGTTTGTATGCAATGTGATATATTGTGAGGATTCTTCGATTGTAATTTTTCCAATTCCCAACACCCAACAATTGTTTTGTGAAACGTTCAGCGGATGCATCATGTCGTAGTTGTAATCGCATGTTGATATTCAAAGTCAATTTCTGCAGGCGTCACCATAAAACTGATGATTACAGACAAGCATCAAGTTCATCAGCGGGTGTTGAACGTGGTATAACCGGTAGAGTTTGTCGAAAATCACCAGACAATAAAATAGCTGCGTCACCGAAGAGCTGTTAATTTTCTCTCAAATCTTTTAGTGTACGATAAAACGCTTGCAATGCTTTTTCGAACGCCATAGTGCATTCGTCCCATTCAATGAATTTACATGATTGGAGTACTATACCGATTTCTCAAAACTGTGTTTTTAAAGTCGGTGAGCAAGATTTCTCGGAAACGGCTGAACCGATCAGTCTCAAATTTTAACACAATTTTTTCAAGTATATTTTCAAATATACTTGATCAAATATTTTAAATTCTTGTCAAAAATAGATTTTTTTTAGATGCCGCCATTTTGTCAAAAATTATTATTTTGCTTATTCCTTCGATCAATTACAAGATGATCCATTAAATTAACGAAATATTTTTGGTTTTTTCATTTTAGATGATCCACTCTAGAGATATCGTGCTCACAAGACGCCTTTTTCAGGTGCTCCCGGAGATCAGCTTTAGCAGGTTTCAAAATAATTATTTTTCCAAATAAAAAATGTTGAATTACAGTTAACAGTTACCATAATATGTGTACAAATGTTTACGTTAAGAGATTTAAAGGTCTTCTCAAGAAAAATTCTTGAAAAATCGATCTTTGGGCCACCTGACTGTATATGACCCCTTGACGAACGTCTACTCTGATGGTAACTTATCAGCTAACGGCCTCAAAGAAGCAACAGGACTACTTTACACCACACATCATGAATTAGCCACCTCTTGAGCACTCTTTTTTTACACTTCCTTAATTATAGCGCGTTTTAGGTATATTCGATGGCAGAGGCTTTTTTCCTTTCGATTAAGGATAAGCTGGACACTAATTAATGTGACATATCCATGTAATGTGAATTTTTTTTTCTGCCAGACCAAATTCACCACTTTGTCTCATCGCATACTGCCAATGGCTATTAAAACAGCCATCGATTATATCGGAAAGAATGCCATGCGTGTATAAGTCGCACGCACCTTTGCCATAGTTTATATAGTAAGCGACCAGTTCTGTGAGTGTTTCGAACGTCACATCGTAAGCTAAAGAATGAACACGGAAACGAAGTTCTGTGACAAATTAGAAAACGAAAAGAAAACAACATTACCAGAAAGAACGGTTTGGGTTTTGGCATGTATATTTGACGTCTAGAACTTTCTTACAAAAAAATAATAATATATCGTGTTATCTGTTGATTATAGTTATTAATAATATAAGAAGTGTAATTGATTATTACGACATGACTAATATGAGGTACAAATAATAAAAACATGTACAACAAAGAGTTCTAACTATTAAATAATATTGTATTATACATTTATTTCCATAATGATATAACGTTAACGCCGCCGCGTCTCATCATAATATTATCACCGACAAATAACTTGAAATTAAATAACAATCTGTAGCTGTAGTCATATTGCCGATGTGCCGTTTTTTTTTTTTTTTTTTTTTTTTTTTACGAAAGCGTAAATGTGCTATAGTACATCGAAGCAAGAAATCTTTGGATTTATTAAGTATTTATTCCTACCCTGAGGGTACGAAAACTTAATTTATTGAATAGAAGTAACAATTCATTGAAAATATGGTTCATTCGCTATGGAAGCATGGCTAACTTCGGCGATTTATGGTATTATTCCAAAAAGAATTATCAACAAATATTGTAAATAATCGAGATTCTTAATTAATCACACGAAACAATAAACATAGCATAAAAACTAAAATTAAATTGTTTAATTGATCAAGACTATGATGAACGAATCTATGGGTAACGTGGCTACATAGAATGGTCCATGATTATTGAAATCCCATCTCTTCTCCTCTCCCCCTCTGCTGCTGGACTCTTTTTGTCGCACATTTTCGACGAGCGCTGTTTTTAGGGATTAAAGCTCGCGTCGAACTACTGAAATAACGAGAAAGTGTGCGGTGAATTTATCGCTGCTGCCCTTACTGATCAGGGTATAACAAAAATGGGTAATTCTTTAGATAAGTGACTTTTCCGAAAAATGAGCCTAACATTTTTTTTGCTATTTTCTCATTTATTGGGTCATGAATGATGATATTCAGTCGGGGGAAGCTGAAATTCACGCGCTTATAAAAAGTTATGGGGTTTTGAGGTTCGCGGGCATTTTTGAACATTTCGATCCATATATTGGGTTTGTTTGGGTTTTTGAAAAAGTCGAAATTATTTTTAACGATTCCTTGCTCGTAAAAAAATTGTTAATGAAAATTGTCAGCTTCCCAAGACTGAATATGATAACTCAATAAATGAGAAAATAGCAAACAATTTTTTTCGGAAAAGTCACTTATGTGAAGAATTACCCAAAAGTAAAACTATAGTGTTACTCTAAACATGTAGTACTCAGCTTGCAAAAGAACATATGACGTAATTGAAAAGTATACACTTTTTATTCAACAAATTGAATAATTTATTGCACCAAAGTGATAAACGAAAGTAAACTTCATACGGACATAACATCGAAATCGAACGCTCAAAGACCCTAATTTTTTTACCATTTTTCGCCAGTCTTTCCGAAATAATTATTCGAAGTTTTTTACGGAAGAAGACTTCCGTAAAAACTTAAACGACGAAATGAAAAATGGACATCCTTTTCTGCTACCCACATAGTTTTGGCGTCTTTCAGAGGTTTAGGCCTTTAAAATTTTACCATTGTTCCAAAAAATATTTCCCAAAATTACTATTTTCAAAGATATTTTAGGAGAAAAGACTGCCTGACGATGAAACAATTTGCCTATCGGCGAAAAGGCAGCAAATCGTCTCAAAAAAGCCTAAATGCTTTACAAAAAGTGGATACGTTTACGTAGACGGTATTCGCCTTATCACAAGCTGTCTAATCAATGCAGATCGAAGCTGCTATCGCCAAGTTTACGAAGCTTCGTTATACGGTGTTTGCCACAAAAGTTTGAATGAATAAGACCCGAGGTGAACAAAAACCGAACTCGGTACTTGGTAAGCCATTTTTCCAAATACACAAACATTTAAGGAGGTTGGAGCGTTAGCCACAATCCGAGGTTAAATTTAATAAAAAAATACATGTTATTACTTAGACCATACGGAGTCATAACGAATTTTTTAAAAACTTTCACCACCAAACACCACGGATAAAAAATAGTTTAATGTGTGTAATTTAACTTGCGGTTGGATGGGCAAGACTTTCAAACTAAAGGTTATGTAATTTTTTTGTTGTTTAGCACCAAGATAAACCATTTCTAACAACGCATTAACGCAAACTAAACCTTTTTAAACATTTAGAAAAAAAATCCTCATCTTGCCCATCGTAAACCATGGGCCAATAATCTCGTGACGTAAATATGAATAGGCATAATTATAAATTACTCAAAATTTCATTGTGAATTGTATAAAACATTCGTTATCATAGTTTTTTCTATAATAATCATCGTTAATGTCGTACTTTTTCAAGTTGGTAGTAACACAAAAGTTTTTCTAATTTTCGTAATAAAAGTATTAAAGTGCATTATTTTGCCCTTTCAGGGGGTCGTCTAGTGTGTCAGATGAAAAGAAGAAAAAACGGCCTTGCATGACTTCGTTGAGGAAGAGGAAGGTGTACTCTATGGTCCAGGCATAGCAGATTGATGGTGAGACCATTTTTTTCTTATGAATTATATACAACAACTTTCAAACGTGTTTTTCTCAAAACACGATTTTTTCAAACTGCTACCATGATATCTCAAAAAATATTTGATCGATTCTGCTCAAATTTATACAGCATCTTTAGTTGCATATATAACTACAAGTTGAACTAACATAATTAAGATTGCTTCGTTAGTTTTCTTTGTATCGGCTATATAGGGGGGGCGGGTTGAAATTCCGAACTTTTAATGATCAGAACGCTCAAAACTCCGAAAGAATACTACCTCGAAAGATCAAAACTCCGAAAGAATTTTACACGAAAGACCAAAACTCCGAAAATCTGAACACCGTCAAAATAATTCGGCTATGGAAGTTTTAAAAGTTGCAAAAGTTTCAATAAATCGACGAATTGTTGCAAGATTTTTTTATTGAGAAGTGATGTTAGGTCAATTTTGAAGTTTGTCTAGTCAATATTACACCTTCTACATAATTTACAATCAACTGTGAAGACTTTCGCTGGTATGATCTTGACGAAACTTGTAATTTCGGAACATTAAAATTAGGAATTTCAAACCGTTGGAGCATTCCAAGTTCAGAATTTCAACCCGACCCCCATGTCAAGATCATGCCAGCGAAAGTCTACACAGTTGACTGTAAATGATGTCGAACGTATAAAATTGTCTAGACAAATTTCAAAATTGACGTAAAATCACATCTTAATAAATAAAAAAATCTTAAAATAATTCGTTGATTTATTGAAAATTTAGAAGCTTTTAAAATTTCCATAGCCGAATTATTTTGAGTGTTCAGATTTTCGGAGTTTTGGTCTTTCGTGTAAAATTCTTTCGGAGTTTTCATCTTTCGGAGTTTCGAGCGTTCTGATCATTCAATGTTCGGAATTTCAACCCAGCCCCATCTTGAATTTCGGAACATTAAAATTCGGAATTTTAAACCGTCGAAGCATTCGAAGTTCGGAATTTCAACCCAGCTCCCTATATAGACCCCAAAAAAATACGAAAAATTGAATTTTTCCTTTAAAGCGCAAAAAAATTATTTTTTGGAATTCTAACTTTATCTTAGTTCCATGAAGAGCCGGTAGGCTTACGATTTTAATTGCGTTTGGTTTTTTTATTTCAGATAAGCAGAACGGCCGGAATCATGGCAGCAGTGGAGCACCTCTTTTTACATATGTGTTCCTGTTGGGCGCTGCATCTCCGACTATATTCTATATAATGACTTCAAAAAATTCACAAAGTTTGTTTAAATGTTAATAACAATGATATACAATTTATAAATTATTTTATTTTAATGGTTTGTCATAAAAAATCCCCAAAATAGCATTAAAAACTGTCTTCACACTAGACGACCACATTAATTACATGTTTAAAAAAAATCGCATACACAGAATAAATCTGTACCTCGTATGCATTTTTTTGAGGTTCATTGAAAAAAAAATTAATGAACCGTCATTTGACTCAATTGAATCGCTCCAACCTCCTTAGGGATTTCACCATCGATGATACCATCTTCATGTACGTGGTGATAGCCGCTATGACAGATTTTGATTGGCTTAAAACTTTTTCTCACAGCAAGTGCCACTTATGTGGACGGTTTTACGTAAATTCACATAAATATACCAGCCCTCAGTTATATATTTATATATTTGTATGTGTATAGGTATGTTTCCCGTATTTACCTCATTCACGTTGTCAACCCAATGTAAACGACGCGCCAATGCCTGCCATAAAAGAAAGCGTACACATAAACATCTACATAACGAGCTTTAACTACATGTATTCTCTTCAATCACAATATTATAATATTACCCGCTGAAATTCGATTATTGAATTCCTCCTCGACTGACGTCTGACGAAAAAGACAAACGAAAAAATTAATAACACGGAGATAAATCTAAAAACTAATTTAAAAAAAAACGTGGTCGCTTTACTTCCACATATACGTACGATCTTGGCAGGCCCGGATTGTTGAGAAATGTCATCCCTGAGCTTCTTCAAGTCCTGCTTTAACTAAAGTGCAAAGCGAAAAGATTACGCCGATAAGAACACTTCTCTGGTTATTTCCTATTTGTTTTTTTTCCGTATTTTTTTGCACCATGCGCCCTTCCAGGAGTACTCACCGAATGCAAAGAATCATACAGTTCGCTTCCGTAGTTGAGCTGCAAACGAAAAATACAGTATTTGCTCAAACGAAGTTACCTTTATTATAAAAAAAAAGCGCACAAATAAACATCTATATAACGGACTTAAATTCCGTGTATTCCCCTTAATCACAAAATATTAACCTTTTCAGTTGGATCGTTTCCGAATTCCATATTGAACGAGAACTGATAATGAAAATAAACAAAACATTAATAACAAGGCAATTAATTTATAATGTAATTTTTAAAAAATCGTGATCGCTCTTCCCCCAGGTATACGCACACTGCTGGCAGGCTTGTATCCGTAAGGGGTGTAACCTCCGGTCTGTTAAAGTACAAATTGAAAAGATTACAGCGGTTGGAAGACTTTTATCGTTATTTTCTATTTGTTCTCGTCTTTTTCTGCATCCCGCGAACTTTCTCCAATACTCACCCAAAGCGAATTTGACCACGGATCATATGAGTCCACGGGCTGCGAACAAAAAATACAATACTCGCTCAATAGAAATCGCCCTTACTGCAAAAAAGCACACACATAAACATGTACATAACAGGCTTTTACGCCATTTATTCCTCTCAATCACTATATATTAACGGCGGGGTAAAGTTAATTCGGCGAAAAAAAGGCATGTTTTTAAGATTTTTTTTTTGGCGTAACGAATAGTGTTCGTTTATTGAAAAATTTACATATAATAAAGTAACATTTGAACAACATTCTCCTAAATTTGCATTGCAAAATATTCAAAATTGAGCGAGTGAAAATTAAACCCCGGAGGCGCCTCGAAAAAAAGTTGGTTTGCGGTGTGCACCATAACTCGCAACAGAATCATTTGAAACAAAAAAATCAAAATGCATTTGTTAAAGGAGATGTTTCTCGAGGTAATGACGGGAGGATTTTTTTTTTTTTCGATTTTTCGATTTTTCGTAGCACTTGGGAGCCAAAAACCCGATTTACGCTAAAAAAATCGGCTAATTTGTTGTTGAAAAATTAGTAATTATTTAAAAAAAAAAACAAAAAAGTTATCGACCATACCTGGTGAATTATGTGAAGAAGTACTGTGCAAAATTTCAAAGCGATTGGTCCAGTAGATTTTGAGTTATCGTGCACACGGACTTCAAATATGACAAGTCTCAGAAAAACGGTTTGAAAAACGCAGAAGAGAAGAGAACGGCATGGAGCAATAGACGCTCAAATACTCATAACTTCGTCAATTTTACTCCGATCGACTTGAAATTTTAACACAATATTCTTGATATATTATGCATTCATTTAAAAATTTAAAAAAAATGAAAAAAAAATTTTTAATACTTTACCCCGCCCTTAACCTTTTTAATTGAATCTTTCCCGAATTCTTTATCGAATGGAAATTGATAAAGAAGATCAACAAAAAATTAATAACAAGGCAATCAATTTATAAAATAATTCTTTTTAAAGGTGGTCTTTTTCGCCAACGTATACCCACGAGTTCGGTAGGATTGTATTCGTAAGGAGTGGAACCTTCGATCTGTTGAGGTTGTTATGGGGTTTAACCGTCGGGGGTGAAGTACGAGGGGGCGCCCTATGCTTATGCACGGATTATGCCGATTGACTGTCACCCACTGTCAGCTTTCAAATAATCGTCATATTAAGGAGATCGGAGCGTTAGCCACAATCCAAGGTTAACTTTAATTTAAAAAAAATACATGTTATTGTTTAGACTATACTGAGTTTTTACGAATTTTTTTAAACTTTTTCACCACCAAACACCAAAGATAAAAAATAGCTTAGCGTATGTAATTTAACGTGCTGTTAGATGGGCAAGATTTCACACCAAAGGTTATGTAATTTTTTTTTTATTCAGCACGAAGATAAACCATTTCTAACAAGGGATTAACGCAAGCTAAACCTTTGTAAACATTTAGAAAAAAATCCTTATCTTGCCCATCGTAAACCATGGGCCAATAATCTCGTGACGTAAATATGAATAGGCATAATTATAAATTACTCAAAATTTCATTGTGTATTGTATAAAATATTCGTTGTCGTAGTTTTTTTTTCATAATAATCATCGATAATGTTATACTTTTTCCAAGTTGGTAGTGACACAAAAGTTTTTCTAGTTTACGTAATAAAAATATTAAAATGCATAATTTTGCCCTTTAATTATATATTTTAAAAAATGAGCATATACAGAATAAATCTGTACCTCGTATGCATTTTTTTGAGGTTCATTGAAAAAAAAAAGAATTAACCGTCATTTGACTCAACTGAATCGCTCCAACCTCCTTAAACGTGCGTTTTCGAACTATTTTTCTACATCTATTTGTGAAAATATCCATTTTTGAACACTCGGTGACTACATTAAGTGCTTTCATCCCTTTGTATAATTATTTCCTCTAACTTTTTCTCGCTCACTTAACGCGAAACGAATTGGCAACGTTGTAGATCGTTGTATATCATAATGCCCAGGTTGGCAGAAGTGTCGCAAAGTTAGAGCCATAGCGCCCCCTTCGTAATCTTAATATCGGCCCAAGGAGCTGTCAAAAATGAATATCGGTCCGAGTAAAAAAATTCCGCTTGAAAGCAAAAATGTGTACTGAAGCTGTCTATAATCTCGAAGAAATGTAAAACTTTAATAATTATCCGATATTCTGAAAATAAAAGTTTATGTATGAAACAAAAACCGCGTTATTTTGTCTTTGCCTAGAAATATCTAGAAATGTATAATTTCTGAACATAGTTATCAAATTAATATTAAGTGATTATTACTAATGAAGAGAATAAGTACCAATAATATTCGTTGTTAATTATCCTGACCGAGTACTTTGAAGTTCCCGGGCATAATTACCGAATACCGATAAGATGGGTAGCATTTGTGCCAACGTTGCCATTATTGCACAGTCTAATATTTTGTGTGCCGGATTTTCGCACAAATTCGCTATCAAAAACATTAATAATTTTATTAGGGTACTTTGAATCCTCATCTTCGCGGTACCAAGCGTTGGTCCGATAATTAGTCGAACCGTACCTATTTTTCGGCTCCGTGGTAACATTCACTTACAAGTAACATCCCTCAGGTGACACCCTTCGAATTTGTTGAAATTTGGATATGTTATAAAGCACCGAAAAGCAAGCGATACGTATTTTTTTTCATCGGCGGAAAAACGGTTTTAAGCACTGAAACGCACACTCAAAAATCGGGATGTTTTTCTTTTTTCGTCGATAACGTTTTAACGGTACGAGATATTTAAAAAATTCAAATTTCAACAATGTTCACTTTTTTGTGCACTATACATTGTAGATGAGAACGATAACGTTATCGACGAAAAACGAAAAACACCCCTATTTTCGAGGGTTCGTTTCACCCCTTAAAACCGTTTTTCGGCCGACAAAAAAAAACGTATCGCTTACTTTTCGGTGCTTTATAACATATCCAAATTTCAACAAAATCGAAGGGTGTCACGTGAGGGATGTTCCTTGTTAGCAGATATCAATAATGTACTAAACAATTATCGGGAGTTTTCCATAAGCGCACTGTAATTAGACCACGAAATACGTCGAGTTGCCAATTTTTTTCTCTGTAAAAAACGGTACTGTAAATTGTATTCAAACTGCACAGGATGATCAGCAAAGAGGTTACAAAGGCCCAGAAAAAAAATTCAACTCAGTGGTAACATGTTGACTTAACCCCATAACAACCTTAAAGTGCCAAGTCAAAAGATTACAGCAGTTAAAACACTTTTCTCGTATTTTTTTGCATCCCGCGGACTTTCCGAAATACTCACCGAAATCGAATCACTCCACAAACCATATAATTCCCAGTTCTGCCAACAAAAAATATAATATTCGCTCAATCGAGGTTATCCTTAGTATAAAGAAAGCACACACACAATCATGTACATAACGGGCTTTAACGCCGTTTGTTCCTGTCAATCACTATATATTAACCTTTTCAACTGGATCCTTGCCGAATTCCTTATCGAATGGAAACTGATAAAGAAGATCAACAAAAAATTAATAACAAGGCAATCAATTTATAAAGTAATTTTTTTAATACGTGGCCGTTTTTCGCCCACGAATACCCACAAGTTCGGCGGAATTGTATTTGTAAGGAGTGGAATCTCCGATCTGTTAAAGTACAAAGTGAAAAGATTCCAGCGGTTACACTGTAAAAAATAAGCGTGTTGTCGGTGTGTTGAAGCAACACATAACACGCCTACTACATGTGTAGGACCCAGTTGATGCGTTGAAACGATATGTTTTTCTTCTTTCACCGTGTTGCGACAATACACGCTAGATCATTCTTGGCAACAACACACTTTTTGCATGTTGCCAATGAATACGCTTGATGCAATGCACATAAAGTGTGTAGAATCGACGCATTTTCTCCAGATCAACACACTTAGCGTAGCTACACGCGACGCGAGCAACGCACATTCCATTGCAAAAAGCGTCGTAAAACAACACACTCGCTCGCGTGTACCACGAACAACACGCTTGCACGTGCATTGATATGACAATATGGCGATCATTCATAACCTCGCTTTCGTGATGGACGGACGTGCGAAAGAAATTTTTAAGTGCGAGTTATGTTATTTTCAAAGCGAAACACACAAGTTTTTAGTGCACCATGTTGTGAAACACCACAAACATGACCCACGTTTTAAAATTAAGTGCTCCCAGTACGGATGCGGTGCAGTATTCACCAAATGGAAGAGTTACCAACGACACGTAGCACGAAAACATCCCGACACCGAGATTCAAAGTGAGCCACCGCTTACTCGACATAACGAGGATTGTACGTTTGAAGAAGGTGAGTGTACGTGAAATTATGATTTACAATATAAACACATATCAGGACCATAGTTCCATTACCATATTATTTCGTTTTGGGTTTTGGCAAACTATTTTAAAGTAAAATATAGAATATGTTGACGTTTATAGGACCAAATGTACCACCTCGTGACCGTCTGGAATGGTGCAGCGCGCAATTTTTAATTCACATCCGGGAAAATTGCAAAGTGAGCCAAACATGCATCGACAGTATCATCGATGGTGTACGCGATTTATGGCGAAACTTTTCAACGATTATACTGGTAATTTCAACATTATTATAGGTTAATCATTCATGAAAATATGATCCATGTGTCCCGCCAGTCTTTGCAAATATATTCCTTGCGAACTTTGCTAATGCAGTGTAAACATTACACTTGTCCGGTTTTGTCCCATAAATGAAAATACAGAGTAGTTGCTCTACACAAAGGTTGAATGTAAGATTAATTTAATTTGTTCTTCAGCGTAACGAGCATTCATTAGTAATTTTGTTCCGTAGATTGATTACGTAGTGTAAAAAGTCTAAATCTTCAGTGTTATGAGTATCCGCTAGAGTAATTTCTTCTATACACTTGTTACGCAGCGTAAAAATTTATTTTTTGCCTACTTTCGTTGAGCCAAGAAATGCAGAGTTTACTGATTCCATGCCAAGGGAGAGCTTCAAAGAAATGCAATTTTTGGTCCTCGCAGTCTGTATCCGCTGGGAAATGGATGCAAAGAGTGGTCACATGAAGACCAATCTATCCGCCAAGGCTGGTTACACAAAGTCTATCCGCAAAGACTGGTTCCGCAAAGTCTATTCGCAAAGACTGGTTACGCTAAGTCTATCCGCAAAGACTAGATACGCAAAGTCTATCCGCAAAGACTGGTAACACAAAGTCTATCCGCAAAGACTGGTTCCGCAAAGTCTATTCGCAAAGACTGGTTACGCTAAGTCTATCCGCAAAGACTAGATACGCAAAGTCTATCCGCAAAGACTGGTAACACAAAGTCTATCCGCAAAGTCTGGTTATGCAAGGTTTATCCGCAAAGACTGGTTACGCAAAGACAGGTCAATCCGCAAAGACTAGATAGGCAGTGTAAGAAGTTACAATTATTCTTATGTATTCTCTGTACAGAAATTCAAAACCATGAACACAAGAAAGCTTATCGGTTCTATGCAAAGGTTGAGCATACAACATATTTTATGTTGTCAGTGTCCGCATAGGTAATTCACAAATATTTTCTTGAGGATACTCTTACAGACACTGTAGTTACTTGTCAATTATCCTTGCGGAGACTGTAACTATTTGTGAATTGCCTTTCCGGACTCTTTATTCATTATGACTTCACGCTATGGACTCTGTAATTTTTTGTGACTTACCCTTGCGGATCTTGCTGGTGACGCAGTGTTAAAATAAACATCAATCACATTTTCTTCTGTTACAGGGAAATATTAAAGTTACCATTTGCAGTTGAATATTAAAAATACAACTAAAGTGTTTTCATTTTGCATAATGAGTTTCCGCAAGAAATATTCCTGCCAAATACAGGTTACACAAAATAAACAATGACAATTGTCCCATATCTATTCTTTGTGGAGGTAAACTCATCGAACTGTAATTTCTTTATCACAAGCAGTAAATTTCTCACTTCGTAGGTTACCTAATAACAAATGGTCGCCTTAACTGTTATTTCCTTTATGTACTGGATATGTAACTTTGCATCTCTAATAAATAATCTTTCACATTGTTTACAGGATGAGCTCTATGAAAAAGTCGACGCAGAAACAGATCTTCTACACAGAGATGAAGTCAAACGAGTCATCACAGAAACCTTTCCTGCAGAGAGTATCTTTTCAAACGTTGACACCAAGTACAAGCTCGACAGATATCTGGTTAACTCAATGAACATGATTATGCCAGAGAAATCATTTATGGGCAAGGATATGGTGTGGAAAAGGCAAACAAATCAAGCGGATCTCGTTGAAGTGGAGAGAAATGCATGGGTTGTCCCATTGCGAGATTCTTTGCGAATGCTCCTGGAAAACGAATGCGTAAGGAACTGTGTGGACCATCCCCGAGTAGCTAGCGACCACTCGAACGTGCTTGAAACCGTAACTGATGGCTCGTACTACCGCTCGCACGAGTTTTTTAGTAAAAACCAAAATGCCTTGGCTATTATATTATATTACGATGATGTGGAGATTGTGAATCCTTTAGGTTCAAAGACGACCACTCACAAGTTGTCGATGTTTTATTGGACTCTCGCTAACATTTATCCCGAAATGCGATCATCTCTGCAAGCAAATAATTTGTTCGCAATAGTTCAAACGCGAATCATGAAAAAATTTGGTGTCGACAAAATTCTGAACAAATTTGTAGCGGAAATAAATATACTGCAAACCGAAGGCATTACGGTAAATATTGCGGGAGTCCAAAAAACATATAGAGGGTCTCTTTTGTTTGTCGCCGGCGATACTCCTGCGTCCGCTCTACTGGGTGGGTTCAAAGAGTCCGTTTCCGCGTACAGACCATGTCGCACATGTATGACGACACGAAGTCAGTGGCAACACTCTTTTGCGGAATCTCGTTTTATTTTGCGTACACAAAATATGCATAACGATCAACTTAATATAATTACTGAAAATGAGCTAACAAATCAGGGTCTCAACTTCTGGAAACGGCGATATGGTTTAAACCGGAAAAGTGCATTAATCAACATAAAAGATTTCGATGTAACTGTGTGCTTGCCGCAAGATTGCATGCATATTTTGGCTGAGGGTGTAATCGAAACTGCCACTAGAGCACTTCTAAGATATTGCGTTATAGACAAGCGGTATCTTCAAGTGGAAGAGTTGAATACAGACATTACAAAGTTCAACTTTGGTCATTTGCAAAAGGATATCCCCAGTCCAATACTGCAATCGCATTTGATGGAAAACAGTAAGCTTCGTCAAAGTGCATCGCAAATGTTGACCCTGGCTAACACGCTTCCTTTCCTACTCAGGGGAAAGGTAGATGAACTTGATCAGGACACAGCCGAAAAATTGGAATGTCATGGACGGCTCTTACAAATTCTGAACGTTTGTTTGTCGTATAAAATACACAAGGAATGCGTAGATATGCTGGAGAACATGATTCACGTGTACATTCTAGTTTTCAATCGTCTGTATCCCCGCCAAATTGTTCCAAAATTTCATTTTCTGATACACGTTCCACGCTACATTCGCTTATTTGGCCCAGCCAGACAGCAGTGGTGTTTCAGATTCGAATCTGCACATGCATATTTCAAATCGTTGGTACCAGTGCTGCATAATTTCAAAAATATCCCGTATTCGTTGGCATATAGGCACCAAGCTCTCCAGTGTTCGAGACTTGCAAAACTTCCAGGTGCCGCTGACAAAAAATTTTTATATACTGGAGATCAAATATTTGCAGGAGATACAGTCTTTCTCGAAAGTCTTCCAAATGCACCTCTATTCCATCCTTATTTTGAAGAAAATGAAATCAATACGTGCAAAATGTTTCGAACTTCAAAAGTGATAACTCGCGGTGTCACTTATAAAAAGAACAGTGTAATTTTGCTAAAGCAGTGCACAGAAGAATCGTTACCCATTTTTGGCGAAGTACGAGAAATATTTGTCTATAACGGCACTTTTTTTTTCGTGCATGTTCTTCTGGACACACTAGAGTATCAGGAAACTTTAAATGCATACCGGGTACAATATGCTGCTGCGAGTTCCCAAAAAATATTGAAAGAGCTTATATTTCCGCATCCTGTATTGAGTGTAACACTAAAAAGAGAAAAGTACGTCGTCCTTCTTAACAACTGCTGCACGGAATTTTCCGGCTAGTCATAAAATAGGCGTCCGTATACAAAAATGTCTTGTAAAACTACGTTTATTTCATTGAACAATAATAAATATGTATATATAACATTGTAATCGATTATACAATCCTACATATATGCAATGATAGTATTTCACACGTGAAACTTGTTATCACGTGTACATTTTTTTTTCATTAAAACTTTTTGTCTCAACAATATGTTGTTCTTTTATTTATTTGATTCTATATATTCCATGCATGCCTCCATTTTATTCCATCGGCCATAACAAACGTCCTTATATGCGCGACTACGATGTTGTTTTGATCTCGCCAGTATTCCTTTTCTCAGCTGAGCTGACAAATTGAATCCCGTTGGTTAATACGAAATTTCAAAATACGCGCCATACTTTTCATTGGCTGCTACCTAGTCGACGCGAGCGATCCCGCTACCCATAAAGCAATCATAACATTACGCGGCACACACGCTAGAGGTTATTGTGACTTGTATATCGCCACAAAGAAACTTTTTTGCTCTTAATTATCCTGTGTCTTCCAACGAAGTATATCAGCGAAAGTGATCTAAATTCCGAATATATATAAATAAAAATCTTGTTCGACGAGGAAAACAACGTCATTACGATGAAGAAAATCGTATATTGTTCCATCGGTGAACGGTATAAACGCATACAATTTTTCAAAGACGAAAATGTGTCAGATGTACAGTCTGTACGTACAGCATTGTTATCACTTGCGCAAACCGACCAGATTTTAAGAAGACAGATTGCTGGGAAGGAAATAGTATTACAAAAACAATTAACGCATAAAAACATGAGGCTTTGCGAAATCGAAGAGGATGAGGATATCCCTCACGAGAGTGAAGTCACATGTCTTCTGTTACCAAGTAACGAGGAAGAGACTTCTATTTGCGACTACGAATCTAGACATTTTGCAGTCGGGAATGACGGCATGCTCGTCGAGGAGACGTCCACACAAGAAGCAAACAATGACCTTGGCGAAATCATTGTAAGTATTATTTATTTCCGTTGTAGTTTAACATAGTATATTGCAATATTTGTTAATTGATGTACATATGAAATGGTTTTTTTGAAAATGCTTTGTCACTGCGATTCAAATTTTGGGCTCTGTACTAGTCCATTTTTTTCTCCGGTGCATAACAAAATTTCTGTCCTATACGCAATTATACTTTGTTCAGGACAAAGCTCATGTTTTGTTGTTTATGGACAGATTTTTCTATCTGTTAGAGAGAAAATTTTCTGTTCTCTGTGAACAAAAATATTCTCTTTCGTACAATTTCTTTACAGTACAAATTTTCCCTGCAATCCACATTTTCCCTCCGGTACATAATTTCTCTTTGAATGAAATTTTCTCTTCGGTGGGAAGTTTTGAGTTCATACAAGTTGATGCAAATTTTCTCTCTGGCATGAATTTTTTGTTCCAGATAATTTTTTTATAAAATTTGTACCGTAGGAAACATTTGTACTGGAGAGGAAATTTGCTTGAAAGAGAAAGTTTTTATGGAGAAGAACATTTACATGGAAGATAAAATTTGTAGGAAAGAGAACATTTGGGCGGACCAAAAAATTTGCACCGAAGAGAACTCTTCTATGTAGAGAAATTTTGTCTTCCGTAGGGAAAATTTGATCAAAAGGAAAAATTTGTACCAAAGAGAAAGTTTCTATGTGAGGAAATTTTTTTCTATGATAGCGAAATTTGTACCGTAGGAAAAATTTGTACTGGAGAGGAAATTTGCTTGAAAGAGAAAGTTTGTATGGAAGAGAACATTTACATGGAAGATAAAATTTGTAGGAAAGAGAAAATTTGAGCGGACCAAAAAATTTGCACCCAAGAGAACTCTTCTATGAATAAAAATTTTGTCTTCCGTAGGGAAAATTTGATCGAAAGAGAAAATTTGATCGAAAGGGAAAATTTTTACCAAAGAGAAAGTTTCTATGTGAAGAAATTTTTTCTATGATAGTGAAAATTTGGCCGGAAGCGCACATTTGTACCAAACAAAAAACTTGTACCGAAAAGAAAGTTTCTATGCATACAAATTTTCTCTTCGGTATAAATTTTCCTCTTCGGTACAAATGTTCTCTTCGGTACAAATTTTTTCTTCGACACACACTTTCTATTTGACCCATATCTTTTCTTCGGTGCGAATTTTTTGTTCCGGCTACACTTTCGCTTCGGTATGACTGGCCCTACCGGACAAATTTTCTGTCCAGTATAAAATTTGTACTGAACATTACATTTCTATGTAGAGAAACTTTTTCTTGGATAGCAAAAATTTGGTCGGAAGGAAAAATTTGTATGTGGAGAAATTTTTTCTTTGGTATTGAACATTTTCCTGGAAGAGAATACTTGTACCCAACAAACAAATTTCTACCGAAGAGAAAATTTCTATGCATAGAAATTATCTCTTCGGTACAAAGTTTTTCTCGGAAGAGAACATTTTGTCTCCGATACGAATTTTGTCTTTGGTGCAAGGGGCATTTTTACTTTACAGTGCACAACATTTTTAATCTGGTTTGAATAATGGTTTTTTTATGCAATGCTTTGGGGATATTGCAATCAATCCAACGAGGTGGATGAATTTTTCCATAATTCATTCATCACAATGGACTTATTGGATACAAACCTATAATTTAAAACTGATTTCCAGATCCCTTATGTGACAGAGCCAAAAGTTTTTATGTTTTTTACATAATTTACTATACTTTTTCAGGTTGTCGAACCAACCAACGAACCAACGACGAGTACGAGTGAACAAAAAGGGAAGCTCAAAAAATTAAAAACATCCCACATGCCGTCGTTGTCGAGTGGTCCAGGGACCATCCGCAATCCCACACTCCTGCCAAAGTTGACAGAACACTTGGCAAATATGTTGGGCAGTGTGGGCATATTGCAGGCCCAAAAATCTTTCATCTATTTTTGGGCCACGGATTTGCTGAACCGTACAGATGGTACACCGACAAAGTCAGACTACTTAAATTACGCGACGAGTATAGTAGCAGTGTATCCAGAATTGCGTGGTGGAACAAGTGGATGCGTGAGTAACTCATAATCCCGTGTCCGGGGTTTTTTTTTATTGGAGAATAAATGGATACAACTTGAATAATCTATATAATTTATAACTTTAGGGGATTGTCAAAACGCAACTGAGTACCAACGTTCGGAATCGTCGCGCAAACATGAAACGATCGATGCAGACATTGAGTATCGGTCAAAGGACATGCACAAATGAAGAAATTGTCTCCGTTATCGTGGAAACTGAGCAAGATTTAATATTTATGGAGATATTTACCTCCACTTTACAATTTGATAAATAGTTATCTTATAAACGCACTGTTTTTTATACTTATTATGATCTATAGGCATTGTGACACAGACGCAGACGATGCCGCAAAGGAGCTTGGAAAGCCCTGCAATGTCTCCGATACCCCACATGTGCGCCGGCTATTAAAAGTTACTGCAGCATCCCGCCGAGAATGGATATGTAAGGAGGCGAAAAGTATAGAAGACGTTATCGAAAAGTACCCGCAGTTGAAGATTTGCAGCCTGGTATGTAATGTTTAATTAATCAATTCTAGTCCCTGCGTTTTAGACGGGTGTTGTGGGTACATCGAATATATACATGATATATATATATATATATATATATATATATATATATATATATATATATATATATATATATATATATATATATATATATATATATATATATATATATATTAGGGTGGCCCTTGATATGGGTAAAAAAAAAGTTGATCGCGCCGCCCTCCAAAACGGTTCGAAATAATTTAAAAAAATCTACGCGAAGCCCCAGCTATGCCCGTTAAGAGGAAGGCGTGCCTGTAAGCATGAACTTATATTTAAATATCAATTTTTCTTCATGATTGGAGAAATTTCGATTTTTTAAATCTAGTTTATTTGTCAATTTTTTTTTAACTTTCCGAAGCTATTGTATATTGGTATTCAATATACAGATCAAATAATAAGATCCTCCATACTAGATTTTATGAGCGTTCAGTTTTACCATCCTATTATTTTGAACAATAGTTCGATTTAGCTGCTGTCGAACGTTTTTAATCACATCAAAATCGAACTTTACATTTGTATCTTGCCAGAAAAATCTATTAAGTACGAAGGATATAAATTCACGATAAACCATTCACATCTAACTTCCGGATTGGCCAGAATTGTTTTTAAAAAAATTTGTTAGAAATATTCTTTGCGTGCTGAGATACAAACATATTAATATTTCACTGAGATCAGACTTCCAGTGCTGTGGATAAGAAATGTATTTGAAAATTACTTTTGCAAAAATGCATAGGGACATTTTAAACTTGGGAGGACTTTAAACTTGGCGAGCTTGTTCGTTTTATTGAAAACAAAGAAATTATTTATTCGCACAAGTCATCCAGTTGGTCGGAAAAAACATAATATTTAAAAAATGTACACATAAGATATCGATACTAGTTTGGTTACGGTTTTATTTATTTAAACCACAGAAATATCGTGTTGAAAAATTGACAAATAAACTAGATTTAAAAGATCGAAATTTCTCCAATCATGAAGAAAAATTGATATTTAAATTTAAGTTCATGCTTACAGGCACGCCTTCCTCTTAACGGACATGGCTGGGCTTCGCGTAGATTTTTTCTTTATTATTTGGAACCGTTTTGGAGGGTGGCGCGATCAACTTTTTTTTTACCCATATCAAGGGCCACCCTGATATATATATATATATATATATATATATATATATATATATATATATATATATATATATATATATATATATATATATATATATATATATGGGACCATTCCATGCCATTTCACCTAACCCGTGACCCCGACCATTTTTGGTTTCCCAATTTTTTTTGTAATATTGTACGCCATAAAAGGACTACCCACACCGATTTTTAAATTTGTATCTCTTCTCTTTTAGGAGTTGTAATTTTCGAAAAAATCTCACTTCCGGAAGTTGTGGAAACGTTTAAACCATAACTCCTGAACTAATTGAGTTATCGACCAATGGCAGTATATAATTTTATTCATTTTGAAGCAGACTTCCGTTGGAAAATATAAAGAAAAAAACGATCAATTATCAATGTCGACGTTTTTTTTGCTTCTAAAGTGAAAACTATTTTTTTGGAATTAATCATATTTTTTAGACGGTTTTTATTATTTTTATCTCCCATAATTCTATTCATGATTTTGTGATTTTCAATTTGGCTTCGACGAGCCTAAAACGGTGTTTTTTTTTTCATTTGTGCGGAATATAACGAAAAAACGGGCTAGGTGAAATGGCGTGGAGTGCCCCATATATATAACACACATACATATAACGTGAAGTATTCATGTTTTTTCTAGATTATCCACGAGTTCCAAACTCTCGTAGGCTGCAACGAAGAGGAACTGAACGTGAAAGCTGATCGCATGTTCAGCAAACTCGCTGTGTACTTCGAATGTGCACTGCAGGGCGAAAGAGAAAAAATAAATATTTTGGTCCGATTGTGGTCGAACTTGACAGCTAAGATGCAAAAAAAAACATGCACGCCGCTTTTTATTGTTGAAGAAGTATGTACAATACAATCGACATTATCTGATGTAAATTCGAAAAATGTAGAAACTTCGCAATATATATATATTTACAGCAATTCGGCTCAACGGAGCATTTCGTGTCGACCAAGGGGGCCTCACCACGAATCGTGGCTTACACAGCTGAATCCGACATCGCTGTGGCATATTTAGTAGCTGACAGCACGATCAGGCTGAAGATTGAAGAGCCTTCAACGCACAAAATATTGCAGCTCCTCATGGCCAGCTACTTTACGTGGGATACGGCGTATCCTCCAGCGTACTCGAATACTTTAGATTACTTAGAGTGGGAATTAGTTCGGCCCTTAAAAAAAGTACGCTCGGTAGTAGAAAAATTCGTGCGCAACGTCCAACGAAAATTTGAACCGTCAACAGGACTATAGTCTAAACACCCCGGCTCTAACCGTATACAGTACAGTCGTGCTGTATATTGGAATCGGAAAAAATTAGAAGAAGGCTAGTTTTTTGACACGTGATTTTGTAGGTGCCACGGGTGCTAAAACCAAGTTTGCCTAAAAATCGGGGGTAGGGTTTTTTTTAGGGGATGAGGGTGGATTAATGCTAAACTACAACCCCCACGAGGTCGGCGCCGGGAGACAAAATGTTCAGAAAAATCCGGGTTTTATTTTTGCCCATAGCGCCGAAGTCGTGGAAGTTCATTTTGGCGGTGAAAAAGTGGGGTGAAATTTTGAAAAATCAGTTTTCATTCGATAACTCTTTAGGACAAATTCATACAATTTTTGTTCAAATGGAAACGTTGTAGCCCTTGAAAAGACGCGTCGATCGAGTATTCGATCGATCGTAATAATATCTTCATAATATCTCTAATAATATCTTCACTCCCAAAAGAAATGTTGAAGAATTAACAAAAAAATTGTTTATTGAATAACTCAAAAAAAATCGATTTTTCGGGGATGGTTCAAATCTACGAAATGTAGAGACTAATTTTCTCTATATTTTTGTTCCTATGCACAACTTTTGAATTCTGCTTCTTCGAAACCCTCTCAGGGGTTGAAAATTCAAAATGAAATTCTGGGAAAACTATTGACCGAAACTAAAGAGATACGAGTTTGGCGCTGTGGGCAAAAATGTAGCTGAGGGTTCAAGCTACAAATTCTTCCACGGCGGCGAATTCGTGCCGTGAATAGTTTTCCCAGAATTTCATTTTGAATGTTCAACCCCCGAAAGGGGTTGGAAAATTAAAATTCCAGGGTGGTCCATAGCAACGAAAATATGGAGAAAATTATTCTCTACATTTCGTACATTTGAACCATACTCGAAAAACCGATCGTTTTTCAGTTAATGAATAAACTATTTTTTTTTTTGGTTTTTTAACCATTTTTTGGGGGTGAAGATATTATCGGAGAGTGATGATCGAATACTCGATCGACGCGTCTTTTCAAGGGCTACAACGTTCCCATTCGAACAAAAAACGTACGATTTTTTTCTAAAGAGTTATTGAATTAAAACCGATTTTTCAAAATTTCACCACACTTTTTCATCCTCAAAATGGACTTCCACGACTTCGACGCTGTGGACAAAACTAAAGCCCGGATTTTTCTGAACATTTTGTCTCACGGTGCCGACCTCGTAGAGGTAGTAGTTTGCCATTAATCCACCCCCATCTCCTTTCATCCCCTAAAAAAGAACCCTACACCCCGATTTTTAGGCAAACTTGGATTTAGCACCCGCGGCACCTACAAAATCACCTGTCAAAAAACTAGCCTTCTAATTTTCTCCGATTGCGGATTTTTTCAGCGACAGCACGACTGTACTACCGTTTGTTTTTTCAATTTTATAATTCATTATTCCTTTTTTCTATTCATAATTTTAAGTTTAAGTTCTACTGTTAAGTGCGAGATCAAAACGTTATTTTTCAGTTAATGTTATAGTAGAAAAATATATACTGATATTGAAAAAACCACATTATTGGGTACATTTAATATTTTAGATAATGTGCCCACTCACCTGCGTGCATATGAGATTTCTCGTGTTGCCTACCCGTGTGTGTGTATGTGTGCATTTGTGTGCGCGCGTACGTATATATATGTTACAAATTGTGAAACGCAAGATGTAAGATATATACATCACCGGGCCTTAAGTTCTCAGTCCTCTCATTCGATGTAATCGCGCATTCTGTTCCTTCTCTTTGTAAGAAAACCGCAAGTAGTCGATAGCCTAATGGTTAGCGTACGTACGTTAGGCAGTAGTCGGAAATAGGTTAGGTAGGTTCAATGCTAGGTAGTGACAATAAAATTTATTCGCAGGAATTTGTTTCAGGACGACCGGAAACCCTCAAAAGTGATAATACACCATCGAAAGAAACCATCAATAACGGGAAGTGTTTTTTTTTTCATGTTTCAATATGCTCGACGCCACGTATTAATACGAGGCGTGTCGAAGTACGCACAAAAATCCGTGTTCCATCAAAACGCGTGCATGCGTGTAGGAAATCCGGAAGCGTAAACTGTATGATTTATGAATATAACACGCTTAAAGTGTGTTGTTTGAGCATCGACACATTTTAGACGTGTTGAAATTGGCGACAAGTGCATGCACGTTTAAAGTGTATCGAAGCAACACGCTAGTAGCGTGTTGCAACAACACGCTACTAACGTGTTGTAACAACACACATGAAATGTGTTGTTACGACGGCAACACAGGAGTTCCTGCGTTGAAAACGGCGACAAGATTACACACATAATATGTGTTTAAACAAGACGCTTGTTTTTACAGTGTAGAACACTTTTCTCGTGATATTCTATTTGTTGATTTTTTTTCTCGTATTTTTTGCATCCCGCGGATTTTCCGAAATACTCACCGAAATCGAATTACTCCACGAATCATATGAGTGCCAGGACTGCGAACAAGAAATATAATATTTGCTCAATCGAAGTTACCCTTAGTGTAAAAAAAGCACACACATAAACGGGTGGGAGTCGAAATATCGATGGATCAATATTCGGATGGGCTGAAATATCGAATTAAAAAATGTCGAATGTTTGAATATAGATAGATCAATGTTCGGAGGGTTTATATAGTCGTAAATAAAAATTGCGAATACGAATATCTCGAAGTTGAAATATAGCGAAAAACAAAAACCGATTTAAAAAATATTGAGAGACATAATATCGAATTGCTTATATAAATAACACCAAATAATTCGAGAAGACGAATCTTCGAATTGTAAATATAGCGACGGTTCAAAAAACAGAAAGCATTAAATCGAACGGCCAAAAAGTCGAGTGGTTAAAATAGCGAAGGGTCAAAATGTCGAACGGCCCGGATGGCGAAAACTTGTGATCGAGGCAGATAGCGTTAGCGGTCGGCCGGGACGGCATCTATACCATGTTCGCCATTTTGGCATTCGCCATTTCGGACCATCGATATTTTGCGTCTCGATATATTGTTTTTCGCTATAGGCGGTATTACGAATATTGGATACTCGCTTTTTTCTGTTTCGGAGATATGGATTTAATAGATTGTTCCAATCTATATTTGTATGTCTCAAATTGCAGACGATCTGAATATACGTTTTCAGATAAATGGGCTCTCCAATAAATAATGCTTTGCTTTATAGTCATTCGATTTTTTCTTCAATCGAAACATAACATTTCGAATAATTAAACCGTCGTTATTTTGAGAGTTCATAATGCTGTCGTTTCAAAATATTTGTCGATCTATATTTGGTCCTTCGATATTTGGATCCCCACCCACATAAACATGTACGTAAGGGACTTCAACGCCGTTTATTACTCTCAATCGCTAAATATTAACCTTTTCTATTGGATCCATCCCGAATTTCTTATCGAATGGGAACTGATAGAGAAGATAAACAAAAAATTAATAACGAGGCAATCAATTTATCAAGTAATTAAAAAAAAAACATGATCGCTTTTCCCTCAGGTATACGCACACTGCTGACAGGCCTGTATTCGTAAGGAGTGTAACCTCCGATCTGCTCAAGTGCAAAGTGAAAAGATTCCAGCGATTAGAACACTTTTGTCGTTATTTTCTATTTCTTGATTTGTTCTCGTCTTTTTTTGCATCCCGCGGACTTTCCGAAACACTCACCGAAATCGAATTACTCCACGGATAATATGAGTCCCAGGGCTGCGAACAAAAAATAGAATATTCGCTAAATGGAAGTTACCTGTACTATAAAAAGCACACACATAAACATGTATATAACGGGCTTTAACGCCGTTTAGTCCTCTCAATCGCTACATATTAACCTTTTCCGTTGGATCCGTCACGTATTCCTCATTGAATGTGTTCCCGGTAGGCGTCTCCTCGTGGAGAACGTGAACGCCGTTCTGTTTGAATGATGAAGGTGATGATGAAGACAGTTACAAATGAAGGAAACGCAATCAATGTTCTGTCATCGGTGGATGAAAATCCTTACTAGTAGTATGCAAATTGCATGAGGAAGTGGCATTAGCCAAACAATATTTCTCGGCTAAAGGTCATTTGAAGACCAAACTATGTTACATGGCCGAATTCGTTTGGCTACAATGTGCAAGGGAAAAAAAATATGCCATTCCGAAAAAAATATTATGATAGCCATGTGCTTCCTTCTGAACCGTTCAAATTCCAATATGTACATACGCCGTGTTTTCAAATCGAACAAAGATATTCAGGTGTCCTGTTTTTCGTGACGATATATACATATATATATATATATATATATATATATATATATATATTGTAATCTGCCGACAAACTCCAAAAGAACTGTCCGAGAAAAAATGCGGCGCGGCTTCTGGGCCGGGATTCGAACCCGGTCGATTGCCGGTCGACTGCCCTGACCACTGAGCTACGCCAGCCCGCTTACCTGGCCTTTCTCGGATAGTCTCGATAATCGTAACGCAACGTTACAATATATGAACTGGGTCTCCTGTTATGAATAAATAATCCTGCAACTGTCGATAGGTCAGTTCATGCCCTACTATATGCTGGAATTTCCGTTTAGTAACAGTCCCACGGTTTGCAAGATTTTGGGTTTTATGTTCTTTAAAAAAGTATCATTTGGTTTTTCGCATGGCATTTCTACAAAGGATAACTTTTTTAGACCGGTGCGCAAATTATGTCCGTCTCTTTTATCTACATTAGTCTTGTATCTCCGTCTCTGTGAATAAACTGTCCCTTTCAATACCATGCACTGACGTGTAGCGCAGGTAGCCATTTCAAGGTCGAATTTATGGAAACTCGAGAGGGATCGACTATTTCCATTGTTCACATGCCTCAAACCATAAAACAGCTCGTACTACTCTATAGTAACGTCATTTTTGGTATTGTTCATTTTAATTTAAAATTTACAATATGACGACTTGATTAATGTGAAATTCGATTAAAAAAAAATTAAAAGACAAATGTTAAAGCATAATACCATTTTAGAATCGACAATAACTAAGCAACTTTTGAAAGTAATTGACACGATATGCGTAGTGAAATTTTTAACACCGCAGACTATCAAAGTCAGATGTTCGAATTGGTTTGGATTAAAATTCTGCATAAAATCTTTTTTCATGCAGTTTCCTCAACGTTTAAAGTTAAAAACAATACTTTTCTAGATAAAACAAATAACCAAGAGTATTTTTTTTAACCGGGTCAACAAGGTTGTCATTTGTAGAAATGGCATGCGAAAAACCGAAAACAAATTATTTTTTTCAAAAAATAACTCTAAGCCCACAATATTGAAAACCTTTTATTAAACTGAACCTTTTACTAAACTGAAATTCCAACATATAGTAGAGCATGATCTGATCTATCGGCAGTTTCAGGATTATCCATTGATAACAGGACACCCTGTATCTAGTTTCAACAAATGTGTGGGTGCGTGTTCAAATGAAAATATGTGCGTAGCCCTAAAAAAAAACAGAAACCGTTTTCGATTTTTTCTTTGGGACGGATAGTTACAGATTGCTCATGTCAAGCCAAAAACGGCTTATGCCTATATTCGCTGTCTTTCAAAGTTCAAGAGCAAGATATATAAAAAAAATCCAGACTAATTAAATCGTACTTTACAATATCACTGCATTTCCTCGATCATAAAGGGGGTTGTGGTATACTATTCGTGTATACCGATTCGAAGAAAAATAAAGAAACAGGGAAAATAAATTGAATTCCAGGAATAAGATGAAGTATAATTAAACAATTCTTTCGCATTATTTATTGGGAGCACAAATAAGTCCCCGCCATTTGACAATAGATGGCCCCACCAGGAGGTTACGGTTGAAATTGTCAGATGTAAAATGTCATATCGTAAGCTTGGACATCTGGCAAGACCATAACCATGAAAAATTGGTAACACGCGTTTTGACCCGACAACAAAATATCCTCGACAAAATATCCGCGACAAAATATCCGACGACACAATATCTGCAGGATAAAATATCCTCATGACAAAATATCCGCAAGACAAAATATCTGCCGATATTATATCCGCTGTTGGTAATTAAATCTATGGTTAACGTTATTTCTCTTAAACTAGGACAACTGGCTTCATGAGACAGTCAATGTTTTTCTCTCTGCTGTGTATGCAGTGCTACAGTTTAAAGTGTACAGTCATGCCGTTGAAATTTATTCTGTCAGTTTGTAGTGTCAGTAGTGCTACAGTTTAAAGTGTACAAAAACTTTACAATAAAGAAATAGTGCAATGAAGAAGCTCGTATTATGCCCCCACCCCACTATCTCACACACCCCACAAAGGTGTGCACTTTAAACTGTACAGACATTACAGTGTAAACTGTACAGACATTACATTACTGTACAACAAATTACACAGTACAAACTATCTCACACACCCCTCACTGTAACACTGT
Source organism: Ophion obscuratus (assembly GCA_964007375.1). NCBI lineage: Eukaryota > Metazoa > Arthropoda > Insecta > Hymenoptera > Ichneumonidae > Ophion > Ophion obscuratus. Next base: position 44,889,255 of record OZ023317.1, read on the forward strand.
ACAGTTTAAAGTGTACAGTCATGCCGTTGAAATTTATTCTGTCAGTTTGTAGTGCTGTCAGTTTGTAGTGTCAGTAGTGCTGTCAGTTTGTAGTGTCAGTAGTGCTACAGTTTAAAGTGTACAAAAACTTTACAATAAAGAAATAAGTGCAATGAAGAAGCTCGTATTATGCCCCCACCCCACTATCTCACACACCCCACAAAGGTGTTTTGCGCGCGACCCCGTTGATGTGGTGGACGAGATTTAGGATTTTGTCTCGCGGATGTTTTGTCATGAGAATATTTTGTCTTTCGGATATTTTATCTTTTGGATATTTTGTCTTTCGGATATTTTGTCCTCGGATATTTTGTCGCGGATATTTTGTCGCGGATATTTTGTCGCGGATATTTTGTCGTCGGGTCAGATGTGACGTAGCCAAAAAATTAGCTATTTTGTATCAGCAGCACATAATTTTGTTGTCGCGAAAATTTCGAGTTTTAAGTCGAATAAGCGTCATTTCTGGGAACACTTATCAACCGTTTTCAATTTTTTTAAAAACATTTTTGTAATCGCAGTGACTAAGGTTGTACGTAGCCGCGTTTTTAACATTTCATAATTACTATTTTTAAATACTGCTTGAATACAGAAAAAGGGCCTTGAAAATAGAAAAAAATGTCCAAACCATCGGCATTTTGTAAAAAAAAAACAAAAAAAACGGCTACGCATAACGATAACTACATTTGTATAGATATCGATAAATTGTTGACTTTTAATTTACAGATAACCATCCATAAAGATATCGATGGGGCAATGAAGAGAATTTTTTTTTTTCGTCGTCAAATCAAGGCATATATGTCGGTTAATTTTCAAGATTTTGTCATGAAAATTGGTATAAAACTAGATGCATATTTAATTTATAAAATGAGTACAAACCTGATCCACTCATAATTAGTTATGTCTATGAAAAAAATATTGACGACAAAGCACCCGTTACGTGACGAAATAGGGGGGAGGGAGGTCTGACCAAGCGTTACGGTCCCGTTACGTAGGGGGAGGGGGGGGGAGTTAAAAATTGGGAAGTCTTGCGTCACGTAATTTGTGTACGCCCCCTTGTCTTCCATGTTTCCCTTATTTTATGCTTTTTATCTGGTATTGCCTTTCTTTTTCATTTTTCGGTCGCATTTTGTTAAATGTAGTTACTGACCTCCCAAACGTCGTGAGTACTCTTGCTATAGGACAGAGGCGCCACCTAATCGTGAAAAAGAGGAAGAAATATGAGATATCTAGAACAAGAAGAGTCGACGATGAAAAGAATTTCCGGTATTTTGTGAAACAACGTGCATGAAAGAAAGGGGAAGGAGCGAAAATCCTACCTGAACGAAGACGCAGCTGAAGAGCGACATCAACAATAAACGTGAGAACATTTTGTTACCTTGGCGCATTCCCAAAATATAGACTCCTGTTGTGGGTCGCAGAAAACTTGATAAATGGAAAAGATATAAAAGAAAAAATAAATTGAAATGCACGTCATTAAGGAACACTATCGAAGTATTGTAATAGCTAATAATTCGCATTTGCACTATCAATTAACGCGAAAATAAATAATAGTGAGTGTCTCCATTGCCCATCACAGCAGTAACAGATAATGTCCACTAACAGAATAGTCCACTAATTACTACCGCAGTAATCAGTAACGAGATGCATTTCCCATTGTCGCGGAAATGAATTATCATTCGAATTTTCAACACCCAGTACTAATAACAAACAACTATTTGCATTTCCCCTGCAATCGTCCGTACTCTCTCGGATACTCACACAAAACTCGGTGTCGAGATGAATCCTCGTAAAAACGAAAAAATCACCCTTGTTGAAGAACTGTAGAAGGTTACGGTTGGAATGTAACCAGACTGCGGAGCCGCAGCTATTTATATCGATAGTGAACATCTTTCACGTCGAACACGTGGAAAGTTTTTTTCTGTTACCCGCAGTGAATCAAATACTTGCTCAATAATCAAATACGAAATAAACTTCCACGTTGAAACGAGAGCCCGATTGAGAGCAAGAGAGAGAGAGAGGGAGAGAGAGAGAGAGAGAGAGAGAAAGGCCGAGTACGATTCGATAGGAACGAGTGCATTCGCCCAATTTTTTCCATATTTGATTTTGAAATGTCAACAAATGTGTGCCAGTATCAGACATTCCCAGTCGACAATCAAACAAATGAATAGCATGCAACGTATTATTCAAGTCACCTAAGGAGAAAAAATATCGTTCAGCTGGGTTCTTGAGTATATAACAAGCATTTGATAAAGTATGCCATGATGGTCTAATCCACAAAATAAAAAAATGCGCACCTCAGTATCACCCAGTGCCGGTTTTATACTTTTCATATGTATAAGCCACTTGACTTTATGCCGCCCCTCCTATTCCAAACACTTGTATGTACCTAGGCCGTTTCAGATGCCTCGAAAATCCGCCGCCTCCAAAAGTCTGCTGCCCCTAGGCAGCTGCCTATACGGCCTATTGGCAAATCCAGGACTGGTTTTACCTCATCATCAAATTGTAGGGGAGACCTAGAAGGGCTGAAACAATTTTCAGATTTCACCCCATATCTCGCAATCGAAACGAGAGATTCGGGTAAATAGAGAATTGTTTTGCAGCTTTTTTAATCGACTGATTGATTTTCGGCTGAAAAAGACTCCAGGAATTATGTAACCTGTAAAAAAACAATTTAAACACAATAAATCGTTTTGGGTGGGGATCCAAATACCGAAGGACCAAATATAGATCGACAAATATTTCGAAACGACAGAATCATGAACTCGCAAAATAACGAAGGTTTAATTATTCGAAATGTTATGTTTCGATCGAAGAAAAAATCGAATGACTATAAAGCAAAGCATTCGAGAGCTCATTTATCTGAAAACGTATGTTCAATCTGAGACATTCTTCAGAATTTCAATTTGAGACATACAAATATAGATTGGAACGATCTGTAACATCCATATCTCCGAAACAGAAAAAAGCGAGTATCTAATATTCGTAATACCGCCCATAGCGAAAAGCAATATATCGAGACGCAAAATATCGATGGTCCGAAATGGCGAATGCCAAAATGGCGAACATGGTACGGATGCCGTCCCGGCCGACCGCTAACGCTATCTGACTCGATCACAAGTTTTCGCCATCCGGGCCGTTCGACATTTTGACCCTTCGCTATTTTAACCACTCGACTTTTTGGCCGTTCGATTTAATGATTTCTGTTTTTTGAACCGTCACTATATTTACAATTCGAAGATTCATCTTCTCGAATTATTTGGTGTTATTTATATAAGCAATTCGATATTATGTCTCTCAATATTTTTTAAATCGGTTTTTGTTTTTCGCTATATTTCAACTTCGAGATATTCGTATTCGGAATTTTTATTTACGACTATATAAACCCTCCGAACATTGATCTATCTATATTCAAACATTCAACATTTTTTGATTCGATATTTCAGCCCATCCGAATATTGATCCATCGATATTTCGACTCCCACCCATCGTTTTGTTTCGACTCTCCTTATGTCGAGGTAAGTTGAAACAGCTATCGAAGTGAGTTGAAACGCCTGGGAATTGGTACAAAATATGGGTATAAATTATGTCAAAACACATTGTTATTAAAAAACCTTATTAAAAATTGAAAAACTTAACCTCGACATTAATCTAAGTCTCACTTCGTAATTCAGTCTGACAAATTTTTATGTTCTAACTGAAACGAATACAAACTCATGAATCTCACGGAATTAAATAGTAAAATATAGCAAACCAAAAAATAAATTGAAGGAGAAACATTATGACAAGAAAGCAAATCAATCTCTATTTTAATAAATTGGCATATACATATGAAAGTTCTCCACCAGAACTTCGTGCGACCATACTTTGCACTCCAGGCATTGCACCCACTTTTCATTTGGCCTGCTCTTTGAATACGATTCCATATAACACACGCAAAGATACTCTTCCTCGTTCTCTTTGTGCTCGCTCTTCAGCGGCGAGCTCATAAATTTCTCGGCTCGCCATGCCTCTATCCGTTTTCCCAATATATTTATTCGGCATCTGAAATAAAACAAACGCAAGCCTTGCAAACCACACCACAAAATATGAACGTATGAAAACATTACTGCAACGGAGGTAAGTTGAAACACCTTGTTCCAACCCTCCTAGGTGTCGAAAATGCAATGCCACTTGATTCGGAACTCGCTATTGATAAAGAGTATTGTAAAACAACAAATGCAATATGACAAATCGAATGCTAAGTTAGTAAGCTTCCAGATAATGCATATCACATGCCATCAAATATATAAACAAGGTAGCTAAAGCGTAATGAAAAATACGACGAATACTTACTTTTGCCAATTTTTTGGCTCGGGTGTCGATATGACGCAATTGAACTGGCAAGAGCACCGGAGCGAACTGACAAGTGGCACGCGTCGTAGCAATGAAAAAATTACATTGTTGCCAGCTCGCTAACAATCACATCTACCGAGCCATTGACACTGTTTCAACTTACGTCTGTGTCAACCCTCCTAGGTCTCCCCTACTTAAAAAAAATATAAAGTTCCAAGTACGCTATGGTCGAAAAGCTGTCAATGCTGCATCCCATCAAATCAGGCGTCCCTCAGGGTAGTGTTCTCCGTCTAGTAACTATCGCTTCATACAATATATAAACTAGACTCCAGTTTATACAATGTACAATGTAGGTCCTATCAGCCGAATATAATGTCACTATTGCAACACATGCGGACGAGACTAAATAATAGCTCTATAGTATTATACTATAATACTATAATAATAGTATGGAGGAAACATATTTTATTTTTATTTTTGAGAGAAGTGGGGTTCCCAGTTCACACACCTACTAATGCAAGAGTGGCTAAAAATGTGGAGAATAAAGGCGAGGGAAACCAAATCCGTCCACGTCACTTTCACACTACGAAAAGACGAGTGTCCAACAGTCGTGATAAGCAACCAAACTTTACCTGCAACAAACGAAGTTAAGTACCTAAGCACGTACCTTGATTGACCGTACACCTAGAGTAAACACATAAGAGCAAAACGAAAAGATCTTGACATACATTTTTTTAATGCACTGACTGATCGGAAAAACTCACAGCTATCCAAAACGAGAATAAAATACTCCTATTTGAGGGCAATACTGCGATCAGTTTGGACACGAGTATCCAATTATGGGGAACGGCAAGTAAATCCAACATGGAAATACTACAAAGATTCTAATAAAGAAATCTAAGAATAATTGCAGACGCCTCTCGGTGCGTTAAAAACAAAACAAGACACAATGATTTACATGTTACTTTCATGAAAGAAGATATCCAAGAAATGAGAAAAAATGCATGGAACTGCTGTGAAAACATGCTACCAAGCTGCCCCCTGAATTACTTACTTACCCTAATTACAACAAATCGTGAAAATCTAGCCAAAAGTAAATCGACGTTGACAACAAATGTATTGAATGTTGTCAATAATTGCCCCTTTACGGGACAGATATAGTTTACAAAGCCTATTTAAAAAATAAATGTATGTCGTAGCTTCTCTTGCTCCCTTTTTTAGGTTACTTGTGGACACGAATTTGTTTTACCTTATCTTATCGGTCAAATTCACTTGACAACGACCAATATTATCCCACTGTACGCGTTATCTATACACGTATTACACTGCATGATTCTACGGGTCACTCATTCTTACGCGATTGAATGAATATCTAAAAAAAAAAGCTCGTACCTCGTCTTGGAAACCCTGACAGGTGGTTTCGAGAAATTAATATGAATAAAAGCAAATCTTGGCATAAGCCAAGATGCAGTACTTTCAGGTGACAAAAACTTAGTCTGCAGAATGATTTACTGTAGAAACTGCGAAATTTGAGGTTAAACGTAAAGTTATATGAAAATTATTTTTGCTTTCAGTTTTTCACCCTGAATTTTTTACAGTATATTAAATATCGACTCTAATAAATGGTACTTGAGGATATGTACAGTAAAAGTTGCCAAACGGAATTTTCATTCGATCAATTGAGTATCCATAAAAAAATTGTCAAAATTCACCGTTCGTTCGACGCTCGAAACTGGTAGTCGCCCTTAACGTACTCATATGGATTTCCAAATTGAGACAAGCGCCGTTACGAATCCATAATGAAGTTTGGTGCATCTTTTTGTACTATTCTGACGCTTGGTACATAAATTTACCGAGGTGAATGTGTACGGAGGAGTAAATGTGCGTGTGCGTTGGGATATCGTGGGCGCCAGGAAGGAACCGTCACGTTGGGTCCTGTCGCGGTGAATCACGGAAACAGGAAATCCTCGGGTCGCCTCCGTGGACTTACAATCGGAATCACTATCAGCCAGAAACCAGAAAGGCGGTACACGACACTCGTTCTGGACCCGGAAACCGCACGTAGTCCGTTTTGGCGCCAACATGGAGCCGTTAAGTGCTAAGGGACGGTCTTATCGCGTGTCCGCCTTTAAATATATACATACTCATGGAAAAATCAATTTATCTCTATGAATTATCGACTGAATTGTGTTCAGTCGAATTACCTTCACGAATCACTGTAATTGAATCGAGAAAATCTCTGTAAAAACAAGCAGCAACATGTCTGCAACATTTTCGCATTGAAAATGCTTTGAAAAATATAAATGTTGAGGTTGGCTGGGTATAGAGGTCCGAGTTATCTGGATGTTATACGAAACTAACGCTACCCCCACTCCACTGCCACTGCGTTGTAGTAGAATGGGGGGCAGCGAGATGCAAAATGTCTGTGATTGGTTGAAAAATGCCGAATGGTATGTAGTGTACATCTGCGATTAAGGGGTTACCCCCACTTGCGATTTTGAAAAAATCGATTTTTTTTATTGCATTTTTTTGAAGTTTAAGTATCTGAGAATATGTCCTGAAAATTTCAAGTCAATCCAAACAAAATTGACTGAGATATGAGCGTTGAAAGAGAAGAATCCGTTCTTCGTGTAAACTGAAATTGAAACTTTAAACGCGTTTTTCTCAAAATGGCATTTCTGAAGTCGGTGACCAACATTACTTAAACACTAATGAACCGATCTTCTTGAAATTTTGCAGGCTTATTTAATACATAAAAATGTAGTCTTTAATCGTTCGATTTTTTTTTCGAAAAAAATGGCCGTTTTATAGCCAAAAAACGGCCGTTTCTTTTCGTTAAGATCGAACCATTAACTTTGACTGTCCGCCATTTTGTGAAAAATGAATATTTTTTAAAATCCTTCGATTAAAGACTAGTTTATACTTATATTTGACTAAATCCATCCGCATTTTCTTTTCAGATGATCCACTTCGCCGCAATGTTGGTCACCGCAAACCGTGTATATCAAAACATTATTTCATTGACGGCCATTTGCCATTAAACAATGTAATATTTTTCAATAAAAAAATTACTGAAAGTTCTTCAAGATGTGTTCTTTAAGATGGTATATTAGTCGATTAAAAAAGTTTTGTAGTTTTCTTTTAAAAAATTCATGAAAAAGACCTTTTTTTGCGCTACAAGTGGGGGTAAGGCCTTAAAAATTGTAATGTAGTGTAAATTACATGTAGAGAAAGACAGAGAGTCTTTCTGTACATGGATGGATGGATGGATGGATGGATGGATGGATGGATGGATGGACGGATGGATGGATGGATGGATGGATGGATGGACGGACGGACGGACGGACGGACGGACGGACGGACGGACGGACGGACGGACGGACGGACGGACGGACGGATGAATGGATGGACGGACGGACGGACGGATGGATGGATGGATGGATGGATATTCACACGAACCTAGTTTTTGTGACCCGAAATGTCTGATTACATTTTCAATAACACAAAAGAGTTACATTTTCCTCAAATTCTGTTTTTAGGTATCCTAAGAAAGTGAAAAAAACTGCTTTTCTCGGTCAATTAGCATCAGAAGATTGGACGAATTAAGATCTGTCGGCAACCGTTGAGATCGAATACATTTTTTTCTGCCGTGAAGGCAATTTTGCTACTTACAGATAAATTCTTCCCCGCATATGTTATACTCTGATCAGAACGTCGGTAAGCCGACGGACGTCAAAGAATGTAATTTTATACTCTCCTAAGCCATAGTCGGCACGAAACCATGCGGTTAGTGCTGGAAGGCATACACCAGGAGAAAAAAAAACCGTATTATTTAACGTTTGAGAAACTTTGCTGCCGCTGCAACGGTCGGATCAAACGATGGAAATACGAAACGTGGATCGCGCCGAGATGTGTCCCGCTTTACGAAGGCGCACGTAACCGGTCACCCGATTGTTTTTGCCACGCGTATGCGTCTCACGGCTTAATCAGTACCTCGGTGGCAGAAGGTGTCGTGAAGTTCCAAGCGTGTAGGCTCAAGAAACGAAATACTGGTGAAAACATGGGATATCGGGTGTGGCGTTGGAGCACCTTCCGTATCCGTTAACATTGATGTTCAATAAAGGCTTTGAGAAAGCCGTTTTCGGCTGAGCCAATACTTGGATGAGTAACCGCTTGGCCACGCACTGGATTGAATTAGGAGAGGGTGGCTGTGGCCTTTCTTAAGGGCGGGGTAACGTATTAAAAAAAAATTTTCATTTTTTTTTAAATTTTTAAATGAATGCATAATATGTCAAGAATATTGTGTTAAAATTTCAAGTCGATCGGAGTAAAATTGACGAAGTTATGAGTATTTGAGCGTCTATTGCTCCATGCCGTTCTTTTCTCTTCTGCATTTTTCAAACCGTTTTTCTGAGACTTGTCATATTTGAAGTCCGTGTGCACGATAACTCAAAATCTACTGGACCAATCGCTTCGAAATTTTGCACAGTACTTCTTCACATAATTCACCAGGTATTGTCGAGAGCTTTTTTTGTTTTTTTAAATAGTTACTCATTTTTCAACAACAAATTAGCCGATTTTTTTAGCAAATATCGGGTTTTTGGCTCCCAAGTGCTACGAAAAATCGAAAAAAAAAATCCTCCCGTCATTACCTCGGGAAACATCTCCTTTAACAAATGCATTTTGATTTTTTTGTTTCAAATGATTCTGTTGCGAGTTATGGTGCACACCGCAAACCAACTTTTTTTCGAGGCGCCTCCGGGGTTTAATTTTTACTCGCTCAATTTTGAATATTTTGCAATGCAAATTTAGGAGAATGTTATTCAAATGTTACTTTATTATATGTAAATTTTTCAATAAACGAACACTATTCGTTACGCCAAAAAAAAATCTTAAAAATATGCCTTTTTTCGCCGAATTAACTTTACGCCGCCGTTAACAACTGGAAATAGCAGGCCGACAAGCTCGGGGGAAAAAATGGGAATAGCGCAAGATCATACATTAAGGGGAGGTACCTGAGTAAACGGCGAGAAAAACAGGTAAACTTCGGGAATTTTTATCTCAAAAACTAATATTTCGATTGGATCCGGGTTTTTTTTATTGGAAAATATGTACATTCAAGTATGTTTAGGAATTTTTAAAAATAAATTCGTTGTCTGGAAGCTATTCAAACGCGATTATCTCGAAACATAGTTTTCAAAGTCCGTGCCAGATGTATCTCGAAAACGGCTCGTCCGATTTTGTCCAAATTTAGATACAATATTATTCAATAGTTTTTCTCGTTCGCCACGTAGGGCTTTTTCATTTGATTGAACCATTGCTTTTTTTATGCAATGCGTATGCAATCCAAAATCGTCGGATATTGCGAACGAAAAACAAATGTTAAATTAAAACGGTCGCAATTCCGTCAAAAATGAAAATTTCAAAAAAATCCTACGTGGCGAACGAGAAAAACTATCGAAGAATATTGTATCCAAATTTGGACGAAATCGGACAAGCCGTTTTCGAGATACATCTGGCACCGACTTTGAAATCTATGTTTGGGGCCGTCCATAAATTACGTCATTTTAAAATAGGGGGGGGGGGTTCGTCTGCGGATGACGGTAAATGACGGATGAGGGGGGGGGGGGGGGGCGTTTCAAAATTGACGTCATTCTTGTGATACCAGTTACTTCAAAATGTACAATAGTATATTGTACAACTAGAGCGGTTTCCCCGCATGAGTGATGAAAAATATTTTGCAAGGACCTAATGGTATTAATTATTGAACTCATTATTTATTTATTTATTACATAAGGTTTGTCTACATTATATTCGAGAACTTCAAATAACAGCGTACCTATGAAAATAGTTCGATCGAGCCAAAATGAATATGGGGAGGATACGGAGATATTACCCGTGATCCAGGATTTGCAAGAATGGGTGAAAACTCCGTGGGAGCTATCCAAAGAAAACTAAAGAATAGAGAAGAATAATATTATTATATTAATGAAAATTGCCAAAGTACAAAATAATAAAAGATGATTCTATAACAAAATGTGGGAGCTATCCAAAGAAAACTAAAGAATAGGGAAGAATAATATTATTATATTAATAAACATTGCCAAAGTACAAAATAATAAAAGATGATTCTATAACAAAATGTTTTAATATTACCCAATTTTTCTCAAATCCGCAAATGTTTTAATTTTGCCAAACTGGTAATGACGTCAATTTTGCGAGAGGGGGGGGGGTTCATTAGGAAATGACGATAGGATGATTGTAGGGGGGGGGGGGTCGAAAATCAGCAAAAATCGATGACGTAATATATGGACGGCCCCTTTCGAGATAATCACATTTAACTCGCTTTCAGTCAACGAATTTATTTTAAAAAATTCTTAAACATACCTCAATGTACATATTTTCCAATAAAAAAAAACCCGGATCCAATCGAAATATTAGTTTTTGAGATAAAAATTCCCGAAGTTTACGTGTTTTTCTCGCGGTTTACTCAGGTACCTCCGCGTAAAATATACAAAAACATTTTTAAATGCCCCTTGTTCATTGATCATGGCTGAGTAAATAAATGAAGCGACAAATGAAGGCAAATTATCAATGGTATGGTCACGGTAAACGACGCTCGATGACTGGCCAACAATTGTTACAAGCACTGGACGATAGTTGGATCAAAAACGAAAAGCTAGATCGGGCCTACAGCTGGCAGCGTTGATCTAGAGTTGGTGCCGAGGCTAACCCAGCTTTGGTCCTGAGCATGGTCCAGCGTTGATTCCGAAACTGGCCCAACGTTGTTTATCAAGCGTAGGTCAAGCTTTTATTGAGAGATTCAAGCCACCTTCTCCCGATACCAGTACTAACCGTTTGCCAATTGTGGGAAGGGATTTTGCATGCTACAGAGTATGTATTACCGAGTGTTGGTTATTCATTTTTGTGTTACTGAATATCATTAATTTATTCATTTTGTATTCAGATAGTTTGACAATGGAGATAATAGAACAATTATGAAATAAAAATTAAGATTGCTTGACAAAAACGGTATTTACAATTTTTCCGATATTGTTCTTCGGGGATCCCGCTGTCTGTAAAACTTAGGAAGCTATCTATTTGTTGCTCGTTATCATGGAGCTCGCAGTCAAGTAACAATAATTCCTCTATTTTTTTACATATAACGCCGGGCCCAACATTTTCGCGTTGTCGATTCTTTATGAGCCGCTGCAGCAGGGGACAAAATAAACGTACTTTTCGATTGGGCCATTTTGTTTTTCGATTTTCGTCGATAACGTTATCTTTCTCATCTCCAATGTATAGCAACCCGAGTAGAAATCTTGCTCCAGCTACAATAAACACCTGATCAGGCATCCTGATTTCTTTTTCCAGCCTTGATCAGAATTTTTTATCAAGCCCTGATCATTTTTGAAACACAATCTCTGACTTCCGTCTGATCAGGGTAAAAAATCAAGGCCTGATCAGGGTAAACTATCAAGGCCTGTTCAGGGTAAAAAATCAAGGCCTGATCAGTGTAAAAGATCAAGGCCTGATCAGCGTAAAAAAATAAGGCCTGATAAGAGCATAATTTTTCACGGCTTGATCAAAGTAAACAATCATACGATTTTTTACGGCTCAGGATGACCGATTTATTCCTGAAATAAAAAAATATACCGCATACACAAAAGAGGAAAAGGCACGACTTCATAAATAACGCTGATCGTTTATTTTTTAATCTTAATATAAAATCTATCACATATATTTTTCACATATATCTATGTGGAAAACAAACATCATTTTTCTTGTATTTGTAATAGAATAAAAACTCGATATAAACTAAGATATATCACTGTATTATATTCCACTTATCATCCCGAAATAAACTAATATATTTTTTAAACAAAAACTTAAGAAACTTCCTGAATAAAGTAAACAGAGCTCAACGTTTTTATGACCAGACGTTTCTAGGAAACGTTACATTGGGCGTTCTGTTCGTTTTTTTTTCCACGACGCTCGAAACTTGTCCCAGTCTTTTGCTGAATTAATCAGGTCTTGATACCGCTCCAACGGCTTGTCCAATTTGCTTCGAAAGAACTTCTATTCCGTGTTCCCTATATTTCAAAATAACAGCCACTGAAAAATACGAAAATGTGTATCCCACTTAGAATTCAATGTTTACATATATATCTATATACGGTATGCACATTATTTTATTAGGGTGGCACAAATTTGAGCTCTATTTTTTTCTTTTTTCTCACCATCCAATTATCTACTTTAAAGAAGAAAAAAAATTCTTGCAAAAGCTGCGAGCGGTCATTTTTTAATGAAAATTAGAATCGGAGCAGGAGAGCCCGTATAGCAAAGACCAACCAAATAATGGTAAGTTGACAGCGTAGTGCAGTTCATTGCTTCAGTTCGAATGTAATGTCCATCCGAAGGACATTTCTTATGGGCTAACTTGCACCGATGGAATTACTTTCACTTAACTGAACTACGCAGTTAACTTATCCTTATTCGGTTAGCCTATGCTGTCCGGGCCTGTACAGCGAAGGCTAACCAAATAATGGTAAGTTGACGGCGTAGTGCAGCTCAGTGCATGTAATGTCCATCCGAAGTGCATTTCTTATGGGCTAACTTGCACCGATGGACTTACTTTCAGTTAACTGAACTACGCAGTCAACTTATCATTATTCGGTTAGCCTACGCTGTCCGGGCCCGTACAGCGAAGGCCAACCAAACAATGGTAAGTTGACAGCGTAGTCAGTTCAGTGAATGTAATGTCCATCCGAAATGCATTTCTTATGGGCTAACTTGCACCGATGGAATTACTTTCACTTAACTGAACTACGCAGTTATCTTATCATTATTCGGTTAGCTTACGCTGTCCGGGCTAATCAGCACCGATAGCAAAACATTTACCAGATTGAACTACGCTGTCAGCTTACCATTATTTGGTTGGTCTACGCTGTCTCTTTTTCTCCTCTGACAAAGGAGACGGACCAAGTAAAGGAAAATCAAAGCGACACACAAAACAAATATAAATCTACTTACATAGTGGTAGCGCCAACACATGCCAATCCTGAGGAATTTCGATTTGCTCCTCGCTGAGAGGATCTGTTCCGGATCTGTCAAATGTATCATAATAAATATTTCAACCAATGCATATATAATTTGGCGTATGGTTGATTATGGTCAGATTTAATCCAATTTATACTTATAGATTTGAGAATTGTGAGTCTTTGAAAAAAATTAATTGTTATACTAAACTGCTGCCGTATTATTTCTTTGTTTTTTCCCTTATTTAGAGCCCGCTATTCACGCAGACGCAGTCGTTGCGCGATTTTCTTCCGATTGTGTTTGTTCATCTTATTCACAACGTACACGTTATATATAAAAATGTATAAAGTGATACTCGTGCTTCTCTCGTGTCTGTGTATCATTTGACAAGATGAGGTTAGGCACGTTTTTAGCGCCAAACTGTAGAAGTCCGGTTACATAATGATTGTTTGAAGTTAGCTGGATCAGGCGAATTGAAGTAAGCCGTAAGTCCAGTTGCGTGACATCGCCTGAAGCTAGCCGGGTCAGGCGAATTAAAGTAAGCCGTAAGTCCGGTTGTTCGACCACCGCCTGACCCCAACTTGATCTGGCAAATCAAGGCAAACTTAAGTAAGGCCTTCGTACTACAAGGTTATCAGGCGCAGATCAAATATCAGGCCAGCCTGACAATATTTCTACTCGGGAATGTATAGTAATGAGTGTATAAAATCCTGTTAGGGATTTTAGAAACGATCCCGCTGGATTGTCACAGATAACAGCAATAATTCGAAAGGCCTATTGTTTACCATCAGATACGATACCGTGTTTTGTTAAAGCTTCCGCTTCGATAACAGACTGGGACATGAGGACTGTCGCTGTTTGCAATTTCGAATCACGGAAATTCATTGTGACGATAGTAGACTGTCGTATTTTATGTGACGAACTATCGTAATAATCGACCAACATTGTTTTCTTGAGCCAACGATAGATTTGACAACCATCAACATTTACAAAGACACCAATTTTTGTTTCGTTGAAAATATTTAACGATATCCTCTTTTTAAATTGTTTTTCTATGTCAATGTAACTTAGCTTTACGATGCTCTTCTTTTACTAGGCATTGCTCGTAAATTTTGACACCGATCGAAAAATATTAATTTGTCTTTCAGAGTCGACTATTTTTCGCAACCAGCTCGTGCAACTGGAATATCATTATGATTGTCATTTTCAATTCCAATTTCCTCACTGTACAATGTAGAATTTTCTTTGTCACATTCCAATTTTCTTTCGTTCCACGGATCTTCAGTTTAATCTTCTCGAATTTGTACATTGCTCAAAATCCGTCATTCCTACTTCCCGGAGACTTTGTATGTCACAGACGAGTGTCACTTTCACTGCTCTTTTTGTCTACGTCGAAAGCTTTTTCATCGTCATTTTCTGATTATTTTGTTCTCCTGAACTCTCTTACTCTGTCTTAGACATGTTTGCGACTGTAAATGAACACAATGGATGCTTTCTACACGTCCGCCTAGTGAAAGAAAAAAAAATCGTTGCTGTCGACGAACACGATAGAGCCTCCGCACTTTGGGACGCTCCCCCACTACACATGTTTTATAAGAGTGGCGTTAACAATGATTAACAAAGTTGGGCTAAAATTTGGCTAAAAATTGGGCGCCTACTGTTAATGGAAACCCGATACTGGGCCGGAGCTGCAAATTCTTTAAGGATCAATCCATTTTGGAGCCACGAAAAAAGGCTATTTTTGCGATTTTTTAAAAGGATTTTATAAAAGATATGAATGTAAAAGTTGTTGGGCTTGATAAATAAAGTCTTGAAATACATTTAAAAATAATTAATTCATTTTTAAGTACAAAAACTATAGTTTAACGTAACGCCTCAAAAAAAGGTGGACTAGGTAGCTCCATCACAACTCGGCAACGGCTTATCTGAAACAAAAAAATCAAAGTCCATTAGATTCAGTATGACACCAGCTACAAAATGACCCTCGGAGATAACGTTTTATCAACAAATAAAAAAATGGCAGATGAAAAACGAAAAAAGTAAAAAAACGCGTTTTATTCGCAGTTTTTCGCAAAAAAGAGTAAAAATCAATATTTTAAAACCATCGAGGGTCATCTTGTTGCGAATCATGTTTACAATATGTGGTTCAAATTTCAAGAGAATCGGTTTATTAGTTTTAGAGACATGATGGAGCTAGATTTTGAAAACGTCGCTACGAGAAAAACGCGTTTGAAGTTTATACTATGAAAAACTCTTACCTAAACTCAATCCGTAATTCCTGCACCGTACAAAATCCCTTCTGATTGCTCATCATCGTCGATTTCTTCAAATCTTGCTTGCTTTCGATTATTTCAAATTTTCAAAGATGCCCCTTAAATGACAGTATTCAATGTAAACGTCGGCTAGGCATTGGTCGTATTGTAGTGTGAACACCCACTTTGACAGTAATTTTTTGGAAATTAAATTTAGAGAAACGGATGAATCACACTATTAGTATTTCACTGTTATATTTATACACGTTTGAAATAACATCTTAAATTTTTTCAGAGCATTTTATGTAAAATTGCACATTATATTTGATGTTGTGCAGATCATGTCGCGACATTTTTTTATCACTAGGTGTTGTGAATGCGGCCCTCCTAAATACCTGAAATAAACGATTCTTTTTTATTCTATTCTATACAAATGTGGTTATCGTTCGGCCCTCTCATAAAAAATGTTAGGTAACGTAAACGAAATTGCGGCGCTTGAAAAAGATTACTCTGATTTTTACCATGAAATGTTCACTTCTCGTGGTCCGGAAAAATATTAATTATGAACCAATCAAAAAGATGAAGTGCCGAATGATAACCACATTCGTAAAGAATGGAATTTTGAAAAATCGTTTGTTTCAGATAACTAGACGGCTGCAATCACAACGCCCGACGATAAAAAAAATCACGCGACATGACCAGTGCAACATCGAATATCATGTGCAATTTCGAATACAATGCTACGAAAAAATTTAAGATGTTACTTCAAACATCTATAAATATAACTGTGAAATACTAACCATTTCTCTCAATTTAATTCCGAAAAAATCGGCTTGATAATGGGTGTTGACACTCGAGATCGGCCTTAATGTCTCAGGTACCGGGTTTAAATCATGTGAGAATTGAACAATTTTTTCCGTATGAAAAATTGATTCACTCATCAAATTAATTACACATCTATTTAGTATGAATATCAAGCTGTTAGAATTTTTTATCGATGTACAAAATGGCCGACTACTAATATTTTCTTTTGTTATCTTTTTTTTAGGCGCTCCGCGGCGTGACATTATTTAGCATCCACAATTTTTTACCTAGAACAAAAAAAAATATTCCCATCGATCTACATTAGAATACCTAGAGAAGTACGTACGAAATTTAAAAATATTGTTTTATTCAAAAGTTGTACGTATTTGAACTGAAGAAATGAATTTTCAGTGAAAAATTTCGTTATAACTGCTCATCAACTACTCATAAAATGAAAAGTTTTCGATTAACCAGAAATTCCGTACGTACTTCTCTGCGAAATGCAATTAGGAACATAACTTTTAAATTTGAAGTAAATCGATTGAAAATTGTTGAAATTATTTGTCACGCCGATTGGAAAAAGCTGTTTCGAGAAGTTTCGAGTGGTCGGCCATATTGTACATCGAAAAAAAAAAATATTTTTTCTAACAATTTGATATTCATAGTAAATAGATGTGTAATTAATTATATGAATGAATCACTTTTTCGTACGAAAAAAATTGTTAAATTCGCACATGATTTTATACCCGTTACTGTGGACCAAGGCCTTAATAGAATCAGCCTCGATTCAGGTTTGGTGTAGGCTTCGGTTTAAAGCCGAAGTTAGTTCAAGTTTGGCCGTCAGTGTTATGCCGATGTTCAATTCGGCCATAGGTCACTCATTGGTCAACAAGAACAGCTGAGCATAGGGCTTATTGTCAGGTACCATCGGTTGGGTACCGATTACCCTCCCGACGGTTGGTCTTATTATAAAGGTCGATAATTCCGTCTCGCGAAGTCTATTGCGTGACAAAGTTAAACGGTTCATTGCACCACAAGTATCATAGATCGAAATGAGTGCACATTGCACATACTCTATAAACCCATGTGCATTGCAAATTATTGACCCGAGACAATAATCACAAATCCACAATGGTTCCGTCGATTGTAATTTATATTGCATTACTGGAGCCGACCAAGTGTAAGAGGATTAATACGGCGGAGAACACTCGACAGGACCGGTAAAGGTGTACCGTCGAAAGGTTGGAGACGAGAAAACGATGGGAGGAAGAAGAAGAGTCGCCGGCGGGTGCGGGTGTCATTGTTGATATACAACTCGGTAAGTATGCGATAAGTAGGGCCCATAAATTCGGGCAATCAGACGAACCGCTGCGCGAACCCTACCAGCGACTATATATATATATATATATATCGCGTGTGTGGTCGTGTATATATATGTATGCACGTGGATTACATATGTGTATATGTACGGGGTGTCTGATTTTAATTGCACACCGCAAACAATTCACGAAGATGGATTCGCATCATAAAAACATTTCTTACAAAAGTTTACGGTTTCGATAAGGACAATCTTTGGCATTATCAATATATAAATCGACCTGTATGATGCGGCTGCATCCTTCTCATCGATAGCCATAGGCATTGGAGCTTACTCCATTTTAAAAACTTCAAAGTCCATGGACTTCGTCGTTTCTTTTTAGTTAATAAGCTAATTTTCAATCACTTTAGAATAGTCCTAAATTTATTGTCGTTAATCTTTTTGAGCATTAAAAAAAACATACGGTGCCTTTTAAAATAATAAATAGTACTGCATAATCTTAGAAATAAGTTGACGTTTTCTTTTCAATGTTCCTACCGAATGTCCTTCTCAAAACAGTAAATGTTTTGTAGGGAACATTTTTTTACTCGACTTCATTTACGTAATGTCTTTCGAGTGAGAATAAAAATGAGGCGCTCTGTATATTTACGATATGTGTGTATATCGTATCGTATCTGTATATGTACATGTATGTATAGATAATGTTATATGTACATACTATGTGTAAAACCGCGGAATCTTCAAGAACGAGGCAGCAAGTAACTTATGTACTTCACTATGTGAAGTAAACAACTTTCATATGTGTATATATATATATATATGTGTGTGTGTGTGTGTGTGGTTTCGGGGTATATCTTTCGCACTGTACAGAGTGTCTGTTTCGACTAACACTACATAATTCTTTTTCCCACGTGTTCCCGGTTTTATTTGATTTTTAAAATATTTTTTATTTCAATCGAGACACGTCTTCGTCCGTGCGTCGCGTCCATTGTACAAGGCGCGTTACTTAACTCTTACACGAGGCAATTGCAACGGGTCTTGTATTTTAGAACCACCGTGCCTGACGATCCTCCGGAGCAGGGGACACCGCACGAACACGCAGGGCAATTCTTTATACTCCTACGCACACTGATATATATATATATATATATATATATATATATATATATATATATATATATGTATATATATATAGGATCAGAAAAAAGGTAGCAAGAATTGAAAAAAAATCCTGTTTTCTTAACCCGACCTGTTTTCTCACACACCAAGAAAAATCGAAAAATATATTCTCTATACTATTACTTTTTAACCCACGTTATGTAATGCATATGAGACGATTCGTAAAACCCTCAGAGAGAATTTGAATCACTTCAGGTGAGGTGGTCGGCCCAGTGGGGGCCAGGGTCCTAGTGATCGCCATGTCCACACATTAAATAAGGATTTTAATATTAGAATTAGTCGTTCGTGCAGATCTGTCATATATTAGCGTCCAGGAGGTATTTACTATGTTGTATTACATTGTCACACTCGTAAGTATACGTATTCAAGAACGTAAGTATACGTATTCGTAAGTATACGTATTCAGCTACGGCGTCTATCTGCGATATCAGCCGCATCCTTCATTTGGAAGTTAAAGTTAACCGTGTCACATTTCGGGCGATTTAAGGGGAGATATACACTTAGGAGCCGGAAAAAGGTCATTTTTGTGATTTTTTTCAAGGAAAACTATTTGAAATTTCGGATTGGGGTTTTAATTATCTAAAAGTATATACATTCAAAAATATGTTTAATTTTCTTTATTTAAAAATATCAAAAGTATACAAGGATGTTGTATAATCCTTGAAGCGTCATAAAAAAATCTGCGTACACGGTACCCACTGGCGTTTCTTCAAAAATCATCTGAAAAAACAAACCAAAAAGATTATTAAATTAGATACTATAATCTAGTACTTATCATAGCCGATTTTGTAAATATCGACTTATGACAAAATGGCGGACGTTTGAACATAAACAGTGATTTTTGGGCCAAAAATTAGTTATTATTTTGCCTATAAAACAAAAACTAAGTAACGGAAAAGAAATCCTATGACAAGTACTAGATCATGGTGTATAGAATAACCACAAAAACCTTCAAGGCAATCGGTTCATTGGTTTTCGAGAAATTTTGGGTACCGATTTGAAAAACGTGGTATTGAGAAAAACGCGTTTGAAAATTTGGGCATGGATAAATCATGAATTTGCCAACATACATGGAATCATCGATACCAGGCCCATAGTTTGGGTCTTCTACGGTCGGCGGAATGTTCATAGCTCCTAAATCCTCGACCTCGACCATCTAGGTGTATATCTCTCCTTAAGAATGCCTGGGGACTTGCTTGGGGTAAGTCATAAATAAGAATCTTAGTTTTGCGTTCCGCATATGAAATCATAGTTTTATGCTAATTTCAACAAGTTTTCATATATAACGATTACCGGTTCAGCTATGTAAACACTCTGCCGATTAATCACCAAGGCTGTCGATAACTGGGACAAGGTTGGCAAACAAATATTAGGTATCGAATAAAAATTTATAAAAAATCAGAACAAAAATGTTGGGTCCGTAATTGGCATTGTCTGGAAAATCCACGGACCAGTAATCGTCATACAAATATTCGCGATAGTAAAAACATATACATGTAAATAAACGTTGGCGATTACTCGGTCGTAACCATGTCGATAACTGGGTACGTCTCGAACATGGGTGAATACCACTCGATCGAAAAAATAGTAAAAATTATTTTATGATAAAGTAGTTGTTTATAATTATTGAAAAAAATATATATATATAATTCTCCCGTAATAGCCATCATTAGTTTTTTTTTTAAATATATTTGAAGAATTTTTTTTGTTTTTATTTCAAATTACATTTGAGCCTGGTAGAGATCCCGCCGTGTTTGACCTCGCCGCTGGAGGACTGCAACGCCACCTGCAGCAGCGCGAACACTTTGGAAGATTTTCTTTCGAGAAAATTACATTGCAATCACACACATGTGCAAAACATGCTGGGAAAAAATGTATTCCAACAAAGGTGTTACTAAAAAAAATGTATCATTCTGATCCTTCAAATTGAGCTTCCAGAGAAGGATACGCGGATGGGAATCGGGGAAATTCGAACGATCAATATTGAGAAGGACCGAAATTTCGAATTAGGTAATGACGAACGTTCCAATATAGATAGAACAATCTTATGATAATAACCGAAATTGTGAATACAAAAATTTCGAAGTTGATTTATAGCGAAAACAAATATCAGATTTAACAACCTAATCAGAGATATATTATCGATTCGCCGGTACATATACACCAAACAATTGGAGACGTCAAATCGTCGAATTGTAAATATTACGACAGTTTACGATTTCGAACTCATTAAAGCGAAGGACCGAAAAGTCGATCAGTTAAAATAGCGATCGGCCATAATGGCGAACGGTCCGGATAGCGAAAACTTGGGATCGAGCAATACTACTTGCGCTTCAGAATGAAGATGACAGATGGCGTCAGTGGTCAGTCGAGTCAGGCAGCCATGTCATGTTCGCCATTTAGGTATTCGCCATTTCGGACCATCGATCATTTGTGTTTCTGAGATGTACACATTCGAAGTTTGTAGTCTCGATATATGGCTTTTTGCTATAGACGGTATTACGAATATTAGACACTCGCTATTATTTCTATTTCGGAGGTATGAATTTTGTAGATTGTTCGAACCTGTATTTGTATGACTCAAAGTGCAGACTATCTGAATATATGTTCTCGAATAAATAATCTCTCGAATAAATAATCCCCTGGTGTAATAATTATTGATGTCGTTATCGGTCAAAGGATAAAATTTCGAATAATTTAACCTTCGTTATTTCGAGATTTCATAATTCTGTCGTTTCGAAATTTTTGTCGTTCTATATTTGGTCATTCGACATTTTGACTCCCAAGCGAGATACCCCATTAAACAGTTTGTCAAATGTTTTGATAAAAAGCAAAAATGTTGTGACTGGGTGACTAAAAATTATTCTGCAGTCCCGTATGCAGACACAATTAAGTCAACAAAGATCTATATACGGACCTTTGCATAATTAGTCAAGGCAGTTTAAACGCATGTGACGACTAATGGGACGTTCACATGGCGATTACATGACCAATCGTTATGGCGGTATAACGGTGACTCGTATAATTGCATCTTATAATATTTACGAAACATTTTCTAGAAAACTTTTTCTTTGTAATAAATAAACTGTTTAGCAATGATTTTGAATAACTTTTACTCACTTTCCAAGTTGATCTATATAAATGCCATAGCCGGGTAAGTAGGGAAAAATTGCCGCCGCATTTTCTCCAGCGAAATTAGGAGTATATTCTGAGGTATAAAAAAAACAAATTTTCTGAAAATTTCATCCCCGTCAACGCAATGGTATTGGAAAAATGAATTTTTTTTTATAAAAAAAAAATAACAATTCCGGGAACGCTTCAGTGGATCGATTCGATTTTTTTTTTGGTACTTGGTACGATCAAACGTGTTACCAAATAAAATTATAGAACATCTTGCGAAAGATTAAAGTTCAAAAAAAATGTTCCTTATTTTATTTTATTTTTTTTACTATAATCCAATAGGGATACAATAACGATTTTTTTTCACATAATTTTTGGGCACCTTATTAGATTATATAATTTTTTCAAAATGATCGGTTTGGTATGCCACAGTGAAAAAAAAAGAAAGAGACTTTATTGATATATTTTCGTTATATATCTATATAACTAAAATATATCAATAAAGTGTGTTTCTTTTTTTTCACTGTGGCGTACCAAGCCGATCATTTAGTCACATATCAGATTTTATTGATATATTTTAGTTATATATCTATATAACTAAAATATATCAATACAGTGTGATTCTTTTTTTTTCACTTTGGCGTACCAAACCGATCATTTTGAAAAAATTATATAATCTAATAAGGTGCCCAAAGATTATATGAAAAAAAATTCGCTATTGTACCCCAAGTGGATTATAGTAAAAAATAATAAAACAAGGAACATTATTTTTTTTCAAACCTTAATCTTTCGCAAGATGTTCTATAATTTTATTTCGTAACACGTTTGATCGGAACAAGTACCAAAAAAAATCAAATCGATCCACTGTACCGTTTCCGGAATTTTTTTTTGATATTTAAAAAAATTCATTTTTCTAAAACCATTTTTCTAAAACGTTAACGGGCATGAAATTTTCAGAAAATTTGTTTTTTTTTATACCCCAGAATATACTCCAAATTTCGCTGGAAAAAATGCGGGGGCAATATTCTCCTACTTACCCGGCTAGGGCCTTTGCAAAGTCAAGCGACAAGGAGACGATTACCGGGCCAACCAACCCAACCCTAGGTATGTAGTTCTCACAACTGGTGCTTTGTCTTTCCGGTACGTTAATATTCGTGCCATGTCGATACGAGCAATTTCATGAACGTATGGGAACGAACGATTTATAGGAACAAAAACTGTAACGTGAAAACGAAGTGTGGCGAAAAGGAGGAGATCCTCGTTGGCCCGCGCGGTTCCTTCTTCTAGACTACACGAGGTACTTAGGGAACTGACTTACGAGCAGTGGAAGGAAACGGATGTGCGGTCGTAGCGTTCATCACGTTTCGGCAATTTTCGAGAAGAGCGAGACGAAGCGAGGCGGAGCGCAGGGCATGAGCCTATGTGTAATATATAGAGTGGCAAAGGAGTCGCGATGGGCTCCCGCGCGAACGAGAGCCTTTAGCACCTTTCGATAGACAAAACAAAATAGAATTTAATACGAGCGCTGCGAGGGCTATACGGGAGTAAGGGAGACGGCACGTAAACGTATATATAAGCGTATCTCGAGTATGGGCGCTGATATATCGACTGCTGGAAAACAAAAAGCCGTAACTCATGTGACTTAACGAGTGAAATTATCCGCAGGCTGCGCTCTTCTGATCAGCCTATAACGCCATACACGTATACGTGTATATGTATTGAGCGATTTTGGGGTCGAAAGGTGCATCGTTATTACTGGAGTAATACACGCCTCGTTTTTTTTTGCCCCCTTCATAATCTCACCTTCCGCCTATTATGTCTACCCGTGTATATGAATTCCTTGCCTACCTGTCCGCATAAAAACGATGGCGAAAAATAAGAGTTCTAATCGAGCGGTCGTTCATTCAACGTTAAGTGCCGGGGCGTAAAAAACTGTTTGCGCATAAATCGATTTCATTCCCACGGTGTAGCTACGCGGCATTGGACCCTAGACGCGGCGTGAAGATTAATTGAAAATTACACTTTGCAGAAGGATCGATTGCGAATTTAGAAAGAAACGGTGAGCTCCGTCGATATTCAAACCTCATATGCTGTAACTATTTTTTATCTGCGAAAATAATTTATTTGAAGCCAATCTGTACGTGTGGGATACTTGTATTTGAAGCCACTGTATTTTTCTTTTTTGTGGGAAAAAGTATTTCTTAGACTCGGAAGAATGGTTATATTTGAAGCATATCTGTCATTAAAAATAAACTTTTTTTTAAGTATTCACTTGGACGAAATCATTTATTCGAGTGAAATCGTGAGTACAATATTTATTATTCTTATATATGTTATTCTTCCATCAAGGGGTCTTCTCACTTTGGACGCTTGAAAAAGGCTATTTTCATGATTTTTTTGTTGTAGGTTTATATTATAGTTATTGATATAAAAGTTGCTACACTTAATAAATATACGTACGAAATACATTTGAAATTTTTTTAAATGTATTTACATAAACCAAACAAACTTTAAACGCGTTTTTCTTGAAGCAACGTTTTTCGACGACTTGTTGATAAAATCTTCAAACCTACTGAACCGATCCTTATGAAATTTTAACCAAATATTATTTACAACTATAGCTATAGCGCGTGTCAAGGATTTTTTTTATAAATCTAGATATTTACTATTTTTCGTGCCAAAAACACGTTTTTTTGAAAAATGTCCGCCGTTTTGTTATTTTTGCATATCAATTTTATATCAATTTTATATCAAAAATCGTATGATATGCGCTATAGCCATTAACATACTGAATCTAAAACCGTTTGATTTTTTTATTTCGGATGATCCATCTCCGCGATTTCATCAACAGTGCAGGCCTACAGTTTTTAGGACATTTTTTTAGCTACCATTTTCGTCTATAAACAAAGACTTGAATAGATAAAAAAAAAATTTGAATGTATTTCGAAAGTGTATTTATTAAGTGTAACAACTTTTATATCAATATCTATAATATAAACCTATCAAAAAAGATAATGAAAATAGCCTTTTTTAACGTCTGAAGTGAGAAGACTCCTTAAAAGATTTGTTGGATTTAAGGCGTTACCCCCACTTGTAGCGCAAAAAAAGGGCTTTTTCATGAATTTTTTAAAAGAAAACTACAAAACTTTTTTAATCGATCAATATATCATCTTAAAGAACACATCTTGAAGAATTTTCAGTTATTTTTTTATTAAAAAATATTACATTGTTTCGTGGCAAATGGCCGTCAATGAAATAATGTTTTTATATACACGGTTTGCGGTGACGAACATTGCGGTGAAGTGGATCATCTGAAAAAAAATGCGGATGGATTTAGTCAAATATAAGTATAAACTAGTTTTTAATCGAAGGATTTTAAAAAATATTCATTTTTCACAAAATGGCGGACAGTCAAAGTTAATGGTTCGATTTTAACGAAAAAAAACGGCCGTTTTTTGGCGATAAAACAGCCATTTTTTTCGAAAAAAAATCGAACGATTAAAGACTACATTTTTATGTATTAAATAAGCCTGCAAAATTTCAAGAAGATCGGTTCATTAGTGTTCGAGTAATCTTGGTCACCGTCTTCAGAAATGCCATTTTGAGAAAAACGCGTTTAAAGTTTCAATTTCCGGTCGTTTACACGACGGATTCTTCTCTTTCAACGCTCATATCTCAGTCAATTTTGTTTGGATAGACTTGAAATTTTCAGAACATATTCTCAGATACTTATACTTCAAAAAAATGCAATAAAAAATCGTTTTTTTTTTTCAAAATCGCAAGTGGGGGTAACCCCTTAAATGAATCCTTAGTAGGTGGATAGCTCTCCACCTACTAAGCATTCATGTAAATTGTTACGTCTCGTTCTGAGCGGAGGAAACATCCAGTTGTGTATCGCTAAAAGAAACGTGCGATGCTGGAACGCGTTTCATGTGTGGAGATCGGTTAAAATTTCTTCATGCAGGCCTGTCTAGGCATCTGTGATGGATTGGATTGTAATCAAGATTACAATTCAAATGATGGGCTCCACCAATGTAAACACGTCTGAAAACCGTCTCCGGAACGTATGCAAATTCGGCTTACTGATAATTAAAACCAATAATGATAAAGTTCGACCATGTATATATATATATATATATATATATATATATATATATATATATATATATATATATATATATATATGTAGGGTGTCCCAAAATTCACGCAAGATGTAATTTTGATAGAAAACACAAGCTTTTAATTAAAAATTGTAATTTTTGTCTTGATTCGCAAAGTATTTGGTACGAAAATTCCGGACTGTAGCTGTCAAACCTACATTATTTAAAAAATGTTGCTCATCAATGAAAACGCGATGTTCTTTCGTGTAGCACTCCATTTTTAATAACCCTGAACTGTCAGCTGTCACGCTCTCTTTTTTTCGTTTGCAACACTTTGGCGCAGAAATGGCGCAAAATTCAAATCTTGCCTGAATTTTGGGACACTGTATATATACGCTACCGGCCAAAAGTTTCCGGACACTCCAGATGATTGCAAAACTTTCGATCACTGGATAATTGCCAAATAATGTTAGATTAATATAGCTCATTCCATTTATTATTTTATGAAGATATATAGCTCTGTATAATTAATTATGTTATCCTAATATAATTTTGCAATTATCCAAGGTGATCGAAAGTTTAGCAATTATCTGAATTGTCCGGAAACTTTTGGCCCGTAGTATACAGGGTGTCCCTTTTATCTCTGCCACCCGAAATAGCTCGGTAATTATCGCCGTCATAAAATAATGTTCCAAACAAAAATTGTATGGTGTAAAGGGGGCCATCAAATGCGACTAATTATTTTTCTTTCGGTGGAGGCGCTGACGCACAGTGGTGTTCACCTGCACTTTTTTTAAATTGAATGGTACATTTCTTTTCAACCATCTTTTGGAGCACCTCAAGCCGCATAAAAAACATTAGGTGGTCTAAGTCGTTCAAGGTCATTCAAGGTAACCTATTAAAATGAAGTACGAATCTAAATATCTCGGATCACTACGACATATTTGGTAGTGATTTTAGATATTCAGAATTGTATCAACAATGCTGACCTTGAATGACCTTGTAAAAAGCGGAGGCGACTTTCAATGTGCGTCAGCGCCTCCACCGAAATAAATAAAAATTGGTCGCATTTGATGGCTCCCTTCACACCGTACAACTTCTGTCTGGAATATTTTTTTGTGGCGTCGACAATTACCGAGTTATTTCGGGTGGCAGCGATAAGGTGGACACCCCGTACACACAGCCACACACACACACACACACACCCTTCACTTTTGTGTTTTTCTTCATTATTATTTATAAACTGAATTTTATTGTTATCCATCTTAATGATCAGTAAACCAAACTTCGATACGTCCCATAGACAGATCGTCGTATGTGACTACATAGTCGCGTCTCATCAAACCACACACTATACAAATACTGCTATTCACGAAGAGTTCGGTAGAACGCTTACAACATTTCCACGACAGGTGTACCGGACGTGTAAAAACGAGGCTTATCTATGCGTTATCGCTAGTTTTCCTACAATTACAAGCTAGATATATCCAAGATTCGGCAACAAAAATTCGAGCACTCAATTGATCAAGACCTTCACCGACAGAGCGACTAGTGAAAACCACCGAGAAAACGAATACGTCCAACGAACGCGA